>CANSNZ010000270.1:1025000-1625000 GCA_947646795.1 Beta lomatogona
AAAATAAATAAAAGAGAAGAATGTAATTTTTGTTAAGTAGTTATGAATTATAATTAGCTTAACAAGTAAGTAATTAAAAATCACAATAAAAAAAAAGTATGTACAACTTCTTTTTCAATATGAATTATGCAAGGAGAAATTATTTTTTGTTTAAAATAATAATAATAATCAAAATAATAATAATAAAAAAAAGAAAAGAAGGAAGAAGTATCAAATAGAAACTTAAGTTTGACTTTTGTTTTCCCACCAAATTTCTTTCTTCCTCCTCCTTCCACCTCCTTCTTTCTTCTCTTACATGGCAACCAAAGTTACATTCATCAAAATTTCTCACCTTTAAACTGCTGCCACCATCAAACCCAAGAGAAGAATTCTCATCCAAATGCTCTTCTATCCATTGTTATCTTCAAAGTATTCTAGAAACTCCATAGCTATAAATAGCCATTGTCACCCATCTTCAAACATCACCCTTCCTTATCCTCTGTTTATGGGCTGCTGCCCACGCCACCACTACACAACTGTCGAACCACCACATCAACACCACCCCGCTCGACCACTAACACGCCAGCTAGCCACCCCTCCCTCGTTCGCACCTACCCTCTCTTCTCTTCCGCGCTTCTCCTCTCCTCGCAGTGCATCGTGACGCAGTGTCGCTGCACCACAGCGTAGCAACCGCAGCACCGCCGCCCTCCCCGTCGCCCCTATCGCGCCGCCACGTCCTGCAGCCTGCCGTTTCTGTTGGTTTTGCCTTACGCACGTCCACCACCCTCCTGCTTCCTCTATTCTCCTCTCACGTCAGGTGTGAGTACCATTTCTAATTCTTTTCCCTTGGGCTTAAATGTTAAAGAAGCAATGTAAAGTGTTTGGGCTTAATAAGTTTAGTCATGGTCTTATTATGGTTGTTGACTTATTGTTATGTTGGGCTAATAGTTATTGTTAGATTAATGGCTATAATTTGGCAATGGACTTATATAACATACCTGTTCTAATTACTTGTCATAGTATGGGCTAATAATTAATATATGATGTTGGGCTTAGTTTCTAATTAGATTAATAGTTGGTGTTTAGGCTTAACTAAATATGGTGGTTTCATTTGTTGAGTTGTTAATATTAGGCTAATAGCATATAATATGTTTCTAGGAACTAATATATAGCTTATTCATATAAACTATATTTTATCACTTGCTAATATTGTTTAGTTTTATAAATATGCTCTTTGCTAGAAACTTAATACTATTCATGGATTAACTAATTAAAGGATTCTAACAAGCTTGATTAATAATATAATTTGAGAATGAGTTATAATCATACTTACACACCTAATAATATTGATTATGCACTACTAATATTTATATCCACTTATAATGTTTAATTAAATTGTTTTATCAATACGATATGACTAAATAATAATACAATTATTAGTTGACTAAATTTTAATAAGTTTGCGTAATGATGATAAGAAATACAATTTAAACGACTATTAATGGCCTACTTATAACTCAGAGTAACACGTATGACCTTAGGATCAGGATAATGACGATATATAACTATAACTTTACTAGTAGTAAGCTCTAATTAATAATAAGACGTAAAGGTTAAATAACTAAATATTTATTTATATCATAATTCTTGGTTAGATTAAAAGGATAAAGGACATTACAAGCCTCCCTCGGCTACGAAAGTCATTACGAAGGATTTCAGGTAACGTCTACTGCTAACACCCGCGTTCCCCTTCTAAGTATGTTTTATAATAATGCTTACGTTAATAGTATTCTTTTATATATGGATTGCGGGATATGAAATGTTTTGTGACAAATGTGATAATATGAAATAATGATGTTATGGAAGCAAGACGATGTTTTGTTATGGATGCAAAGAAAAGAATATGATATATCATGATAATTATGAATATACTTAAAGGTTATGAAACATGATAAATTCAAGTGAAAGACGGTTCTTGGCGGTATTCTGTTATCTTGGGTCGTGCACGTACCTTCTGGCCGGTTCCCCACCTTCCGTTTATAAGGGCTAATGTCCTCGGGTGGCACCGCATTACTATACTTTGGGCACTAACGCCACCTTCAGTTTGTGAGGGCTTTCGTCCTCGGGTGGCTGCCTTCCGTTTATGATGATGTTATGTTCTGGGGAGACGTCCCTTCCGTTGTACTCGCCAAGTTACCAAATAAATGATCTATGCTTATGAATATGATAAAAGATATATGATTATGATTATGATTATGATCAAATATTATGTTTATGAAATAGTTTTACTTTTTCTATCCTCCCTGTTTGCTAATAAAACGATTTGAAATGAGTTTGCGTTGTTAGAGTAGTATGTTACTGAGCCTCGTCTCATGACGTTTTGGTTTTCTGTTTTAGGTACTGATGGTGATAATGGGATGGCGTAGCAGTGAGGAATAGTTATGTAGTTTAATAGTTAAAGCTTTCTTAAACACTTACGGTCATAATAAATGTCCGACTATGTACAGTGACAAAGTTTTAACTTAAGTTTTTGTTAATGAATAATTACGTTTTCTGGCTATAACATGTTTAGGCTTCTATGAATTTATGTTGCCTTATGCTTTCCAATTGGAAAGTACGGCAGTAACGCACCGACTATATAGGTTCCGCTGCTAATAACCGATTAACTAACCTGATGACGTTGATTAGTAGTCGGGGCGTTACAGAGTGGTATCAGAGCAACGGTTTCAGTGCCACAAGTGAAACCTTAAAGGTTTTACATTCATTATTAGTTAAATACCTTAAGAAATTTCTTAAATATAATGAAGGTTTGGTTAACTTTCATGAATTATATGTTAGTTCAAAGTCTATAATATGTCGTTAAAGTTATAATAAAATATGTAGGTAAATAAGTTATTTAAAAGTGAGTGTGAGTGATAGGATCGGGAAGGGAATACTTTTATGATATTATGAATGTGTTGTTTATCAAAAGACTATGTTATGAACATGAAACATTTTGATGTTTTAGAAGATGGCAACAAGTGAGAATGAACCTACTAATGGAGGAAATGGAAACCATGAGTCCAATGTTACGCTTGAAGAAATGAGAGCAAGGGTTGATGCTTTGCGAAGCGACTTTGTTCCTGGAGATTCCACTGAAAATAAAAATGACAATCAGATGGAATTGATGAAGCTTATGATGATGGAACTTCTACAAGGCAATCGACAAAAAGCCAAAACAGAGCAGGAGGAATGCTCGAATGTGTTCAAGAAGTTCTCTGCTCATAAGTGTAATCCCCCATAATTTTAAAGGATTTTATAAATATATTTTATCATTTATATATTTATATTTTAGTTCAAATGATTTTTATTATTAAAGTAGGTTGACTATTTTTGAAAGTCAAATGAAATTATTTTATGGATTTAAGGAAATTGAAAATATTTAAATTAATCATGCTTTGAAAAAGGTTTGAAATATGAATTTGATTTAGAAAAGAAGTCTAATGGACTTGAGGAACCCAAATTCAAAGTAGATTAGGAAAGAGGAGTTATATTGATACTAGGAGTCCTCATTCATCAATCCTAGTTATCATCGAATCCTATTTAAACTTAAATTCCTTTTTCCTAAGCCCAAAAAGGAAACCCTAGCTATAAATACCCTAAGCCCAATTATTTTACCCTACACAAATTATTTTCCTCACTCATTCTCTCAAAAATTTCGGCCCTCTCTCCCTCCTCTTCCACGTGATTTTTCTTTTCTTCTTCCTCTCAAGTTTTTGTTTCTTCTTCTTCAAGTAACGCTTTCTTCTTCGCTAAGAAACGTCACCGCCGCCGCCGTTGACCACCGTGGACCGCCGCTGCTGCCACCAATACCTTCCTTGGCCGGCGCATCCTCCTTTGTATCTTGAGTTGGTTTAATTCTTTCCTTTTCCTCAAGTTTTCCATTAAAGACTATATTTTTATGCTTTATTTTAATGTTAATCATGATTATCAATATTAATTTACTGTTTTAATGAGTAATCTTGATTCATATATATATTATATTATAAGAATAAAAATTCAGATTTGTTTATTATTGTTAGATTTAAGTTTTAATAATTAAAGCATGGATTTTTAGGGTGTTAATGATTAGAAAACCATAGTAGCATATTAAATACTATGAGATTAATTTAATTTATGATTTTAAACATGTTTAAGAGGGTTTAAAGAAGGTTTTATGATTTTATAAGTTGCTGGAATTTCAGAAAGTGTTTTATTTAGGGAGTTTTAAGAATTTTAATTACTAGTATGGTAGTACTATGCTAGGAATTTAAAAGTAATGGAAGTTTTGATAGTAAAATCAACTTTTGAATATGTTTAAAGGGGTTTTTAAATATTTTAAAGTTGCTGTCTTTTTATTTAAAAGTATTGATTTGAGTTATGTTTGATTTCTAGGCGGAGAGTATTCCGTAGGAGACTTTTAAAGGTTTAAAAGTGGCCAGTCGACTAGTTTACACAAGGTACGTACATACCTATGTGATGATTGAGATAGTATCATGATTTTATAAAGGAGAATTATATAGTATCATGTATAGGAACTATGTTGAGTTCATGTATGATATTTATTATGTTGGATTTTGCATGTTTTATGCCTGTGTGCAAACATGTTGATTATAATATTTGATTATGAGTAGAATATCATGTTTGTATGGAATATTGATGCAAGCATGTTAATTGGAATGGGAACTTTATTTATTAATTCACATGAGGGAATTAATATATTTATTAGTAGTGGATCATGTTTGATCATTGTTCCCTTTTTGTATTTCACTACTTTATGAGGACTGTGGGCCTTATTTGGTAAGTTGACAAGTTATGCCTTTGAAAGGTAAGATTGATTGTTGGCTAGTTTCAACAAAGTAAGAAAGGTTGGAATTAAAGAAAGAAATCTTGGATTGTAAGTTGTGTGATCACTTATTTAATCCTAAGATAAAAGAAGTTTAATTGTGAATGTTAAATTATATTATGTGTTGCTTGTATGTGTGTCATAACAAGTAATAAATTGTAAATCACGTAAAGTGTAACTTGGATAGTAATAAACTTTAGACTTGTGCACGTCTGAAGTTGGACAATCAGGAGTTGGGGTACATGGTGAGCGGGCCATGGCTTTTTCTGGGAATTGGATTGATCACCATTCCTCTTTTTTATTTAAAGGTTCCTCGATATCGTAGGTCATTATGGAATACGGAGTCGCGCCCGTATTTCGTCTTCCTAGGTGAAGACTGGTTTTTAGTTAGGCAACTCGGTCCAATAACTATTCCATTTATTATAATAAAAGTTGATTAAAGTTTAGTTCAGTAGAAGTATCTGCAGAATGTTGTATTGTTGTATTATTATTTAACTCTGTTATCATTCCTTAGTATCATGATTAGGATTGTTGTATGTATTGATATGTAGTACTCGACTTTGCCGATTACGTGCTTTGTTGTGTGTGTTGATCATGGCTTTGTCTTATTGATCCTGTGATGACCCAAATTTTGGTGAGCAGATTCTCTAAGGCATTGACATTTACAGGTTCGCAGATGTAGCATCATTGGGAATCTGGGAATGGAGAGCTGTGTAAATTTAGTTTTGTTATCTTGTTCTGCATTAGTCAGATGATGTTATTATTATTGTGGTTGATAGACTTTCATAAAGTGGTTTGTTTTTGAAGTACTTAATTTATTATTTACAAAGTTTAGTTTGATGTTTTCCGCTGCAAAATTCTGAATAAGCCGATACGTTATCACACGGGCGATAATACTTGGGTAATTCTCTAAGTTTTGTATTATAAAGGTATTTCTGAAAAGAGAGAATTATCGGGGTGTTACAAAGTGGTATCTGGGAGCTTTAGGTTATTTTCAAAATTTTTAGGCGCCTAATTAACTTACTAGTTATTTGAATAAACTCTTAGAATTGCTCCTACTTATTCGTTATAGGAATATATATATATATATTTTTTTTTAAGAGGACCGAAAAATATTTTTTTTTGAAAAAGGGGTCCGAAATTTTTTAGGGGCCAAATTATTTTTTTAGAGCCGACTTTTTTTTTTTAAGGGTGGAAATTATTTTTCGAATTATGATGGTTTGAAATTTTTTTTAGGATAGCCGAATTTTTTTTATTAGAGTCGAAATTTTTTTTTTCTTTCGAATTTTATAAGTCCGAATTTTTTTTATTAGTCGAATTTTTTTTTAGTTAGTTCGACACTTAATTATTATTATATTATAAGGAGTGTCTGCATTATTTTTATTGCCTTTAAAGTTTTACTTGTTGCATTGTGAGAATGGGTAGTATAGGAAGGGCATATAGGATAGCAATATTATATGTCTGCATTGAATAGTTAGTTCAGTATGTTAATATTTTTCTTCCCTGCTAACTATTCATGATTATTTTCTTCCCTGCAACTGTTTATATATTTCTTCCCTGCTGATTGTTATATTTTGTGCCTATGATGTTGATGGTATATTTTATTGTTATTGTTGGGAATTACGTACAGGGAGAGTACTAAAAAAAAAATGTTATTGAATATATTTATTTGTTGTAGATCATTAATCATGTCTGCCAGATTAGGAAGCTATTATAACCCCATTGTTCTGAGTGACGATGAAAGTGATGAGGACATTGCACTTATTGATAATGAATATACCAGTCTGGATTGGATTATGCGTACTTTAATGAGGAGGGATGTAACCAGTGATGATGAACTCATTGTGGAGTTCGACCATGCTAGAGGCCAGACTAGAAAAGACATCTATCGTGCTTGGTTCAGGTTTGAAACCGATTCGAGTCGGGAGGACGAAGAGCCTCAACCTTCGAGGAGATCAAAACGACAAAGGAGATATGTCGAGTATTATGATGAGGACATAGATGAGTCTGAAGATGAGATCTTCGTACCTGGGCTATACATAGAAACTGAGGACAGAAATGATAATGTGATACCTTAGATTACTGTTTATATTTTTATTTATTATTCTTCTTAGCAATAGAGGAAATAATATTATATTCAGTTGGTTAGTCGACCAACAGTGATAGCATAGTTTTATTTTTTTTACAATCATGGTTCCTTTTAGGAAGGTATAATATTATAGCAACAATCATTTCATTTAAATACCCGTTATGGAAGAATAAAAGTTATTACTTAATTATATGAGTGAGTAAAAATTTATTCTGGGCACGTAATGGGATTTTTTTTTTTTATTTTCATTAGGCAATTATATTCTTGCTTGCTTGCTTCTATTTGCATGTTGATGTGAATATATTTTACATGGATGATTATGTGATCATTAGAGAACATTTCATATCGAACTTGGAACTAGTTGAGAAATTGTCTGTTGATGCGATCTTTAATGATCAAATCAAATGTTGCCTTCCTAGATGGAAATGTGAGTTATGCTGGAACCTAAAGTAGAGTTATATTACTTACAGGTCCCGAAGTAGAATGGCTAACAACAACGATCTAGCTGCTGCTATTCGCCTCTTGGCGGAGAAATTGACTCAGGAGAGAGTTGAGCGTCCTGAGAGTGCCGGGGATATGTTCGAAAGGCTAGCTAAGGTTAAGCCACCATACTATAAGGGGCAAGCTGACCCTACCTTCCTAGAAAACTGGATTAGGGAGTTCGAGAAACTTTTCGAGGTTGTAAACTGCCCTGAAAATTTGAGAGTGGGTCAGGCTGTGTTGTACCTTAAGGATGAGGCTGATTTATGGTGGAGGGAGAATGGAGTTAGACTGAGTGCTATGGAAGGGTTCAATTGGGAGGCTTTTGTGACTGCCTTGAGGGGGAAGTTTTACCCTGCATTTATGAGGAAGCAGAAGGCCCAGGAATTCATTAACCTTAGGATGGGTAGTATGACCATTTCGAGTATTACGGTAAATTCATAGCACTGTCAAGGTTTGCACCTCGAGGTTGTAGCTACTGCGAGTTGAAGGCTCGGAGGTTTGAGCGGGGTTGGCCCGATGAGATACAACCGGGATTAGGAGGGGAGACCTTTACATCCCTAGATATCGTGTATGGGAGAGCCGCCCATATTTATGGACTCCAATCGAGGCGGGATAAAAAGAATTCGGTGGTAGGTGAGAAGAGGAAGGACTTTAATCTTTGGGGAAACCGGGGGAATTTCAAGAAGAATAGGAATGGTAATGGGAATTTCCAAGGAAACAGCAACCAGGATAACCGCAATAGGGGTCGAGCTGAAAGAGTGTATCACTGCAAAAAGTGTAGCAACAACCACCCTGGTAGAGACTGTAAGGGGGAACCAGTTATTTGTAACTACTTGCCGGAAGAAGGGCCATAGGGAGTATGAGTGCTTTGCTAAGCAAAAGAAGGAGCAAAATGGCAATGGGGGTAGTAACCAAGCGAGGTCTGGATTCAACCAGCCAGGAAATCAGGGTTCGAAGCCTGCAGGGGCACAGAATAATCAAGGAAGCTATAACAAGCCTGCCAGTGAGAACAACCAGAACAAGGCTCCGGGAAAGCTGTTCGTGATGAGTCGCAACGAAGGCCGAACGATCTGCCGATGTAGTGTCTCGGTACTTTTTCTATTAACACCGTGCTAGTTAAAGCATTATTTGATTCGGGGCGACTTATTCTTTTGTCTCGTCGTCTGTTATTAAAAGTCTGGGGTTAATAGATTTTGAAGTGATTAATTTGCCTGTTAGTATACCTACTGGTGAGACCATAAGGTGCACCAAGATGTTTAGAAACTTGCCTCTAAAGATAGGAGACTGTGTTTTTCCTTCTGACTTGATAGAGTTTAATCTGGGAGACCTAGATGTAATTTTGGGGATGGATTGGCTAAGTTTATACAAGGCCAAGATAGATTGTGAAGTTCAGAAAGTAACTTTAAGGAACCCTTTGGGTAAGCTGACTTCGTATAGACGTTTTGGGAAATCCAAGAGCTTTGGGGTCATCTCCGCAATGCAAGTGAAAAAGTTGATGAAGAAGGGGTGTGAGTTATATTTTTGTAGTGTGCAAGATGTGGGTAAAGAGGTTGGGGTAAGTATCGAAGATGTTCCAATTGTGAACGAGTTTATGGATGTGTTTCCAAGTGAGATTTCAGGTATGCCACCTGCGAGAGCTGTTGAGTTCACCATAGACTTAGTTCCTGGAACTGCTCCTATATCTAAGGCACCTTATAGAATGGCACCTCCGGAAATGAGTGAGTTGAAGGCGCGATTGCAAGAATTGTTCGATAAGGGTTATATTAGACCTAGTGCATCACCTTGGGGAGCTCCTGTGTTATTTGTCAAGAAGAAAGATGGGAGTATGAGGTTTTGTATTGATTATAGGGAATTAAATAACGTAACCATCAAGAATAAGTACCCTTTGCCTAGAATCGACGACCTATTTGACCAATTAAATGGAGCGAGCGTGTTCTCGAAAATTGATTTGCGTTCGGGGTATCACCAGTTGAGAGTAGCCGACAAGGATATACCTAAGACTGCATTTAGGACTCGTTACGGTCATTATGAGTTCACTGTAATGCCTTTTGGGTTAACCAATGCACCTGCCATATTTATGGACTTAATGAATAGGATTTTCCATGAGTTCTTAGATAAATTTGTGGTCGTATTCATTGATGATATCCTGATCTATTCGAGGAACGAGAAGGAGCATGATGAGCATTTGAGGATCATATTGGAGACGCTTAGGAAGAATCAATTGTATGCCAAGTTCTCTAAGTGTGAGTTTCGTTTGGAGAAGGTAGCATTTTTGGGTCACTATGTGTCTAAGGAAGGAGTCTCGTAGATCCTGCTAAAATTCAAGTTGTGAGTGAGTGGCCGACTCCGAAGAATGTGTCTGACATCCGAAGTTTCTTAGGTCTAGCGGGTTATTACAGAAGATTTGTGAGAGATTTCTCGAAGATAGCAAGACCTATGACCAATTTGATGAAAAAAGAGTCAAAATTTGAGTGGAGTGAAAAGTGTGAAGAAGCCTTTCGGATTTTGAAGGATCGTTTAACCTCCGCGCCTGTTTTTGACCCTACCACGATGGGAATGAAGGATTTGAGGTATATAGTGATGCTTCGAAGAATGGTTTGGGATGTGTGTTACAACAGAATGGGAAGGTGATTGCGTATGCGTCGCGTCAGTTGAAACCTTATGAGGCTAATTACCCTACCCATGACCTAGAGTTAGCTGCCATTGTGTTTGCTTTGAAGATTTGGAGACACTACTTGTATGGAGTGACTTGCAAGATATTCACAGACCATAAGAGCTTGAAGTACATCTTTACCCGTAAAGACCTTAATATGAGGCGAGAGGAGATGGCTAGAGTTGATAAAGGATTATGACTTAGACATCCAATACCATGAGGGGAAAGCAAATGTAGTCGCTGATGCACTGAGTAGGAAGTCGAGTCATAGCATGAACGCCTTGATAGTTCCTGAGGAGTTGTGTCGAGATATGCAAAAGCTTAGCCTAGAAATTTTAAATCCTGGGGAGATCGAGGCAAGATTGAGTGCTTTATCATTGGGATTGTCAATTCTAGACGAGATCAAAGAGGGTCAAGTTGGGGATGAGCACTTAGAGAAGATCAAGGAGAAGATGGGTCAGGGCAAGGAAAGTGATTTCAAGATTCATGATGATGGTAGTCTGAGGTTCAAGGGTAGGTGGTGTGTACCACAAAAGTGTGGCGAGATTAAGAGACGTCTTATGGATGAGGGTCATAATACGCCGTACTCTGTGCACCCTGGGGGTGACAAGCTGTATAAGGACCTTAAGCAGATCTATTGGTGGCCAAACATGAAGCGAGAGGTAGCTGAGTATGTGTCTAAGTGCCTAACCTGCCAAAAGGTGAAGATAGATCACAAGCGACCCATGGGGAAAGTTCAACCATTAGAGGTTCCGGGATGGAAGTGGGATTCCATATCGATGGATTTTGTGACTGCTTTGCCTAGAACAAGGAGTGGTAATGATACTATTTGGGTTATTGTGGACCGTCTGACAAAGTCGGCTGTTTTCATACCGATCAAGGAGACATGGAAGAAGAAGCAACTAGCCAAGTCATATGTTAAGCATGTGGTGAGACTGCATGGAGTTCCAAAGGATATCATTTCTTGATCGTGACTCTAGATTCCTTTCTAAATTTTGGAAGAAGGTCCAATTAAATCTTGGGACAACATTGAAGATGAGTACAGCCTTTCACCCTGCGATCGATGGTCGACCGAGAGGACTAACCGGACGATGGAGGATATGTTGAGAGCGTGTGCTATTGATTTTCAAGGTAGTTGGGAGGACCAATTAGACCTGATTGAGTTTTCGTATAACAATAGTTACCATGCGAGCATTAGGATGGCACCGTTTGAGGCCTTATATGGACGGAAATGTAGAAGCCCCATTTGTTGGAATGACTTTAGCGAAAATATAGTCTTGGGGACAGAGTTTATTGAGGAGACTGTTAAGAATGTCAGACTGATTCAGGCTAGAATTCAAGCTGCGCAAGATAGGCAGAAGAGTTATGCAGACTTGAAGCGTCGCGAAGATGAGTTTGCTATAGGTGATAAAGTGTTCTTGAAAGTATCACCTACTAAAGGAGTCATGCGATTTGGGAAAAAGGGCAAGTTAAGTGCTAAATATGTAGGCCCATATGAGATTCTGGAGCGAATTGGGAAAGTTGCCTACAGATTGGCATTGCCAATGGAGTTTGAGAAGATGCATGATGTGTTCCATATTTCTCAACTTAAGCGCTATATTCCCGATGAACGTCATGTCCTAGAGCCTGAACGAATTCAGATCGACAGTAGCCTCACATATGAGGAAAGGCCTGTCAGGATTCTCGACAGAAAAGTGCGTAGTACACGCAATAAGGATGTCTACATCGTGAAAGTACTTTGGTCTAACCACGAATCTGAGGAGGCAACGTGGGAAGCCGAAGATGAGATGAAAAAGAAGTATCCAGATCTGTTCCTTGAGGTGAGTTACGAGGGCGTAACTCGTTTTTTTTAAGGGGGATAGAATGCGATAAATTTCGCGCTTTTTGTCTATTTTTATGAGATTTTTATGCATATGTATGCCTATGTCGAGTATTTTGCACATGTTAGTGCTAAAGAAGTAGACTCTCCGCATAAGAAAGCGTGTTCATAAGGAACACAAGTGTTTTAAGCTAGCAAAAGTGTGCACCAGTGGCAAAATTCTTCGTAAACTTTTGAAAAGTTTAGTTCAAGTTTTGAAAGATATGTGAGTTTTCGTGTCAAGTTTCGGGACGAAACTTCTTTTAAGGGGGGTAGACTGTAATCCCCCATAATTTTAAAGGATTTTATAAATATATTTTATCATTTATATATTTATATTTTAGTTCAAATGATTTTTATTATTAAAGTAGGTTGACTATTTTTGAAAGTCAAATGAAATTATTTTAAGGATTTAAGGAAATTGAAAATATTTTAATTAATCATGCTTTGAAAAAGGTTTGAAATATGAATTTGATTTAGAAAAGAAGTCTAATGGACTTGAGGAACCCAAATTCTAAGTAGATTAGGAAAGAGGAGTTATATTGATACTAGGAGTCCTCATTCATCAATCCTAGTTATCATCGAATCCTATTTAAACTTAAATTCCTTTTTCCTAAGCCCAAAAAGGAAACCCTAGCTATAAATACCCTAAGCCCAATTATTTTACCCTACACAAATTATTTTCCTCACTCATTCTCTCCAAAATTTCGGCCCTCTCTCCCTCCTCTTCCACGTGATTTTTCTTTTCTTCTTCCTCTCAAGTTTTTGTTTCTTCTTCTTCAAGTAACGCTTTCTTCTTCGCTAAGAAACGTCACCGCCGCCGCCGTTGACCACCGTGGACCGCCGCTGCTGCCACCAATACCTTCCTTGGCCGGCGCATCCTCCTTTGTATCTTGAGTTGGTTTAATTCTTTCCTTTTCCTCAAGTTTTCCATTAAAGACTATATTTTTATGCTTTATTTTAATGTTAATCATGATTATCAATATTAATTTACTGTTTTAATGAGTAATCTTGATTCATATATATATTATATTATAAGAATAAAAATTCAGATTTGTTTATTATTGTTAGATTTAAGTTTTAATAATTAAAGCATGAATTTTTAGGGTGTTAATGATTAGAAAACCATAGTAGCATATTAAATACTATGAGATTAATTTAATTTATGATTTTAAACATGTTTAAGAGGGTTTAAAGAAGGTTTTATGATTTTATAAGTTGCTGGAATTTCAGAAAGTGTTTTATTTAGGGAGTTTTAAAAATTTTAATTACTAGTATGGTAGTACTATGCTAGGAATTTAAAAGTAATGGAAGTTTTGATAGTAAAATCAACTTTTGAATATGTTTAAAGGGGTTTTTAAATATTTTAAAGTTGCTGTCTTTTTATTTAAAAGTATTGATTTGAGTTATGTTTGATTTCTAGGCGGAGAGTATTCCGTAGGAGACTTTTAAAGGTTTAAAAGTGGCCAGTCGACTAGTTTACACAAGGTACGTACATACCTATGTGATGATTGAGATAGTATCATGATTTTATAAAGGAGAATTATATAGTATCATGTATAGGAACTATGTTGAGTTCATGTATGATATTTATTATGTTGGATTTTGCATGTTTTATGCCTGTGTGCAAACATGTTGATTATAATATTTGATTATGAGTAGAATATCATGTTTGTATGGAATATTGATGCAAGCATGTTAATTGGAATGGGAACTTTATTTATTAATTCACATGAGGGAATTAATATATTTATTAGTAGTGGATCATGTTTGATCATTGTTCCCTTTTTGTATTTCACTACTTTATGAGGACTGTGGGCCTTATTTGGTAAGTTGACAAGTTATGCCTTTGAAAGGTAAGATTGATTGTTGGCTAGGTTCAACAAAGTAAGAAAGGTTGGAATTAAAGAAAGAAATCTTGGATTGTAAGTTGTGTGATCACTTATCTAATCCTAAGATAAAAGAAGTTTTATTGTGAATGTTAAATTATATTATGTGTTGCTTGTATGTGTGTCATAACAGGTAATAAATTGTAAATCACGTAAAGTGTAACTTGGATAGTAATAAACTTTAGACTTGTGCACGTCTGAAGTTGGACAATCAGGAGTTGGGGTACATGGTGAGCGGGCCATGGCTTTTTCTGGGAATTGGATTGATCACCATTCCTCTTTTTTATTTAAAGGTTCCTCGATATCGTAGGTCATTATGGAATACGGAGTCGCGCCCGTATTTCGTCTTCCTAGGTGAAGACTGGTTTTTAGTTAGACAACTCGGTCCAATAACTATTCCATTTATTATAATAAAAGTTGATTAAAGTTTAGTTCAGTAGAAGTATCTGCAGAATGTTGTATTGTTGTATTATTATTTAACTCTGTTATCATTCCTTAGTATCATGATTAGGATTGTTGTATGTATTGATATGTAGTACTCAGCTTTGCTGATTACGTGCTTTGTTGTGTGTGTTGATCATGGCTTTGTCTTATTGATCCTGTGATGACCCAAATTTTGGTGAGCAGATTCTCTAAGGCATTGACATTTACAGGTTCGCAGATGTAGCATCATTGGGAATCTGGGAATGGAGAGCTGTGTAAATTTAGTTTTGTTATCTTGTTCTGCATTAGTCAGATGATGTTATTATTATTGTGGTTGATAGACTTTCATAAAGTGGTTTGTTTTTGAAGTACTTAATTTATTATTTACAAAGTTTAGTTTGATGTTTTCCGCTGCAAAATTCTGAATAAGCCGATACGTTATCACACGGGCGATAATACTTGGGTAATTCTCTAAGTTTTGTATTATAAAGGTATTTCTGAAAAGAGAGAATTATCGGGGTGTTACAATAAGCCGCCAACCTATGACGGAAAACCAGATCCCACCGAATTTGAGGAGTGGTTGAACAGGATGGAGAAATTGTTTGACGCCACTCAGTGTCCTGATAAGTGGAAGGTTAATTTTGCTATGTTTTATCTGAAAGAGCAAGCAGATCTTTGGTGGAAAACAGCCAAAGAGATGCAAAACCAGGTTGATTTTGGTTCGGAAAAGTTAAAGGAGTCCATGATAAACCAATTTTATCCCCAATCTTTGCAGCTTCAAATGGAATCTGAATTTATCCATCTGAAACAAAGGGGTATGTCAGTGCTGGAGTATGCTGTGAACTTTAATGAGCTTGCTCGATTTGCTTCAGACTTGGTGACGACTGATCGTCAAAGGATGAACAGGTTTGAAGGAGGTTTGAACCTTGATCTCCAGGAAAAGCTTGCATCTCATATGAGGAAATCCTACCAGGAACTCTACGACAGAGCCATCAATGTGGAGCGGAAAACGAAGCTTAGGAAAGAGGTTTTTTAAAGTGGTAAAAGGAAAGGGAAGCCTCAAGAAAGCCAACCTAGCAACAACTCCAACAAGAGACTAAACACAGGATGCTTAGGAGATAATCGTAATCAAAGGCAAGTTCCTCGGTGCAGTAAATGTGGAAAACAAGGCCATCTGGAAAAGGATTGTCGAAGAGGAAGTGACCAATGTTATCGGGGTGGTAAAACGGGTCATGTGATTAGGAATTGCCCAATTCTAGATTGGCGAAGAGAAAATGTCACTAATCGTGGTCCAATAAGGGATCAAAGGAATGTTCATAACTCTGGTTTTGGTGGAAATGCAAACAATGCCAACACGAACAGAAATCCTCCCCGTGGACCCCCGCAAGTCGGAAGAGTATTCATGATGCAACGTGAAGAAGCAGAAGCAGATGATACCGTCATTACTGGTATTTTCCCTGTCAACTCTGTTCCTGCTTATGTTCTTTTCGATTCTGGAGCTTCCCATTCATTTATATCAGCTGCATTTTCTAGAAAATTGAACGCAAAACCATGCTGTGATTTCTCTGCCATGTCTGTTACACTTCCAAATGGTGAATCCATCTCATGTAATGTTATGTATAGAAATTGCCCTATCCTAGTAGGAGGCTGTAAATTTCTAGCGGACCTAGTTCAATTTGAATTAACCGACTTTGATGTAATTTTGGGAATGAATTGGTTGTCTAAGTATAAAGCTGACATTAATTGCCTTAACCATAAGATAACTCTTAGAAGACCAGATGGATGTAGGGTTTCTTACCAAAGAAGAAAAGTCAGACCCAAAATTGTCTCAACCTCAAAAGCCTTTAAGTTACTTGCAAAAGGTTGTCATGGGTACCTTTGCAATGTAGTAGACTAAACCACCCCTGAACCCTCTTTGTCCGACATTCCCATAGTTTGTGAATATCCTGATGTATTCCCGGAGGAAATACCTGGCATGCCTCCACAAAGAGAAATAGACTTTAGCATTGACCTTATTCCAGGATCCGCTCCTATTTCAAAGGCACCTTATCGAATGGCACCTGCTGAGTTACAAGAGTTGAAAAAGCAACTAGATGAATTGCTCGAAAAGGGATACATCCGACCTAGTGTGTCACCATGGGCTGCACCAGTGCTATTTGTTAAAAAGAAAGATGGAAGCCTGAGGTTATGTATCGATTATCGAGAGTTAAACAAGATTACCATTAAGAATAAATATCCATTACCCCGCATTGATGATCTTTTTTATCAGCTTCGAGGTGCAACTACTTTTTCTATGATAGATTTGAGATCTGGATACCATCAACTTCGCATTAAGCCAGAGGATATCTCAAAAACTGCGTTCAGGACCCGATACTGTCACTATGAATTTATAGTAATGCCCTTTGGGTTAACCAATGCCCCTGCTGTTTTCATGGACCTCATGAACCGAGTATTTAAACCCTACCTTGATAAGTTTGTGGTCGTATTCATCGATGACATCCTGGTATTTTCGAGAAACCTAAATGAGCATGAAGAACACTTGAGGAAGGTGTTGGAAATTTAAGAGAACAGAAGTTGTATGCAAAGTTAAAGAAATGTGAGTTTTGGTTGAAAGAAATTGCCTTTTTAGGACACATCATTTCAGATCTTGGAATCTCTGTTGATCCGCAGAAAATAAACGCTATCATGGAGTGGCCTAGACCTACCAACGTCCCTGAAATTCGGAGTTTTATGGGTTTAGCAGGATACTATAGAAGATTTGTCAAAGATTTTTCCAGGGTAGCTATGCCCATAACGCGATTGGTGAAGAAGTCAGTCAAGTTTGAATGGAGTGATGAATGTGAAACAGCTTTCCAGGAGTTTAAGAAACGTCTTACCTCTACCCCTGTTCTCACCCTCCCTTCTAGTACAGATGGATTTGTTGTGTATAGTGATGCCTCCAAACATGGACTAGGGTGTGTCTTAATGCAGAATGAGAAAGTTATAGCCTATGCTTCTCGTCAACTCAAACCCCATGAACAAAATTACCCAACTCATGACATTGAACTAGCGGCGGTTGTGTTTGCTCTCAAAATATGGCGACACTATCTTTATGGTGTTCCATGCAAGATCTTCACCGACCATAAAAGCCTTAAATACATTTTCACACAAAAAGAGTTAAACTTGAGGCAACGTAGGTGGCTAGAACTCCTAAAAGATTATGATCTTGACATCCTATATCACCCTGGAAAAGCAAATGTTGTAGCTGATGTCTTAAGCCGAAAAACCCATTTAAATGTAATCGTAACCATGCCAAAAGAAATTAGCGATGACTTAAGGAAGATGGAAGTGAGCGTTATACAACAGAGAACTGAGGCACAATTGTATGCATTGGAATTGAAACCGACTCTGTTGGAAGAGATAAAAGAGGCACAAAATCGAGACTTGGAGTTGGAAAAGATAAGGAATGATGTGAAAAAGGGAAAATCACCGGGATTTGTGATCCAGGATGATGACATGTTGAGATATCAAGGTAGAATATGTGTCCCTGCCAATGAAGTATTAAAGAGAAGAATCCTGGAAGAAGCTCACAACAGTCCTTTCTCTGTTCACCCTAGAGGAAATAAGTTATACAAGGATCTAAAGCAAAAATTCTGGTGGAGCAATATGAAGCAAGAAGTTGCAGAATTTGTAGCAAAATGTCTGACTTGTCAAAGGATAAAAATCGAGCACCAGAGGCCTGCAGGATTGCTGCAACCATTAGATATTCCCTCTTGGAAATGGGATTCAATTTCGATGGATTTTATTATGGGATTACCACCATCATCATGAGGTATGAACTCTATTTGGGTTATTGTGGATAGATTGACAAAATCCGCACATTTCTTGGCCATTAAGAATAACTGGAGCCTCGATAAGCTAGCTGAGTTGTACGTGAGCACAATTGTCATATTACATGGAGTGCCAAGTTCTATTGTGTCTGATCGAGACTCAAGATTCCAAGCGAAATTTTGGAAAGAGTTACAAAGAGCTCTTGGCACGAGACTCGATTTCAGTACAGCCTTTCATCCGGCAACAGATGTTCAAACAGAACGAACAATTCAGACTCTTGAAGATATGTTGAGAGCATGTATACTGGATTTTCAAGGAAGTTGGGAAAAATACTTGCCACTAGCAGAGTTTTCTTACAACAACAGCTATCAAGCTAGCATCAAAATGGCTCCATATGAAGCACTTTATGGAAGACGATGCAGAACACCCCTCTGTTGGAATGACATTGATGAAGCTCGGATGATTGGACCTGAATTGATACAAGAAACGATAGAGAAAGTACGATTAATTCAAACTAGAATGAAAGCTGCACAGAGTAGACAAAAGAGCTACGCAGATCGTCGAAGGAGACCACTGGAATTCAAAGTAGGTAATCATGTCTTCCTAAAGGTTTCACCTACTAAGGGTATCATGAGATTCGGTCAATCTGGTAAACTAAGTCCGAGGTATATTGGTCCATATGAGATTCTAGAGCGAATTAACGAAGTAGCTTATCGCCTGGCGCTACCTACAGATCTAGATAAGGTTCATAATGTCTTCCACGTGTCAATGTTGCGGAAATACATATCAGATCCTAGCCACGTAATTAGACATGAGCCTTTGCAGCTAAGAAACGACCTGACATATGATGAAAAGCCAATCGAAATTCTCGATCATAGAGAAAAGCAACTTAGAAATAAAGTGATTCCCATGGTGAAGGTCTTATGGGCTAATCACACGTCATAAGAAGCTACTTGGGAAGTAGAGGACCAGATGAAAACAAAACACCCTCACCTATTCGAATAGGTGAATTTCATGCAACTATGTGCATTTGATTATGTGATTTTGAATCTTATATGCGTATGAATGCTTAAGTTGATAAATGCGTAATGTTTGCCTTTGACCTATGATATTTAAGTTTCGAGGACGAAACTTTTTTCTAAGGGGGTGAGGATGTAATATCCTGAAAATCTAAACATGCTTAATTAGCTAACTAGTTGTTGTTTTACTAATTATGTTATCAATGAAATTCTAATTAAACTATTATAAGCTATTAAGTTATTTTATTTCTAAAATAAATAAAAGAGAAGAATGTAATTTTTGTTAAGTAGTTATGAATTATAATTAGCTTAACAAGTAAGTAATTAAAAATCACAATAAAAAAAGTATGTACAACTTCTCTTTTAATATGAATTATGCAAGGAGAAATTATTTTTGGTTTAAAATAATAATAATAATCAAAATAATAATTATAAAAAAAAAGAAAAGAAAAGAAGGAAGAAGTATCAAATAGAAACTTAAGTTTGACTTTTGTTTTCCCACCAAATTTCTTTCTTCCTCCTCCTTCCACCTCCTTCTTTCTTCTCTTACATGGCAACCAAAGCTACATTCATCAAAATTTCTCACCTCTAAACTGCTGCCACCAGCAAACCCAAGAGAATAATTCTCATCAAAATTCTCTTCTATCCATTGTTATCTTCAAAGTACTCTAGAAACTCCATAGCTATAAATAGCCATTGTCACCCATCTTCAAACATCACCCCTCCTTCTCCTCTGTTTATGGGCTGCTGCCCATGCCAACACTGCACAACTGTCGAACCACCACATCAACACCACCCCGCTCGACCACTAACACGCCAGCTAGCCACCCCTCCCTCGTTCGCACCTACCCTCTCTTCTCTTCCGCGCTTCTCCTCTCCTCGCTGTGCATCGTGACGCAGTGCCGCTGCACCACAGCGTAGCAACCGCAGCACCGCCGCCCTCCCCGTCGCCCCTATCGCGCCGCCACGTCATGCCGTTTCTGTTGGTCTTGCTTCACGCACGTCCACCACCCTCCTGCTTCCTCTATTCTCCTCTCAAGTCAGGTGTGAGTACCATTTCTAATTCTTTTCCCTTGGGCTTAAATGTTAAAGGAGCAATGTAAAGTGTTTGGGCTTAATAAGTTTAGTCATGGTCTTATTATGGTTGTTGACTTATTGTTATGTTGGGCTAATAGTTATTGTTAGATTAATGGCTATAATTTGGCAATGGACTTATATAACATACCTGTTCTAATTACTTGTCATAG
This sequence comes from Beta lomatogona, assembly GCA_947646795.1. Lineage (NCBI taxonomy): Eukaryota > Viridiplantae > Streptophyta > Magnoliopsida > Caryophyllales > Amaranthaceae > Beta > Beta lomatogona. The sequence goes on from CANSNZ010000270.1 coordinate 1,045,315, forward strand.
TATGGGCTAATAATTAATATATGATGTTGGGCTTAGTTTCTAATTAGATTAATAGTTGGTGTTTAGGCTTAATTAAGTATGGTGGTTTCATTTGTTGAGTTGTTAATATTAGGCTAATAGCATATAATATGTTTATAGGAACTAATATATAGCTTATTCATATAAACTATATTTTATCACTTGCTAATATTGTTTAGTTTTATAAATATGCTCTTTGCTAGAAACTTAATACTATTCATGGATTAACTAATTAAAGGATTCTAACAAGCTTGATTAATAATATAATTTGAGAATGAGTTATAATCATATTTACACACCTAATAATATTGATTCTGCACCACTAATATTTATATCCACTTATAATGTTTAATTAAATTGTTTTAAGAATACGATATGACTAAATAATAATACAATTATTAGTTGACTAAATTTTAATAAGTTTGCGTAATGATGATAAGAAATACAATTTAAACGACTATTAATGGCCTACTTATAACTCAGAGTAACACGTATGACCTTAGGATCAGGATAATGACGATATATAACTATAACTTTACTAGTAGTAAGCTCTTATTAATACTAAGACGTAAAGGTTAAATAACTAAATATTTATTTATATCATAATTCTTGGTTAGATTAAAAGGATAAAGGACATTACAAGCCTCCATCGGCTACGAAAGTCATTACGCAGGATTCCAGGTAACGTCTACTGCTAACACCCGCATTCCCCTTCTAAGTATGTTTTATAATAATGCTTACGTTAATAGTATTCTTTTATATATGGATTGCGGGATATGAAATGTTTTGTGACAAATGTGATGATATGAAATAATGATGTTATGGAAGCAAGACGATGTTTTGTTATGGATGCAAAGAAAAGAATATGATATATCATGATAATTATGAATATACTTAAAGGTTATGAAACATGATAAATTCAAGTGAAAGATGGTTCTTGGCGGTATTCTGTTATCTTGGGTCGTGCACGTACCTTCTGGCCGGTTCCCCACCTTCTGTTTATAAGGGCTAATGTCCTCGGGTGGCACCGCATTACTATACTTTGGGCACTAACTCCACCTTCCGTTTGTGAGGGCTTTCGTCCTCGGGTGGCTGCCTTCCGTTTACGATGATGTTATGTTCTGGGGAGACGTCCCTTCCGTTGTACTCGCCAAGTTACCAAATAAATGATCTATGCTTATGAATATGATAAAAGATATATGATAATGATTATGATCAAATATTATGTTTATGAAATAGTTTTACTTTTTCTATCCTCCCTCTTTGCTAATAAAACGATTTGAAATGAGTTTACGTTGTTAGAGTAGTATATTACTGAGCCTCGGCTCATGACGTTTTAATTTTCTGTTTTAGGTACTGATGGTGATAATGGGATGGCGTAGCAGTGAGGAATAGTTATGTAGTTTAATAGTTAAAGCTTTCTTAAACACTTACGGTCATAATAAATGTCCGACTATTCACTAAGTTTTAACTTAAGTTTTTGTTAATGAATAATTACGTTTTCTGGCTATAACATGTTTAGGCTTCTATGAATTTATGTTGCCTTGTGCTTTCCAATTGGAAAGTACGGCAGTAACGCACCGACTATATAGGTTCCGCTGCTAATAACCGATTAACTAACCTGATGACGTTGATTAGTAGTTAGGGCGTTACAGTTAGTGTGTTGTACACTGAATGAACAGAGGCATCATTTTCAGAATAGAAACACACACAAAACAAAGAGAGAAAACAAGGATTTTATAAGACGAGCCCTAAGCTCGTATTTACGTGCACAACTACGATCAAGAAGTCCGATCGAGGGGCAAGCATTGTCCGTTTGTGCTGAAATTTTGACATCTTGTTGGGGACATCTAGTGCATCAATATGGACGGTTGGATCGTGCTTTACTGCTATGGTTTGCTGGGAATTGCTGCTATACCGAGCTACTGATTTTTTTTTGTTTTGACAAAAGCTACAACTAGACTAAACAAACCAGCAATTAAGGAAAGCATCTAAAACCATTAGGCAAAATATGAGCTCTTTGAACTTGTGTTCTTTCCACTTTCCGGAGCATACAAACTGGAAGAGACTAGGCAAGAGCAATGAGATGTTGTACCGTCCATTTGAGAGATAAGTTAGATAGCCCTTTTGTTTGAATGAGATGGATAGTACCAGTGGAGTCAGTTAGCATATGGATAGCAGTAAAGCCTTTCCCAATTGCCCATTGTATACAATACAGAATTGCAAACAGTTCAGCTTACAACGCAGTTTTAGCAATAAAATGAGAACCACCAGAGGAAGTGTGAGTATCAGGCGCATTGACCACAAACCAACCTGCTCCAGCTCAAAGAGTCACTTTATCCCAAGAACCATCCACCTGAATTATCAGAGGAGTAGTCATAGAAAGCTGTAGACCCATATCAATCCACAAAAAACTTGGAGGAGTATCCTGAATTTGTTTAGGACGGTGAAGAAACCTTACTTGTTTCTCCATAATCTCAACAAATCTCAAATGTTGAGCACAAGCAATTGTAATTTGAACTGTAGAACAACTATCCCCACAAAAAAAAAGCATTGTTTCTAGCAATCCAAATACCCCATAAATGAGTCACAAAAGAAGCAATTTTGTGACTATCATGACCCTCCAAACTGATAAACAGTTGGATGAAAATCCAGTCTCTCATGGACAAGGAAATCTCTAAGTTTGAGTGAATAGCAAAAATACTATCTCTCCATATGTCCTGAGTTATAGGAAAAAACCGAAATAGATGAAGATCATTCTCATCATCATTTTGACAGAAAGCGCAAACAAAAGAAGAAGCAATACCTCTTTTAGCCAAGTTTATGCGTAAAGGAAGAATATTGTAACTCATCTCCCACAAGAATAATTTCCACTTAGGCTGAATATTGTGATGCCAAATCATTTTTAGAAGCAAACTACTACCCTCAAGACTACCATTTCCATGACCAAAATGAGAACTGAGAAAAGCATACCCACTTTTTGTCGTGCAAGCTCCAGATTTATGGTAATTCCAAGCTAGGACATCCAGTTTGTCCATATGAGGGAGTTCCGAACTAATGACATCTTGAGAGTCTTTAAGCGAAACTAATTGACGAACCAATGGAATATTCCAATTCGGAAGTGGAGAGACATTAATCAAATCACTAACTCTTGTCACTTGCACTTGTCTAAGAGTAGCACTAGAATTTGTTGTAGGAATTGAATTATAAACCCAGGAATGACCAAAGACTTTAATGTTACGGCCATTTCCTACCTTCCAGTTACAACCTTTCAGAAAAAGACTTTCAGCATGACTGAGTCCACGAGCACCCCAAGAGGAAGTTCTAGGAACACAAAGATGAGAACCAGATAAAAGAGGGGAAGGTTTAATGGCATTGTAAACTTTACTAAGTAAACTTTGCGGTTTCGCAAACAACGACCAAGCTGTTTTCATTAATAAAACTTTATTCACCATTGAGGCAGCTTGAATACCTAAGCACCTTTAGGAAGGTGAACAATAGTTTTCTTGATCCAATGAATACCCTTAGAACTACTGCCAGCCCACCAAAAGCTCATCATCATGGCATCAATTGCAGTAGTAATAGAGGCAGGAGGCTCATAGAAAGAAATGACATGAGAAATCAAAGCTACTAGGATAGTATTTATGAATACTAGTTTTGTAGCCTGAGAAATTTTAAGAGTATTCCACTGAACAATCTTTGCAGAGATTTTATCTAACAAATACGAGAATTGATGCTTTTTTGAACCTTGTAGATCAATTGGAGCACCTAAATGATGAGAGAAGAAACCAATCTCCTGATAACATAAACTATCTACTATATCTTGACGCTGATGAGAATTCATATTCGGAGATAATTTAATGGAAGACTTAGCACAATTAATCTCTTGACCAGACATTTTACTGAACCTTTGAACAAGATGTCTTTTATTTAAAGCAGCTTGTTTTAAAGCTTGGAAGAAAACCATCACATCATCCGCAAAAAATCAGTGAGATATGGTAGGGCTTCTTCTTGTAATATTAATACCGTTAACGAAATCTATCTCCTGAGCTAAGAGTAACATTCGATATAAGATATCCATACTAATGATGAATAGATAAGGAGACAAAGGGTCACCTTGTCTCAAACCTCGACCATGAAGAAAGCCTGTAGACAGCTGACCATTAAAAAGAACCTTGTAGGAAACAGTAGTAACGGCAATGTTGAATTAACTTAATCCAGGCTGGAGGAAAGCCATAAACCTTAAGAACACAGAACAAAAAATTCCAGTTCAACTTATCATATGCTTTCGAGAGATCCATTTTGAGAGCAGCCAAAGCTTTAGAACCTTATTTACGCAAATTAATTTTATGACACAACTCATGACTAAGGAGAATGTTATCAGTCATCTGGCGACCAGAAACAAAAGCATGTTGATAGTCAGTGATTAAAGTAGGAAGAAACCTTCTCAAACGATGAATGATACACTTTGTGATACACTTGTATACTAGTGGAAAAAAACAGAAGGGATGCGGTCAAAATAGCCCTAAGGCTGCGTTTTTGGCCAGCAGCCCTTTCCGTAGCAGGCCTTCACTAAAAGTGTACTATGCTGAGAACTAAGATTGCCAAATGGGTTCATGCCATCCGTACATAATCCAAGCCTCAGATTCCTATCCTCATTACCAAATGCCTTATGCACCCTGTTGATACTTTTCCACTCAGGCGAATCAGCCGGATGCTTGAGCAGACCGTCTTTCTTCCTACGATCTGCATGCCACCTCAAATTCTTCGCATCTCCTTTAATTGAGAACAAGAGCTTAAATCTAGGTATTATGGGTAGATACCACAACACCTTAGCTGGTGGTCCTTCACTACCTCCAGCTCCTTCACGCTTGTACCTTGACAATCCACAACGTGGACACTCATGTAAATGCTCATACTCATTACGATGAAGCACACAATCGTTAGGACAAACATGTATCCGCTCGTACTCTAAACCGAAAGGACACATCAGTTTCTTCGCATAATAGTACGACTTTGGCAGTTCATCTCCATCAGGGAGCATATCAGCTAAAACTTCCAACAACGATGTGAAACTAGAGTCCGTCCAACCAACTTTCGACTTAATGTTGAACAGTGTTATCACGGCGGAAAGTTTGGTGTACTTTGTACAACCTGGATACAACGGCTTTTCAGCAGCCTCAAACATAGACTCAAAAATACGAGGTCGTTTACACGACTGATCTTCAACCTCGTGTATCATCTCGTCTACCCGATCCCTATCATCATCCCAATTCTCATCCCCGAACTCGTCATCCCAATTCTCTAAATCCTATTTTCTTCACATACATCGTTCATTACTCTAGATCTTCCTACATACTTCCCCTGCTCACTGTGCCCAACCCATACGTGGTATTGAGGCCTAAACCCACGGCGAAAGACATGCTCCCTAAGCAAATGTATACTACTAACTTTGCTCACATTTCTACAATTGACACAAGGACAATAAAAGTCGACTGCTCCAGAGGATGCTTGATATTGTGATGCAGACGTACAGAATTTCGAGACCCCATTCACAAACTCAATCGATTCACGACTACCATACATCCAAGTACGATCCATCTCATTCAAGAAGACCTCTAATAATTAAACACAACCAATAATTATAACGCATCAATCATTATTTAAGTACATACACTCACATATTCAAATAACACACGTATAGAGCAAGCTAAGATATGTTCAAATGTATGCATGCAGCCGAAGGTCTTTATCACTCTAACCTAACCCATCCTTGGACGTCTAATCTCACTAGTGAATATATCCCAACTTTTCAATTCTAAGGAACACATGCATGTCTATATGCCCTCCCCCATAAATACAATCTCATATCAAGAAATATACATTATCATATATCTTACTCAAATTAGAACACATGCATGTCTATATGCCCTCCCCTATCCCCCCGCCCTTGACCTTCCCACCCTCCCCCACCCCATGTCAGCCCTCCTTCACCCCCCGCCACCATCCCCAGCCCTCCCCCACCCCCGCCCGGCCTCCCCAACCCTCCCCGGCCTTCCCCCCCCCCGCCCGGCCTCCCCGGCCCCCCCCACCCCCCGCCCGGCCTCCTCGATCCTCCCCAGTCCTCCCTCACCCCCTGCCAGCCCTCCCCCATCCCCTACCCACCCTCCCCCAGCCCTCCCCTACCCCTGCCAGCCCTCCCACACCTCTATCCACCCCTACCCACTCTCCCACAGCCCTCCGCCACCCCCTACAATCATTGTTTCAGTAATGAAATAGAAGAAATTAAATTAAACAAATTAATTAGAAGAAATTAACAAATTATGCAATGAAATTAACAAATTACTTAAGAAATAAAAAAAGGAGAGAGGGGAATTATCGGAAGAGAGTGAGAGAGTCGAATGCAGTGGAGGAGAGAATGTCGTGGTGGTGATGGCAATGCAAGGTGGTGCAGCTGCGTGGTGGGTGGTGCACAAACCCACTCGAATGAATGTCGTGGTGGTCCGCAAACTTGTCAATGTCGTGGCTCCGGCATTAGGGCTCCAGTGATGTGCTTCGGCGTTAGGGCTCCGGTGATGGGGGGTTAGGGTTAGCTGTGCGAGTGAGTGAGAGGGAGGGGTTTTGTTTCGCTCGTCGAATTTTTCTAAGGGACTGAAATTTGGGATGTCTACTGTGTGTATACGTTATGCGCGCAAACTGAAATGTGTGGAATGGGATATGAAGGGCTGCGGTTAGCCCAAAAACCGTAGCCCTTCGTGTATGAAGGGCTGCAATTTTTAGGCTAACCGCAGCCCTTCACTAATAGGGTTGTGGTTAGCCTAAAAACCGCAGCCCCTCATACAGTACGAAAGGCTGCGTTTTCTGGTTAATCGCAGCCCTTCACTAAAAGGGTTGCGGTTTCCTTGAAAACTGCAGCCCTTCATACACGAAGGGCTGCATTTTCCAAAAACGCAGCCCTTCCTTTTTTTTCCCTAGTGGTATATGTATTGCATAACCCAATTGTTCTTAGTTGATTTGTGTTATGAGGAGACAACTTTTTAGGAATCATAACTAAGGTGGAATTATTCCAAGATTTAAGAAGCTGACCCATCCTAAAGAAGTTCTGACTTCCATCCACATTAGCTTGCCCCCACAATGTCCCAATGGATTTTAAACAATTTCGTTGTGATTCCATCTAAACCTGGAGATGCATTGTTTTTCATTGCAAACATATGCTTTTTAATTTCTGAAGCAGTAGGAATAGTAAGTAGATGGTGACTTTGCTCTTGAGTGATGACTGGCAAATCCATTTCATTGAGCATATTCATAATATCACTATTCGAAGCTTGATTTGGATCAGGAGCATAACCATTATTCAAACCATCCACAACTAATGTAAGTAAATCACCTTGATCCGAAATCTAATTACCCATGGTATCTTGAAGAGTATGAATTTGATTAAGAGAAGCTCTTATTTTTACCCTAGAATAACACATTTTGGCACTTGTATCAGCAGAATTAAGCCATAAGTCCTTCATTCTTTGTTTTCAGTATGTTAGAGCCAAGGTAGCCTCTTCCATAAGCTCATTAGAAGAATTGAGGTAGTTAGTCACTTGATGCAAATTGGAAATAGTGCCCGAATTTGTAAGAGATGAAGTTATAAGCTTCCAATCAATACCATTAAACTTCTTATGCTTAAGACACCACTTTTGAAGCATTCGACGAACTTGTGATAGTTTAGTTTTGAGAATAAAACTTGCATTTCCGATCAAAGCAATGTCCCAGATTTGATGGATTAACTTACTAACATCTTTATAAGATAAACACCAATTCTCCAATTGATAGGGACGTCTCGAAACACTAGAAACTGGATTGTTAGAGAAAATAATATATGCATGATCTGAACAAGTGAGAGGTTGATTGTGGATTATACTATTTGGAAATTGTAAAAGCCAAGAAGCTGACATATAACCACGATCCAAATATCTTGTTCGTCCAGCTAAATTGTGGTCCAGTGTAAGGAATGTGTAGAAGCAAAGTATCAATTTTGAAATTGTTAAAATCACTCCAACCCCTAATTTGTGGAGAACCCCCTAGTTTATCCACAAAGCAATCTAGTTGGTTGAAATCCCCAATTAACATAACAACATCTAGGGTGAGTAAAATCTGTTTAAGGTGATCCCAAACCTTGTGTCAAGCTGATGCCAAGGTTCCCTATAGACAAAAATAACATGCCATTCCATATTAGCAACATCCGAAACCTTACAAACTATGAAGTTGCTAGTTCTATGAGTACAAGTACCAACAAAATTACTCCAACTAGCCACTAATAAACCCCCTTTGGTCCCTAAGGCATCCATGCCAGTCACAAAAGAGGGAGGAGGATTGAAACTACAAACAGAAAGAGCATCTAAAAAGTCCATTTTAGTTTCACTAATAAACAAAAACAAAGGGTGATTAGAAGAGACGAGCCACTTAATATAGGAAATTTTAGGGGAATCAGGCTCATTAATACCCCTACAATTCCAAGAGACAAACTTCATGGCTCCTTGGTTGGTTGTGAAAGGCCAGCCAACTCACCTGGAGGTGTTAGAGTCAAGAGCAGCTAGCAGTTAGTGTCACAATCCATAAAGATGTGTGAAGAAACAGATTCATCATAAGAGACAGAAGCTGTTGCAAGGACCTTCGCTTTTTTTTCCTCTCATCAGAAACTTCATGAGAAGAAACATTACGTTTACCATGCCAACCATTGAAGAAATCATCTTCAACCTCAATATCCAAGTCCCTTGCTAGTTGAGTATCAGTTATAGCTTATGGCTGAAGTTTGACAATACCATCCACATGCTGCCATAAATTAAAAGCTCCCTTAGCTTCCAAATTTTCCAAGTGAACCCTGCATTTTTTCCTAAACCAGTCTGTATAAACAGCATCTGGAAGTGGAGTGTTGTCTGCAGAAATTGCTTTATGAAGCTGGAATCTTGATAATCTTTTTTCGGCCACAGACGAGCAGAGATCATAAGGTCAGGTTTTAGAACTTCCTGAACTGGTGTATTTAGAGGATCTTTTTCTAAAAAGAGGTTCAAAATTTGTGTGTTTGACGGAGAATTTTGACGAGACCAAGGTTGAGGAAGAGGAATTTCAATTTCAAGTGTAGGATGAACCCTAGCTGGATCATTATTTCTTTGAAGAAAACGACGAAGTCTTAGACTAGCTTGCCTAAGAATCGAAGTTCTTGGTGTTACAGCAGGAGCAGGTAAATTAATAACTGAATTTGGAGACATCAGAAAAGTTAACGGGAGATGGTTTGAAACAATATCATTTAGAAGACCAGTTGGGTGAGATATAGACATAAAACTATCATCAGATTCTCTAGTAGGTGAAAGATTAGGGTTATGACATTGCTGGGCCCACTCAGAAATTCCTAGGGTTTCAAATAAAGTTGGGCGAGGTACATTACCATGGTTTATATTGTGCCTGGCATTTGAAGATTCTCCAACTTCAAAGGTGGAATGGATAGCAACAGCATTGCTTGGAGGACGAAAAATATGAGTAATATAGTTTGGGTTTGCATCTTGGGAAATTGTGTGTGAGTCCAAAGCTCGTGACATAGCTCCAGCAGCCAAACTATTAGATGGATAAAATTGTCCATATGGATCTCCATCCAATCCAAATCTCACACCCGGACTTCTTGAAACCATATTCGGAGAAGTATTGAGAGGAGGCATATTACCCGTATCTTGAGCAGAATTACCTTCACTCATCTTAGAAAACTCATGCATGTCATCTTCATCCATACTATCATTACCAGTTTCATAATCACTCGAAAAAGAAGAGGACAAATCTGGCACATTCGCCTCAGGTGGATCTTCATAAGGACGAAAATGTTTAGGAGACTCAGGAAAATTATGCGGTTCATCTCTTCAAAACAGATTCAACTCAGAATTCCTATATCTAAATCGATCCGGAGACCCTATGACCAAATTTTAGTGTAATACTGAGCATCAATAGGACCATAAAGAACTTTTAGACCACTTTTTTCAAATTCTGACAAACGATTATGAATCTTTCGATGAGCATCAAATTGTGACAAATTACACCTTACTGTGGAGTGACCAACACATCCACATGATTTACAGAATTTAAACACCCCTCATACCTAAAGTAAATCCAAATTACCTGATCTCCATAAAGGAGGTGATAACAACCTGGAATGAGGGCGAGATAGATCCATGAATACCAAAAGCACGCGCTTCAGGCTGAGGTGGTAGAGAGCCATCCATTGTTTGAACTTCATCTACATAACCAACATGGTTGAAAATTGTGTGAACCCACTCTTGGTTTAAGAATCCCAAAGATAGACCCACTACCCTTACCCAAAGACGAGCTGAATCAAAGTTTAGATGTTGAAGAACAATGGTCCAGTGACCACGCCTGAAAGTAATAACCCTGCCATCGATAATCGTTGTATGATGTAGAATGAGACCATCGACATCTCTTTGATTATCACATTCAAAGATATAGTAGGAGCCTGTTCGGAGAACATTAATATTGCCCCTTCTAACCTAGTTATTATTAATCAAGCCTTGTACTAAATGAGGATAAGGTGGGTTAGGCCCAAAAAATACTTCGATTACCGAAGTATTCCAACGAATGTTGGCAGTAGGGTTAAAGTCAGGCGTATTAAAGAGAACGCCCATTCTAAAGTTATGAGAGGGAGGTGGGGGTTGCATGTTCATAAATGGCAATAAATGTTTAACGGAAGAGCAGGAGAAAGAGAATGAAAGTTGAAATTAAATGAAGAAGTGGAGAAGACTTACAGATAACTAGGAGTAAAACAAGTCTTGTATAAATATACCAATGAATCTGAATGAGGAAGATGAGAGGTTGAAAAAGTTGAAAATCCAAACCGCATGCACGCCAAGTGGATCTCTAACAGCTTTCCGAGAGACGGCTAGAGTAGGGTTTGCAGCAACAAAGTAAACGCTTCGGATTGGGCAAGAAAGATTTTGCGTGTTGGAACTCAAACAAACCTTTGCATGCTACAATGAAGAGAATAGAAGAGTTGGACTACTGTTTTATGGGTGAAATCTACACCTTTTGCTCTCGATAATTTAATCTCTTGTTGTTTGGTAATTGTTGGTGGGTTGTGAATTATTTGTAGACTGATTTAGGGTTCTTTTCTCTCAATTTATTAATAAAAGAAGCATAGGGTGAACTGCTCAAACGGTCCCGTGATTTTTACTCTTTACATTGAAGGGGTGTTCCACGTATAATTCGTGTGTGTTGTTTGCTTTTTCTTCTTCTTGCTATTGCTGATTTTTATCTCTTAATTCTTTCTGTTTCAGGGTCATAATCATAAAATTATGTAGGAGAGATGGCCGAATGGTTTAATGTAGTAACTCCGTATTTTTATTGAGTTATTATTCATAATTTTAAAAAGGTTGTATGTATTTAAAAGGATTTTATTTATTAAAAAAACTTGTTATATATTTAAAAGGCTTTTAAAGAGGATTTCAGAAAGATTTTGGGTATTTGAAATAAAATTATAGCCCAAGTTAATTTTGGGCCTAAGTTTACTATCTTTTAGTCCAAGTACTTTTGTTTTAAGAAATAAAAAAAATAGCTTTACCTAAAGAAAAAGAAAAACGAAAAAAAATAATTGTGGCACCAAAATGACAAATCTCACGGCAGTGAGCTTACAAGACACAAGTCTATCAACTTTTTTTTTTCTTTTTTTTATCTTCTTGATTATTTAAGCTTCCATAGTTTTGTTTTGTGGGATATTTATATCTTTCCCTAATCTTAGTTGGATGATTGTAAAAACTAGTTAGATCTTAGCTAAATTTGTTTATCTTTTCCCTTAAACCCATATTTTAATTTTCGAGTCCTAGTACGACTCTACCTATCCAGCTAGTATAAATAGGGGCCTCCACTCCTCATATTCTTCACACCAAATTTGAGAAATACATCTCTTTTCTCAAGTTTAAACTCTCTCTCTCTCTTAGCCTACCCTTTCTCTTTCTCCCTTAGTAGTCTTTTAAATTCCAAGGTGCGTGTATGTGTAGATCTTTAATCATTGGTTTGCAAACGTAGTATCATGTTTTTAGAAAAATATTTTGGATTGAAGTGTATGTTTTTATGAGTTTTATTATGAACTTCATGAGTTTTGTATGAACATGTTTGAATGTTTACGAATTTTATTTATGAACTTTGAATCGTGTCTTTAGTTTAATATTATTAATAATTTTAATTTTTGCATATATACTCAAATATTTTAGAAGGAGTTTGATCTTTAAATTCATGTTTAAATGTTTAAAAAGGAGTGTTTTTGAACTATAATAATTTTTCCAGAGTTACCTCTTGAGCGAATTATTTTATTTATGCCTATATACGGCTAAGTTTATAAGAATTATGATTCTTTCTAAAGGATGATCATTTCTAAAGGAATTTTATTAGATATATGACCTTTTATGATCGCAAATGTAAAGAGGCAACGCTTTAGCAAGAACGGTAGCTATTATTTACCCATGTACTTTTTGTACAAGTCATGTGGACAAGGTAGTAACCCTTCGTCATAGACTCATTGAGGAATACTAAACTTGGGGTGTGCACACTTTAGGAAAGGTACCTAGGCAAGGAAAAATATTTTTTTATTAAAGTTATATACTTTATATTATTAAAGTATTAAAGAAGGTTTATGAAAGTTAAATGTTTTCAATGTTTTATTAAATAAGTGTTTAATATTCCGCATATACATGTAATCAGTATTTTTACTGACACGCTTTTATATTTGTTTTTTTTTATGGCTTTGTCCCTGTGAAGACCCTATTTTGGCGAACAGAATTTATAGGTTGATATGATGCATACTTCAAATGGGGGAGCTAGTGAGGAACAATAATTAGTCCAGGAGTTGTTATTTTATTTTCTTTATTTCCATTGTCATAGTTGTACAATAAAGTTTATTTCAATAAAGAGTTAGTTATTTCAGTTATTTCGCTGCATTAGTTTAAAGTTTAGTTAGTACTTAGTAGTTAGTATTAAAGCCTTTAATGTTATCACGTGGCGGTAATACTTTCATGTTTCTCAAGAGTTTTATATTAAAATAAGTTTTCTAGAAACAGAGAAATTTGGGGATGTTACATTTAAGGCGTAGCATTGAAACTGCTATGTAGGCTTTTGTTTACAGAGGGTTCGAATCCCTCTCTTTCCGTACCTTCCCCTAATTCACTAACTAACATTATCGACCGCAATGTATCAAATACCAAAAAGACCATTATTCTTGCTACTGAATTATTGCTATTTTTAGTTGGTGATAAGTTGATGTGATTATTTGGGTTGATTGGTTTGAAAAAATGGTTGGTTGTCTTGATTGTGTGACATTGTGTATGTCATAGTGATCCCTTCTTATCCCTACAATTTGGTCTTAGAGCCAGAGATTAATTTAGTCACATTATGGAGTCGGAGTATTAGTAATTCGATGGTTAAATTGACATCAACTAATTATTCAATTTGGAGACCTGTGATGGAGGACTTGTTATATTGCAAGGATTTGTATGACCCAATTGATATTGTCACCGCTTCTGATGGTAGTGTCTCTAAACTATCTAAACCGGATAAAATGGAAGAGAAAGATTGGGTAAATTTGAAAAGAAAGACTTTAGGGACTATTAGACATTGGGTTGACATTAGCAGTTTCAACCATGTGTCACAAGAGTCCGACCCTTATGATATGTGGAAGAAATTGGAAGGTCTTTATGAGAGGAAGACTGCTCATAATAAAGCTTAATTGATGAAAAGACTTGTTAATTTGAAACAGAAAGATGGGAAGTCAGTTTCAGAGCATCTTACTGACTTCTAGGATATTATTAACAAGTTGACTACTACGAAGATTTGTGTGAATGTGAGTTGAAGGCTTTATTTTTATTGAGTTCTTTGCCAGATAGTTGGGAGACTTTGGTTGTGATTATTAGTAACTCTGCTCCGGATGGTGTGCTATCTTTGGATGTGATCAAAGAAAGCATGTTTAATGAAGAAATCAGAAGAAAGGAGATGGGAGTAGACAATTCACTAGCTCTTGTTGTTGAGAACAGAGGAAGAAGCAAGAGTAAGGGTCCCAAAGGCCATGATAACTCAAGGAACAAGTCAAAATCCAGTGATGGGAGAGATGTGACTACATGCAACTACTGCAAGAAGCCTGTTCATATCAAGAAGTATTGTTTTCGCTTGAAAAGAGAACAAAGATAAAAGAAAGATTCACAAAAGTGGGAGATGACAAAAATACTACAACAACTGCTTCTAAGAGTGATGATGAGGTCACTTTGATTTGTGCAACTAGTGAGTGTCATCATGTTGATAGTTCAGACACTAAGTGGCTAGTAGATATAGGTGCTTCATACCATTGTGTTCCTAGAAGGGAGTACTTCATGAACTACCAGGCTGGTGATTTTGGTTGTGTAAAGATGGGTAATCAGAGCTCATCAAGCATTGTTGGGTTAGGTGATATTCGTTGAAGAGTGTTGGGTGCATTATTACATTGAACAATGTGCGCCATATACCTGATATACACCGTAACTTGTTGTCTGCTAATGTTCTTGATCGAGAAGGCTTCGGAAACATCTTTTGAGATGGTAAATGGAAGTTGTCCAAGGGTTCTATGACAATTGCATGAGGCGAATTGTGTTGCTCATTGTAGAAGACATATTTTGAGTGTATGTTCTGGTGAGCTTAATGCAGTTGAAGAAAAGAATTCTCCTAATTTGTGGCATCGAAGTTGGGACTCATGAGTGACAACGGTTTAAAATGTATAGCAAGTAAAAATCTCATTCCTGTTGATACTACAATTTCACTTGATCCTTGTGATCATTGTTTGGCAGGAAAGCAACATATAGCTTCTTTTTCAAGGAAGTCTACTTAGAGGCAAGCTAAGCTTGAGGTTGTTCACTCTGATATTTATGGTCCAATTGAGGTGGATTCTAATGCTACCAGGAAACCTTGGGTCTACATGTTGACGACAAAGAGCCAAGTGTTTGAAACATTCCAAAAATTTCATGCTATGGTGGGAAGGGAGACGGAAAAGAAATTGAAGTGCCCTCGTTCTGACAATGGTGGTGAGTACATTTCACATGAGTTTGAGAAATATTGCTCACATCATGGCATTCAACATGTGAAGACATTGCCCAACACTCCACGATATAATGGTGTTGCAGAGAGGATGAACATAACCATTTGGAGAAGGTGAGGTGCATGTTGAAGATGTCTGATCTACCTAAGTTTTTTGGGCAGAGGCAGTGAAAACTGCAGTGTACTTGATCAACCGTTCTCCATTTATTCTTTTGGGTATTGACATTCCCGAGAGGGCATGGAAGGGATGTGATCCCACATATTCACATCTTAGAGTTTTTGGATGCAAGGCATACATGCATGTGCGAAAAGATCAGAGATTGAAGCTTGATTCCAAGACTACTCCACGTGTGTTTGTTGGCTATGGTGATGAAGAGTACAGATTCAGGCTCTATGATCCCGAGAACAAGAAGGTAGTAAGAAGCATAGATGTAGTATTCTTTGAGCATGAGATGGGTGCAGAACTTCTGAGTGCAAGGTATCATACTAACTCAAATTCTTTTGTTGATACTACTAATGTTTCTTCTGTTCCTACTTCTATTTATGTTGAACAACCAACACATAAGAATGTTGAAGCAACATGTGATGGTGCTGAGGAGGTACAACCTGATGATGATGGTGATGTACCTATGACAATAATTGAGGGTTACCAATGGGAATAAAAAAACTAAGGGTCACCAATGTGAAACTCGAAAAGTTCGAGGTCACTATTGGGAATTCTTTTAGGGAGTTTGAGATACATTATATTGCTTGGTTGTTTATTTACATAAAATTAGACCATGAATCATATATAGTAGAGGCCATCATTGGACGACTTTGATTCATGATCATATTCGTACCCTCACTCGGGAACTCAGTTTTGGTTCATTGACCAAGTAAAAAGTCATGACGGAGAAATATACATTGAATAAGTCTTTTTGGCTTAATTCCCAAATATTCAATTAGGTTCATTAGATTTTTTTTTTTTTTTTTGAAGACTTGTTTTCAATAAATTTTGATACTTTTTTTTGGTGCAATGTAAACTTTGATATATGAATTTAACTTTTGTAATTGAAGATGATTATGTTCATGCCACTATAAGAGCAAAATTTTCACCACAATTTTCTTCCAATGATTAAAAGTGAAAATTTCACACAATCATATTAAGAGTTAATTGGCTAGAACAGCACGAACTATGCCTCAAGTGCACTGAGCAGCACAACCATTGGTGGGTGCAGTGCGTAGCATGAACTTTAACATGAGGTGCAACCAATAGCATAAATGTGATCGGGTTAAGGAGATTCCACCGGAGTTATGGAATCTTTATTATTTTATTATTTCTTTTCTTTTCCCTTTTTTCCCCTTTTTTCTCAATCTTCTTCTTCTCTATCAACTTCCTCTCTATTCCCCTCCTTCACCCACCTAAAAACCTTATCTCCCTCTACCCACCAGAACTACTAATTTCTCCTTGCCCACCCTGACACCAATCCCTTTCCCTTCCCAGCCTTGAAGACCACCCCCACCCGAACTCAAATTTCAGGTGGTCGAGAGGTGAGATTCTGATATGGGTAGTGTGGTGACGATGATGGTGAGGAAGAGCGGGTGGAAAGGGGTGAATGGATGGGATTTTTCTAGTGGGCAAGGGTTCGGGAGGAGAGAGAAAGAGAATTTTTACAGAGGGTTTGTTGGGTGGGGGGTGGTTTCGGCCTTTCGGGGACTGGGGAAGGAGATGGGGTTGTGTCGAGGGTGGGGAACAGGGGAAGGAGATGGGGTTGGTGTCCGGGTGGGGTAGGAAAGTGGTAGTTTTCGGTGGGTAGGGTGGGGGAGGAGGAATACAAAGGTTTGAGAGAGAAGAAGAAGATAAAGGGTAAGAAAGAAGAAGAGAAAGAAAAAAAGAAGGAAAAAGAAAAGAAACTAATAAAATAATAAAGATTCTATAACTCCGGTGGAATCTCCGTGCTCCGGTCACATTTATGCTACTGGTTACACCTCGTATTAAAGTTTGTGCTATGTTCTGCAACCGTTAAAGTTTGTGCTGCTCAGGGCATTTGAGGCATAGTTCGTGCTGTTCTAGCCAATTAACCCTACATTCTTCCAGTATTCCTAATAAGATCTATTTCATATTGTCTTTTTTTTTTTTACATCAGCAAGATACACTATTTTGTATTGTTAATGACAACAAGATGAGAAATTTCTATCAATGTCCACTATATGAATCACAATAATGCGCTACATCCTAGCATACAATGTTTTCAATTTTTTGTTATTTAAGAAGAGGTGAGATTCAATTATCAAGAAGCCCATGAACAATGAAGAATTGAAGACAATATTTCTGCAATAAAACTACTCATATATGGGTAGGCGTGTTTTCATTTCGCCTACGCGGTGTGAGCGCGTATTTTAATACCTCATTGTAAAGGTCTAATTGAAAAATGTTTTGATAACCTAATTGGATATTGGAAAATCGTATGGACAAATTAGGGACTTATCCAATGTAGATTTCCCCGTCCTGACTCCATAGATGGTCAATAAACCATAGTTTGAGTTCGGGGATGAGGGTACGAACACGATCATTGACGGGTCGTTGTATACTCGCCAAATATAACCTAATTTATCCAATATAGGATATGTATAGGGTCGAATCCACAAGGAAGTAGGGTTAAATCAAGAGTAATTAGCTAACTACAATGAGCTAAATCAATTTTTGGATTTTTAAGAGTTTAACGATGATTCTAAAATCTAAATAAACTAGGAAATTTGCAAAGTAAATCAACGAATAATTAAAGGAGATAAGACAAGGGTAAAGAAACTAGGGGATTAGGGGGATTCACCAACACTCAATCCAAGAATCCAATATCAAAGCCAATGGGAAACAAATGGGGGATTACAAGGGGAAAATCACGAATATATGAACTCTAATTACTCTCTCGAGCTAATTAGAGGAGCTTGATTAGTCACTCATGACCTATTCTCATGGCATGAGCAACCAATCTAGCCAAATCAAGCACAACATGATTAATCAAGCTTCCCTAAACTAGAAAATACCTATTTTCATGGAAATCCTAATCTAGCAACCAAACTTAGTTTATTCCTAGCTTCATATCTCAATCCTTCACTAGGAATTCCAAATATGTAAGTTAAGTGGTGATCAAGCACCCAACAAACCAAGTAAAACAAGTTTGATCAACAAGTTCAACCCCAAAAGTTAACCCCCTAACTTAGATCTAAGATCCAAAGAATAAATGAAGGTTACATCCCTTCCCCTAGTAGGAAACTACTCACACATTATGGAAATAAAACAAAACAAAGCTTGAAGTAACTTAATCACCATAACCATGGAGGAAAAGAGGAAAATTGCTAATAATCAACTAATAAAGCAAGATCAAAATAAGCAAAGCATGAAATAAGCAAGAACAATGGAAGAAAAGAAGAAAATAAACAAAAAATTACCAACTTTAAGCTTTCATAAATGAAGAATGGAGATCCAAAAGCTTCAAACCTTCACTTTCTCTCTCCTAGGGTTTTGTTCTAGAGTTTGAATGCTAAAACAAGATTTAATCTCTTTCTAATCTCTAGTTAATAATTGCTTAGGTTAAAATAAGAGTCCCTCTTTTATAGTCATAAGAAATAAAACAGAAAATTACAAAACAGCCCCCGCATTAAGACAAACAAAGTCGCAAAATCGTTTCGGGAAAATGACCCGACCCGGGCGGGTCACATGACCCAAGCCCTCGGGTCACATGATTCGGGCGGGTCAACATGTTAGGAATCATGGAAATTTCCCAATCAAAGCGACCCGGGCGGGTCTGTGAACCCAGGCCCTCGGGTTGGCAGACCTGAGCCCTCGGGTCACTAGACCCGGGCGGGTCTACTAAAGGAAGGTGTTGTATTTGTCTGGCTGGGCTGACCCGGGCGGGTCCACACACCCGGGCCCTCGGGTCAGCCACTTCTTTTCTTTCTTCCCTTCTTTCGAGCTCCTTGGTGCTCCATTTCTTCAACATTTTGCCTTGGGCTTGTGCATAGACCCTCCAAACGTGCTCCCAAATCCTGAAATATAAACAAACACCCAAAGAAAGAGCGCAAGGGAGGAAAAATACACAAAAAGAAAGAAAAGGAATGAACTTAGCCTAAAAGCTATCACAAAAACTATTAAAAACTAAGCAAAATTCAAGCATATAAACCAATCATCAAACTCCCCCAAGTTAGATGTTTGCTTGTCCTCAAGCAAAATAGATTAAAACACAAGTAGGAGAATGAAAACTTATTTGAAAGCAAAATGAAGAAGAAAGAGGAAAGAAAAAAAATGAAAAAGGAAGGAAAGATAAAGAATTTACACTAACTCATTTTCATAGGAATCACGATTCCATTTACCAGATGCAACAAGCTCTTTAAACCCCTAGATCGCTCTAAAGGGCGAGTGAGATCTCGCGAGGGTTTCCAAAGAGTTTTCAAACCCACAACTCTAGTTCAAGAGTAATACCCAAGTCAACTATCAATGAAATGGTTCACAAGCAAGGATGGAGAGCAACTTTCAAAACAACTAATTTCCAAGTATACTCATAGGTTATAGGTAAAGAAAGCAACTAATCAAGATTGCAAAAGGATACCTAATTAGACATTTTACTCGCTCATTAGAGAACACCTAGCTATCTAAAAGATTTAGAGCCCTTTAAGTGTTATAGAAGCTCAAATTACTAGTCCACCATCCCTAGACACACAAACATGCCTTAGACTCCCCTCAACTCAAAACCTTAGAAAAATAGTACTAAGTGTGGGAGGCATCCACCAATTGACCTCTTTTATTGGAATTCTTATATTCTTTTTGCTTTTCGTTTTTCTTCACTTTTTTTTAATCATTTTTCACGCCTTTTTTGACTATTTTTGGCTTTTTCTTTTTCCCTTATTATGGGAATTTTTGCTATACAAATAAGGAGTAACTACTCACTAAAGAGTAGGGATGCAAGTGGGGCGGGTCAAATAGGATCCCCGCCCCAATGGGGCAGGGATGGATCCTAGTTTGGTGGGTAGTGGGGTGGGGATGGGGATGAAAGTTATACCCGCCATGGGTGATGGGGCGGGGGTGGATTTTAAGTTGTACCCGCCCCATCCCCGCCCCGCTCCGCCCCATCCCCACTCACCCTACATCTTACCTACTTAAAATATTAAATTTTCAACAAATTACAAGTTTATAACACTCTTTAATAGTTTTTCTAGCTGTATATATTTTTTGTTATTAGTATTTGAAATTATATATGGTATATGAGTATTATTTAGTGAGTTTCAAATGAGGATTAAGTGGATGGTGGGGCGGGAAAGGTGGGGATTTGGTGGGGATGGATACCCAAGTGGGTGATGGGGTGGGGATGGTTTTAATTGTGTACATAGCGGGGCGGGGAAAGGGATGAGTTCCGGACCCACCGCGGGGATGGGGATGGGGATGGGGATGAAAAAGTGAGGTGGGGATGGGGATGAGAATGGCAAAATCTGCCCCGCCCCGCCCCAGTTGCATCCCTACTAAAGAGAAACATGAGAACTTGTGGCTTTTTGTACCACTTATTACAAACGAAAAGAAGTAAAAACTAAGCTTTTTGTAGAGTTTTGTTTGGGGACATGATGAGCATATCTAGGGACACTAGGGACCGCAAATTTGAAGCTAAATTTATTCAAGCATGAGCAACATAGTCAAGATTCAAGACTAGACATCCAATTGAGCATTCATTAGTTTCATTTTGGTAGATTCTAATGCAATCAAGATTAATCACCTCCTAAAACACCTCAATTCATGCTCACACTCTTCCAAAAGGAGCCTCTAAACATATACTCAAAATCCAAGCAAGGAATCCACATATATCATCAACTAGCATCTTCCTTGGGCAAGGAAATCAAAACTTTATTCAAAGCTAAAACTTTTTTTTTGTTTTTCTTTGTTTTTCAGATTTTTTTGCTATTTTTGCTCTTTTTCAATAAAAAAAATTTTAAAATTTTTTTGAACTAAAAACAAAGATTGAAAAAGAAGAAGAAAATAAGAAAGAAAATTGTTTTTGGGTTTTATTTTTTAAAAAAACTAAGAAAATAAACAAATAAGAAAAATGGAATCATGGCACACCACATATTAACAAGCATTGGCCCATTCACCAAGCTTAACCACAATCACAAACAACAATTCAATCAAAATAGCAACAAGGGTCTCCTAACGCCTACCCCGTAAAGTAAAAACTACCCAAATCATGAAAATACCCCCCAAGCCAAACCAAACACCGTCCTCGGTGTGAAAGGAAGAACAAGCGGGGAGGGGGGATGGGAAGAGACCAACTCAAGGGTCGAGGTCCTCCTCCCCCTCGGGAGGAGGTGGGGGTTGCATATAGGAGGGGTAGGGGGTGCCGGGAGGGACCATGTTGTTATCATGAAAGAATTGCACGATGGGGGTAAAACTCTCTCGCATCTCTTGTTGGAAGGTGGTTAGTCTTTGTTCAAAACTATCAAACCGCCTATCTATATGGGCATAAATAGGGGCATAGTCGGGAACATAGGTGGGATGGGGTTGGGGAGGAGGAGGGGAAGGGGCGGAAGAGGAGGAGGCAAGCTCATGGGGATCCCGTCTATAGTAGGTGCGGATCTCCGCGCCTTCCTCCGCGGCTTCCATGATGAGATAGTTGACTTCTCCTGTTTTAATCTCGGTGATGCGGCGGTTTGGAAGTTGAATGGAAGACATTTTACCAATCTTCCAAGCAAAATGTATTCCAGTCACTGTAAACCAACGCGCATCTTGTAGGTGTTGTTGGTTTATTATGGTTGGTCATGGGACCTCGGGAGTCCTAGGGCGAACCCTAAGGTGCTCAGCAATGGCGGTAATCAAACCGCCCACAACAATCGATCCACGACAGAGAGTTTTTGGGGTCCCTACCCTTTGGAGATGGCGGGCGAACATCAAAGGTATGTTCAGGTTCTTCTTATTCCATAGGTAAGAAACTATCATCATAAGTTCCGACTGACTTACCTTTGAGTTATCCTTTCTCCCAAAGATAGTGTTCCCCAAAAACTTACGGAAGTACCGAATAGCTGGTTGGTGTATGAGTGAGTCATTGGCATTTTTAGCTTCATAACTCTTTCCGTCACTCAACTTACTCCAACAATCATAAAGGTTGAAGGAAGGTGCGGGAGTGGTGCTCGATTCAATTTTTAATTCAAAAATTTCAGCAAAATCACCAATAGGCATAGAATGAGCAACATTCCCCAACCTAAATTTGAGAACGGCTTCGGCTCCAGTTGAGCACGCAAGTCGTTGCTCTCCGGTTATTTCCAAGGAGCTTAAGAATTCAAGTGTTAAGCATTTATAAGTTTTTTTTCTCATCAATAACACTTTTTTCATATTCAATCTGTCAGCTATATTATTTACATCCCCTCAAATCCCCCATAAAGACAACAAGGTCTCATCAACAAAATGGGTAGGGGCGAATTCCTTAGCCTTAAGGGCTTGGAATCTATTGAAATGCTCTAAACCATCAAAAATAATAAAAGAGAATTCGGGATCATGAAACTCACCGGGGGCATCATGCCCCGAGACATTTTCCCCTTGTGGTGGTTGGCTTGAGCTAGCTTGCCCCGCTCGTCTACTCCGCTTTGAATTCCTCCTCTCGACCTCTCCATGCTTCGAATTACTTGTTGCTCAAAATTTCAAAATCCCGTAACTTAGTGGTGAGGGTGGAAAAAAGTGAAAAAAAATTTTGTTTGTTTTTTTAGTTTTTTATGAGAGAAATGAAAGGGCAATGATGTTTTAGGAAGAATTTGTGAAGAGATTTGAGTGGAAAATGATGAATTTGAGAGTTGTGGTAAAATTTTTGAGGAGAGAGAAAATGGTGATAAATGGTGGAAATGGGGATTTTGAAGAAGAAAAAGTTGAAATTTGTGGAGGAAGGTTGATGAGGATGAAGATTTGTGAAGGATTTTAAGTTTTTGAGTGGTGAGTGAGTGATTTGAGTGAGAATTAGGAGGTTAGGGTTTGGAGTTTGAAGAGGGTTAGAGAGAGTTGAGAGGTTGAAGATGAAGAAAGAGTGAAGAGAATTAAGGGGATTGAGGCAAACAAAAAAAACCAGTCAGCCCTTTTTTTTCGCAACTGACCTCCCGACCCGGGCGGGTCACGTCACCCGAGCCCTCGGGTCGGAATCAGCCTTCTCCTTCTTTTCTTTTTTTTCTTTTTTTCGCATCACTTCATCGACCCTGGCGGGTCAGTGCACCCGGCCCACGGGTCGAGCTGACCTGGGCGGGTCACGCTGTCATGAAGCACTTTGCTTCTTAGCCCACAGCGACCCGGGCGGGTCACGGAACCCGGGCCCTCGGGTTAGCTGGTTTGCCTCCGTGTTTTCTTTCTTTTTCTTCTTTCTTTGCTCCAACATTCCTCCCAAGCCATCCTAAACATATCCAAATCACAAAATCACCATAACAAGTATTTCAAATGCCATAATAATATGTGATAATCCATCATTCCAAGTAAATCAAAACTAAAAAGAAGAAAAAGAAATAGAAATAAGTAAGAAAAACGGGTTGCCTCCCACTAAGCGCTTGTTTTAAGTCATTAGCTTGACTACCATAAACCTTCAATCATTAGGAGGGGAGTAATCCTCAAGTGCAATAGAGTAAGCCTCTTGAATTGGCGCACCATCATAGTATAACTTGAGTCTTTGCCCGTTCACCTTGAAATACCCTTTTGCATCATTGCAAATCTCAACCGCACCATGCGGGGATACTTGATGCACGGTGAATGGACCACTCCACCTTGATTTGAGCTTGCCCGGAAATAACCTCAACCTCGAATTGAACAAGACTTTGTCACCAACTTTGAATTCCCTTTTCATGATTCGTTGACCGTGCCAAGCCTTTGTTCTCTCTTTGTACACACGGGAGCTCTCATAGTCATCCCTCCTAAGCTCCTCAAGCTCATGGACATCAAGCATCCTTCTTTCACCCGAAGCTTGAAGGTCAAAATTCAAAGCCTTGGTGGCCCACTAAGCCTTGTGCTCCAATTCCACGGGCAAATGACACGATTTTCCATAAACAAGCTTGTAAGGTGTCATGCCAATAGGGGTTTTGTAGGCCGTGCGGTAGGCCCACAATGCATCGTCCAACTTGGAAGACCAATCCTTTCGAGATCGATTTACCGTCTTCTCCAAAATGAGCTTGACCTCTCTATTAGATATCTCCGCTTGACCACTAGATTGAGGGTGGTAAGAGAGACCCATTTTGTGATGCACCCCATATTTAGCAAGAAGGGCCTTGAATGATTTCTTAGCAAAGTGCGATCCCCTATCACTAATGATGGCTCTTGGAACTCTGAAACGGGGGAAGATCACCTTCTTAAATAGCTTGATCACTACCTTGGCATCATTTGTAGGGAAAGCGATTGCTTCAACCCATTTAGAAACGAAATCAACCGCTACCAAGATGTAACGATTACCAAGGGAGGAGGGAAAGGGACCCATGAAATCAATCCCCCAAACATCAAAGACTTCCAACTCCAAGATGCTTGTAAGGGGTAGTTCATGCCTTTTAGAGATATTGCCAACTCTTTGACACCGATCACAAGCCTTGACAAAGCCCCAAACATCCTTGAACATACTTGGCCAAAATAGACCACATTGTAAGATCTTTGCCACGGTCTTGTCGGCTCCCATATGACCACCACATGGAGATGAATGGCACATCCCTATTACATTCTCGATCTCATCATCCGGGAGACACCTCCGGTAAATACCATCCACCCCCCTCTTGAACAAGTATGGGTCCTCCCATACATAGTGCTTGGCCTCATGCATGAACCTCCGCTTTTGTTGATAGGTAAGGTCATCCGGAATGACTCCACTAGTATGAAAATTAGCAAAATCCGCGAACCAAGGAGCATACATGGCCTTAATGGCATAGAGGAAATCATCTTGGAGAGAACCATTGATGGGAGGGTCCAAGTCATGTGAATCATCCATAGGAAGGCGAGAGAGGTGGTCGGCAACCGAATTTTCGGTGCCCTTCTTGTCTTTGATATCAATATCAAACTCTTGCAGGAGAAGGATCCACCTAATCAAACGAGGCTTGGCATCCTTCTTAGTCATGAGATACTTGATAGCCGCATGATCCGTATACACCACCACTTTGGAGCACACAAGATATGACCGGAACTTGTCAAAAGCGAACACGATTGCTAGGAGTTCCTTCTCCGTAGTGGCATAGTTCCTTTGAGCGGAATCAAGCGTCTTGCTTGCATAGTAGATCACATGTAGCTTCCCTTCTTTTCTTTGCCCTAAAATGGCTCCCACAGCGCTATCACTAGCATCACACATTAGTTCAAAAGGCAAGCTCCAATCCGGAGCTTGCACTATGGGAGCGGAAATTATATCCTTTTTTAGAGTTTCAAAAGCATGCATGCAATCTTTGTCAAATTTGAATTCAATGTCTTTTTGAAGCAAATTGGATAGGGGCTTTGAGATTTTTGAGAAATCTTTGATAAAACGACGATAAAAGCCCGCATGCCCAAGAAAAGATCTCACTCCCTTCACCGAAGTTGGGGGAGGCAATTTCTCAATAACCTCAATTTTAGCCCTATCCACCTCAATCCCTTTTTGAGATATCTTATGACCAAGGACTATGCCATCTTCAACCATAAAATTAATGACATTTTTCCCAATTAAGAACGAGATTCATCTTTTGACATCTCTCTAAAACCTTTTGAAGGGTGGAGAGACAAATGTCAAAAGATGAACCTACCACGGAGAAGTCATCCATGAAAACTTCTATGGTCGATTCAAGCATGTCCGATAAAATGGCGGTCATACACCTTTGGAAGGTAGAAGGAGCATTACACAATCCAGATGACAGCCTTCGATAAGCGAAGGTGCCAAATGGACATGTGAATGTTGTCTTCTCTTAGTCATCGGGGTGAATGGGAATTTGAAAGAACCCCGAATAACCATCCAAAAAGCAAAAATGGGTATGACCCGCCAAACTTGCAAGCATTTGGTCAATAAAAGGGAGGGGGAAGTGGCCTTTCCGGGTGGCTTTATTCAACTTACGATAATCAATGCACATGCGCCACCCGGTAACCGATCTTGTGGAGATAAACTCACCTTTGTCATTCTTGATGACGGTCATTCCTCCATTTTTGGGACAACTTGAACGGGGCTAACCCACCTACTATCCGAGATAGGGTAGATTATCCCCGCCTCAAGGAGTTTCAAAACTTCCTTTTTTACCACCTCTTTCATGTTAGGATTTAGCCTTCTTTGAGGCTCAATAGAGGAGGCTTGACCATCATCCAAATGAATTCAATGCATACACAAGGTGGGACTTAGACCCTTGAGATCATCAATTGTATACCCAATGGCACTTCGATGTTGTTTTAGAACACAAAGAAGTTTGTCAAGAGAAGGGCCATTGAGTGTAGAATTGACAATCACGGGGTAAGTCTCGTTATCGCCAAGAAAAACATACATCAAAGAAGGGGGAAGGGGTTTCAACTCACATGTAGGAGGAGGCGTGGTCCTCTACTCTTTTTTCAATGAAGCTTCTAAAATCTCAAAGCTCGAATTGGGATGTAGGTAAATTGGTGCCTTGTCCATTGCCTTTTTGAGATGCCAAGCTTCACTTTCATGCTCTTGATCTTCTCCTAGTAGTACATCTTCAAGAGGATCCCTTGCTTCAACTAAAGCCCTTAGGCTTAGCACTTCTTGCTCAAGGGTATCGATCCGGTGTACTTCCTCCATGATTGGGGCCTTCATGCTCTTGTTGAAAGCGAATTCCATCTTTTCATCACCAACTCTCAATGTCATTACATCTCTCTTCATGTCAACTAGCACTCCGGCCGTTTTCAAGAAAGGCCTTTCCAAAATAAGAGGGACTTGGGAGTCTTCTTCCATTTCCATCACTACAAAGTCACAAGGGATGAAGACTCTCCCAACTTGCACCGGAACATCCTCCAACTCTCCAACGGGCACCTTAACCGAGCGATCCGCTAGTTGTATCACCCTTCTTGTTGGCTTAAGCTCAAAGTTGAGCTTCTTTCCAATGGAGAGTGGCATTAGGCTTACACTAGCCCCAAGGTCGGCCAATGCTCTCTTTGGCTCCAAATCTCCAATTCTCAATGGTATGGAGAAAGACCCCGGATCTTCAAGCTTTTTGGGGAGCTTATTTTGGAGGACCGCACTAACTTCGGCGGTGAGAGCAATGGTGGAAATTTCTTCAAATTTGGACTTGTTAGAAAGAAGTTCCTTTAGAAATTTGGCATAGGTGGGCATTTGAGCCATAGCTTGGAGAAATGGGATGTGAACTTGCAAGCCCTTCATTACCTCAAGGAACTTGACAAATTTGTCATTGAAGTGCTTCTTTGCTAACCTTTGAGGATATGGGACCGGGGGAGTGTAGCTCTTCATTAGAGGAGGCTCTTTGCTTGATGTTTCGTGTTCAACAACTATAGGAGTCTCATCCTCATGAATGTCTTCCACAACGATATTTTAAATCTCTTTATCAACTTCACTATCCACATTCTCACTCTCATTGGAGGGGTTAGCATCATCAAGCGTGGGCATCTTAGGACCCTCATAGTGAGCCCCGGATCTCAAAGTGATGGCTTTAGCTTGCTCTCGGATAATGGGTTGGCTAGGAAGTTGTGTGGAAGAGTTTGAAGAGTTGTTGCTCACTTGTTGAGCGACTTGGGCAAGTTGGGTTTCAATGATCTTATTATGGGCATTCATTTGTTGGAGGGAGGTGTGTATGTCTCCATTCCTATCGTTCTCGGCATTGGTTTTTGTTTGTTGAGCTAAGAAAAGTTGGAGAGTGGATTCAAGAGAGGATTGTTTCGGTTGATTTGGTTCAAAGGGAGCTCTAGGGGGTGGTTGTGTGAATGTTTGTTGGGGGTTATGGAATCCGGGTGGTCTAGCTTGGTAAGGTTGGGGTGGTTGATGGTTTTTCCATCCTCCACTCACATTGTTATTCCATCTCCCTTGGTTGTTGAAATTAGGATTTCCCTCACCCCTAGTATTCACCCAAGCAACACGGTCCATAGACCCACCACAATAAGAGCTAGCGTGGTCCGACCCACCGCAAATCTCACAAGAAAAAGCTTGAGAAGTACCTTGGCTAGGAGATGCCAAGCTTACCTTTTTCCAATTTCTTTGCAAGGGTATCAAGTTTTGCATTGATGTGGTCAATGGCATCAAGATCATACTTGCCTTTGCTTGCACTTTTCTTGCTTGCGGTTCTAGTAGAATTCCCCCAAGAGTAGTGTCGTACTACCTCTTCAATTGTAGGCTCGATAGTGTCAACCGGAAGCTTTGTTAGTTGGCCTCCCGCACCCGAATCAAGGCTTGCACGGGTCATAGGAAGGAGACCATCATAGAAGCTTTGCATAAGCATCCATTGACTATAACCATGGTGAGGACAAGATCTTCGAAGATCCTTGAACCTATCCCAAGCTCCAATTAATGTCTCATCCGCTTGAGAGAAATTAGCTATATTTCTCCTAGCTTCGGATGTCTTCTCTTGAGAATAGAATTCATCCACAAAAGCCGTGGTAACTTGTGCCCAAGTTGTTAAAGAGTCTTCCGGAACGGATTGCAACCATTTTTTACTTTGCCCACAAGAAAGAAATGAAATAAGTTGAGCCTCACAAACTCTTGACTCACATTGTTTTGCTTCACCGTGGCACATAGCTCCAAGAAGTTAGCCAAATGCTCAAGAGGGCGCTCATGAGTCATACCCTCATAAGGCTCTTGTTTGATCATGCGAATCAAATGCGGAGAAAATTCGAAGTTGGCAGTCGTAGTTGGGCGGCGAATACAACTTTTGAGTTCAAATGCCTCGGGATGCCCAAAATCCCGTAATGCTCTAAGAGCCTCATCCCCCATAGTGCTAGAAGTTGTGGAGATTGAAGACTCTTGCTCAAAACCCGATTGTTCAACACCCGGTTGGACCGTAGGTTCCCTAAAGATTCTCCTTAATTGTCTCAATGTATTTTCAAGGTTATGATCGATGGGGATGGTTGGATCGCCCCTCAATCTCCGTGACATGCAACCAACAAAGCTAAGGAGAATATTAGTAAAAACAACCAAGAGGTAAACACACCCAAATAAAGAAAAAGGCAATTTAGTCTCAAAATTAACCAATTAGCTAATGTTAACCGCTACTTCCCCGGCAACGGCGCCAAAATTTGACCGGTCGTTGTATACTCGCCAAATATAACCTAATTTATCCAATATAGGATAAATATAGGGTCGAATCCACAAGGAAGTATGGTTAAATCAAGAGTAATTAGCTAACTACAATGAGCTAAATCAATTTTTGGGTTTTTAAGAGTTTAACGAAGATTCTAAAATCTAAATAAACAAGGAAATTTGCAAAGTAAATCAACGAATAATTAAAGGAGATAAGACAAGGGTAAAGAAACTAGGGGATTAGGGGGATTCACCAACACTCAATCCAAGAATCCAATATCAAAACCAAGGGAAAACAAATGGGGGATTACAAGGGGAAAATCACGAACATATGAACTCTAATTACTCTCTCGAGCTAACTAGAGGAGCTTGAAGTCACTCATGACCTATTCTCATGGCATGAGCAACCAATCTAGCCAAATCAAGCACAACATGATTAATCAAGCTTCCCTAAACTAGAAAATGCCTATTTTCATGGAAATCCTAATCTAGCAACCAAACTTAGTTTATTCCTAGCTTCATCTCTCAATCCTTCACTAGGAATTCCAAATATGTAAGTTAAGTGGTGATCAAGCACCCAACAAACAAAGTAAAACAAGTTTGATCAACAAGTTCAACCCCAAAAGTTAACCCCCTAACTTAGATCTAAGATCCAAAGAGTAAATGAAGGTTACATCCCTTCCCCTAGTAAGAAACTACTCACACATTATGGAAATAAAACAAAACAAAGCTTGAAGTAACTTAATCACCATAACCATGGAGGAAAAGAGGAAAATTGCAAATAATCAACTAATAAAGCAAGATCTAAATAAGCAAAGCATGAAATAAGCAAGAACAATGAAAGAAAAGAAGAAAATAAACAAAAAATTACCAACTTTAAGCTTTCATAAAGAAGAATCGAGATCCAAAAGCTTCAAACCTTCACTTTCTCTCTCCTAGGGTTTGTTCTAGAGTTTGAATGCTAAAACAAGATTTAATCTCTTTCTAATCTCTAGTTAATAATTGCTTAGGTTAAAATAAGAGGAGTCCCTCTTCTATAGTCATAAGAAATAAATCAGAAAATTACAAAACAGTTCCCGCATTAACACAAACAAAGTCGCAAAATCGTTTCCGAAAAATGACCCGACCCGGGCGGGTGACATGGCCCGAGCCCTCGGGTAACCTGACCCGAGCGGGTTCAACATGTCAGGAATCATGGAAATTTCCCAATCAAAGCGACCCGGGCGGGTTTGTGAACCCGGGCCCTCGGGTTGGCAGACCCGGGCAGGTCTGCTAAAGGAAGGTGTTGTATTTGTCTGGCTGGGCTGACCCAGGCGGGTCGACATACCCGGGCCCTCGGGTCAGCCACTTCTTCTCTTTCTTCCCTTCTTTCGAGCTCCTTGGTGCTCCATCTCTTCAACACTTTGTCTCGGGCTTGTGCATAGACCCTCCAAACGTGCTCCCAAATCCTGAAATATAAACAAACACCCAAGGAAAGAGTGCAAGGGAGGAAAAATGCACAAAAAGAAAGAAAAGGAATGAACTTAACCTAAATTAGCCTAAAAGCTATCACAAAAACTATTAAAAACTAAGCAAATTTCAAGCATATAAACCAATCATCAGTCATAATGAACCACAATCGCCCATTGCTAGCCTCTACTAAATATTGATTCATGTCAATTTTTAAGCAATAGAATAACCAAATAATATTTTTATGCAACCTAAAAATAATTTAATCTAGGTTGGTGTTGGTTCAGGAAACACATAATAGACTATTTTTTTTAGTGATATGTTATTAGGCAATCAAAATTACAAGGAACCTAACAGATTGTCCAAATTATCTGACTAATATTAGAACAATTCTTTAGATCCTTGATTAGCAAAATTAACATATCTGGTGATGAAAAGGCAAGCAGGACAATCATAACATTATATATAAGAAATTAAATAAAAAAAGAGAAAGAAGGATTAGAATGTACAAAGGAACGATTTTTTATATTAAGGATCTACGTCATAAAAGAAACAGTTAGTAACTTCAATATAAAAATAGGAAATTTATTCAAGGACCCTTAGGATTATACCGTGGCTTGGGTCTAAGAGATTGACAACATTCGGGACCAGCAATCGTAAAGCCTGAAAATATGAATGTATGTCTGAAAGTATTTTTTTGTATGTGTTTTGTGAAAATATAAGAGTTTTTAGAAAGGATTAATTCGTAAGTGTATTCATAAAGTTCGAAGTGCAAAGTCGTATGAAACTTATATACGACAATCGCTCCTTTAATTCGGAAAATCACTTCTATATATAAGAAATCAAAAGTCGTGCATCACGCAGATAGTGCACCTGGCGCACATCTCTGTGTGACGCACAATTATACGGGTCATGGTGCGCCTAACGCAACATGACCAATCAGATGCGTACACGTGGCACACGCTTTTATAAAGATAGAATTGACAGCCTGCATGTCTCACAGAGGAGTGCACCAGGCACACGACTCTGTGTGACTCACAGGGCCACGTTTGAGACGCACATTGGTGCGCCTGACACAGGCTTGGCTTATGTGCTTGGCGCACTGCTTTGCTTTTGACACGTTTTGACAGCTTTTTTTATAAAACGCGTTTAACGATTTTCTTGTATCTTTTAAGTCCGAAAATCTGATTTTACGGGGTAAAATCCGATTTTAATTATAAAAATATCTTTCAAAATATTTATTTTATTTAAATAAAACAATCAATTGGGCTTTTTCAAAGAGTTGGGCTTAAAATTCAATTAATTATCATGAATAACTAAGTGGGCTTTTAAATACGATTTTGGATCATTAAAATACGCTTTAACGCTTTTGAAATAGTTTTGGCTCTTCATACTGCTCTGCCCTTGGGTCGGACCAATTAAGACTGCGGTATGTTTCGTCATTGGGCCCTTAAATGGGGAGACACGATTATGTGTCTACAGAACCCCCACTTTGACCGAGGTTCAGGAAACCGAAAGTCAAAGTATACGGTGTCGGGACGAAGAACGATTCTACACGCTCTACAGTTTAGAACTGACCTATATACGCCGGTATGTGCAAAACAAAGTTAGTATGCAGGGCAATAACTACAAGCAATTTGATTACCTACAGATGAAGATGTTTGCAGATAGGTGCAAACAACTCAGATGAGGCACATAATGATGCAAATAATGCAAACTTAGACTCTCTAAGGATGCATATGACGCTATTCAAGGATTAAGGTTATGCAAAGCTAAAGAAGATGACACATCATGCAAGGTCAAGGTCATGCAAAACTAGGATGTATGAAATGCAATGCAAGGTTAGGATTTTGCAAGGTTAGGAGATTTGGATAGATAGCAAGATAGAATGATCAGGATTGGATAGAATGAGTTTCGAAAAGTGTTTTTAGCAAATAATTGGGGTCCATAAACGCTATCCGCAGATTACAACGCTTCGGAAGTTTGATTTGGAAGAACCACCACATATATAGGAATCCCCCACTTTGGGTGAGCTTGTCTTGAATTAGGCATTATGAGCCTTGATTGAAATGTAGTTGATCTGTCTTGAATCGTTCAAAGTTGTCATTGGGGATTCTTCTTTGAGGAGTTGATACAGGAAAAGTCCAATATCGTTAGAATTCATGGAATTGTTCGAGAGTCCTTCAGGGAAAAGGAGAGCTTGGGATTGAAAAATAAAAAGGTTAATTTATGACTCAAATAGATATAGGTGGGAAAAGGCTTTGATGTAGCTAGGTTTAGACTCGAGTCTAAGTCGGGATCTAGAAAGAGTATGCTCCTGAATTCTAGAAAGTCAAATCATTAGACCTTGATTAATTTATTTTATTGAAGTAGTCGGACCTCGAGATGAGGATTCCTACGTATCCTTGCGGAATCAGACCATTAGTAGTTCTGAATCTGATTTCCTTTTTTTTTGTGCCCTAACTTTTGCCTAGGCCGCCTTTACGGGTTTTCAATCTAGCGGCCTTGGACATACCTTGAAAAATGAGATAGGGTTGAATATGGAAGGTTGAAAGGTTTAAGGCCTGAGGTTTTGATGAAGGTTCAATTTGTTGGCCTAAGGTAGGATCATGGATTTGGATTATATGGGTTAAGTTTTTGATGGATTGAAGGATTTGAATAAAATGGTAGAACTTGTGTGCGAGCCCCCTAGCTTGAATTTTTATTTTTTTTGCCTTTGGCTTTTTCTTTTTTGCATTTTTTTTCTTTTTGTCCTGTGTGTTTCTTTCGCTTTTGCTTTTTTTTCGCACTTTGAATTTCTTTCACTTTATTTTTTTTTTTTTCCTGGCATTGACTTTTAATGTAGTAAGGCTTGCACACAAGTTTTTGGTTTAGGGTATTGGAAGGCTTTGAAGGTTATTTGTGGAGCTTTGATTTTGAAAGGATTATTTGGCTAATGGAGATGATGGTTTAATGGATTTTTTATATTGAGTTGGTTGCATGAGATGATTTATGGACGATGGCTTTTTGGGAATGATGGAGGGAAGAGGGATATAACTCCTAATCCAAAATATGTCCATTTTTATTCTTTATTTCATTTTTTTGCATTTTTGTTAACCAAGGTCATTTGAGACAATCTGATTCGGGTTTCATCATCGAATTCGAAGCATGAATGATGGTGAAAGGCCAATGAAAATAAAATGAAAAATAAAATGAAATGAAAATGGAAAGGTTATAATAAATGAAGTCATATAGTGACCTAGATTCGATGGGAAATGACGGAAACGGCTCAGGGTAAGGACTCTCTAACTCATCCTAGCAAACCGCTGATTCTCGTTGTAACAAGTATTAGAAGTCTACCGTCATCGACCATATTTTGCAGTGCATTTGTAGGATCCAACACTAGATGTCAGATGTTCATTATTTCGTTGGAATTCGCAGTAGAAATGTAGGTTACACCTTTTAAATTTTCTTTTAGATGACCCTATAGAAGTGATCGCGCCTCTAATGTGAAGGCGATAGACCGGCCTTATGGAAGTGATTGCGCCTCTATTGTGAAGGCGGTCAAAAGTAATCTTCATGACTCTAAATGAAGTCGAGGTGGCGATAGTGCGATTGATGAGCTTCAGAGTAGGCTCGCATTTTGTTCTTCCTTTAGGCATTCCTAAGTTATAATCTCTCGATCGGTGATGAACAGAATCGAGTGGATCTCGCTTGTAAGTTTTAAGAAATAATGTTTTCGAAATGAGAAATGGAAGTGAGAAATGGAGAAGTGGGAAATGATGGAAAATGGAAAATGAGAAATGAAAATGGGAAATGATTTTGAAATGGAGGATTATAAATGGTTATGGATTTTAAGACTAGTATGGGCTTGACCATGATGTTGACATGGGCCTAACTATATGCATATGTAGATATGGACTGGACTAGACTGGACTATGCAACCAGATTGGACTAGACTTTGAACTTGCAATCATACTAGACTCAAAAGGATTGCCTATGTGGACTTAGGGAATGTTAGCTTCGCTAGACATAGGGGTGATTGGCTTCGCCAAACTCGATGATTTTGGGTTATTATGGATCTAAGATGGACTAGCTTCGCTAGACTCAAAGGTTTTTGGCCATTATGGACTTAATTGGGATGCTATAGCTGTAAGGCAGGAATCGCTTTGCCAAACTCGGAGGATGCCTTTATGGTCTTAGGGGTGACTAGCTTCGCTAGGTTTAAAGGATGTCATTATGGTCTTAAAAGGTGAGTAGCCTCGCTAAACTGAAAGGGTGCCTTTATGGTCTTAGGAGTGACTACCTTCGCTAGGTCAAAGGGTGCCATTATGGTCTTAAGGATAACTCGCTTCGTTAGGTCAAAGGGTGCCATTACGGTCTTAAAAGATGAGTAGCTTCGCTAAACTCAGAGGGTGCCTTTACGGTGTTAGGTATGACTAGCTCTACTAGGTCAGAGGGTGCCGTTATGGTCTTAAAGGTAAGTAGCTTCGCTAAACTCAAGGGGTGCCTTTATGGTTTTAGGGATGACTAGCTTCACTAAGTCAGAGGGTGCCATTAGGGTCTTAAAGGTGAGTAGTCTCGCTAAACTCAAGGGGTGCCTTTATGGTCTTGGGGATGACTAGATTCGCTAAGTATAAATGTTGCCATTATGGTCTTAAGGGGTGAGTAGCTTCGCTAAACTCAGGATTTTCCTATGTGGTCTTTAAAAAGTGATAGCTTCACTAGGCTTAGAGGTTTTGAGTTCCAGAATTTGGACTTCGTCCTACATGGTTTGAAATTGATTTTGATTAAACTTAGGGTATGAATTGGGCCTTATATGGACCTGATTTTGGACTTAGTCCTATATTAGTTTGAAGTTAGACTTGGAGATGCACATGGGGTTGACATTAAAAATGGACTAGGTTTGGACTTATCTTGAAATGGACTGGGATTGGACTTGGATTGGGCTTGACATAAACTAGGGTTCACGATAAGATGCAAATGGGCCTAGATTTTGACATAAACTAGACTTATATGGGCCTAAGAACTATGCCATGGAACCAATTGAATAATAATAACTATGCCATGGAACTAAATTCAAAAATGAAATGTGGGCCTATATGAATGCAAGGACTCAAATTTAGATGGGCCTAGGATAAATGCAAAATGAATTGGGATTTGTTTGATTGGATTAGATTAGAGGTATTTGGTTCGACTTAGAATTTTCGAAATTCGTTTTTGAAAGGAACCCCTTGTTTTTATCTTTTGTTAGGAAAACATGATGGATTAATTTTGAAAATAATTTTGTAAATGTCTTGTATGATGATGATTAGTAAATAATGCTTTTTTGAAAAAGGTAGAATAGACATGGGTGTAGGATTGTTTTTTTAAAAAAATAGGTTGAATATGATTGGGTAGAATTGATAGGGAAGATTAGTTGGGTAGCAGGGAGAAGGTAGACATACATGACAATTCTAACTCTGCCTTGACCCACTTTTCTAGATGCACCTTTTTTAGGACAGACTCGACCTCGCATGAAAAGACTGTTTTTTTTTTAATTAGGTGAGACTCCTAGAATGACCATGCTTTTACGCGAATGCAGACGGACCGAATATAGGATCGACCACCACGACGACTAAATCGATGAAAACCATGCAATGCATAGACTGTGTGCCACGCAGCATTGCACGCGGTGCACAGTCGTGCGTCTGGCGCGAGAGCAGTGCGCCAGGCGCAACTTTATGCGCTTGGCGCACTACTCCCCCGACATGTTTTTCAGGGATTTAGGCGAGGTTTTGGCCAATTGACGATCTTTTTTTGTTTTTAGACGTGATTTTGGACGCAATGCATAACAACGAAAATTTGACAAGTTAATAACAGGCAAAAATCGCAATCACCAACAAATGATATGTAACATGGATGCAAAAGTTCCAACCTAAAGTCCCGTTCTATGTTTAAAACTATGGTCAGGTTTAGGTTAAGGCTAAAAAGGGTCCATGACTAAGAGATTGATCCCACGCTTCGTACCTTTGCTTAAAAAGGTGGCCGCGTGTAAGACGCACTCCAGTTCTCAAGTCAGGAACAAGAGAACAATGCCATGGTTGGGTAGGTTTGCTTATGACTAAGATCCAACACTATCGCTCAGGAAGCTTTTTGGAAGGACAAAGCGCAAACCCCCCCGGGGTGGCCTCACGCATAGAACGTGCACTAATGAGGCAAGGTATATTTTCCTTATGGTGGCTTGAACAATAGGCATGCATATGCAAAATTGTATGTCTTTCCAAAGCATAAAAAGAGTATGAATTGTTTTTTCGAGTTTCACCGACTCATTTAAATAAAAATATTTTTTAAAAATTCTCCCAGTGAGGTCGTCAAATTGTAGGCGTGTTTTAATTTGGCTTACGCGTGAGCGCGTATTTGACTACTTCGTTGTAAAGGTTTTACTGAAAAATGTTTTAGAGTCGCCAACAAGTAGAGGTGATCATGGGCCGAGCCGGGTTCAGGCCGGACCGGGCCGGCCAAAATCCAGGCCAAAAAATTGTGCCTAAAGCCCGTTATTTCGGGTCGGGCCGAGCGAGCTTTTCGGGCTAAAATCGGGCCGGGTCAAAAATTAGACTAAAAAATCTATTTTGACTTGCCCAAAGCCCGCCCAATAAAAAAACGGGTCGGACTCGACTGCGGGCCAAAAACAATTGCCCAAACCCGCCCAAAAACCGGGACAGGCCGGGCCCGCGGGCCGGGGTGGAGTTGATCAGCTCTACCAACAAGTCTTTAAAGGAAGACTCATAAATTTAATTGGATATTGGAAAATCGTAGGGACAAATTAAGTACTTATCCAATGTAGATTTCCCCGTCCTGACTCCATAGATGGTCAATGAACCATATATTGAGTTCGGGGGTGAGGTTACGAACACGGTCATAATGAACCACATTCGTCCATTGCCCGCCTCTACTAAATATCAATCCATGTCAATTTTTATGCAATAGAATAACCAAATAATATTTTCATGCACCATAAAAATAATTTAGTCTAGGTTGGTGTTGGTTCAGGAAACACATAAAAGACTATTTTTTTAGTGATATGTTATTAGGCAATTAAAATTACGGGGAACCTAACAGGTTGTCCAAGTTATCTGATTAATATTAAAACAGTTCTTTAGGTCTTTGATTTACAAAATTAATATATGTGGTGATGAAAATGCAAGCAGGACAATCATAACAGTATATATAAGAAAATAAAAAAAAATAAAGAAGGATTAGAATGTACAAAGGAACAATTTTTTTTATTAAGGATCTACATCATAAAAGAAACAGCTAGTAACTTCAATATAAAAATAGGAAATTTATTCAATGACCCTCAGGATTATACTGTGGCTTTGGTTTGAGAGATTGACAACCTTCGGGACGAGCAATCGTGAAGCCTGGAAATATGAATGTATGTCTGAAAGTATTTTTTTTGTATGTGTTTTGTGAAAATATGAGAGTTTTTATAGACGATTTATAAGTGTATTCGAAAACTTCGAAGTGTAAAGTCGTATGAAAATTATATGAGAAAACCGTTCTTTCAATTCGGAAAATCACATCTATTTATAAGAAACTGAAACCCGCGCGTCACGCAGAGAGTGCGCCTGGCGCACGTCTATGTGTGACGCACAATTACACGTGTCAGGCGCACATTGGTGCGCCTGACGTGACATGACCAATCAGTTGCATACACGTGGCACACACTTTTAAAAAGATAGAATTGACAGCATGCGTGTCGCACAACGGAGTGCGCTAGGCACACCTCTCTGTGTGACTTACAGGGCCACGTGTCAGACGCACATGCTTGGCTTGTGCGCTTAGCGCACGACGGTGCGCTAGGCGCACCGCCTTACTTTTGACACGTTTTGACAGTTTTTTTTATAAAAAAACGCTTTTTAATGATTTTCTTTTATCTTCTAAGTCCAGAAATCTGATTTTACGGAAAAAATCCGATTTTAATTATAAAAATATCTTTGAAAATATTTATTTTATTTAAATAAAATAATTAATTATTATTAAACAATTACTTGGGCTTTTTCAAAGAGTTGGATTCAAAATACAATTAATTATCATGAATAATTAAGTGGGCTTTAAAATATTATTTTGGATCATTAAAATACGCTTTAACACTTTTGAAATAGTTTTGGCTCTTCGGACTGCTCTGCCCTTGGGTCGGACCAATTAAGACTGCGGTATGTTTCATCATTGGGTCCTTAAATGGGGAGACACAATTATGTGTCTACAATATGATAAATGAATCCAGCACAATGATGAGACATGTTTTATCAAATAGAGAAATTTGCCAAAAGACAAAACCTTTTAAAAATTCAATTTTGCGAAAAAAAAAAAAATCCTTTTAAATAAAGCATTCTTTGCAAAAAAAAAAAAAACTCACAAACTTAATTTTTTTTTTGCAAGAGGAAACCTATTTCCCTTTTTTGGTATAACCATCTTAATTCCGACGTTGATCCTTCTATCTTCCTTTAACCCCCTATTTCCAGTTAACAGCAGCAACACCCCTATGCATCTCAAAAACCACACCGGAAAATTAGAATAGGTTTTGTCAAACCAACTCAACCAAAAGGTTAAGCTGATGGTTGGAGTCCCAGGAATAGTTTTATACGCTATCACGCCCCCTCACGCGAGAGCCCATTGGGCTTGAAGTGTGGATGCAACACAAGCCTCCCTCATATCTGGCGCTAAATATTCCACTTAGAAAGGAGGGGTGATGAGATTTAAACCCGTGACTTTTATGTCACACTGGCTTTGATATCATGTCAAAGGAACAACTCAACCAAAAGCTTAAGCTGATGGTTGGAGTCCCAGGAATAGTTTTATATTCTATCAGGTTTCATCTTGCAAAAAAAGTTTAAGTTTGTGGGTTTTTTTTTTTTGCAAAAGGTATTTTTTTCGCAGAATTGAACTTTTAAAAGGTTTTTTGGCAAAAATTTCCTATATAATAAGTCAATAACTATTAATATAAAAAGTAGTATTTCGAGGCCCTAAATTTTTGTGGGCACTATACGGTCGCCTATGTCGCACATACTCAGCGTCTCCCTTGTTCAAGAATTAGTTTGTCTTCGACTTGGACTATAAACCGAGAAATTTACGGGAGGGTGAGAATTGATTTCAACAAAAATAAATATACATACTTTGATAAATCACGAGAGAAAAGAAGCCTACCAAACATTGGGTTTTTAAGACTTAATGTGATTGTGATGCATTTTAGACTTAGGCTCTGTTCTATTCGTCTTATTTTAACTTATTTTAGAAAAAAAAATTAAGTTCATATAAGATAAGATAAGGTAAGATAAGGTAAGATAAGTTGATAAAACGGACTAACTACGTTAGGCAACACAATAAACTAGAATAAAAGTTCAGATAAGATAAGTTACGATAAGTTCAGATAAGATAAGATAAGTTCATATAAAATCAGATAAAATAATTTCAAATAAGTCAAAATAAGTTGAATCAAACAGAGTCTTAATGTTTCCATGACAAGTACTAAAAGTATCAAATTAACTTATTAAGTCTACCAAACATTACGTCTTTTTTTCTTTTTGAGAGGGTCTACCAAACATTACGTATTTATTTTTTAATATTATTTGTTTTTCTTATAACAACTATAAGGAGTTAAATTAAAAGTTGGGGTCCAACCACTCATATTTTTCAACATTTGGGACCTAGACCTTTTTTTTCACTTATCAGATTATTCACTTTCCGGCCAAATTTCAATCAAGCATAGAACAAAGGTTGTTCAACAAAAAAAAAAAAAAAAAAAACAAAGGTTAATCTATCTAGTTAAAAGTTTAGGTCTTTAAGTTAGAATCTACTTGGTTTGGTTTTGAAAGTGTGTCCAATAGCCAATGAAAAAAAAATTAACTTAAGAGGAAGAAAATTAAATCGTTCATCCGACCTAATGAGGTCGAAAATTTAAGTTAATGAAAGGATTAAAAACTCTATTACTATATATGTGGTACTCGTATGAAAAATCATCACTTTTACATTTTTCATTTTTGCCATACTTCTATCAGGGCCAATTTAGTTGATAATTTCCTTTTATGAACTCTAATACTTCGTACATTATTTGACTAAACGCAGTGGGAAGGGAAGATAATGAGATATAAACGGTAGTCTATTTTGTTTTTACAATTCTGATACATCCGATAATTAAAACAATCATATTCGTAAGAAAATTGTCAAAATATGGAAAATCTAACATATTACTACGTATATGTTATCATTTTTTTTCGAGTGACTTTAGAGCGCTATATACATAGGATCTCCATATCACAAAATAAATTGATAATGTTGTTTTAATATAAATAAAATTTATTTCGCGATAAAGTATACAGTACATCAGTAAGTCTCACGTGAGATGTGATGATCCACACGCATTTGATTATAGTCAAGCAGTGCAATTTAACTAAATTATAAAAAATGTTAACTAATTGCAAAAAATGTGCAACTATTTTTACAGAATAACTTTTAATGAAAATATGTTAACTAATAAATTAAAACTCATAACTATTAATCAATAAACTATGATTATCAACCCAAAGGCCAAAACCATAACACCAACCAAACCACCATAATCATAGCCCAAAACAATAAATTTTTATCTAAACCTATAACTAACAATCCAAAACAATAATTATTAACTAGAAACCATAACAAATAACAAGCAAACCATAACTATTTAGTATCCACTCAATACCATATTTTATCTCGAAAACTATAACTAATAACATGAAAACTATAACTAATTACGTGTAAACAATTACTAATAACTATAAACCATAACTATAAACCTTAGAAATATAACCATTTACCCAAAACCATAACTATAACTAATAACATGAAAACTATAACTAATAACGTGTAAACAATTACTAATAACTAAAATCATATCTATTAGACTTACAAATATA
Source organism: Beta lomatogona (assembly GCA_947646795.1). Classification (NCBI taxonomy): domain Eukaryota; kingdom Viridiplantae; phylum Streptophyta; class Magnoliopsida; order Caryophyllales; family Amaranthaceae; genus Beta; species Beta lomatogona. The sequence goes on from CANSNZ010000270.1 coordinate 1,086,968, forward strand.
ACTATTTATCCAAAACCATAACTATGTATATGAAAACGATAATTAATTATTAGAAAACCATAACTACTTACCCAAAACATATATTACGACGAAAATTGTAACTATCTACCTAAAATAACTCATAATAAGAGATACATTAGGGTTAAGACCCATTGATAGAAAGAAATAACACTAGTAGAATAATATTCTATTGCTGCAGTTGTGGGTCAAACCCGCAGCAATAGGTGCTGGTTAAAAAAAATATTTTTTTAGGTTAAATCATCTAGTAGTTCTCTCAACTAAAATATTTACAACAATATATGAAGCATTATAGTGCAACTACATCAAAAACAGTTACAACTTACAACAAACAAGAGATTGAATAAATAAATAAATATATATATATATATATATATATATATATATATAGAAGTGAGTTCATATGAGAATGCACACTTACATGAGAAATGAGAATGGATTTTACACGTTATAACTCTAATGAACAAGTGATGTAACTCAAAAAAAAAAATTAGAAAAAGTATATCGAAAAAAAAAAAATTTTGGGCTCGAAATTTTTTCGAGGGTATAACTCTAATGAACAAGTGTTGTAATTCTAATCCAATCGTGTGATTGAAATTCATTATCATTTCTCATATAAGGAGCATTCTCATGTGATCATACCCCTATATATATATATATATATATATATATATATATATATATATATATATTCAAGTGAGAATGATGTTTTACATGAGAAGTGAGAAAAAATATCAGCCCTTAGATCTTTGTTCATTTAATGGCCTACATTAAAAAGTAAAAAAAAAAAAAAAAAACTAATTTCCCCAAACAATCTCCCATCCTCACACAAACATTCTTTCTCTCTCCTCACTCCTCTCAATCCTTTGGGTTATACGCATAACCTTCTTCATCCCCTTTTCTGCGTCAAATTAAGTATCTGAATTTCGACACTGAAATCAGTGTTCTTCAGCACTCAAGAATGGCATAACAAGGTTAGTCTGTGGGAATTTTTTCGATTTTCTTTAGAATTTTGATTCAAGTTTACATCTGAATTTCATTAAGAAACGGATTTGATTCGAAATTACCCCTTTGCAAGTGAATGGAAGATCGAAGTAGGAAAAAATTAAGAATTCTATCTGTGTACGCCATCTTACTTGAGGAGATGCTCTTGGTATACTATGATTTTGTTGAACTCTGATGAAGATCTGGATCTTGCTATGAGAGTTGGAATGTTCAATTTTGTTCTTTTATGCTTGGACGGAAGAATGAGTTCAAGAGAGGAGAGAAGACAGCGAAGGTAGGGTGTTTATCCAAAGACCCAAAGTACAGGGCAACAAAAAAAGGCATATGGGTTGAAATTTTGATTTGAACAGCAGGATGTGCAAGTGAATTGATTCCCTACTTTTTTTAGAGAGGAAAACGGATTAAGAAAAACATACAAGAAACGAAAAAGAGAACAGGTGGTGAAATAGACTAATACTTTTCTACTGACTTTGAACATGTACTCATTTGATTTTCTAGTCAGTGAAAAACTAAGGACATGTTTGTTCAAATATTTCTAAAGTGAACCTACTCTTTTGCATGTCTGCATATTTCATACTTCAATTCCAAGTCTTTGTTTGTATATTGCTGATTTTTGTTATGTTTGTACCTCAAAGTTACAATCTGATATGTTTGTCTATTCTTAGGTGTTTGTGAAGGCCCTCCAATGTTCATTTTCAAGTTATGAGGAGGTATTTTCTATTGCCTTTTTTCATGTAATAATTTGCTTCATTAGCAGTTGAATTTTGAACTATATCTTGTCAATTATAAATAATAACCAATATTGGAGGTTTATAGAAATATCTCTTGGAGCCTTATGCATAGGGAAATATGAATTTAGTTGAGGTACAGCTTATGACTTGTGAACTATCTTTCTGTTAGCTTTCTTCACTAGAAGGCCAACAACAGTCATCTTATAATCTGCAACTTAACTTGACAAATTTTTGTTCTCTCGTAAACCTTCCTCTGGAGAAGAAGTCATCGTTGATCAGGATATTTACTTGAATGGTCTAATTCCTTGCTCACTGAATAATGTAAAAGCGATGCGTCGACTCTCATTCTAATTTGGAAGACTGAACAATATAGAGTTTTCTCTAGATATTACTGGAGTCAATCTTGTGTACATTTTTTGGTGTATTTCTGGGCAAAAACAGATCTTTTGGCTTTGAGTAGAAGTTTGTATGTGAATATGTTAGGGAAGGATCATATAACCATAGAATTTCAGAGAGTCATCAAGTAGAGTATTAGTTTCATTTACTCTTCCTAGATGTTTTTATGACAATGTATTCATATGAAAGTGAAATAGATCTCTTCTTCATCTTTTAGCAAGTCTATCAGCACTACAAGAATCCGCGTCATTAGTGTCTGAAATTTACCGACCGCTCTAATATCGGTAGGTATTATACAAATTACCAACTGCTTAAGTGACAGTTGTTATTTACTACAGCCAAAAATAATTACCGACCGTTTTGCGGTAGGTAATTGTTTTAGGAATAGGCGACCAACATTTTCTACCCCATAATGTAGCCCATATAAAAATTTAAACCCTAACTTCATCTAACTTACATCTCCGCCGTCTCTTTACTCCTCTCCTCCTCTTTTCTTACCCTCCTCCTTTAACTCTCATCTTTGATTAATTCTTCCTCTGCTTCTCGTTCTAACTCTCGTTTTTCACTTGCTCTCACTTCATCATTTTCACTTTTTTATTACTCCTCACCCTTATAAACCCATATTAAGTAACTCTTGTCGACATGCTTGAAGAATTCCAGATGAAGAACTCGAACCAAATCGAAGAATCGAATGAGGATAAGACTGAGCATGCTCGAATCTTTGTGGTGAAGCAAGAAGAATGGTCTTGGCGGCGAAAAATCCAATATACAAGGTTTTCATATTTGATTCTACGACCTAGGTTTAGATCTAGATTTTAGGAACAGTTTGGTTTTTCTTTTTTCAAATTTTGGTGATTTTTGAAACTTTATAATATAGTTGATTCATCTATTCTTTTGCTTTGATTTTTTTTTTTTTATATTATTCTTATCATCTTTTGTAATAGTTTTTTTTATTTTATTTTAAGATAGTATGATTACATATCCATAATTTTTGTTGGATCGAATATCTTTACTCTGATTTATATAAACATTACATTTATCAATTGCATCAGTTATACTCATCTTTATTTTTTGCAATTTGTTGGTGTAATTGTTCATGCTAAGTTATGAACAACTGTAAATGTTGTTCTTTTGGAAGTTAGAGAATGGAATACACTGATGATACGTGTTCTTGTGAGTTTGTTTTCAAATTTAAATTTCAAAAACAACAAAAAAAATTGAAATTCGAAACCAGTGAATAACTGGTTTCATTTTTTTTTTTTTTTTTTTTTGCTTGAGAATTACCGACCGACTAGCGATAGGTAAATGCAATTTTACCTTCCGCTAGTCAGTTTTACCAACCGCTAGACGGTCGGTATTCTCAAATTATCGACCATTGATATACCGACGGAACACTGCCGACTGTTAAGCGGTCGGTAATTTCATTATCGATCGTTTTTTATTCAATACCGACTGATTAATGCAGTCGTTAATAATGCGGATTTTTGTAGTGCAGCATGTTGAGAATAGGAACGAGAAACCATTGAGATGTAATTGCATGGCAAGCAATTTATAATGGGGGTTACTAAACGCAGCCTCACTTTACTAACGCAACTTAGTAAAATACCCAAAAACCCTCATTATCATATTCGTTCTAAAAAATACTTCTCTCTCTTGAAATATTCTCTCCTCCTCCTTTCTAACAGTTAGAGAAAAAAATTTATAGAAGACCTAATTCAAGAATTTTAATTTGATACTCAATGGACGATAATTTTGACCCAAACGAATTTCAATCTGATGTAAGTTGTTCATCTTTTGTTTTTCCGTAGATTAGAAATTTCGTGCGATACGTGTGAAACGATTTGCCCTGTTTCGTGCAATCTTTACGAAACCGATTGAACTGTTTCGTGTAAATTGCACGAAACAACCTATTCTATTTCGTGTAAATTGCATGAAACAACCTATTCTATTTCGTGTAAATTGCACGAAATAACTGCATCTGTTTCGTAGTGATTGCATGAAACAGGCTCTTCCATTTCGTGAATATCGCACGAAACAGGTATGTTTGTTTCGTTGAAATACTTTGATCTCCCTTCAACACTATGTCGGATCCGCTACTAAAGATTATTGGATGTCATTACTTGACATGGTTTGTGTGGTCTCCACTAGATATAATGTGGTAGTTGTTTGTTGGTCTCTTGATCAACCAATTACTTTTTTGCCAATAATTGCTCGTGAAGGGAACCATGCACCTGATCAAGTCATCACATTAGGATTTTTGTAGCGGATGGAGCATTACATTGTGATAAGTAATTAATTTCTTACCTCAAGAAGAGTAGATGATCCTGCAAGTTGCTTAGTCTCTGCTCTTGTAGCTTTGCCAAGTTCTCGATAAAGATAAGTAAGAGCCGCCGAAGCCCACGAGTATGACTTAACACTAACAAGGTCGCGGACTAGAGGAAATAATAGAGTGGATGCTCGATCTACTGTTTTGTCAATAAATATAGTGGACCGAAGTAATCTCACTAAGAAGCCTCTAGCCAGATCATCAGCACCATACTTATTTTTTGGATCCATGAAAATCTCTCTAATTTTTGACAGCTTAATTCCACCATGTGCATGTTCAAACTCTATTTCTTTTGCATCTATATTAAGCAATTTACCAACAAAAGAAAATAGTGAATTACGTGATTCTTTTTGTTGAATTGAGTGGTTAATAGCAATCCCAATAGGAAGACCCAAAATAAAAAATACATCATGTAATGTAATTGTCATCTCTCAAAAGGGCAAATGAAAACTATTAGTTTCAGGATGCCATATCTCAACAAAAGCTGATATTACTGGTGCATTATGATGAGGAAACATGCATTCCCTCAAATGACCCAACCCAGTACTTGGCACTAATAGATACCATGCATCACGAGGCTCGAATCGAAAGAGATCAATCGCATGTGTTCGTGACTGAATAACCAAACAACCACGCTCAATCAGGTAAAGTGAACAAAAATCAATTAAAATACTACCATATAAATATGGGTTTTTAACTTTTTTCGATGCAAATTTGATGAAATTGTGATAACAAACAAATATACTACACATAAGAACTGACATTTTTCTCCCAAACGTAACAAGCTACATGACCTCGATAACCACGTAGCAAAACTGTAGAAAGTGGCCCTCCTGGTGCTGGTGCAGTCAACTTCCAATCACAAGTGCGAGGACGTTTTACCCATTTACGTTTGTCGTTGTCTTCCTCGGGTTGTTGTAGTTCGATAACATGTTCCTCGTTGGAACCACCAAAACCTGAATCAGGATCCTGCGATGATCTCCTAGCCGCACGAGTAGCCCTGGCAGAAACTGTCACTGTCCTACCATCTAAACGAGTCTTCTTTTCAGTTTTATCTGTCATCTGCATACATAAGTTAATAAGAAATAAGTAAATTATGAAATGATTGAATTAAATGCAAGGAGCAGGGTAAGAAAAAAAAACATAAAATTTTGCCAAATAAAATTAGAAGAAACAACAATGTAGCTCATGTGGTATCAGCAAAAAGTAAATAATTGGAGGTGAATCATATAAGAAGAGAAGATCAAAGATGAAGCACAATCACATACACAAAACAGATCCCACTTATTAACCTAACCGCTTAAAAGGAGAAAAAAAGGATGCCATGTTCTTAGAATGCTCTAGTACAATCAAATAAAATTGTAAAGCTAATAAGTATGTGGTCCTCAACTCCTCATAATTAGTAGACAAAGATTGGAGTGTCATCAGACAGTAGTACTTAGTAATTTGGAATTTTGGTTTTGGTTCATAAATGTGAAATTTAGAGGTTGAAAACTTGATTCGCATCATGCAAAAACTTCAAGGCACTAGTTACTATGATCGCTTTGATAAACACAAAGCTAATACTGATATCACAAATGTCTCCCATTGAGAATACTCTATGGTGAGCTAATACATTTGGCTTGTCCAGGACGGAAACCAATGAAAGGATTAGATATGCTTAGCCTGTAATCAACGAACCTTGAATCAAAGGCATCATGCAGAAGTGACCAAAGAAATTACACAGTTCACCTTAAACAAATTATCATATGAAAAAGAAGAGGTCCTTGACAAAATAAGATGATGACACAAAAATGGAGCATACCTACTCTGAACAATGGCAGAAATGGGGAAGATAATGATTTAACTATAACTTTTCTATCCTAAAAATCTGACAGAGAGATACATATAAGATGCATAATGTGTTTGTAAGCTTCATGCCAAATCCATGAAATAAGCACAGCTATTTCAGCCCAGCTATATGAAACAATAATAACCTCTTCATCCCAATTACATGAAACAGTAGCAATTACTTCATCCCAGTTATATGAAAAATAGGCAACTATTTTGTTCAATAAAGATGAAGTCCATTAAAATCTATATGGAATTCTAACCAATACTATCAAATAATGTGAAAATGATAAAAGATCTACACAAAGGTTGGGGACAAATCGAACTATGTAGGCAAAAATATATTATTGAATTGAACAAATTCAACTTAATCCTCAAAAATAATTTCGCAAAAATCGCCCAAAATTCATGCAAATTTACACAAATCGAACCTAATCCTCAAAACCGAAAATTGGTAAAATAATAGTACGAAATAGGTCTGAATTTTGCACAAATCTGAAATTACACTAGTAAAATACAAAATTGGGAAGAAAACTAACCTTAAAATACTAAATTTCCTTCGAAATTCTGAAAGATAGTTGGACGAAATTCCAATAACTTCTTCGCTTGAAATTGAGTTCGAAATGACCCAAAAGATCTAGCAATGTATCAATTTTCCAACATTTCATAAAGATTAAGGAGATTGCAAACGAATTCGGGTATAATGGTGGACTAATTTGTCCGTAACTGACCCAGAAATGAGGAGATGAAACACGAAGAGGAAGAGAGAGATGAGAGGAGAGGAAGAGGGAGAAATGGGTTTTGAATGAATAAGGGCATTTTCGGTATTTAGCTGGGTTGTATATGGTAAATGAGAGTTGCATTTAGCAACCATGTTTATATATTTGCGTCTTTCTGAAACCAGCAATAAGAGATGAATGACTAGCAACACTATGAATGGGAATTTGAGAGTATCCCTTTTAAAATAGCCCAGTTAATTGAAACAAGCCACATATTCTGCTTGGAAAGAGTAGTAGGATCTAATGGCCTCAACCTGCATCCAAATTTACAATTTACACGAACCCTGTTCAAGCGCGACCCAGAAATCACTGCAAAGTAGTTACTTAGATATTCCTATCTCCTCTTGCATGCACCATCAACTGTTGACAAACTTGGAATCCAGAACTGAACATAAACCAACATATCCAGTAAGAAAAACTGGAGGGTAATATTCATTACCATGGACAAGTGCCATCATTCATGTGCTCTTGATGACTTCTTGTATGGCTAGCTGTTCGATGTTCCACCATCGAGCAGTCAATATGCTGGATCAGGTCACCTGGAATAGGATTTTTTATCTTAAAGGTGAAGGTATGCCTTGCCTTCCAAGTGTGCCAAAGTTAGAATGACACCGAGTCACCTTTTTGGGCGATCATGTTCAAACACCCTAAAACATATTAGCTCAAATGGAAGGGCATTGTGCTATACACAAGATGTGGGTTCGATCTCTACATAGGTTATGAAATGACTTTTGTTAAAAGATAGAAACCTAAACATACAATTGCACTCATGAAAGTTTTAGGTAGAGTCGAACTTTTATTATTGTGACCCAAGCTAGTGTGATTTATTTCTTCTTTTACCAACTCATTAGGTAAGGTGAAAAATTACATCCTAAAAGTTAGGCCGTTAAAAAAAGCATATCAAATAATAAAGCCTGTGTGGGAGTCGAACCCGCATTTTTGTGTGTATGCACACACAAAACACTCGCCAATTGAGATAACAAGCTATCAAGTTGCAAAATTTGATTAAAGGTATACAAACAAGTAGTTAGAGTTACGATAACATTTAATTAGAGTCATAGGAAATAAAATTTAGAGTTACTCAAGCATTTGATTAGAGTTATAGGAAGTAGAATATAGAGTTATGCCAAGATTTAATTAGAGTTATAGGACGTCAAAGTTAGAGTTACACCAACATTTGATTAAAGTTACATGAACTAGTATTTAAGAGTTACGCGAAAATTTGATTAGAGTTGTATAAACTAGTAGTTAGAGTTATGCCAACATTTAATTAGAGTTTTATGAATTATAGTAGTTAGATTTATATGTTCTAGTAGTTATATGAACTAATTATTATTTCCTATAACTCTAAACTAGTGTTTTCATTTTCATAATAACTCTAATTACTATTGCATATGACTCTAAACAAGAGTTGGTGTAACTCTAGTAAGTATCTTCTATGACTCTAAAGAATTGCTCTCATAACTCTAATTACTCCTTCCTATAAGTCTAAACAAGTACTACCATAACTCTAATTACTATTTCATGTAGGGCTGGCAAAAGCTAACCCAACCCGACAACCTGACCCGAACCTAACCCGAAATAAGTGAGTTAGGGTTTGGATTTTTTTACCGATTTAAGTAAATGGGTTGACACGATTAATCCTTTTAATTAAACGGGTTAGGTTCAGGTTGACATTTCCAACCTGAAAAGGACATGCTTTGACCTGATTAACTTTAACATATAGAAAATTCTCGAAAAAATATATTAATAAATCTAAAATTTGGTTAAAAAATAGTAATATATCTCTAATATAGGTCATAATTATTCCAAGAAACTCTAAACATGCATACTTTCAGTAGTGAACTTGCTCATTTTGTTTTTTTAAAAAAATAATTATTTTTCAATATAATTATTATTTCAATATAATGATAATAATGATTAAATGGGTTAAACGGGTTATACATGTGACCTGTTTTATTAAATGGGTTGGGTCAGGGTTGAGTTTTTCAACCTGTTTATTAAATGGGTTAGGTTTGGACGGGGAGATTTTTGACCCATTTATTATTGACCCGAACATGAATCTGACCCAATCCGACCTAATTGCCAGCCCTAATTTCATGTAACTCTAAACAAGTGATGCCATAACTTTAACTACTACTACTGATAACTCTAACAAGTCTTGAGAAATTCTAAACATACAATTTCATTATCACACCAATTCTTCCATTTCATAATGCTTAGTCACATCAATTATTCAATTTCATAATGTTGATGGATTAAAGTTAGAGTTGAGCAAACATTTGATTAGAGTTGTACAAACTAGTAGTTAGAGTTATGCTAACATCTGATTAGAGTTTCATGAATTATAGTAGTTAAGAGTTATTTGAACTAGTAGTTATATGAACTAATTATTACTTCCTATAGCTCTAAACTAGGGTTGGTGTAACTCTAGTAAGTATCTTCTACGACTCTAAAGAAGTGTTGCCATAACTCTAATTACTAATTCCTATAACTCTTAAAAAAAGTGTTGCCATAACTCTAACTACTACTTCCTTTAACTCTAAAAACAAGTGCTATCATAACTCTAACTACTATTAGTTATGACTCTAAACAAGTCTTGAGTAATTCTAAACATACAATTTCATAATCACATATTCATATCAATTCTTCCATTTCATAATGCTTAGTCACATCAATTATACAATTTCATAATGCTACCTAGGCCACACTTAGCTTTACTACTACACATTTGGGGATGACTGAGAATTCAAATTCGATACATAATCAATTCCTATAACTCTAAAAAAGTTTCTAGTTATCGCTAAGTATAATTCTAAACAATAGTTGTTGTAACTCTAATTAGTAACTCTAATTTGTATAACTCTAATTAGTAACTTTAAACAAGACTTCTTGTAACTCTAAGCAAGACCTCCTATAAGGCTACAACTCTAAAGAAGACTTGTCATAACTCTAAACAAGACTTGTCCTAACTCTAAAAAGTACTTCCTATAACTCTGATTAACAAATTGCTAAATGAGAATGCTAACGTAAAATGGTATTAACTCACAAATCTCCAGTTATTGCTCTTCTCATGAGAAGTGTAATCTTCTAATTTAGATTTAACCATAATCCCATTTTCACATTTTCGACATAATTGTATTCTTAAAAATTTGAAACTCCAAACTTTTGAACAGTAGAAGAACGAGAGAGAGAAATTCATTGCAAAAGATGAGATTCTAACCTTCTTGCATCACAATACAGGATTCCATGAAAAGAGAGAAAGCTTGAAACGGAGGGGATAGGTGAGAGAAAATGATTTGATTCCATGAAAATAGTAAAATTAGGAGAGAGAGAGCATTAGTCTTACATGAAGTAGCTTTGATCTGGGAGGGAATATTTTCTTTTGTATCCAGAATTTGTGAAATGAGCGCTTGGAGGAGAGAGAAATAAAATTCATTACCTTTGGCTCGTGGTTGTATTTAGAATTCTCGAAAAACAAACGGAATTTCCAGATCTCAAAAAAAAAACGAGAAGGTGTTATCGGCGAGCGCGAGCGACGACAACGACCATATTTGAAGGCGAGCGCAAGCGACGGCAACGACCCGATGCGGCAGCGAACATGAGTGGAGCTACGGCGATGAGAATGCTTTCTTGTGATAGGAGACTTTCTCTCTCCTTGCCACTTTAGGATGTGTTGTTTCATCCCGACAATCGTTCTCAGCGACGGAGATTAGGTGCTTCGAGAAGCTGCTAGTGGTGGTGCAAATGTGCAATGGGAGTGAGAGATGTGGGCTAGAGGAGATTCTCTAGAGGAGTGAGAGAGAGAGAATAGAGAGGAGTGAAAGAGAGAATAAGGAGTGAGAGAATTAAGGGAGGAGTGATAATTGTAAGGAAAACGGTGCTCAACAAACAATCGACCATCAAACCCTAGCAGATTGTTTTAAAAATAAATTATTAAAATAAACATATGGCTGCGGTTTCTACAACAAACTGCAGCAATAGATCAAATGATAATTTTTTTTAATATATTGCTGCGGTTTTTACCGCAACAATAGGTTTTCTGTAGGCTTGTTCCTTTTTTTCACGCGGCCTATTGGGTAAAACCGCAGCAATTCAACCGCAGCAATATACAATTATTCTACTAGTGCAATGAGCTTTGAGAATTAAGAATATACTTTTTTTAGGGGAATTAAGTATATACTTACTTGACTTTGATGCAACAATGTCGTTGTTTAAGCTGGAGAAACTAAACAAAGCATCATCAAAATCTCATCAAGACTGAAGAAAACGCAGAAAAGGGCGTTCGTTGGAAGATTCAAATGTGATAGAATATATTAGTCAACCAATATTTTGGTAAATATTTTGTAATTATGTGTAATATATTCGGTTACCTAAGTTATAGCTAGAGTGCTTGATTCTAGGCTAATTATAGGCTTGTATGTTTGTATATATGACAGTGGAGTCATCTTAATGAATGAAGGAATGATCTTCCAATATGGTACCAAATTGTTAGGGTTCTTTCTATCCTCTTGCTTCCGCAGCCCTATCAACATTCCTTCTTCTTCATCTCTCTTCTCCTCCTCTTCACCATGACTGAGACTCCAAAATTCCATCCTGCTTTGGCTATCACCAATGTGAAATCTCTTATTCCTATCACATTGGATATGGAATCGGGACAATATCATTCATGGGCAGCCTTGTTTAAAGTCCAAGCTCGCGTTCATGAAGTGCTTGAACATATTATTCCTCCAACGGATGCCAAAGAGAAGGAAGCTTATGACAAGGCTAAGGCTGCAGATATCCCTCTATGGAAACGTCTTGACGCAGCTGTCCTTCAGTGGATTTATGCCACCATTTCTTCTGATATTCTCAACTCCATTCTCATTGACGATGATTCGGCCGAGCATGCGTGGGAAAGTGTCGCTGATCTCTTTCATGATAATAAACACTCCAGGGCCATGTATCTCAATAATGAATTTTCCAATACGAAGCTTGAAGATTTCTCGACCACCGGCGCGTATTGTAACCGCCTCAAGAGCCTCGCCGATCAGCTTGCCAATGTTGGGGCTCTCGTTAATGATCATGCCTTGGTATTAAAACTACTTCAAGGTTTGAATGAATCATATCGTGATTTCGCCATGGTGATGCAAAACAAGAAGAACTTGCCTACTTTTGTCACGGTGCGTTCTAAACTCGCTTTGGCTGAGAAAACTCTCCAGGAACGCGCCAAATCTGAGTCGGGTAATGCTGCCCTCATCACTCATGATCACTCCGCCGATGATCGGTCCTCCACCATGCCTCCCCGTGACTCTTCTCAAGGTAATCATTCTCGAAACAATAATTATCGTGGCAATAATAACAGGAAGAATCACAAAAACGGTGGCCGGAACTCCGGCAAGGGACACCGGGGTGGCAGCAGCTCCGGCGGGAACTCAGGTGGCACTGCTGCAGCCCCCAACGCTGCTGGTGGTGGTCGTGGCCAACCATGGCAGCAGGCGTTCTCTTTTCCTTGGGCACCTTGGGCATGTCCACCCTGCCCATATCCTACTTATAACAATTGGGCCAGGCCCAATCTGCCTCCTAGGCCACAACAACAGCAACCAGGCATTCTTGGCCAAAATCCACATCACTCAGCGTACCAGGCTACTGCACCCAGTCCAACTGACATTGAGGCAGCCATGTATACCCTTGGGATCACTCCTCCGGATGCAAATTGGTACATGAACACCGGGGCGACCTCTCACATGACTTCGGTGCCAGGTAATCTCTCATCTTATTTTAATATGAGCAAAAATCGTGGAATTATTGTTGGTAATGGTCATTCAATTCCAATTCATGGTTATGGACATACAACTTTGTCATCCCCAAACCCTCCACTCACCTTAAATAATGTTCTTCATGCTCCTCAAATTGTGAAAAACTTAGTATATGTTCGAAAATTTACAACAGATAACTCGAAATCTGTCGAATTTGATCCTTTTGGGTTTTCTGTGAAGGATTTTCAGACGGGGATGCCCCTAATGAGGTGTGAGAGTCGGGGAGATCTTTATCCTATCACCACAAATGAAGCCAACTCACCATCTACTTTTGCTGCTCTTGCTCCTTCCTTATGGCACAATCGTTTGGGACACCCAGGAGCACCTGTTTTTGACTCTTTACGGCATAATAATTTCATTGAATGTACTAGAATTAAAAATAATGATGTTTGTCCTTCCTGTCCTCTTGGCAAGCATGTCAAATTGTCATTTAGTTCTTCAAATTCTAGTACTGTTATGCCTTTTGACATTATCCATAGTGATCTTTGGACGTCTCCGGTTTTGAGTTCAATGGGCCATCATTATTACATTTTGTTGTTGGATGATTTCTCTAATTTCTTATGGACTTTTCCTATATCGAAAAAATCTGACGTGTTTTCCACTTTTACATCATTTAGAGCTTTCATCCACACCCAATTTGAACGTGAAATAAAAAACATTTAATGTGATAATGGGAGGGAATTTGATAATGGACCTTTTTGGGATTTTTGTAAGCTTAATGGGATTTCTTTTCGCTTTTCATGTCCTTATACATCTCCACAAAATGGGAAAGCCGAAAGGAAAATTCGTTCCATAAACAACATCATTCGAACCCTTCTAATCCATGCCTATCTGCCTCCCTCGTTTTGGCATCATGCTTTACAAATGGCTACCTACCTTCTCAACATCCTTCCTAGTAAGAAGTTGGCCTACCAATCTCCTCTCCGGATTCTCTATCACAATGATCCCTCATATTCTCATCTACGGGTTTTTGGTTGTTTGTGTTATCCTTTATTCCCCTCTACTACGATAAATAAGCTCCAACCCCGTTCTACCTCGTGTGTGTTTTTGGGATACCCCCCGATCATCGTGGTTACAAATGTTATGATTTCTCATCAAATAAAATCATCATTAGCCGCCATGTCATTTTTTATGAGACCCAATTCCCATTTGCCACGTTCCATGCTCCTAAAAGTCATACTTATGATTTTTTGGCTGATAGTGTATCCCCTTTTGTGATCCATCAAATGGTTTCTCCCTCAAACCAAGTTGTGCACAACAACCCCCATGTGCGGCCCAATTTTGTTCAGCCCCATTCTCCTTCTTCGGTGGACCCCAGTCCCCCCACCTCCTCTGACCCTGTTGTTGATATCCAGCCCACTTGCACTCCCCTCCCCGAGTCCAGCCCAGCTCCTCGCCAACTCCCTACTACCCCTGCTACTCAGTCCAGCCCCATCCGCCCACACGGCTTTGGCTCCTTGCCTAGCTCCAGTACCCACGATCCTTTTCCTGCTCCTACTGGGCCGATCCAACCCAATTCCTCCCCCACGCCTATTCTCCCTCAGCTTACTGTTCCAATTCCTCCGCAACCCAATACTTCTGCTGCCCCCAGACCTGTTACTCGTAGTCAACGGGGAATTTTTAAACCCAAGCGCCAATTTAATCTTCATACTTCAGTTTCTAAATCTCCCCTACCGCGTAACCCCGTGTCTGCCCTCCGTGACTTGAATTGGAAGATGGCTATGACCGATGAATATAATGCTCTTATTAAAAATAAGACGTGGGAGCTAGTGCCTCGTCCATCTGATGTTAATCTGATTCGGTCTATGTGGATTTTTAGTCGTAAAGAAAACTCTGACGGTTCATTTGAGAGGCATAAAGCCCGTCTTGTAGGTGATGGTGCAGGTCAACAGGGTTGGTGTGGATTGTGGAGAGACTTTTAGTCCCGTTGTTAAACCGGCCACCATTCGCATTGTTCTCAGTCTTGCTCTCTCAAAATCATGGCCTATTCATCAACTTGATGTCAAAAATGCATTTTTACATGGAGAACTCAAGGAAACAGTGTACATGCATTAACCAATGGGATTCAAGGACCCAGATCGTCCTTCTCATGTTTGTTTATTGAAGAAGTTTCTATATGGCCTCAAGCAGGCCCCTAGAGCTTGGTATAAGCGGTTTGCTAACTATTTATCTCTTATTGGGTTTGCTCACAGCACATCAGATCACTCTCTTTTCATTTTTCGACAAGGCACCACTATGGCTTACATTCTTTTGTATGTGGATTATATTATTTTGACAGCTTCCTCCGATGCTCTTTGCAAATCGATTATCTCACTTCTTAGCTCAGAGTTTGCTATGAAAGACTTGGGGCCATTGAGTTATTTCTTGGGCATTGTTGTCACACGCCATAAAGGTGGTTTATTTTTGTCTCAACGAAAGTATGCCGCTGAGATCATTGATCGAGCGGGAATGACATCGTGTAAGCCATCACCCACTTCGGTTGACACTAAACCGAAACTCAATGCTAACTCTTGCACTCCATATGAGGATCCATCTCATTATAGGAGCCTTGCAGGTGCTCTGCAGTATCTCACATTCACGAGACCCGACATCACATATGCCGTCCAACAAGTGTGTTTATTCATGCATGACCCATGGGAGGCCCATATGCATGCTCTCAAACGCATTGTTCGTTACTTACAGGGTACTCTTGATCATGGGTTACATCTATATCCATCTACGACATCCACTCTTGTTTCTTATACTGATGCAGATTGGGTTGGTTGTCCGGATACCAGACGGTCCACATCGGGCTATTGTGTTTTTCTTGGGGATAACTTACTATCTTGGTCGGCCAAACGCCAACCGACTCTATCACGGTCCAGTGCCGAAGCAGAGAATATAGGTGTTGCAAATGTAGTTTCTGAGTCTTGTTGGTTACGCAACCTTCTTCTTGAGCTTCATTGTCCTATTCAGAAAGCTACATTGGTCTATTGTGATAATGTTAGTGCGATATATTTATCTAGCAACCCGGTTCAACATCAACGCACTAAACATATTGAGATGGATATTCACTTTGTTCGTGAAAAGGTTGCCAAAGGGGAAGTTCTTGTCCTTCATGTCCCGTCTCGCTACCAGCTTGCCGATATCTTTACAAAGGGTCTTCCCTTGATTTTATTTGAAGCTTTCCGGAACAGTCTCAGCGTTCGCCAACCTCCTGCTTCGACTGCGGGGGTATGATAGAATATATTAGTCAACCAATATTTTGGTAAATATTTTGTAATTATGTGTAATATAATCGGTTACCTAAGTTATAGCTAGAGTGCTTGATTCTAGGCTAATTATAGGCTTGTATGTTTGTATATATAACAGTGGAGTCATCTTAATGAATGAAGGAATGATCTTCCAATAAAATGTTCGAAAAAAGAAAGATGTAGGCTTTAGAGAGAATTGGAAGTTGGGTGGAGGTGGAGGAGTGGGAAACGAGAGGGGTAGAGGAGATATAAATGAGATTTGATAATGGAGAGGGGCATAGGAAAGAGAAATGAGGGTTGGCTCAGGAGAGAGAAAATAGAAATTGAGGGGGAAATGTGATGGTTTTACTAGCATAACTAATAAGTCCAAGCGCTTATCTAATTCCACTGTTAGCATGATATCAGTTGGTCTCACATTAACACTAACATGAGACTATATTTTCAAGAATTTGTGACAGTACATACACTCACATTAAATTATAAGATAAATATTAGGATAAGATCAGTAAAAAAAAAGGTTAGTAGCACAACTATTATAACATAATTTATTCAGTAATTAGAGTTTTTAAGATAATAAACCTTCATATATAATAGAAAGTTTTAACATAAGAATTTTCACAAGGACGCCCCTAAAAACCTTTTGGGTAATACTTATATGGGTTGTCGCTTATTTTTCTTTTGTTTTCAATAACTTGCTCATCGTATTTTGTATGTAGTTGAAGATTAAAACTATTGTATTGCAAACCTAATGTCACTGCCTGAATCCATTAGTCTACTATTAAT
This sequence comes from Beta lomatogona, assembly GCA_947646795.1. Taxonomy (NCBI): domain Eukaryota; kingdom Viridiplantae; phylum Streptophyta; class Magnoliopsida; order Caryophyllales; family Amaranthaceae; genus Beta; species Beta lomatogona. The sequence continues at coordinate 1,103,867 of CANSNZ010000270.1, forward strand.
AAGACATTACCCCTACTCCATATGTTCTAACTATCAATCATACGACTTCAACAAAGCAATATGCCACTTGGGTCAATGATTTTTTTCTCTTTTTTTATTTTACCTATTAGCATTTAATTGCCTTTTTTTAATATAAATATTGCTCATTTGGTTAACGGTGCGTTAGACTGTGGTCAACTCACCATAATTTGTATTTGAAGTCCTAATAAAGTAGGAAAAAAAAAGGTGTAGGTCCTAAAAGAGTAAAAGATGAAAAATGTGAAAGGTTATACCCCAATCTTTAGCTTAACTCCAGCTATAAGTGTATGCAGTGTGGTCCCTTATCCAAAATGGTAGAAAGAACATTGCAATATTTAACTCGCAAATAACAAAATCCAATAAATAGTGTTTTAGTCCTTTCCAAAATTACAGACACAATTTTGTAAGGAAAGTAACGTACGGCTTGTTATTTCCAACTTATTTTCAGTTCAATTCAGTTCAGTTTAATTCAGTTCAATTTAGTTCGATTCCTAAATTATTATCATTACTATTAATTAGTTATAATTTAATTCAGTTCAGTTTAGTTCATTTCAGTTGTTTTATACCGAAAAGAACAGGCCCGTAGAGTGGGAAAAAAAGTGGCTACTGGCTAGGTGTATGTCCAGCTATGATAAAAAAAACACAAAGAAAATACTTCCTCCGTAACATAATAACTGCAACAAATAGGTATTATTTGTAAGGTATATAATATGCATTTGTTGCAATTATTTTGTTACGGAGGAAGTATAATGGAAATGGAAAATATATAATGTTAAAAAAAAGCTTGACAAGGAATTCGACACATAATGTAGTTAAATAGTTTGGTACGAAAAAAGTAAAAGTGTGCTTAAATATAAAATTGGTGAATTATAAACCTACATATTGCAAAAGAAATTATGTTAAGGAAAGAGAACTATTTTGAATCTAGTATAAAATTTGAGCTATCAATATTTAAAAAACTAAGGTGGACCGAAGATATTATATTAGGAAAATACTACCTACGTTCCTAAATAATCTACACACTTTGCTTTTCATTAGAACCAAGGCAAAAGTGAAAAAGTAGGAGAGAGAGGAAAGGAATTATGAAAAGTGAAGAGTAAAAAGTACAAAAAGTAAATAAAAAAAATAGATGAGAGAGAAAAACGGGGTAGGTGGGGGGTTTTAAGTGGGTTGATTTATTTGGTAAGGGACCACATGGGGGGACAAAGTGGGAATAATGATTGGGCGTTTTATCCTATATAGATAAAGTAACAGTGTAACCATTAAAAAGGAATGGCCCGAAAAGGAAAGTGTGTAGATTAAAAAAGAACGGAGATAGTATTCACATGCTATGAATTGAATAGATACTTAATATACTTATGAGATTTGTATAAATTTGACAAACAAATTTACTTATGAAATTTGTATAAATTTGAAGAAAAGAAATTATCATATTTTTTTACTATATACACCCCATTAAATTTTCTATTCACCATATACCCTCATGATTTTGAAAATTCACTATATACCCTAAGTTTTGATAAAATACACATAATACCCTTAATGAACAATGGCGGTTAACTCTATTAATCATTAACCCCCAATTTCAATATTAACCCCTAATTAACCCAATTATCCCAATTAGCCCCCAATAAACTCTAACTCCTAATTAACCTAATTATCCCAATTAGCCCCAATAATCTCTAACTCTCCTTTTTTTCTCTCCACCTATCACCCAAGTCCCCCACCACTTCCTCGCCTCATTGAAACACCACCACCACCATTGAACTTCACCACCAGCACAACTAACCACATTCCATCAACTGCTTCAACCATCAACCTAAACTCTGAAGCATCAACTCGTTCACCAGAGATTTTGACTATCACATTTCACGAGCACACTGCCATTTTGACCTGCCATATGGCCCATATCCAATCCCCCAAATTTCTCTCCTTCCGACATAAATGAAGCAAAATCATGGCGCTTTTGTCGCTCTTTCCTTTAAAAAAAAAGCATCTAATTCACAAACAGTTTTATGGACCAAAGCAATCATAGGATTCGAAATATTTTTTCAGAAAATCAAACCTCAAATCTGAATGCGAGATTTCAAATTTTCAATTTTAATCAACGAAAATAAGATCAAAACCTTTTTCAATGCAACCAAAACTCGTGTAATGGAACAGAGAGGCTAGTATTCAAGATGAGAGAGAGAGAAGAGGTAGGTTGTTGCCATGACAAGGGTTGCAGCGACTGCAAGTAGGAAGAGAAAGAAGACATGTGGATTCAGAGCTAGGTATTTTATGTTTTTATTTTTTTAAGGTAAGATAAAGGAGACTCACTTGAGGGGGGATAAGGGGAAATCCTTAAATGAGTCTCATGAGGTTTTGATCTCTAAACCTCAGGGATATGAAGTGGGAAGCAATACCACTACTCCACCACCTCAACCTCGGGAGTTAAGTATACGGTGAATAAAAAATTATGGTAAAAAATCCATAAATGTATTTATGACATTGTGTTTTTTAATAAATTGAGAGAGCCTTGCATACAAAATAAAAAGGCAAGATTGAATGAAATTTACCTTAAAAACGTACAACGTAACATAAAAATGGAGGAAGTACTTAATAAGATGAAAGTTTAATATAATTCCAACACAAAAAAGAGAGGGTGTAACAAATTTGTTGAAGCACCTAATGAAAAATAATTACTACTATTAACACACTAATGATGCAGCGACTTGAAATCTAGTACTAATATAAACACTACATGAAATTATCCCTCTGATTCAAAAAATGTTATGGATTAGACAAATACGTCACGTTACTTGTGACTTTGAGAGTGGGCTTTTTGCTTCACTCATTTTTCCAAATGGCCAGATATCGGGGCTATATCCAAAGCCAGAACAAACCAAACCAAAAATACTGCAACGCACAGGACATGAAAAGTGACATTGGTGACAAAATCACTCATAATGTATCTGCTTCGTTCAATATGCTCTTGTCAAAAACAACGAACCAAAAAGCACTGGCATATCCGTAATGGACAAAAATAGTGCAGTCATCGACCAATATATTAAAATTGCAATGCTCATCATCCAAATAACTCAAGTGACCTTGGAACAAAATTACCATAGATAAGTTGGAAAGAAACAAATGTCCGACAAATGCTTATTTCTAGCCTACACCTTGATGGCATACTTCCTCATCGGATAGTACATCTCTTTCTTTTTCTCCCTCAGTGTCTTCAGTGATGCCTGCAGAATACACACACAAAAGATGTAGTTAGTATTTCAGAGCATGCATTGCTGTCAGAAACAAAATGTGTATTCCTTCAGCTCACTTCTTTGTGTTTTTTTCCCATAATCTCTTTCTATTACGATAATTTCTAAGATAGCAAGCCATGACAGGAACACTCATGTTAATGAAAGGTTACAAGATGAGACATAGGAATTACCAATCAGGATGACTTTGTGATACTTCAATTCTTACCAACTTCTTCCAATTTGTATTGTCAAAGACAATTTTCCCTTGTCAAGTTTGTTTTATGAAGCAAGAGAGGAAGGAATGATGACAACCGACTATGTCTAAAGTCTCATGTAAATGAAAACTGAAAAGTGTCAAGACGAGACGGAGGATAGTTTGTAATACTTCAATCATCACTGTTCTTCCAGTTTGCATTGTCAAAGACTTTTTTTTCAGTGTCAAGGTTGTTTCACTAGATCTCAATCTTTACACTCTTACATTATGTAAAATGCTACCTATCTCAGTGACAATCCATATGTGACGAATTTCACATTTTTCCAATTTCAATTATCAAGTCATTCACTATCTCCCAAACATAACCTTGTCATGAGCCATAACTTATACTACTAAGGGGGAGTTCGGTTTACAATGGGGAAAGGGAAAGGGTTTAAGAAAGGGAAAGAAGGAGAAATGGAAACCTAACCCCTTAGATTTACAATATTGCTTGTTTCACCACCACTACTTTTTTCCTTAACAACCACCACCATCCCTCTTTCAATCTCCCCTTTACCCATCGACCGCCTCCCCCCCCTTTCCGGCTGCCACCCCCTTACCCCTTCCGGCGCCTCCCCCTGCCCCTCTTCCTTTACCGACACTTTTTCCCCTTTAAGGTAATCTTTTTTTCTCCTTCTCCTCTCTTGTAGATCTGGAATTTGTAGGTGGTTTTGTGTAGTGGCGGTGGGTGGTTTCTTGGTGGGTGATGTGGGTTTCGTGGGGTGGGGAGGTTTCTTGGTGAGTGGTAGATGGTTTCCGAGGGTGGTGGTGGATTTTGGGGTGAGTAGGCGTGGTTTTTCAAGGAGGGGGTGGTTTTTCGGGGGTGGTGGAGGGTTTGAGGGTGGTGGAGGGTTGGTGGAGGTATTCCAAAGGGTTGTTGGGTGACGGTGGTAGGGGGTGCGACGGTCACAGTGGTTATAGTGAGGGGTGACGGTGGGTGGCCAATTGTGTTTCAAGGAAAGGCTAAGTGAAACCCTTAGGGGAGATGGGAAATGGATGTAGAGGACTTTGGGGGTAAGGGTAGGGTAAAGGAAATCATTAAATTGAGCAAACAAATTACCCTTTGTTGGATAACTCAAACCAAACGCCCCCTAAACTTCCAAAATCTATTATTCAATTATGCTAGTTGAAAAAGAGATTTTTCGGAATCATACTTCATAATACTACTTCCTGAAAATAATACTACCCTCTCTGGCTTTAATAGTCAAACAGGACATTAACTATAAAGTATAAACCTAATTAAACTATAAGTGCCACAAGACACACAACTGGTCTAATATGTTGATGCAGTGTGAGGTGATATTATTATTCCAGATTGCACACATCTACGGTACAACATCCCCACCTATCAACCATTCTCTACTCCAATAAAACCGACCTCGTAACAGCCATTATCAGAAATCGACATTATAAAGCATCATACGCTTCACCTCAAATTTTAAATGATACCATCTTGATAGGGCAGAGGAACCTTTTATATATCGTTCTACATACCATCCTTCATTGCTACTTCCCAACCTATCGACCCAGCCTCTACTCCAGATAAACAACCTCAAAACAACCATCATCATAAATCCGCATTACACAGCAGCTAAAATTTCACCTCAAATCTATTAGAAATCTCGCTCTACTTAATTTACCTTTTTTTCCCGCTAAATAATTCATCTCACTAATGAGCAAAGTACAATGTTAAGTAAATATTCCACTTGAATTGAGCATATACTATCATCCCAAATACAAAACTAATTATCATTTTCACATACGAATCAACAACAAAACAAAAGGTAAGACGACAGCGAATGGCTATCGAATAATAACCTGATGCTTGGTAAGACGACGACGAATGGCTCTCGTCTTCTTAGGACGGAGATCAAGAGGTAAATACTTCTTCTTCTTGTAAACCTCTCTAAGTTTCTCCTTCTGAGTCTGTGAAATCACAGTCAACACTTGCGCAATCCCCAGCCTCACTACCTTACTGCATTATAATCAACACCATACATTCCTCCATTAATCAACCAACATTACTGACAAATTCACCATTACTACTAATTCAAATAAACAAAAAAAAAAAGCGATCAGAGAGATAATGTACGCACATTTTAGATAGCTTGTTAGGAGCACCACCAGTAACTTTAGCAACACGAAGAAGAGCAAGTTCAGCCTTCAAATCCTTCAATTGATTGAACAATTCTGCCTTAGATTTCTGTCTCAACTCATGTGGCTTGATTCTTGAGGCTAAACACGAAAATTAACAAAATTAAAACAGAAAATTAGAAAAATTAATCCATCGAATTGTAATTTCTGTGAAATAGAAATCAATTTGAATTAGATATGAGTATAATCGAAGAGAAAGAGAGAGTAAATTTTAGGGTTTACCCATTTTTTTTTGGTTTTGTCCGACTAGTGAGAGCTGAAACGGCGATTTGGGGAAGAACTCTAGAAACCCTAGCAGAGAGGAAGGATTAAATGTTTGTGGAAGGGTTTTATACTTGTCGCTTTTATTGTTAGTTAGTGGATAGCATTATTGGGCCTGGTTATAATAGAGAAAAGCAATCGGGTTTCTAACTTTGAGTTTTACGTAGAATTTATGGTCGGTTCATTAATTTTTTGGGGCTGTAAGATTTAACAACAATGCATAGTTGATAGTATAAGGCTACAACCCCACTTATTCCATCTTTATATTTTTTTTTTCAAAAATAAAATTCGGAAAAGAATAGATTTAGGAGTATCTGTTTTACTAGGGAGAAGGGAGAAGAATTCGAGTTACTTGTAATGTTTTGTGGAAGAGATTCACAAGAGTTATATATATAGACGCATAAATCTGTCGCTTTTTTGTAGCACTAAATGATGATTGGTCCGAACAAAAGAAGAGTAATTGAAAGCCTAGTCCAAACTTTTTTTCGAGTCCTAAATATGATTTAAAGCCCACTTGAAATAAAACTAAATTTCAAAGCTCAATTAATCATTCATAATAATTAATTAAATTTATAATTAAATATTTTATTAAATTAATTTCATAAAATTAGATTTTTATGGTTTTAATATGTTATTCTTTGATAACAATTAATAAAAAAAGATAAAATAGTTGTTTAAGATAAATTTGAAAATCCAGCATAAGTAGGAGCCTGCGCTGAGCTCACCATCCATGCGATGATCTTTTGCGTACTGCGCATGCTTGCTGCACCAGGCGCAACGTCCATTATCCTCAGCGGCGCGATTTTTCGAAACCTTAATCTTATATTTCCTATAAATTGGCTTGATTTTCACTCGTACTTTTCAACGACCTCCAACATAAAAATACGATGAGTTTTGAACACAAAAATACAACATACTTGAATACATAAAAAAACACTCAAATACTCTTATAATAAAAACTTCACAAACACATTCAAATACATTCAACTACAAGGATATTTCTTCTTTCTCTTACTCAAATTCTTTATTTAAGGCTAATGATTGCTTTCTTCGACGTCCACATAGTCAGACCTAGGCGACAAAGGTAAAAGATTTGAGGGTCCATTCCAATTTAATTCATTTTGTATTAACGATTTCATTTTCATGATATAGGAATCATATTGCGTCGCTTGTGAATATTTGTATAATCTTTGTTTTTCCCTCTTTATGAATTTAATATGATTATATGATTGTTTTATGCCTTTTGAATGCTTTTAATTGTGATTGCATGATCACGAATATTTATTTGCTAAATTAAACCCCTAAAATAGTTCAATCACACCTAATAAGATAAATTGGACATCCTATCTAGGATTCCAGTAGCCTTGTCATTTGATAAATTGATCATCAATAATTAGAGCTTATATATGTGTTAAAAAAATCAACCTTTAATATGTTCGTCTTTTTATGTAATTAATAGAAAAATGTGCATTGTTATTTGCAATTGAATATCTCATTGAATGAAGTAAGGAAATTCGCCACGAATTCAAAATCTCTTATTTTCAGTTTATTAGTTTATCCTGAAAACAGATTGACAACTCTTTTCGAACTAAAACATTTAAAATTTGTGTAAGCTAAAACATAATTTTTATACGCCTAAAATATGATGAATAAGTTAGTGAAAAATTGATAAGATTAAACTCAAGTATTATTTTATTTTTAAATAATCTCGAGCTTTTATGTAATCTTTTTATATTGGTCTCTAGCCCAAAGCAACATGTTGGTAACATGTTTGAGAGGTAATCTCGTCTTTGTCCTATCTCCTTCCCTTCCTTCCCATCCTTATTGCTTAATGCATATTGCCAACTAGAACACATTTCTTAGCATCATCGTCTCTTTACCTTGAAAAAAGGAAAATGTTGAGATTGGGAATTGGAATATGTGCCCTCAAATCCCTTTTCTATATCTCATTAACGCAAAATGTGTTTGCATTTAATTTCTAAATTAATGCAATTCAATTCTAGTTAAAATTCTTAAATTCACACTTTTATTGATATTAAAGCGTCACCCTTAAAAACAAGATATCAAAGGTGTCGACTTCAAGTTTCTCATCAATTTTATCTTCCCATTTCTTCAATTCAGCTCTCTTTCTTAGTATTTTGTCATGAAGCGTCATTTTTTTCATGGTGGTTGACGATGGTGAAAGTAGCACATTTAGGTTGGGTACCATTATAAGGTGATCATGAGGTAAGAGAAGAAAAAAAGAATAGGGTTACAGTGCCACATTAGCATTTATAACCTTGTTGACAGGTAAAAGGTGATATGGACCAATATAGGAAGACTACTTATAAAGTTGGAAATTATTTAGAAATAAACATACTTGTGAGGATTAATCTTGTTAATTTTTCTTAAATTTAAAGAGCGTACAGTAAGAGAATATGACAAGCGAATGAATGTGAGAAATGCCTGACAAATTAGTATGGTAAAAGACTCTCGAACTATCTCGAACTATCACTAATCAATTAATGTATTTTAGTAATCTACAGTTACAAACCCCATGAATTAAAATAATTTGTTTTTAAGGACTCTAATCCAGAAGCCTAAGTTTAAGTTTGCCATCTAGAAGCTTAAGGGATGATGAATATTGTTAACCCAACATCATCGTCTGTTATATGTGTGTCTATCGATATGTATCTTTGTGGGAAACCGGATGGTACTTCCAAAAACGTAGTATTACGCTTTCCTACAAGAATTTTACCAACCCACTAGGATCAACAAGGTTCACGGTAACTCTTGTGAGATACGAAAAAGAATCTATGGATTTTGGTTGATGACAAACTACATACATTACAATGTATTTGAAGGTTGTGTTTTACAATGAACAAGGAGAGAAATCTAGAAATAAATCTCCTTAGGCAAGTATGTGAATGAATCTAACCCCATTCCATAAGTGACATTTCCCTATATATACTAGGGAAGATTTACAGAAGAAAAGATTGAAATGATACATCATTTCACACGAAGAGACATGCATCATTTCACGAAATAAAGTGTCTCGTCAATATGGTGCGGGCGCACTATACAAACATGTGCGGGCGCACCACACTTCCTGGATCATCCGAAGTTTTTCTGATGTAAAGGTGCAAGGAAGCAGTGTGCTGCACGCAGCCACTGCGCGACACGCATACTGCTTGCGTGGCACGCACCTTGCCTTCCTTACACAGATCATCGAAGTTTCGCGTTTTCCTTCTACCTCACTATGTTTCATCACACCACAACATCGAAACATAATTATCACATACAATCAACTGACACATTTAATTGTAAATGTTCCAACAATCCTCCTCCATTTGTTGTATTAAATGCTTTGAAGTCCGTCCAATTGCAAACAATATAAAACAACTACACTTATGCATAAATGAAAATATCTTTAAGATTGAATTTCCACTTAGTACAACATTCTTTACAAGCTTTCGATTGAAGTGATTGACTAAGCATTGAATCACCCAATCATACGAAATATTGAAGATGCTACACATATAAGCTTACACAAACACACATATAACATCGTCGGCCCTACTGTCCCATGGTGCCATATGGTATTTTCTGTTGTGATGTTTTATTCCATGTAATGTACATACAATTACAAAAAAAATGTATATACATTGTATAAGATTTTGATCCCATAACATCATTCTTATGTACAAAAGTCTTAACCACTAAACCAAATAATATTTCGTGTTATCATTTTAAAGCAAAATATTAATAAATGAAAAATATAATACACAAAACATAGCTCGGGCCTAAAATCTAATTTGTTAATTATAGAAAGGAAAATTTGTCGATAAATAGTTAAATACCATACTTTGGGCATTTTTTGAAATAAATACCTAGGTTGTCTGAAATTTTATATAAATACCAAGATTGACTAAATTTTTTGGAATCACTACCACTTAAAAGAATCTTGCAAAAAACATTAGTTTTGCTCCGTTAGTTGCACGTGAAGTTACGTTTTTACCCTTCCCCCCACCACCACCACTGCCCTTACAACATGGCACAATCATGCTTGCCACCGTTGCCGCAACCACCAACCCCACCCACACAAAAATTGACCCACCCACAACCACAACCAACTACGAAACCATCACCACCTCCACCTCCACCCACTCAAAAATCATCCCACCCCCACAATACTAACCAACTACGAAAGCACCACCACCTACACCCACCAAAAAATCGACCCACCCTCACAATACTAATTAACTACGAAATCACTACTACCTCATAATGATGGTTAGGATAGAGAAGGGGATCGCAAGGAATAGTAAGTTTCGTAGGGTTTTGGTGGTGATGGTGGAGGAGATTAATGAAAGGTAAGAAGGTAATTTCACATGCCACAAAAATCTAACAGTTTTGCTAAAATCTATAAGTGGTAGCGATTCCAAAAGGAATGGCCAAAAGTTGGTATTTATATAAAACTTCAAATAATCTAGGTATTTATTTCAAAAAAGTGCCCAAAATGTAGTATTTATTAATAAAATTTCCTAAAAAAAGGCCCATTTTTCATCCCTTAATATAAGGACACTTTTATCTTCACCACGCTGTAGACTCATACTCTTTTATGCTCTTGTGCTCATACTTTCAATTGATTCCTCAAGGCAATTATTTGAGGGCTGATAATCAAGAAATTTAATTCTATCTCAATAGTCTTATCTTTATTGCTATATTTTTCTTCCATGTTTGGTTTGTGGTTATTGTTGTGCTTTCATGATGTAATCTTTTTATTGGTTTCAATCATGTTGTCTATTTGTATATTTTATTGTAAATAAGACCTAGTCATAGCATTAACGTCTAATATAGTAAACATGGAAAATTGGCTTGGGTACCTTGTAATATAATGCGAATTAAAGTGATCACCTAGATAGATCACAATTGGCTTGGGTACCTTGTAATATAATGCGATCAGAGTGATCACCTAGATAGATCACAATTGGCTTGGGTACCTTGTAATATAATGCGAATCAAAGTGATCACCTAGATAGATCTACTTTTCCAATTGGATTCGGACTTGGATAATATATAGGAAGATTTTACCATAAATTGGGTTGGATTGAGTCGGATTTAGACTAATTTAGCTCTTAAGATCACTAAAATAAGATTTTTGGAATTTAATTATACTATATCTTATAAGTTATATTTTTAATTTCGTCTTATAGGTGAAGCAGTTTACAATGTGATTTTTAATTTCATATTCGTCTTATAACCAGGTTCCGTTGTTTGCATCTTTTATTGTAGAGATCTTATTGCGCCAACGTCGAGTGATAGTACTAAGATGGAAAAAAGTTGAGTTCCGATCTCCTTCCCGTATTCAGTCCACTCGAGATTTTTGATACCATAACAATGTAGGAAATAATCAGTATGATTGATGTACTCATGAAGAACAAATATATAAATGATATTGATACACAATATACAATATATAAAAGAAACTTATTTGCGGATAACAATCAACTGAACTTGATTGAATTCCACAAGAACAACGTTGCGCCGTGGTATGGAGGCCACTGCCTTAGAAACGAATTTCGCCATCTCCGGTGCGGATTCCTGATGACGTTCGTCCCCCAAGGTTCACATAATGATCCCCGACTCCGTGCACCCGGATCAAGGATTGGAGTTTCTCAAGAATTGCTCAAATCTCAGAGAATAGGTAGGCTTATGTTTTAGGGTTCAAGAGAGTCCATCATGAGCATCTCGGTTTGAGAAGGAGGTATTTATATAAAATATAAAAACTAAGCAACGCCAAACGCGGAAACCGAAAACCGCAGAAAAAGAAGTTCGCCCGGGCGGGACTGGCGGAGACCGCCCGGTCGGGCCCGCAAGGAAGAAACAGAGCGAAGGAGAAAAGCTAGTCTCGCCCGGACGGGCGGACCAACTCCCGGTCGGGCGGGACGGACCAAGCTGCAGACTCGTCTTGCCCGGGTGGGTCGGGCGCGACGAGCCAGATCCGAAAAACTTCGCGTTCAATAGGATGTTATCCAACAATCCCCCACAAACGCGAAGTTATGAAAACAAGAAATGAGCAGTAAAAGGAAGGTTTGATACTTACAAACTAGTGTCCAAGGATTGAACTAGCATGTTAGTGAGATTGGGTGTCCTTTCACCTACAAGTGTCCACTGGATTGAACTTGCAGTAGACACTAGTAGAAAAATGACGATTTGCGTCTCACCATCTGCGTCGCACAACAGGACAAACGTCGCATAAGACTCATTTGCGTCGCATGCAACAGGGAATCGATGCAAAAGACGACCTATATGCGTCGCACGTTCCTTTAGTGCGATGCAAAAAGTTATTTGCGTCGGACTCTATGGTCCATCCGACGCAGATGATTTGGGCTAATTATATAAAAAATATGCAACGCTTAAAATGATTTGGGCTTATCTGCGTCGCATGGGCTATATGTGCGACGCAAATAAGTCCCGCTTCATTTCTTCTAAAACCTAACAATTCCACTACTGATTCATCCACCAGCCGTCTCTCTCTCTCTCTTCTCCTTCTCCCTCTCTCCCTCTCTCCCTCTCTCTTTCTCATAACACAACGACATTCTCTCTCTCTCTACCCTTCTTCATCTTCTCCTTCTTCTCACCAATGGTGACGAAAAGCTCGAGCAAGAGATTTCTCGAATACATGGGGAATCTGATTTAATGGGTCAGTTCGTCAAACACTTTGGTTTCACGAAATCTTCTCCCAGTTTTAGCTCTGCTGCGTTCTCTTCTTCTTCTTCGGACTTTTTTGGCCTCCTTTGTTTCAGTTTGAGAGGTACGTTTGGCGAAGGATTTCAGTACGTTTGGCGAAGGATTTCTTCAGTACGTTTGGCGAAGGATTTCTTCAGTTTGAGATGGAATTCTTCAGTACGTTGGGCGATGGATTTCAGGTTATGAAGATTTTGTTTATTAATCTTGAATTCTTGCTGTTTAATTGTTCTCGATTTGATCGATTTTTCCCCCAAATTGGAGGACGATGTTCTAGCTACTATTTTCGCAAATTCAAGAACGAAATTGAAGAAGAACGATATTTGAAGAAGAACGAGAACGAAAGATCTGATTTTGGCGATTTAGGTTTTTTTTTAATTTATTTAGTATTTTTTGTAAGTTCTGTTTTTTAATTTCGTTTTTTATGTTAGATCTGAATATTGAAGTTTTAATTTCGTTTTTTAATTTTGTATAGATTATGGTTCTGTTTTTTTACTTGTTTGATTATGGTTCTGTTTTTATGTTACTTAGTTTTGTTGAATTTGATTATGGTTCTGCTTGAATTGTGTATGCGTTTAATTAGATGATTCTTCGCCATTTTTCTTCATGATGTTTGTATACGTGAATTTATTTTTTTTTAACAAAAATTACCCATTTGCGTCTGATGTAAGGCAAAGTCCGACGCAAATGGGTAATTTTTTAAAGTATAAAAATGGTTTATTTGCTGGCTTGCTGGGCCATCTGCGTCGCATGTTGATTAATGTGCGACGCAGATGATAGACCATTTGCGTCGCGTGTTGGTCAGGGTCCGACGCATATAGCTCTTCAACTGCGTCGTGTTCTAGTCCGACGCAGATCCTGTTTCTTCATCTGCGACGAGATCTGTGCCATCGGACCCATGTCCGACGCAAATGAGCGTCTCGCATCCGATGCAAATCATCGATTATGTAGTAGTGAGAGAGAAGGGACCCGATAACACATATCTTACCCTCAGAGCTTGAGAAACTCCGCGTTATCCATGAATTGCCTCTTGAACAACATACAACACTGTTGATCACACAATTCATAATCATGTTAAGACAAGTCACATGTCTTTCAAATGATTGTGAACATACACACATTTCAACAATCTTGGCCATCACCCTGGGATTCCAGTGAGCGCTCTAGAATGCCTACAAGTACGACATTCGACAGAAGGAGGCCATCCCTTCACACTCAAATCTGATGTTCTATTACGTTCAAATAAATTTGAATCAGCCACGAAGGCCATAGAAACATCAAGTCCATTACGTTCAATTAAATGAATCAGCCATAAAGACCATGGACTCCAACACAACCCCTGTCGGTTGCCGCCGAGTACCATCAGCTCCACTTATCAAACCACCATAAAGGTTATAGACTCTCACAATCCATTAGGTTTGAACAAAGTAGACCATCCCTTTTACAGGACTATGATACCGACCATGTGAGATCATGCACAAGGCATCACAACGGTGTAACCATCAAGTACATTCCAAGGACCACCCAAGCCTGCTGGGATATGGAAACATTAAGAGCGGTCAAGCTCAACCTCACATACAGTATCTCATTGTATGCCAGATGTGTTTATAAGTCCTGTCTAGGAACTATAGACACATTAATGACAATCACTGTCCAACTTGATATCTAGGAATCTACCAAGTTCTATTGCCAGTTGAACCAACCAAAGGTTATAGATTCATCAATCCATTAAGCTCAAACAAAGTAAGCCACCACAAAGGTAATGGATTGTCCTGTCACTATACCATCAAGCTCACTATTCAAACCACCAAGCCTGGTAATGGATCCTTACACATCCATTAAGTTTGAACTAGCTGAGCCACCAAACTGGTTATGGTTATGTGACCCCACGTGAGCATTGCTAGTCCCAACACGGGACCTCAAAAGCATCCATCAGGTCCTCTCAGTGAACACAACACCAACCTGTGCATGCTCCTGTCCATAAGTGCCTCCATTGCCTTCACATGACAATGTACGTAAGCATCTGAAAACATCACAATGTAAATAAGTGAGTATTTCATTACCCCCACAACCGGCAACTTGCCAAGGATTTCCTCATCAGTCGACTTCTTGACTCAATCAGTTCAACTCAATGAACTTATTCTTATGGTTGACTCTGCAACACATCTTACTTTGCATCTCCTCAACAAAGCAACCAGTCAAGAACAATGTGCCAACATATACACTTATAAACGTATAAGCATAATCATTTAGAAAATCACTTTCTAGAGACATTTCATAAACATGAATGCAGAACATAATAGTTCATGCTAACTATTCAACTTTCTAGTTGTACCTGTTACAAACCATGTTCTCTTAACAAGATTGAGATAAAAGGTGCCTTTGTCAATACATTGGCATTGCATCCATGAACCACATGAATTACCTCATCCCCAACTTCCATCTTGGCTCAAGAATCAAAACCTTCAGTTTCATAAAGACATCAAGAGTGTGAACATCAAAGACATAAGATCAATCATAGACACATGATCACAAAACAATGTCAAATTGATCAATAGCACTCAAACAAATACCATCTTGAAAAACCAAGATACACAACTTAGTTCATCACACGGAAGTAATTATACAAGTGGTATAAACCATAAACCACATACAGACCATTCAAGTCTTCTCACCAAGGAAACCTAATAGGTCAGCTCCAGATACCGGAAGATCTAATGACTCTTCCTTCTCTAAGATGCCATTCATGTATGCACTTTGCGATTCAAATTGATACGCAATCAAATAACACGATCCTAATGCAAACACAGCCATTGGCCTAGGCAAACTTAGCCACATGTGAGATAACTACATAGGTCAATATCAAAACATTAATGAACCTCAGAACCGTGTACCTTGCCTATAGTTTTCCAAGCTTACAACTTCAAAGTCTATTGAAGGTCAACCCACAACCAAAGTATCAACTATGGTCCGGCAAAGACATACGCAACGAGTATGACAGGTCACTAATGAGTCATGTTAAAGCTTGCTTTTCTCTAAGCACTAGCCCCAATCAGAAGTCATAAAATCCCCTTGTGAATTGTTCATCACCTCCAGATACTAACCCCTAGACAGCACATAGTTGATCAACAATGTCAACTTTCTAACCACGGAGGTTACAAGTAAGACTGGACTTTGTCAGCTTAGAGAATTAACCTTTAGCTACTCCTTTGTTGAACTACACATCAACAATACTAGGAGAGACACCAATTAGAATCAGGCAGCAAACATATAATCATGACTACTGAACAATCATATCAATGACTAACAAATCATCAATGATATCATGAGATTCATCCAACATAGCTTATTCAAGAAGAAATAAACACATCATCAAATTCCACACAACAACAGCCATAGAGAACTAAATCCTCACACCAACTATGTAAAGGAAGGACAGAAATCCGACCATAGCTAGAAACCCCCACAATGAGAACATGGAGAATAACTAACAGCTCATCAGCTTATCTTACATAGGCCATAACTTGCTGAAAATGACGATAACCCCCACATGAGAGATGATCCCCAAAGATGGTCTGAAGAATACTCATAACCCTCTTAAAAACCCTCATGATCCTTCTTCCTTGAATGATTTCACTCACTTGGCACACAACCACCATTAACCTCAAAATTTTGCTTATTTACAAGGAGTCCCAAATGGTCTCACCTAGACCCGTAACAAAAGGAATGCTATCCTCTAATCAAGCAACACATGAAACATGAAAGCATTCACCAATCATTACTCCAAGTTTACCAAAAAAGCTAAGTCCTCAAGAATTAAGTCAAATAATTCAATAACCCTAATAGACACAACTATGGGGTTACTCCGAGACACAACTTAGCGCTAGAGTTGCAACTAATAAACCCAAAGGTCATTCAACCAATCCAAAAGTCCATATGACTAAACATGGTCAACCAATTTAAACTCTATAAGAGTATTAAAAAGCAACTCTAAACAGCCAAGTGTACAACATGTATACAGCACATACAATGCAACGCGCAGAAGTATATAATTCATAGCTCAAGGAAACAAACAAGAGTTCCCAACTATATTAAATCCCATGGAAGTTCCCTTCCTCCCCCTCACTTACCACAGTGAGGCTAACTGACTAACTAGCCAGTCCCAAACATTAATTTATTCCTTAAAAGGCACAACAATTGCCTAAACGCATGTATAAATTAGATACCAAACAATGTGCCACATAAAATAAATTATACAACTAAGCTGAACTTGGGACATTAGCCATAAGATTGATGTGGAACTTCCCTTTAGCCAAGCTGGCCTGCTGAAGGTGCTATGAATTCCACATAGTCGCCACTCTTCCAACTCCCCTTTGCTTGCTTGAATGTTTCAACCTCTAACTCAACCCTTACAAACCTAACATGTCACAAAATTGACTGTTATATATGAAAGGGGCACATAAAATAATTCATGTAAATAAGTTAGAATACAAGATTAAGTTAAGGAGGAAACTTCCCTTGTAATACGTCATATTAACAACATCCAATTGACTTATCTGATAGCTATATATCAAGATTTGAAATACTTCATTATATCACTGCACACTCCCTTCAATTTGTGCAGCATTAATTCCACCGCCAACAAAACCAAAGTTTTGCAATATGAAGAGAATATCGACAAATCTGATTCCTTATTATTCGTCTAACCCAAGGAGAACACATACACTGGTTCCATCCAATTCAAAGAATCAACAGAAGAAATATGCTTCTAAATTTTCCACCTCAAGTCTATACACAAGACTTAAATAAATAATCAATACTTAAGGAATCCTTTCCAAGGTAGATAATTGAAATTAGGTTAGAATAAATTGTACATCAACATGAATACAACAATCTGAATAAATTCGTTTCTAAATTGTAGGAAATAATCAGTATGATTGATGTACTCATGAAGAACAAATATATAAATGATATTGATACACAATATACAATATATAAAAGAAACTTATCTGCAGATAACAATCAATTGAACTTGATTGAATTCCACAATTACAACGTTCCGCCGTGGTATGGAGGCCACTGCCTTAGAAACGAATTACGCCATCTCCGGTACGGATTCCTGATGACGTTCGTCCCCCAAGGTTCACACAATGATCCCCGACTCCGTGCACCCGGATCAAGGATTGGAGTTTCTCAAGAACTGCTCAAATCTCAGAGAATAGGTAGGCTTATGTTTTAGGGTTCAAGAGAGTCCATCATGATGCATCTCGGTTTTAGAAGGAGGTATTTATATAAAATATAAAAACTAAGCAACGCCAAACGCGGAAACCGAAAACCGCACAAAAAGAAGTTCGCCCGGGAGGGTCGGGCGGAGACCGCCCGGTCGGGCCCGCAAGGAAGAAACAGGGCGAAGGAGAAAAGCTAGTCTCGCCCGGGCGGGCGGACCAACGCCCGGTCGGGCGGGACGGACCAAGCTGCAGACTCATCTTGCCCGGGCGGGTCGAGCGAACCCTCGTCCGGTCGGGCGCGACGAGCCAGATCCGAAAAAACATCGCGTTCAATAGGATGTTATCCAACAAACAATTCTTCTTGGACTAAAACCTCATCAAGATTTTTTCGGAGCTTAGCTTCAAGTTTTGTGAGATCTCTTGATCTTGACACAACACGGCATCTCTGTACTCCAACAATTCGTGCCAATAACAACATTCTTTTTTGTTTAAAGATGTTGTGAAAAGTGTTCTGGTTCTAGTTTTGGAGTTTAAGAGCCATGTGTTTTAGATGAGTAACAAGAGGTGCTGTATTGTTCCAGTTTTGCTCTACAATATCCTCAAACTTTTCATGTGTCATCCACGCAGCTTGAAAGCGAAAAGGTTCATTGATACTGGCTAAAGGAGATAATCCATTCGGAGAAATTAAATATGGGACAATGATCTGACTGAATGTCTGGAAGGTTCTTGGCCGCTGCACTTGCAAATTTGAGACTCCATTCTCCATTACAGAGAGCTCTGTCAAGTCGAGTACTAGTCCTGGTATCGAGGGAAGAACCACGAGCCCAAGACTCAAGTATTTATAGGTTATTTAATAGTACAAACATAATTGTACAAGCATAATTGTCTGATTTAGTTTATAAATTGATGAGGTGGAAGTATTTATCGGATTCAGGTCTAATTATATTTAGACTCCACCTCCTGGACTAAACGTATATAATACTTACTTTGTTTTTTTTAGTTGCTACACTTCTTGTTTTCACGCCATCCAATGCGTTACTTTAATCAATAGTATATTTACTTACGCAAAGCAAAAAATTATAAAAAGTTGATATTATGAAAATAGGCATCAAGATAAATCAAATAAGATATCACTTGATTGTGTTATTTTTTTTATACATAAAGAATAACAAATCGAACAAGTTTACTTAGTGAATCGTAGTTACTATGCGAGCGTAGCATCTAAAAAACGAAGTAAGTATAAGATTAAATATTCATTTTTAGTTTCAATAATTTGTATCTTTTTGTAATCTTATAGGATTATTGCATGTATTTAGAAACAAAAGAAGTATGTAACAAGACCACGCCGGAGGAGAGTTTGACCACATAAAAGGTCAACAGGGTTCCATCTCAATTAAAACCATTGATAATAAGTGGTGTAAGCAATCAAAGTTATATGTTAGTCATTATCTCTCTATTTCTCCAACACAAATTCTTAAAAAAGACGGTCTCACGTAGTGTTAACGTGAGACCAACTGATATCATGCTAACAGTGGAATTAGTTAAGCGCTTGGACCTATTAGTTATGCTAGTAAAACCATCACATTTCCCCCTCAATTTATATTTTCTCTCTCCTATGTCCCTCTCCTCTATCAACTTTCATTTCTCTCTCCTCTACGCTCTTGTTTCTCTCTCACCTGCACTGCCATTTCCGTCTGCTCCACCCAACTTCCAATACTTTATAAAGCCTACATCTCTTTCTTTTTTTCTTTACTTTTTCGAACATTTGAAACTTTCAACTAACGTTCTTTTTCGCTTCTTCTTCAATCTTGATGATGAGATATGATGCTTAGTTTAGTTTCTCTCGCTTAAACAAGAACATTATTGCATCAAAGTCAAGTAAGTGTATTCTTAATTCCCCTAAAAAAAGTATATTCTTAATTCTCAAAGCTCATTATTTCCCTCTATCTATGAGTCCAAAATCTAATATATCTCTTACTATAAGTTATGGTTTTTAGGTAGATAGCTACAATTTTTATCGTAAAATATCTTTTGGGTAAGTAGTAATGGTTTTTTGGTAATTAGTTATTATTTCCAGGTAAATAGTTATGATTCTGGGTAAATAGTTATATTTGTAAGGTTAATACTTAATAGTTATGGTTTATAATTATTAGTAACTGTTTACACGTTATTAGTTATAGTTTTCATGTTATTAGTTATAGTTGTCGAGATGAAATATGGTCTGGGTGGGGATACTAAATAGTTATGGTTTGCTTGTTATTGTTATGGTTTTCGGGTTAATAGTTATTGTTTTGGATTGTTAGTTATAGGTTTAGATTAAAAAGTTATTGTTTTGGGCTAGGATTATGGTTGTTTGGTTGATGTTATGATTTTGGATTGATGATTATGATTTATTGGTTAATATTTATGAGTTCTAATTTATTAGTTAACATATTTTTTCATTAAAAGTTATTTTGTAAGAATATTGCACATTTTTTATAGTTTAGTTAAATTGTATTGCTATACCATAATCAAAAGCGTGAAAATCATCGCGTCTCACGTTAGTCTTAACGTGAGACGATCTATTCAGAGACTTACTGTTCGGTGACTTACTAGGAGTCCATTGCCTCTTTATAGATATCTCAAATGGTCATCTTGGTATAAAAAAGGAACATTTAACTTAGTACTAAAAAAGGATTAGCTATATGGCATTATATAAGGAGGATCAAGGTCGGTTTAGTAGTTGTAAGGCTCTCCTTCCACCCTTGTGACAAGATTTGATACTCTTTCAAAATGATGTTATATAAGCCTTAACTTATGCAGAACTTATTCTTTTTGGGTAGGAATTGTTCTCAAATTTGAGCGTAATATTAATACGTTATTTGTAGATATTAGAAATATACTCCATATGTTAATGAGAATATTATTGTATTTTGAAATATTATAGTCCCTGCGTTCTTTTTTGATGTTCATAGTTTAACTTTTTTTGTGTCTCATAAAAGATTTTAACTAGGAACATCAAAAGAGAACAAAAGAAGTATCATTAATTTATGCTATGGTTTGGATATATTATATATTTTTCTAATATCTCCAAAATCTCTAATTTGTTACTAATATTTTTTTTTGAAAGTAAAATTAATTCATTAATAAAGGAGTCATACGACATCTACAATAGAAAT
The DNA here is from genome assembly GCA_947646795.1 of Beta lomatogona. NCBI lineage: Eukaryota > Viridiplantae > Streptophyta > Magnoliopsida > Caryophyllales > Amaranthaceae > Beta > Beta lomatogona. The sequence continues at coordinate 1,124,907 of CANSNZ010000270.1, forward strand.
CAGGAATAACAAATACATAACAATTTTGAACAAATAAAATTAAGAATTTGCAAAACCACGAACGTTGTGTAGTAGATCTAACAATTCCGCATACCCTCGTCCACATCGCTGTTTCATACAACCTTCAACGAGGGGGTCTTCTGATATGTTGTAGCTTTGAAATAGAATTTAATTCTAATTCCATTGATTATAATTGTAGATCTGAAATCTGCTTCGACACCGCATAATTCTTCATCAATGATCCAAAATTACGATAATTCATCTAGAAAACAAAGGAGTAAACTAAAGTCTCTCCCAAGGAGAAGAGAATAAACGCTTTCTTTTAAGGGAGAAACGATCCTCTCTTTAAAGGAGGAAGTATTATTCAAACAAGAATGAACATAAACAAAGCTAAACAACAATGAAAATTAAAATTAAGGTGGGGCTATCCAGCGATAAAATAAATGGAATCCCCTTTGAAATTCACTAATGGAGGCTAGGGTTTAGGAGAGAAAGGGAAAGAAGGGAGAGAAGGGAGAAAAAAATTTCTTCAAACTAGATCTTTTTCCTAAAATCATACCTTGTTACTAATATTATATATTTTTCTAATATCTCCAAATCTTTTTATTCCGCTTTGCATCCCTTTTCAATTTTTTTATGTAGCACATTATTATCGTCATTTTAAAAGAAGATCAAATTACAGTAAGGCCACAATTTATTTACCAAATTACCAACATATACTGTATATTATTGAGATTTTAAAAGAAGATCAAATTAGAGTAGTCCACAATTTATTTAATAACAATTCTATCGATTTAGTGTTGATACATTATATAAAGTATTGCAACAAAGATAATATAAGAATAATATACACATAGGTTTTTTGAACATATGATTAAGCTTATGTGAATTAATTTGATTTAAAATTTTTAATCCAAACTTTTTCTTTATTTTGTTTCGAAGATCTAATCTGAACTATGTAATTCTAGTTTCACTTGTTTGTAACTACATTCTAATTTGATTTGATGATATATGAAAATAATTTTTGTGATTAGTATAGTATGATTTAATTTGACCTTACGTGTCTCCTTTGAGTGAAGGATATCTTGACATTTATTCTTCTACCTTTAAAAAAAATTGACCTTACCTGATACTTCCTCTGTTTCTTTTTTAATCTACACACTTTTCTTTTTGGTCCGTTTCTTTTTAATCTACACACTGTTGCTTTTTCTATTTTTGGTAACATGTCACATCTACTTTCTCCTCTTTTTCCACCCATGTCATCCACTTTTTAATAGTTTAACCCACTTTTTAATTTCTCTCTCTCACTTTTCAATTTCTCTCTCCACCTTTTCAGTTTATCTCTCATACTTTTGCACTTTCTCCTTGGTTCTCCCCCAAAGTGAAGTGAGTAAATTAAAATGAAACGGATGGAGTATGATTTAAAGTAGGGAAATTTCCTCATGTACCCCTAAGGTTTGTCGTAATTCTCAAATTACCCCTCACATTTGGGGTATTCCTCAGATACCCCTGAACTTTGTGTTTGGGCTCAAAATACCCTTATCATACACCGAAATTCAAGTGCATTAATTTCCTAAGGTACCCTTGAAACTTAAACTTTGAACTTCGAAATTCAATAAGGGTATTTTGAGAATTAAGCCAAACCTCAAGGGTACCTCAGGATATTTACCTTTAAAGTAAGTAATAGGATTCTTAAATAAGGTGAATTAAACATAATTTAGTATCTATTGGAAGCATTAGACGACTCATGTCTCATGCTATTTTTGTGTGTGCGTAGATGAGCGACTACACGCAGTAATGTAGACGTGATTCGATTTCAGATCTTGGACATCATCATACCACCCTCATATACTCACATCACATGTTGTAAGTGCAATGCGTGGTCTAACCGCAAAAAGGAAGATGTCCCGTCATGGGCCTAATGGCAATGACCCTAGTAATATGTTTGTCTTCCCAAATTAATTAGGTTGCCCCATTTCCAATGGAAGCAATAAATGAAGCATTACACAACCTCAAGTCTTCAAACTCATGTCAAGACGCAAGCTCGTATAAGTGCACGGAAGAAGGCCATCAGCCGAGTTGGATGGGCCTAATGGCAATGACCCTATGCATATCTGATCCATTTGAAAGTGGAAGCATTTGATGACTATTGACTACTAGTACGGATGTTTTCTCCTTAGCCTTTACCTTAAAAAAATAGGTAAAGTCAAATAAATTTAGATAAGTTCTTTGTTAAGTATTTAAAGAAGTTCTAACACCTTATACAATAATGTTTAAATGAATTTAGACAAAGTTCAGTTCAAATATATTTGGGAAAATTTAAGTAAAGATAACGCACCTTTAATGACGCAAACGTAAATACCTACATGTTGGCTTTTATTAGAGTCTGCTACCTCTATAGAGATATGTCAAATGACTAAATTACCATATTGGTATTAAAAAAAGATCTTTGACAATATATAGGTAAAAATAGAGGCTTATAGACAAATCAGTATTAAAAATAGTTCTGGCATAATGAAAGCCTTGATTTTTAGAAACAAACGAGATTTTAGCCATTTCATATTTAACTTCTTATGGCCGGAATGAACTCAAAATCAAGCATAACATTAATAAGTTACTACAAACCTCTTGTATTTAGGTTTTTTTCCCTTTTCGCACCCCTTTCTAATAATTTTTATTATAGGAAACACATTATTATTATTTCAATTTTGGTTGTGTCCTAAAGAAAGAGAAATAAGGTTTGAAGAGGTGGGTTATTGTTTTTTTTTTTTTAAAAAAGAAAAAAGAAAAATATGTAAACAACTATTTTATAAGCAACTTTTTGTGAGAAACAAAATTTTAAATTTTTTTTGTCAAGAGAAACCTTAAACCGAAAGAACTTTGTTAGAAGAAACCTAATGCCGTATTCCGATGTTGACCAATATTTTCCGGCATTGACTCAATTAAGAATTTACCTGGATCAATCTTTTATAATGACTTTTATATCAGAAACACACTTTAATTTTACAATTTTTTTTGCAAGTTAAAACCTTAAACTAACTTTTTTTTTTTTGCGATATACAACCTTACGTAGTTTTCCGATGTTAACTAAGCCATTTTCGACGAAGACCTGCGCTTGTATATCACATGACCTCTATTTTTTCTATCTCCACCCTTTTCCCCTAAGTTTCTCCATAATATAACTAAGAAGAACAAAAAAAAGAAAAAAAAATAGAATGAAACTCTACAACCCTCTCCCCTCCTTCTTTTCATGCTCATCTTTACAACCCCTTCAAAACCTTCCATTTTCTACTACCATCATTTGATGGAGTGTTTTCCAATCGCGATTATTGATCATTTGCTGCATAATAGTCAAAACGGAGTAGATATGATTCAATTGACAATTTTTGGGGGGAAAACCCTAATTCCAGTAATGCATATCTTGCAAAAAAATTATAAGAAATTATAGAGGGAAACATTACATTGTCTTGGTCGAATTGGGTTTAATTGAGATGGACAATACTTGAATTGAAAAACTAACAATTTTTTTGAGGATTTGGATGAGAAAAGCTAAAAAAAGAATTATCACAAATGGGAAAGAGAGATGGAAGCAGGATAGTATGTATGGTGACTGGGGAAAAGGGTGGAAATAGAATTAAAAAAGGGGTCAAGTGCCACTCTCATCGGTCAACATCGGAGATGGCTTGATGAGCATCGGAAAACTAGGTAAGGTCTATATCACCCAAAAAAAAATGAGTTTAAGGTTTTAATTTGCAAACAATTTTTTAAAGGTTGTTTTTGTCATAAAAGCCATTGTAAAAGGTTGCTTCTTGCAAATTTTCCAGGTCTTTAACTGAGTCAATGTCAGAAAATATTGGTCAATACTATAATGACGTCATTAAGTTTCCCTTGACAAAGTTTTTTAGGTTTACGGTTTCTCTTGACAAAAAAATTTTTAAAGGTTGTTTCATTTTCCCAAAAAAGAGAATTAATTGTAGGCATATTCTTATTGCCTTCGTGGTGTCAGCACAAATTTGACTACCAAATATGTTTTATTTTGGAAATTCGTTTATAAAAAGATGTCGCCAACAAGTCTTTGAAAGAAGACTCGTAAGCCTAATTGGATACTTGGGAAACAATAGGGAAATATTAGGGACTTATCCAAAGAAGATTTCCCCTTCATGACTTCATAATTGGTCAATGAACCAAAGATTGAGTTCGGGGGTGAGGGTACGAATATGATCATGAATCAAATTCGCCCATTTTTGGCATCTACTTAATACGATTCATGTTCTAGATTTATGCGGTTAAACAACCAAGCAATATCTTTAAAACACTCTAAAAATTATTCTATGTTGGTTTATTTGAACAAGCAAAAGTCTTATTTTTATGATATGTTCTTTAAGCAATCAAATTACTAGCTAGGAATCTAATTCAATTGACCAAATAATGACTTTAATGTTGGAACATTTATTTAGGTCTTTGATTAGCAAAAATAAGCATATGAGGTGATAAAAAACAATAAACACATAAGCATGAATATATAAATAATGTAATAAAGGGAAAAATATAGAATACATGAATTTTTAATGATCTACATCATGAAAAATTTCTTAGTATTTTCAAAGAATTAAATTGGAATTTAAATAGTAAGAAGCCTCAGGATATACCTTTTTCGTCTAGGTCTTGAATAATGATCCATAGAAGGAGCAATCTTAGACCTTGAATTGAAATTAATGGAGATTGAAGGTTATGTTTTTGAAGTATTTAAGGAATATATTTAGAGGGTTTTAGGTGATATTTGTGTGTAAATCTTTCATGAAGTCGTGTTTCAAAGCCTAATGGAACGAGGTCTATGTATAGAAAAATTATACAAACAGGATAAGATCCCAGTTGCGCAGCGCGCAAGCCTGATGCGCGGTACGCATCAGCTATGCGCTCCACTCATTAGCAACACGATTTAGAATTTTGATGATTGTCTCGATGTCACGCGTGTGCACCGTTGTTGTACGGGACGCAAGAAGTTGCACATTGTGCAACCGCAGATCTGGCTGAGTTGTATTTGCTATCCGAAATTAAAATACTCTTTTTATCTTTCATTAAAAATTATCATTTTAAACTAGAAATCACTTATCTAGAGGATAAAATCTGATTTTTCATAATATCCTTTATCTTAGAAAATATTTTTTAAAAAGGATTTTCTAAAATCACTTACCTTTGCGCAGTCTTCCCAAAACAGTTCCACCTTTCAAAAATATGAGAATAATCCAACCTTTGGGGCGTGTCTGCTCAAAATGGGCCATTTTAACCTATGCCCTGTTTGACCAGCTAAAAAACTTATTCACTTTTTTTTACCTTCCAAAAATAATTATTAACACAATTAAATAACTAACCCTTCCCACCCCCTCACACACTGCTCTTCCTCCTCCTGCACCCCTGCCACCAGCAGCCACCCCCATCTCTATCTCTATCCCTCTTCCCTTCCTCCCTCGCTACCACCACAACCTCCAATCCCCCTCACTCCCTCTCACCCCTTCTCCCCTTTTTTCTTCTCTCTCATCCCCTAATAAACCCATGCAAACCCCTCCGCTCTCGCTCTCTCTTCCACTCCACTCTATATGCTAATTTGATCAACCCGCGGCCTTATATATTTTGCTATTATCACCAACTATGTCTAGCTTAGTCTTGGAGTTAAACAAGGTGACCTTGAGTTTCGAAGTTCTATCCCCTAAACTCCTAGAGCATGTGAAGAGTTTTATTCCCTTCTAACCTTCTTTTTTTTTTTTTTATATTGCGATCAGATCAAATCGAAAAATAGTTTTATGCTTATATTTAAAAATTTATCATTATTATTATTGTTGTTGTTGTTATTGTTATTGGTATGATGATTATTATGATTATTATTATGGGAAATTTCCCGAGTTACGCTTGAAATTTGGCTTAATTATCAAAATACCCTTATTGAATTTTGAAGTTCAAAGTTTAAGTTTCAAGGGTACATTAGGAAATTAATGCACTTTAATTTCAGTGTATGATAAGGGTATTTTGAGCCCAAACATAAAGTTCAGGGGTATATGAGGAATTCCCCAAATATGAGGGGTAATTTGATAATTACGTCAAACCTCAGGGGTACATGAGGAAATTTCCCTATTATTATTACTAATATTATCATGATTACTACTCCTCCTCCTAATACTACATTGCTACTGCTACTGCTACTACTCCTGCTACTGCTACTCCTACTCCTACTCCTATTGCTACTGCTACTACTCCTGCTCCTGCTACTACTACTCCTACTGCTACTACTCCTACTGTTACTAGGGGTGTTCATTTCGGATATCCGAAAATTTTGGATCAGGAAAAATGCGATTTGAATCCAATTTGAAAATTTTCGGTTCGGATCGGATCAGATATCCGAAATTTCGGATCGGGTCGATATCCGAAAACTAAAAAAATTGAAATTTTCAAAGGAAAAGTTCATAAAATAAGTTTCGGATCGGATCATCTGATATCCGGCCTTGAAAACAGATATTTCGGATAGGATATTCGAAAATATCCGAAAAATTCCCATGTTTTAGAAATTTTCGGATACCCGAAAATGAAAATTTCCGATCCGAAATATTCGAAAACTAAAAAAGCAGATCGGATATCCGAAAAACCGGATCAAATATTTATTAACACCCCTAACTACTACTGCTGCTACGACTACCACTGTTGCTACTGCTACTGCTACTGCTACTCCTATTGCTACTATTACTTCTACTAGTACTGTTGTTGCTACTCCTCCTCCTCCTACTTCTTTTGCTGTTGCTGCTGCTCCTCCTCCTACTTCTGTTGCTACAATACTCTATACGATTATTACTACTATTAATTAGAGGTGTCAAAAACTGAGTCGACCCACGGGTGAACTCGCCTCTGACCCAGACCTACCTGTTCCGAGCTGAGAGTGAAAGGTTGAAAAGCCGACCCATTCCGACCCAGTGTGTACCCGTGCCCAGTAGTACCCGTGAAAATGAAAACCCAAATCGATCTGGGCCGACCACAGTTGTACCCGTACCCAGTTGGACCCGTGAAGTATGACCCAAACCAAACCTGTTTCCCACCCAGAACTAACCCGCACCCAACTTTACCCGTAAATGGCCCAGTTAGACCAATCCAGGCCCGACCCTGGGGCAAGGGCAGGCGGGGCCCTTGCCCAGGGCCCACAATAAAAAAAATCAAGCTTTGTAAAAATATAAAAAAATAAAGGAGAAAGAAAGAACTTGTGTCGCTTGAAAGAGAAAACTAAAGTAAGAAACTTCTACCCATGAATCACGCTCCACTTTCTTCATCTTCTACCCAGAAAATCACACCCAAAAGATTAAGTTTCCAAAATATGTTTTTGAGTTCAAAGGCAAATCAACAATTCCTTTTTAATCTCTCTTTTCCCGATTTTTCTCTCCTTAAAATCTCTTGCAGATTTCCTTGTCAATTGAAGATATTTTCCTCCCCCATATTCTCAATTTTCAATTTCTCACAATTTTCACAATACCAAAATTGCTTATGGGAATGACGTAACACTAAGAACTAAGAAGAGGTTGATCTTCAGTTGCAATTTGGTTTGTGATTCTAATTTTTTTTTGGTTAATTGTGCTAATTTTAGGTTGCAATCTGATTTTTTATTTTCAAATTATGTGATATGTGTGAATTCGAATTTTAGGTGTGGGTGATTACAAAAATCTTTAAATTTGATTACAATTTTTGAATTTCTTATACTGGATTGTTCATTGTTGATTGTTGTAATGCTGTTGAACTATTGATAAATAAATGCGTTGATGAAGAACAGACTTATATGCAGTTCTGTGGAACTTCTTTGTGATAATATGAAGTATATATAGTAATACTGTTTGTAGGAACTAGCAATATGTATGAATTCAAAAGAAAAAAAGAAGTTGAAAATGATGTATGTGATCGAAGGTCAATAGGGACATACACTAATAAGTAACAAGGAAAAACAGAGCAAAGTTAATATAGTGTATAACTAATAAGTTTCTTTTTATTTAATGTAATGAAAACTTTGCATTAGAATTTTTATATTACATATTTCATTAATCTCTCTTGCGTCTAAATTTCGCCCTGGGCCCAATAATATTCAGGATCGGCTCTGGACCAACCCAATTACTACCCAACCAGTTGCTACCCGACCCAGATACCACCTGACCCAGACACTACCCGACCCATATCCAACCCGATCCAAGGCAACCTGACCCAAAACCATTCCGACCCAAGGTTACTCGACCCAACAATGATATTTATATTTTTATATAAATATTGAATAAAAACAAAAAAAAAAAAACTCAGGGCTATATGATGAATATCTGAAACATTGAGGGTATATGGTGAATTTTTCAATTTGTCAGGGGCATATTTGTATGTACTTAAATAATGATTGATACATTATAATTATTGGTTGAGTTTAATTAATAGAGGTCTTCTTGAAAGAGATGGATCGTACTTGGATGTATGGTAGTTGTGAATCGATTGAGTTTGTGAATGAGGTCTCAGAATTACGTAAATCTGCATTACAATATCAAGCATCCTCTGAAGCAGTCGACTTTTATTGTCCTTGTGTCGATTGTAGAAATGTGAGCAAGGTTAGTAGTATACATTTGCTTATGGAGCATGTCTTTCGCCGTGGGTTTAGGCCTCAATACCACGTATGGGTTTGGCATGGTTAGCAGGGGAAGTATATAGGAAGCTCTAGAGTAATAAACGATGTATGTGAAGAAAAGAAGGATTTAGAGAATTTGGGATGATGAGGTCGGGGATGAGAATTGGGATGATGAGTTTGCGGATGATGATAGGGATCAGGTAAACGAGATGATACACGAGGTTGAAGATCAGTCGTGTAAACGACCTCGTATTTTTGAGTCTATGTCTAAGGCTGCTGAAAAGCCGTTGTATCCAGGTTGCACAAAGTACACCAAACTTTTCGCCGTGATAACACTGTTCAACATTAAGTCAAAAGCTGGTTGGACGGACTCTAGTTTCACATCGTTGTTGGAAGTTTTAGCTGATATGCTCCCTGATGGAAATGAACTGCCAAAGTTGTACTATTATGCGAAGAAACTCATGTGTCCTTTCGGTTTAGAGTACGAGCGGATACATGTTTGTCCTAACGATTGTGTGCTTTATCGTAATGAGTATGAGCATTTACATGAGTGTCCACGTTGTGGATTGTCGAGGTACAAGCGTGAAAGAGCTGGGGTAGTGAAGGACCACCAGCTAAGGTGTTGTGGTATCTACCCATAATACCTAGATTTAAACGCATGTTCTCAATTAAAGGAGATGTGAAGAATTTGAGGTGGCATGCAGATCGTAGGAAGAAATACGGTCTACTGAAGCATCCGACTGATTCGCTTGAGTGGAAAAGTATCAACAAGGTGCATAAGCCATTTGGTAATGAGGATAGGAATCTGAGGCTTGGATTATGTACAGATGACATGAACCCTTTTGGCAATCTTAGTTCTCAGTATAGTACATGGCCAGTAGTTTTAGTGGTTTATAACTTGCCTCCTTGGTTGTGCATGAAACACAAGTACATCATGTTGTCGCTTCTTATATCGGGGCCTAAACAACCTGAAAATGACATAGATGTATACCTCCAACCGCTTGTTGAAGATTGGCAGAAGATGTGGAACGAAGGAGTGTTAGTATTTGATGCGTATGCTAATGAGATGTTCACTCTGCGTGCCATACTTTTGTGTTCTATGGACGATTATCCAACTTATGGGAACTTATCTGGGTATAGGACTAGAGGAAAACAATCGTGCCCGATTTGTGTAGATGACATGAATTCTACACACCTTAAGGGCTGCAAACATGTCTATATGCGCACACGAAGGCTCCTCAGACGCGACCATCCCTATCGGTTTAAGAAGAAGGCATTCGATGGGGCGGTTGAAGAGGAAGTTGCTCGTAGACCATTAACTAGTACTGAAGTTTATAATCAGGTTAAGGGCATTGAAACAATATTTGGTAAACCTGCGAGTGAGGTTGATTGACCTACGGGATTATGGAAAAAGGAGTCCATTTTTTGGAAACTCCCATATTGGAAATATCTAAACTTCAGACATTGTTTGGATGTCATGCGCATAGAGAAGAATTTTTGTGAAGCTATTCTTGCGACACTTATGAATATTTCGGGCAAGACAAAAGATGTTAAGGCGTCACGACTTTACTTGGAAAAACAGGGGCTTCGACCAGAGTTGTGGGCTCAGAAAAGGGACGGAAGGAAGAAGAAAGTAGTGGAGGAAAGGGTTGATGAGGAAACTCAGAAAAGAAAAAGGAAGGTGGAGGATTCGGAGAAGAATTATTTGCCACCAGCTTGCTACACGATGTCGCGTGCAGAGAAACGGATTTTTTTGCGAGTCGTTGTATGGCATTAAGGTTTCAACTGGCTACTCATCGAATATGAAGCGATTTGTTACCTTAAATAGTGAGTTAAAGTTATCGAGTATGAAATCTCACGATTGTCATGTCATGATGCAAGTATTCTTACCAATTGTAATTCGTGGGATACTTCCAAAGCATGTGAGGCACACCATTACAGAACTTCGTTTATGTTTCCATACAATATGCAGCAAAGTCCTAGAACCGTCGACCCTCAATTCCTTGCAGGCCAAAGTAGTTAAAACTCTATGCAAATTTTGAGATGTCCCCCCCCCCACATTCTTTGACATTATGGTCCATCTCATCGTCCATCTAGTTCGAGAAATTAAGTTGTGTGGTCCAGTGTTTTTGAGGTGGTGCTATCCTTTTGAGAGATATATGGGTACTTTGAAGGATGAAGTTCGAAATCCTGCACAACCAGAAGGTAGTATAATTCAAGGGATTGTGGGTGAAGAGATCAATAATTTTGTGGCTGAGTACTTTGCTAGTGTTGATCCCGTTGGAATTCCGACATCTCGATACGAGGGCAGACTTCAGGGCAAGGGTACAATTGGTTCAAAATTGATCTCACCTTCCGTAGAGAAGTGTACACAAGCTCACTTATTTGTGTTGCATCATGTAGCAGTTGTCCATCCTTATTTAAATGAACATATGGAGGAATTACGTGTTAGCAATCCTGGAAAAGGAATAAGGGCATTGACTCAAATGCATAACAAGACGTTCATTGATTGGTTTCATAAACGAGTAGTGAATGATTTGGATGAAAGTGATCCTGAAACAGTCAAGTGGTTAGCATTTGGTCCTCGTGAAGCTGTACGCTCTTATGAGGGTTATGATATTAATGGGTATACGTTTTGGACTGAACGTTAAGATCTTAAGTCGACATTGCAACAAAATAGTGGTGTTTCACTTGTGGCGTCATCTACACAATACGCAAGCTCGAAGGATAAGTCGCCTATACTTGCTGACAGCAATTATTATGGGCGAATTCAAGAAATATGGGAGCTAGACTACTGTACTTTTAATATTTGCCTCTTGTGTTGCAAGTGGGTTGATGATAATCGACGTTGCGTAAACAAAGATGATCCTTGCGGATTCACTCTTGTGGACTTTAGTCGTCTACGTGAAACTCCGGAGCCATTTGTAATTGCATCACAAGTTAAGCAAGTATTTTTTTGCAACAGATCCTGCTGATAATAAGTGGTCAATTGTTGTAGCTGGAAAAAGGAGTATCCTCGGCATTGGTGATGTTGATGATGAGGAAGAGTATGATGCATTTGAGAACATCCCAACTTTTACCTATCCTGAAAATAGTGTGGAAGATGATGTGAATATGTCGGAGAACTATATGCGTGTAGATGACACGGAAGGGATAAGCGGAAGCTCAATAAATCATGAAACATATTCTCAGGTATGTCTAATTATTCCATTAGTAACTAATATGATGATATTTAGGCTTGCATTTGTTGTTGGTTGAATTTCGGGAACGAAAAGGTCATTTTAGGCCTACATGGCATGGGGGGAGTGCAGTGGGGGGCCAGCGGTGGTGGTGGGGGTGTTACAAATGTGGAGAGTGAGGTCACATGGCAATGGAATGCCCATATGGTGCTCTCCACATTTATAACAGTTCCATCTCCGCCGCTACCAGCTGATGGGCGTTCCCTTGCCATATGACCTGATTCTCGGGACATTTTAGGCCTATTTTCGCCTTTCGTGTCCAATTCGTACTTCTCAAGTCATTTAACCCCAAATTCTTTTTGAACATGATTATATGAGGTATACTGTAACTATTGTGTAGATTTTAAGGCTTGCATTTGTTGTTGGTTGAATTTCGGAAACGAAAAGGTCATTTTAGGCCTATTTTGTCTGATTCGCGTCTAATTCGTACTTATCGAGTCATTTAACCCCAAATTATTTTTGAACATGATTATATGAGGTATAATGTAACTATTGTGTAAATGTTTAGACTTGCATTTGTTGTTGGTTGAATTTCGGGAACGTAAATGTGATTTTAGGCCTATTTTAACATGTTCGCGTCCAATTTGTACTTCTCGAGTCATTTAACTCCAAATTCTTTTTGAATATGGTTATATAAGGTATAATGTAACTATTGTGTAGATTTTTAGGCTTGTATTTTTTGTTGGTTGAATTTCAGGAACGTAAATGTGATTTTAGGCCTATTTTGGCCGATTCGCGTCCAATTTGTACTTCTCGAGTCATTTAACTCCAAAATTTTGCTGCATATGCCAATTTGAGGTAGAGTGAAACTAGTACATATTAATTTTTTGTGGATAAATAATCATTAGAAACTGAATTTAGGAAACGAAAAGGCTTAAAGAAAAGTGGGGGTGTAGTTGGGGGGTGGGGCAGCAATGGGGTGTGTGCAATAGGGAGTGTGTGCAGGGGTTGGAGAGGGTGGCAGGGGCTGGCATGGTGGGGCTGCGGGGGATGGGGAGGGGGAGGGGGCTGGGAAGGGTGTGCGTGCGGTGGGGGGGAGGTGGCGGGGGTTGGGGAGGGGGGCGGGGTTGGGGAGGGTGTGTGTGCATTGCCGCCCACCCTCCCCCCCCCGCCCCCTCCCCAACCCCTGCCACCCTCTTCCGGTCCTCCCCCCCCACCGCACACACACCCTCCCCGCCCTGCCCCCTCCCCAAGCCCTGCACAAGCCCCCATCCCCCTAAGAATTTTATTAAGATTTACTACACTTAACTCCAGTATTATTATAATATCGTCCCTAAACTTTGTTTATAATTGTGTGTTTAAGGCAAGTCGTGAGAAAAGTAACGCGAGTGCAAAAGCTAAGAAGTATTATCATCATTTGGGTGCTCATTCGTATAATGAGGCGATAGAGAAGTGGATGTTCGCCCATTACCCCACAATGGGGTCGACAACTGCAACGGGGACTAGCTCTACGACCACATTTACACAACCTCGGCAACCAGATAGAGTCCTCGATTGGTGGTGTTCGATTCATGGGGTTGATGCAAAGGAAAAAAAAGGGTCTTGCCTGATCCCGGTACAGAACAGATAGCCAACACCATTGTAAGTACACAAAAATGTCCTTCTCTTGTATTCCAAGTCATGTATCCATAATTTTGTGTTGAATATGATAATATGATGTAGAATATAAATATTTACAATAATCATGTCCCATACTTCAAATTATATTGAATTTCGGGAACGAAAAAATCATTTTAGGCCTATTTTAGCCTTTTCGCGTCCAATTCGTACTTATCGAGTCATCTAACTCCAAATTCTTTTTGAACATGATAATATGAGGTATGATATAACTAGTGTGTAGATTTTTAGGCTTTGTTGTTTTTTGAATTTTGGGAACGTAAATGTCATTTTAGGCCTAATTTCGCCTTTTCGCGTCCAATTCTTAGATGTTGAGTCATTTAACCCCAAATTCTTTTTGAATATGAATATATAGGGTATAATATAAGTAGTGTGTAGATTTTTAGCCTTCAATTTATTGTTGGTTGAATTTCGGGAACATAAATGTCATTTTAGGCCTATTTTGGCCATTTCGCGTCCAATTCTTAGATTTTGAGTCATTTAACTCCAATTTCTTTTTGAATATGACTATATAAGGTATAATATAACTAGTGTGTAGATTTTTAGCCTTCAATTTGTTGTTGGTTGAATTTCGGGAACGTAAATGTCAGTTTAGGACTTTTTTCATCTTTTCGCGCCCAATTCTTAGATTTTGAGTCAATTAACTCCAATTTCTTTTTTAATATGGTTATATGAGGTATAATATAACTTTTGCATTCACGAGCATTTCTCTCTTATCCTTATGTAGATTGGCTTGAAGGAAAAAGAGGCAACCAGTGAGTTCACTCCTAAAGGACACATTGATGCATTGCACGAAACTTTAGGAAAGGACCACAATGGACGTGTGAGGGGCGTAGGAGGTGTCCGCCTCGGTTTGAGAAAGGTATATGGTGATCAATACACTACAGCGACAAAATCAAGTGTGAGTAGTGTGAATTCGGCGGCTCATTAGATGTGGAGTCTATCAAAGCTGCAATTCGGGAGGAGCTCAGGGAGGAGATGACACATAACTTCAACGCCATGTTGGAGCAAATGGGTTTACCGACTTTTGCTGCATTGAAGAAGGGAATTGATATTCCACCTAGCCAGCCGACCAGTTATCCACGAACATCTGATGATACCTTTACCTGATCCACCTGTAGTACCCGAGTTGAAGGTAATCACTTAATCCCTTTGCTTTGTTAAACAACTATTGTTCTTAAATGCATGTAATTTTTACTATAATAATGTTGTTTCATAGACTAACTATAAATGGAGTTTTTTTTTAAAGGAGGAGAACCCATGCGAACTATTAGCTCGAGGAGATGGTTATGATAGTTTCATTCTGGTAGCTTATGGCCATGCACAACCCCCTAGTGACCGAGTACGATTGCATACCCAATTAGTGGATGATAATAACTATGTGGTCACCCTCAATGAAATTGTGTCTAGTTTCGAAGAATTACCTCTTCCGCTACCGAAGCCAGAAGTTGGTCTACATTTATTGAATGATGCCCTTGGCAGTTATGTTCTATGGCCGCGTGCATTGGTGCGGTTTTTAGATGAGATACAATGATTAACATACATATATATGCGTGTTTTATTTTTTATTTCCTATGATAGTAATATCTTTACTTTTAACTAATTACTAGGTTTGGGGGAAGGCCAGTTCACATGACAGGAAGGCAAAGAAGGCCTGTTCACCGGATAAGAATGCAAGTTTACGTGATAAAGGTGAACGAAATGTGTTGAAGGGAAATGTTTCTATGACAAAGAATCCACTTATTCTTGAGCCAGAGGTGATGCGAGGCCTTAGTATTCCATGCTATTGGTTACATGAGTGCGCTAGCGATTTACCCGATCATAATACAATAGAGGTTCCTTTGGAGGCGCAACAATTCCACTACCTTGAGGAGTCATTGACATTCATTTCTAAGCCCGATATTAAAGAATTCTTATGTGGGGTAGAGTTGAATGTTTCCATGATACAAACTTTCATGAGGTAATATATGCTTAATTAGTTTTCAATTCAACTTCCATAATAAGTAAGTTTACTTTTAATCAATATGATTTCTCAGGTTATTATGCAATGAATTGCTTGGAACATCAAGTGAGTCAATGTTTGGTTGGTTATGTACAAACATAATACGAGATGACAATTGCTTAAAAAACAAAGCCGAAGTGAAAGAGTATCTCTGATATGAGTTTCAAAGCATCATCTCGTTTAGGATATCATCAGATCGTCCTTGTCCCGTATATTAACTGTATGCTTGTTGAATCCACTTTACTTTTATTATTCGATAATTAAATTCACCTATTAATTGTTGTATGATTAGAAACTATATTTTATTGTTGTAGGGCTCATTGGACACTGCTTGCGATATGTTTGTCACGTAACGAAGTCTACCACTTTGATTCTTTGCGTCGACAACCACCACGGTCCTTACTAATCAAATCATTGTTAAATAGGTAGCCTAACCGAAACTAAATATATACACAGTAATTAATATTACACATTATTCATCATCTTTATATATATAAACATTACATCTTATAATAATGTATTGATGTAGTGTGATGAAGCATGCTAGTGGAGCAGGACTTCGAGCACCAAAAGCTCCTGCTTGGATATCAGTCGAGGTAACATGACTAATTTGTTTGTCCTTATATAGAAACACTTTTCGCCACATACTACACGTCTAACATGAATGTCATTGGATGCATGTTTTGGTGAATTTTAGTGTCCGGAACAAGATAATGGAGTTGCATGCGGCTATTGCGTGCTGAGGTACATGTTCAATATCGTAAACCATTGCACTAATATCGATGTTCTTCAAAAGGTATGTAACTTATTAGTATATGTTAGTTTAGATTAGATCGATGGGTAATAGTTAATTGGTTTAGAAACCAAAGTAGCACATATTCGCAAAAATTGAGCACATTCTACCCTAAAACATGGTACTTTGATGCATTTCATATAAATATGAGGTATAATAACTAGTGTGTAGATTCTTAGGCTTGCATTTGTTGTTGGTTGAATTTCGGGAACGTAAATGTCATTTTAGACCTATTTTCGCCTTTTCGCTTCTAATTCTTAGATTTTGAGTCACTTAACTCCTAATTCTTTTTCAACATGATAATATGAGGTATAATATAACTAGTGTGAAGATTTTAGGCTTGCATTTGTTGTTGGTTGAATTATGGGAACGAAAAGGTCATTTTAGGCTTATTTTAGCCTTTTTCGCGTCCAATTCGTACTTATCGAGTCATTTAATCCCAAATTATTATTGAACATGATAATATGAGGTATAATGTAACTATTGTGTAGATTTTTAGGCTTGTATTTTTTGTTGGTTGAATTTCGAGAACGTAAATGTGATTTTAGGCCTATTTTCGCCTTTTCGCATCCAATTCGTATTTCTCGAGTCATTTAACTCCAAATTCTATTTGAAAATGATAATATGATGTATAATGTAACTAGTGTGTAGATTTTTAGGCTTGCATTTATTGTTGGTTGAATTTCGGGCACGTAAATGTGATTTTAGGCCTATTTTGGCCTTTTCGTGTCTAATTTGTATTTCTCGAGTCATTTAACTACAAATTCTTTTTGAACATGATAATATGAGGTATAATGTAACTAGTGTGTAGATTTTTAGGCTTGCATTTGTTGTTGGTTGAATTTCGGGAACGTAAATGTGATTTTAGGCCTATTTTCGCCTTTTCGCGTCCAATTCGTATTTCTCGAGTCATTTAACTCCAATTTCTTTTTAAACATGATAATATGAGGTAAAATATAACTAGTGTGTAGATTTTTAGGCTTGCATTTGTTTTTGATTGAATTTCGGGAAGGTATATGTAATTTTTAGAACTATTAACTACGATAAATGCTTGAATTATTATATTATGTGTTTTATTCCTTGGTTGTTTTGCAAGGTTTATATGAATAACACACTAAGTTTGAGGGCCTTCACCATGGAGGAATTACATGAAGTTCGGGATAAGTTGGCGACCTACCTTTGTGATGATTGCTTATGATACATTTTGGTTGATTTCGCGATATAATTAGCTAGATCTAGTTGGTATTGTCCTTTCTTATATACTCCCTCCGTCCCAGAAAGATCTGAACACTTGTTGGGACACGTAGTTTAAGGTGATAAGTTGTGGTGTGGTTATCAAATGTTATTTTATTTAAAAAGTAGATGTGATAGGAGTTGGTGGGGTTTTTTTTTTATTAGGGGAGAGAGAAAGTTGGGTCTCTTTTTATTGATAAAAGGTAGAGTGTGCGCCAAAGATGTGTAAAAGAAATAATATATTAATGGTGGGACCATGCCAAGAATGGAAGTGTTCAAATTAATTTGGGACAAACATAAAAGGAAAGTGTTCAGACTATTCTGGGACGGAGGTAGTAGTTTTTAGCTCATATGTTGGTATTTTGTCAATTCTATGTACACTTTTTACATTATTTAATATATTTAAAGTTAATTACGCTGAAAAACTTGTCATATATTGCAATTCGGTTTTATTTTTTGGAGGGGAGGTGTTGGGCTTGGGTGGGGGGGGCTACCACGGTGGGGTGCAAGGTTGGGGTGTTGGGTTGGGCTAGGGGGATGGCGGGGGGTCTTTGGCGGGGGATGGCGGGGGGTGGGGGTGGGGGGGGCCGGCGGCAGGGGGTGGGTGGTGGGCTGGGGGTGCGGGGGGCTAAGTTGCTGCGGGGATGGGGGGGGATGGGGTGGGGGTGCGGGGGCTAAATTTGCGGGGGGGGCGGGGGGTGGGCTAGGGGTGGGGGTGCAGAGGAGGATGGGCAGGGGCCGGGTTTGGCGGTGGGCTGGGGTGGGGGTGCAGGGGCTGGGCTGGCAGCAAGGGGCTGGTGGGGTGTAACACCCCGATAATTCTCTCTTTTCAGAAATACCTTTATGATATAAAACTTAGAGAATTACCTCAAGTATTATCGCCCGTGTGATAACGTATCGGCTTATTCAGAATTTTGCAGCGGAAAACATCTAACTAAATTTCATACTTTATTATCATAAATAAATAAATAAGTACTTCAAAAACAAACACTCTATATATGTCTATTCAAACAAACTTATTATAATACGTTCCTACTAATGCAGAACATATGATATACTGTATTACACAAGCTCTCCATTCCCAGATTCCCAATAATGCAACATCTGCGAACCTGTAAATGTCAATGCTCTAGAGAATCTGCTCACCAAAATTGGGTCATCACAGGATCAATAAGGCAAAGCCATGATCAACACATACAAACAAAGCACGTAATCAGCAAAGCTGAGTACTACATAATAATCCATAAACATTCCTAACATGATACTAAATAAATAACATGCAGGGATAAATAATAATATAATCATATAACATTATGCAGACAACTTTTAACTGAACTAACTCTAAACATCTTTTTATTACTCAAATGGAATAGTTATTGGACCTGAGTTGTCTTATCTACTAATGCCTTCATTACGAAGACAAAATACGGGAGCTACCACGTATTCCAGAAATGACCTGCGATATCGAGAAACCTTTGCTAACTGAAAAAGGGATGGTGATCAATCCATCTCCTATAAAAAGGCATGGCTCGCACACCATGTACCCCAACTCCTAATGTCCAACTCTAGACGTGCACCAGTCTAAAGTCTATAACCATCCTCGTTACACTTTACGTTCTTTACAAGTTATTACTTGTTATGACACACATACAAGCAACACAGAATATAATTCAAACATTCACAACTGAACTTCTTTTATCTTAGGATTTAATAAGTGATCACAACTTACAACCCAAGACTTACTTTCTTTTAATCTCAACTTTCTTATTTGTTGAACCTAGCCAACAATCAACTTACCTTTAAAAAGGCGTACTTATCAACTTACCAAATAAGGCCCACATTCCTCATAAAGTAGTGAAAATAATACTTATAAGGGAACACATGAATAATCATGAATCAATCTTAATAACATATTAATTCCCCCATGTGAATTAATAATTAAAGTTCCCATCCACATGCTTGCATCAATAAATCCATACAAACATGACACTTCTTTACTTATAATAAATCTAATAATTAACATGCTTGCTCACAGGCATAAAACATGTAGAAATCAATCATACTAGAAATCACATATGAACTTATAAAGTTCCTATACATGATACTACAACTTTTTCCTCCTTAAATCATGATACTAATCATATAGCACACAAGTATGTACGTACCTTATGTAAACTAGTCAGCAGGCCACTTTTAACCCTTTAAAAGTCTCATACAGAATACTCTCCGCCTAGAAATCAATATAAACTAAATTCAATACTCTTAAATAAAAAGACAGCAACTTTAAAATATTTAAAATCCCCTTTAAACATATTCAAAAGTTGATTTTACTATCAAAACTTCAATTACTTTTAATTCCTAGCATAGTACTACCATACTAGTAATTAAAATTCTTAAAACTCCCTAAATAAATTCTTTTCTGAAATTCCAGCAACTTATGAAATCATAAAACACTCTTTAAACATATGCAAACATGTTTAAATTCATAATCTAAACCAATCTCATAGTATACAACATGCTACTACGGTTTTCTAATAATTAACACCCTAAAAATCCATGCTTTAATGATTAAAACTTCAATCTAACAATAATAAACAAATCTGAATTTTTATTCTTATAATATATAATATATATAATCCATGATTAATCATTAAAACAGTAAATTAAAGTTATTAATCATGATTAGTACTAAAATAAAACATAAAAATATGATTTTTAATTGAAACTTGAGGAAGAAGAAAAGAATTAAACCAACACAAGAAGAAAGTGGGATGATGCGCCGGCTAAGGAAGAGCAGCGGCGGTTCACTGGTGTTCGGCGGTGGTTGTGACGTTTCTTAGCGAAGAAGAAAGCGTTACTTGAAGAAGAAGAAAGAAAACTTGAGAGGAAGGAAAAAAAACAAAACTCACGTGGAAGAGGAAGAAGAAAAGTGCCGGCTGTTTGTGAGGGAAAAGAGAAAATAAATCTTTGTGTGGTAAAAATAATTGGGTCTAAGGTATTTATAAGTAGGGTTTTCTTTTGGGCTTAGGAAAAGGAGATTGAGTTTGAATAGAATTTGATGATGACTAGGATTGATAAATTAGAACTCCTAACTAGGGCTGTTCAAAGACCAGATTCCGGTCCGGTCGTCGGTCCGAAGAAAATCCCGATTCTGGGTTTCCGGTCCGGACCGGTGGACCGGAATTTCTTATTTTTTAGTAAAAAAAAAGTTTATATGTTAAAAAAGTTTAAAAGGTAGTAAAAGGTTAGAAATTTAGAACTAATATTTATAAACTTTAGAAATATTGTTATTAATATTATTAAAATTTTAATATATCTTATTTATAAATATTTTTAAATCAAAAAAAAAAATATTTTTTAAAAAAAAATAAAGATTCCGGTCCAACAGGTCCAAGATGTAACACCCCAGAATTTCAAAGCGGAAAAGAAAGAAATAATAATAGTATTAATAGGACGATGGCGGAAACATCGTCTTCTGGGAATGTCACTACTACAAGAATAGTGTTTAAATAACTAAGTGATAAAAACAAACATAAGTAAGTACTATAAGTAAATTAATTACTTAGATTAAAATCGAAATGAGAAAACTATCTCAAACTAAAGAGAAGTCTAGAACTAAAACCCCTAATAGATTATTTCTCGCATCTCAACCCGAGCCCAAAATCAAAGAAAATCCCCATCAACAAAACCTGCAAAATATACAACAAATATCCACAATCAGTGGGGAGTAACTAGCAGATCTCCCAGAACAAAAGCAATCAAAGTACGATTCAGAGATAGATTAATAAGAAAGGAAATCATACAATCATTATAACAATAACATGCATCTAAAAACCATAAAGCTCATAGGTAATACAAGTGATCATCAATAATAAATAAACAAGATATAGTGAGTGAATAAAATCTAGAATACATAAATAGTAATAAATCAAGAATACAACAAGTTATTGAGTCAGAAACCGAACGCCAGTGAATCGCAATTCACTTCCTAAGGTTTGTCAGATCCCAATCTCCAGGTCAGTCTATGGGATTACGTTCCCCACAGCCTGTGTCTAAGAATGGCCAAACTCCCGATGCAGGGTACGTAGAACACGCAGAACTCCCTGACCTCTCGGACGACAACAATTAACCCAGGTGTACCCCTAGTTTGCAAACCAGGTGGTTGGCATGTTCTTCACCGGGGACTACATCTATCCCACCGGATATTCTTATCTCAAAATAAAATCATGCATATCATCCAAGTATCATTCATTTAAAAATATTCATCAAAAAGGGATGCCACCCGACCTTATACCCATAATTCATCAAAAACAACTCTTCATAATTCCTCAAAATTAATAACTTACAAGCTTTCAACAAATGTCTCTCACAATAAACACTTGAACATTTCTAAACATCAACAATGATATTAAACTAGTTTTTACAGCACCCACAATTCAATAAAAAATGCATCACCAATTAACTCCAAACTTATTCATTAAAAGAGTAGTAACAACTAATCATTTTCTTTCATAAATCAAGCATGAACATAAGGATACCCGATAATACATACTGCATCCTACTCAACATCAGCAACCAAGAACATAATAAATTACAAATTATTTCTGATTAACAAGCTCTCATATAATTTAAAAGAGTATCCTCAATTTCACAATAAAAACCCAACAATAATTATTAAACTAATAAGTTCGAGCAGTAAAATCACACAAAAATTATCATATGACCCTAATGGCTCTACTGACATGGTACAATTTTTATTTATAATTTTCGGACAACAAAAGTAATTTTAAAAGTTAATATACAGATTACTCAATAAAGCCAATATAATAACTAAAAATATAAATAAACGCCCAAAAATTACCAAAAATTTACACAACATAAATAAACTCACTTAAATACATATTATACAAACAAATGAATTTTTTGGCCTCCAGAATGATTTATATACTGACAGATCGAAATTGCAAAAATAGATATATCAATTAAATAAACCAGTACACAGTAGGAAAAAATTATTCTAAGGCATGGAATACATACTACACATACAAAATGATCTAAGAAAAATAATTTCCGCAATTTTAACATCCGTTTAATAATTATTATGCAATTTAGCCAAAAACGCACAAAACACCAATTAAATCAAATAAATACCAAAAATCATACGAAAATTATTTTTCTCTTTACAGTAATCACACAGCATGCATCAAGTATATTCATGTCAAATTTCGTCAATAATTTCATTCAAAAAGTATTTTAAATAATTCCTAGTGTAATAATCTAATACCGAATAATACTCTAATCACTATGGTTCTAAGATAACTACTAGTTACCTGGAACGTCGGGAGGAGAGCTGAGTCTAAAGAGATAGTTAAGAGCTACGCTTATAATCCAATTCCTCTTCTAACCCCAAGGCACAACGAAAGAGAATTGAAGCAACCAGTCACTAGGCATTTTCTTCTTGAACGTTGATAAATCTCAAGTCACACTGCTCTGTTCCGACCATGATTCCTGGTGATTAAAAGCTCAGATTCTAAATCGCTCTGGTTAGAGTGTAGAACAAGATGTTATAAATGTGTTTGTCCACATTTGAAGACGATCCAACGGTTAGATCTCCGGCTACGGTTATTTTCGTGAAGGTGTGACAGGAAAAACCGGGTTGAAACTTTCTATTCTTTTCCTCTTCCTTTTCTCTCTTTCTTTTTTTGAAAACGGTGAGGGTTAAATGCAAATGATGCTGAACTTCTTTTAATAAAAATCAGAATTTTATGACAAGGAAAAATGAAGGGTTTAGGAGAAATGATTAGGCGGGGTTATGGGGGTTACAATCTACCAAGAGTCACCAATTAAAAGAAATGAAATAAAAGAGGAGAAACTTCTTCCTTCTCCCTCCCCATAGCCGGCTGTCCAAGCCCAAGTACACCAAGAAGATTTCGGCCCAAGTCATCAAAGGTCCATGCATCAAAAGTCCGCCACGCGATAAATCGATAAGTTCCTAAATCGCGCCTAAACTTTGAAAATACTTAATAATGAAAATAAGTCTAATAAATTATATTATAAATATAAATATAATAAGCACATTAACACGCCACATGCGATGCAACATTTCATCACTCAAATCGGTCCAACATTGTTACAAAAACGCTACGCGACAAAAAAAAATGCATCCTAAACGCCTAAATAAATAACGAAACTAATATAACCTTTAAAATAAATAACTAAAAACATAAAATAAATATATATACATATATCACATCATATAAATATATATACACATTTTCACAACACGTTCCAAAATAATCTAAATAATAAATTATTTATTTTTACGAAAAATATCATTTTAATGTAAACAAACACCAAAAATAAGGGTGAAAATTACGGGGTGTTACACAAGACCGGACCGGACCGGAAAAATTCAGGTCCAGGTCCAAATTTTTTCCAGATTCCGGTCTACCGGTCCAGCCGGTTCCGGTGCAGTCCGGTCCTGGACCGGTAAACACCCCTACTCCTAACATCAATATAACTCCTTTTTCCTAATCTACTTAGAATTTGGGTTCCACAAGTCCACTTAGACTTCTTTTCCAAATCAAATTCGTATTTCAAACCTTTTTCAAAGCATGCCTAATTAAAATATTTTCAACTTTCTTAAATCCTTAAAATAATTTCATTTGACTTTTAAAATAGTCAACCTTCTTTAAATAATAAAATCATTTCAACTAAAATATAAATATATAAATGCTAAAATATATTTATAAAATCCTTTAAAATTATGGGGGATTACATGGGGGGTGGGTGGGGTGGGGGGTGGGGTGGGGGTGGGTGGTACGGGGTGGAAGGGGGTGGGGGGCGCGGGGGGTCTTTGGGTGGCGGGGTGAGGGTCTTTGGGGGTGGGGGCCTTTGGGTGGCAGAGGGTGGGGGTGTTGGGGTCGGGTCTTTGGGCTAGCGGGGGTGGGGGTCTTTGGTAGTATTTTTTTTTTAAAAAAAAAATTGAGAACAAGAAAGACTTGATCCCATGACTTCCAATTTATATACTAAAGTCTCAATCACTAAACCAAGTAATGTTTGGTGTAATAGTTTTTAAATTAAATACTAATTAATTAAAAATTATAATTACCCAGGCCTAAATATTACTCCCTCCGTCCCAAAAAGATCTGAACACTTGTTGGGACACGTAGTTTAAGGTGATAAGTTGTAGTGTGGTTATCAAATATTATTTCATTTAGAAAGTAGATGTGATAGGAGTTGGTGGGGTATTTTTTATTAGAGGATAGAGAAAATTGGGTAATTTTTTATTGATAAAAGGTAGAGTGTGGGCCAAAGATTTGTAAAAGAAATAATATATTAATGGTGGGACTATGCCAAAAAAAAAGTGTTAAAACTAATTTGGGACAAACATAAAAGGAAAGTGTTCAGACTATTTTGGGACAGATGTAGTAGTTATTTATGCAGTTATTAAACACATCTAAAATGTCTCTTGTCTTTTCCTCACTTCAGATTTGAAATAAAAAAAATTATTTATTGTATAAAACCAAATTATGTTCATTAGCTATAATCATTCCTCTTCAAACCTAATTTTAGGTATATTGTTAAAGTTGATTATGATTGGTTCCAAAAAAGACATTATAATATCATTATTGAAGGAACATGATTGGGCAAAAAGATATTGGAACGGAGATAGTAACGACTATCCATTATTAAAAACCTAGTCATGCAACTACTTTGCGATTGCATCATTGCATGACGTTCCTTCCATTTTTCTTAATTGCTACATTTCTATTTTAAAAAATCAAACTACCAATTTAAACTGATTATTTTAATTCTTTTTAAAATAAATATATAGTCATATGTGGTTCTGTTAGATTCATCTCGATATGTAAATTCATAATATCAATTTTTGTAATTTTTACTTAGAAGGAATAATAAGATATTAAAGGTTAAAAAACGTCTTAAAAACCGTGCCCAAACAATGTAGCAATTAAAAAAAACAGAGAGGAGTATATACTTCTCGGTTCTCTACAAACCTTCCTATTTACTATAGCAACGAAAATCAAGATATAGAGGCAAGAGAGTGAAAAAGTAGGTATGTTTTGTTAAATTAAACAGGAGATAACTTGTGCTTGTGAGAGAGTGTAAAATTATGTGAGTTCAATAAGTGGGTTAATGTAGTGTGAAAAGGAAAAAAAAACTTTTCCAATAGGGAATAAAGTTAAAATCGTTTTTCAAGACTTACAAATACTACCAAAAACCAAGTCTAAATTCTCGAACATAGTAGAATGTGAGGAGAAAGTTAGGAATTTAGGATTTTGTTTATGGAAAAATTGATTCTAATAATCTCTGCTCAAAATAGTCCCAACTTTCGATAATCCCACCTTGATACCTTATCTTCTTAAATTGGTCCTTTGACCTTAAACCTAGGGATGTTCACCGGTTCAAACCCGGACCGGACCGGAAAAATCGGACCGGATCGAAGATCGGAATCCTTAAATTTAAGACCTTGAGACCGGACAGATTTTTTATTGGACCGGGACCGGACCGGAAAAATCGGCCCAAACCTTGGACCGGACCGAATTAGACCGATTTTGCACTTTTCCACACTTTTTTTAATACGTTTGATAAATATAAGGAAATATTATTAAAATAAACAATGAAAACTAATTGTTCAAGGTCTTTTTTGAGACTTTAATGTAAATTAGTTACTAATAAAATAGATTTTCAAACATATTAAAGGGGAAAATTATATTTTTTATCTTCTATATTCATATTTTTGAATGAAAAACCGGTCCGATCCAAGACCGATTTTTATAGAATTTTGGACCGGACTAGAGCGGAGATCGGAAAATTAAAATCCTTGAGACCGGACCGAATTTTGAACAACCCTACTTAAACCCGTTAAACAAGTCACATTCGATTTAGGACTCTTTCTCATTTTTTACCGTCAACCTTAACCCCTCAATTCCTCAAGAGCGATTTTATCTTTCCACCACTTGAATCCACCACCAGCACAACCCAACAACCCACCCCACCGCCACCAGCCCACCACCAATTGAAGTCCCTCCCAGCAACAAGTATACAAAATCCACTACCCTAGAACCTACATCACTCACACTAAAAACTAAAATCCCACACCACCCCCACAAATTCCTACCCCAACCCACCCACAACCCCGATGTAAACCAACTGACTCCCAGTCACCGATCCCACTCACCATTATAATCGAAAAATAGAACAATCAACCAGCACCACTTGACCCCACTCACCCTTTTCACCACCACCATCAAATCTCTCTTCTCCATAACCTCACCTCCAACCCTAAATCAAGACGACCACAAAAACACTGTTAAGTCGATCATAATTCTCGGCCTGGGAACAAGAAGCACCGCCGCATTCGTCGTCGTGCGAATTGACGAGCTTCAATCATCGTCGTTGTCGTCAATGGGAACATGTGTTGGGGGATAACGATGTTGTCACAGTCGCGGAGGTCGAAAGCGTGGGAAAGCAGAGCAAGAGAGCCATGAATTCTGATTGAGAAAGGAGACAGAGATCAACGGTTGGAATTGATTCGTCGATTAGCATTGATGCCATCGTCGGTGAATAATGGGGAGGAGAGAAAGGTTTTCTTCATCTTGATTCGTTGTCGGATTTTTGTTGCCAGAAATATAGGGGGCATGTATGTTTCGGGGGGCTGGTGGAAGAGGACTAGGTGGTGATAGAAGTGGAGGGGGTGGTGGTTTAGTTAATTCTTCCTTTTTCTGTTTTTACTGAATTTAAAATTAAATAATTAAATTTAGGTATTTAATTAATAATTTAGTTTTAAAACACAATTATATTACTTCTTAATTACACAATTAGAGTACTCAACCTGCATTTTACAAGTTACCAACAGGTAATAGCCCACTTTAGGCAGATTTACCCCAAAGTTGGGACTACTGCTAAATTTCCTTATGTGGGACTATTTTGAGCTGACTGGCCAAAGGGGGATTTATTCCCATCAATTATTCCTTTTTTTTATTTAAATGAGACTGTTTTGGGACTTTTCATTTTTGGGTGCAATATGTTGATTAGTAGAACCTAGGCCCACATATAAATTTCGATGTGGATTCGATTTTTCAAAACCTAAACCGAATCCAAACTGGAAACTATTTTTTTCCAATCCAAACAAAACCAAACTATAAAAAAATCCAAACCAAATTGTAAATTCGGTTTGATTTTTGGATTTTAACCAAATAACTTAACTCTACTCCAGTCGTACCATAAACTATTATAAGTTTGCATCATATGAGATTTTGTGATACAAGGTACTCCCACTATTCTTTAAAAATCTTCTCATCGTACGCGGTCTCCAATGACTACTTTGACCATTAATATCTTTTATTGTAAGATAGTCTAAATTGTGAAAAAATGAAATTATAAATATATATACTGACACGAATCCAACGATAATACTTTTCACATATAAAATTCATCACATATGGTCGAACTCTTTAACCTTTGACCACTTGAATTGTAAATAAGAATAAATTTATGAGAAATTCCCATTGGTAACTCTCAATTTTTTTACTTTTTTTTAATCCCTTTGGTAACCCTCAGTTATTGTCCTAATATCAAACGTGACATTATGAAGAAGAAAAAAATGTTAACTTCGGTAACTTTCCGTTAAAACTTAATGCCTTGATTAGCGAACTCTAGTTTACGTGCCACAAACATTAGTCAGTTAAAGTTTAGGGGTTTTTTTTTGGCCCATAAGGGTCAAATTTGAGGTCAGAATTGACAAAAGAACCCGAAATTCCTCATTTTGCGTGCGGTAATTGAAAAAACCTTGGTTTGTTTAATGGAAATTTTCAACATTTAACAGCAATTAAGGTTTTTTTGCTTCATAATGTCACGCTTGACATTAATTTATGCAATAATTGAAGGTTACCAATGAGATTAAAAAAGAACTGAGGGTTACTAGTGAGAAAAACAAAAAATAGAGAATTACCAATAAAAATAAATTTCCCTTAATTTAAACACTGAGAGAGGGACTATATTATAATCTTTATCATAATAACCGAAATTCACGGTCACTAGACATAGGTGACATCAAACACAAATTATTGTATCATTATCATTTATAACAACACTTTCTAGTTTCTACCGTTATCTATTCTATTGTCAAATTTGGATGATAACAAAACGCGGACTTTCCACCAAGCCGAAAAGGAAAGCGTGCGAATTGCAAGTAAACAGAAAAATTAAATAATTTCACACCATCTTTTTGAGATTATTATAAATACACAATAGTCCATCTTGCATGACATATAGAGATTCGATACGTGACAAAAAGGAAAACAAAAAGGAGAGATTAGTTCTAAATCCATCGTATTCTCTTTCTTCCTTTAGTTCTAAATAACAATCCCTACATTCTCGCATCTATATTGTTCAATAATCATATTTCTTTAGAAAAATAAGTACATCAAAATTTTCAGATTCATCTTTCTCTTCCCTCCTTAGCTCCTTTTATACTATAAACATCTTTCCTCTGCTTCAACTCTGTTTTTATCTCAAATTTCAACATGGGCTCTAATGTCAAGTATGAAGAGGTAAAATCTACTTAGAGTTTTCTTTTGCAAATATGAATATGAATTTTTTTTATTAGTTTATATTAAAAAAACAAAAGATTACCCATTTAAATAAATTTGGTATATTTTCTTACAAACCATTTTTTTGCAGGAATATATAGTAAATAATAACGGTTTAATGCTGTTTACATGTCGATGGTTGCCTCAAGATCAGGATCCAAAAGCCCTTATTTTTTTATGCCATGGCTATGCCATGGAAAGTAGTCTTTCCATGCGAGGTTTCACTTCTGCACTTGCTTTTTTTTAACGTTTAAACTAAGTTTTTTTTTTTTTTTGTTTTTTTTCTGTACAAGCTAGGATAAAATTCTATGATATTTAGTTGTAGTAGTAATGGATTTTTTTCCTAAAACTATTTTTATTTTAAAGGGACGGCGATTCGGCTGGTAAAGGCCGGTTATGGTGTTTATGGGATCGATTACATTGGACATGGAAAATCAGATGGACTTCATGGTCTTGTTTCAAGCTTTGAAGAACTTGTTCAAGATTGCTCAGATCATTTTACGAAAGTTTGTGGTAAGGAATTCACTTAAATTAGTTTTTCTTCATAATATAGGAGAAAAACTAGAGGAACCCCTCAAAACACGGAAAAACTCAAAAGAAAATTTTAAATTATGTTGCATAATTTCAATGAGATATTCATTCATTTACTTGACTATTACTAGAGTTTTCTCAACTTGTCATTTCAATGTATTTAAAGTTTAATTATTTTTTAAAATAAGTATATAATTAGAGATATTAATAGTTAAAGTAGTATATCATTAATCATAAAAATTAAGTCAAATAATCGTATAAACAGAGGAAGTATAAGATTTTTTATTATTATTAAGAATTGCAATAATTCAGTGATTTTATACATTCACCGTTCTAATCTATCTATACTAATATATTAAAAGGTGCACATAAGAAAGTATATGTTGCCATGTGGAACCCCTCATTCACTAGAAACATGACATGTCATAAAAAAATGTGTATAGTAAGATTCGAACATGCGACCAATACGTTGTAAAGTAAAAGTCTTACCATCTCAACCAACTATTAGATGTGTTCTTACTTCTTACTCCACATAAATATATATATATATATATATATATAACTTGGAGCATTGAAATATATAACAAACTTATCTGGAATAAATACGAGTTCAAAACTTAGAAGTATTATTCAAAGTAAAAACTCGGGGCATCGCCCGAGCTACACACTAGGTTAGTTGTCATAAACCGATCTAAACAAAGGAAAATAGGGAATGCTTTAGGAGAAAATGACTCTATGATAGTATACACTATACACTATAGCTATCACAAAGGGATAAAAGTTGGTTAGAGAAATAGTCTACATGTTCTAGAGTCTAGATCAGTTGTATACTTGTATTGCGGTTCAAAGTTTAGCCGTAAAGGAAATATATATCTAAAAGCATTTCTCTGATGTTGACGAACTATATATATTAATAATTAGCTAGGGATAAGTTTCTACATGTAGAAAAGCCTGATGGTTAATCCACGTGAGCTCATTTTAAGTCAATAATTGTACGCCGAGAGATATCCTTCATATTTAGTTTTTAATTTGTTTTAAATAAAATGTCAATTTAAAAATATATGTTAATTGATCCAACAAGATTACACCTGATTATATATTATTTTATTAGTCAAAACTGTACTAACAAGCGTAAATGTTAAAATAAATTCGAGATGATATTGCAGAAATAATTTTTGCTTTCATATTTCATATTTTTTTGACCAAAAATTACAATTAACACACATATACATATAGATATAATCTCGATGAAATTATAATCAAAGTTTTTCAATTCTGATTATAAAAAAGAAAAGTTTTACTCTAACTAAAATGGAGATAACAATAGTGCCTTTTGTCAAAACAATATAGAAATTTAATGATTAAAACTTTCAATTATCTACTAAACTATAAATGATGAGATTATATACTAATTTTTGTGTTAATGGGCAGAAAGAGAAGAGAACAAAGGGAAAAAGAGATTTATGATGGGCGAATCAATGGGAGGAGCAGTTCTCTTGCTTTTGCACAGAAAGATGCCCGACTTTTGGGACGGTGGCATATTGGTCGCACCCATGTGTAAGGTATTGTTCAGTTTGCATAACCTTTCTCACTTTCTTTTTTTCCTTTTGAAAAAAAATGTGGATTAATTCATTTTATTATTGTACCAACTTCATTTTTTTTATGGTCACAAATATTATTATCTGGTAACACCACCTTTATGTTTGTAGTAACCGAAGATGTCTCTTTCACACGCTAAGTCTTCTTGGAGTCACTATCCCAATTTCCTCGAGCTCTCCTGTAAAAAAATACTCCATATATACATCGGCCACAATTTACCTTAAGGATTTATAATTAGTACTAAATTACTTGGTTTTGTTATTGGTTATCGTTTATTATTTTATTATTAGTTACTTTTTTTTATTAAAAAGTTGCATCTATATAAAGTTGGCAAGTTACTCAATTTTTACATATACTTAACATGTTCGTAATTGTTTAAATCATATATTGAGGTGTAGAACATTATGACATTAGTGAAAGTGTATTTACTATTTTTTTTATAAAGATGTTAGGTAGTCTTACATAATAATAATGTTATTATAGGATGATAGATTGTGCTAAGTATACGTATATCAAATAAGGCTCGATTTAGAAATGATTTGGCCTCACGATTGCACTCTTGTCCACAAGTAGAAGTACCAATTTAAAAATAATATTATAATCTAAATTTCAGACATCTAAATTTCGAAATACTTTTTCTCTAAACTCATGAATCATAATGTTAATTTGATATTATTACTAATTGACAAGCTTAAGCAATTTGACAGATTGCGGATGATATGAAACCAAATCCATATGTGACAAATTTTTTGACACAACTTTCTACTGTTGTGCCCACTTGGAAAATTGTTCCTGGTCAAGATGTCATTGAGGTTGCAATTAGAGATCCAGAACGGAAAAAAGAGGTATTTTTTTCTCACATTTAGTCATTTCTTTTTTTTAAATTATTTTTAATTGCCATTAATGATAATAAAAATAAATAAAAAATAGCTCAAGGCAAAGCTAACACCTCTATGAATTAACAGGCGAGGGCTAATCCATACTGGTACACTGGACGTCTACGCTTGAAAACCGCGCATGAGCTTTTGATTGTCTCAATCGACCTTGAGAAAAGATTAAACGAGGTGTGCACTAATATTCTGTTATTCTTCAATTTCTACATTATTTTATACTAAGATTTTCCATCTGAGATGACTCGTTATGTAACCTTCTAAAATAAAGATAACATTTATATTATTTCACTTTTGCAAATGTACAATTGACCAATAACATATTCCATTAATTAATTAGTTAAAAATAATAAAAAATTTGATATTTTGAAAGCATACATGGAGACAAATTCAATGAGTATAATAATATTTGTAATTATATATTAGTAAAATTATAGCCAGACTATATGAATCGTACAAAAGTCCAATTGTTCAATTTTAAGGAACAAAATAAATACTAGTTTAAAAGCAATGAAAAATACTAGTAAATAACATTATTAGCTACAAAAAAAAAATGAAATGGTTAAAAATAATCATCAGATTATCATTAATGTAAGAAAATGTAAACTCCCCATTTCTATTTTATGTGGTTACAATGATTGCCCTAATCGTATTAGGAAACTAACAAGATTTGTAAAGATAATAATTTACAAAAATATATCGTAAATCTAGGAAAAAAAATATTATTTGTATATTCTTTATCAATTACAAAATCCATAATATTCAATTGAAGGGGTCTAGCAATGAACAAGATAAAGTCAATATAGAAAAGATAAATTTGTAACAATGAGCCTCCAAATATTTGGAAGCTTGATATCACACATGTCTAGCGTTGCCCTGACTCTAGTTATATTGTTTGATACATAGGTGACATTACCATTCATAGTGCTTCACGGGGAAGATGACAAAGTGACAGACCCGGGAGTAAGCAAGCTACTATACGAATCTGCAGCAAGCTTCGACAAGACCTTCAAGTTATATCCAGGAATGTGGCATGCTTTAACCTTCGGAGAACTTCCTGAAAACATCAATACTGTGTTTAACGACTTTATTGGGTGGTTGGATGAGAGGACGATAGGAAACAACTCGAGGTTGGAGAGCATAAACAAGTCTAGGGAAGACAGAAATGCTAATTTTACTGCTTCACAGAAGAACTCAACTTGAGCATTCTGCACTTACAGATTTAATGGAGAATGCTTTATGTACAGTCTTGATAGCTGTTGTTTTTAAGGTTGTTTTGTTTAAATAGTCTTAATGCTTTGTATTCTGATTAGCAACACTAATTGTTTGTTAATCATCTTATCTGTTCCTTTTGTTTTTCTCTGCAAATAAATGTTGATTATATCTAGGTTACATTTTAGAATATAGAGCTACCACCCCAGTTTTGCTACAAATTTCACTATTCCCTCAATATAACACAAGTAATTTTGAGTTCTCACTCCTAAATCAAGCTTGCTTTCCATCCACGTCTTCTCCCATTCTTTCCGAGTCATTTTTAAAAAAATATTTAACAATGCCAGTTAAAAGGGTTTTGAAAGACTCTTCTATAGTAGTCATAAACTCATAATATATATAACCATAACATTCTCAAGTGTCATCTACTTGCATCATAATGGAGTCCTCGGTCATAGCAATTTGTTATGGACGACACTGAAAAATAATGTAGTGATATGATCTCGAATCATAACCCTCTTATGAAGATTCAAGTTAGTTGCAACAATACTTTATTTACTAATAAGTTCTCTCGATCTCTCCTTGTCACATAAGTCCCTCTTTATTTCTCTATAATATCTCTCCTCTTCGCATATACTCCTTGAGATTTATCTCCTCCCATGTTGCAATCAATTGAGACAAAGAAGGTATAAAGTGGTAAACTTGTAGACTAATGTCATATTTTACTATCGTCCAAATATAAAAGGTAAATATGACTTTGTCATAACGCATTCTGCACGAGGGAAAAAAACCTGCGTATAAGCTAAAGCTACAGCATCAAAGTTACAAAATTTCATGTCATTAATATAATACCACAAGAATAATACATATATTTCGAGTTGGCATACTAAAATAACAAGTCTTCACTACCTATTTCTTCACCTAAACAAGATTTCTAAGGGCGTTATTGGAATCCGATCGAAGCTCAACTGCCTGTAGACTGTATGTAGAAAATAAGCATATCATTATTCAACAGCGTTCAACTTAGCACAAGTATCAAAGCACACTAATATTTAAACATGCTTCCTGACTAAATATTTCACTATTCCTCACTTTTTTCAATTGGACTTGTTCTGGATATATGTATGTACAATATGCAAGGGAAGAAAATACATAAATGATATTCTTAATCACCATAGCAAGGATGCTGAATATTTGGCGTCCAAGGGCAATTCTGATCCAGTCCAGTGTCACAGAATTCAACTCCTTTATGAATTGGAACGAGTGTATGGCACAGAATTCACAATTTGCAAGGGGAGAGGGCCTGTTCCTTAAAAGCAATACCCTAAAAGCCAAATTCCGTTCCCAAACCCGTTCCACATTCTAGAGCGAGCTGCAAATTTTGCGACACTGATCCAGTCCAATACTTCATGTTTTATGTCAGCTTAGAGGAATCGGGCAAGAGAAGGAAACGGATATGGAAGTTCTTTGCATCAGTGCCTAACTTTTAGTTTGCATTAAACACGACTTCCTAAACCAAAACCAAACGACCCAGACCCAAAGTCACATAATCCAGCAACAAACAAACATGAAGACAACATATAGTATAACGGAGTAAGTTGAAATGAGTAATTGGCTTGTCTATACTGTGTTATCGTGAAGTCGGAAGCGGCTGTTAAGTATTCTTAAGAGAAGCAAATATGTTATCCGAAGGAGAACAGAACTCAAAAGCACACTTCCAAAGAGTTTTCTTCAAAATTAATACATGGAATAAAAACGACTCGACCTTAATTTCATAGCATTAATAAAGCATAAAGAACTAGATACCTTGCAAATGAACCATCTCAGATTATCTTATTTCGAATCTCTTCCAGTTTCTTTAAAATCTCTGCTGGAGTTCTATCCAATTCATCTGCAATCTTCCTTTGCAGATCCATTGGCAGCGTTGGAAACTGTTCGCATAGATCGCCATCAATCACATCCTACAAAATTAATCACACATTCTCAGCGTCAAAACTATCAGTTAAAATTATTACCTGAAAAGAACATAACAACAGTTGTTTAAGGGCACACTTGGGATGAAGGGATCATTCAAGGGGTAATTAGCATTATTAACAAGGAGGTGATGGGTAGGTGGAGGTCATGGTGCGTGAAGAAAGAGGCACTGGTGAGGAAACTGCATTCGAGGTAGTCTACAAACCCAGAGAAGGGATGGGTCTTAATTACCCTCATTGAGGTAATATACACCTAGTCTCCCTCCTCTCTTTTCCACCAAATATAAATAGCCACCAATACCTCAACTCATTCACCACATTTTCTTTAACTCAGGTTACACCCTCATTTGTTTCCTCATTCAAAGCATGCCCTAACAGTCCGTTTTGTAGCCATTAATAACTGGTCATAATGGTGATGGATTTATATGTATTTTTGTAATGAAAGTCTCATGTGAATGTAAATTTAGCACCCAACACCTTTCTTAGCAATTCTATCTATAAATTTATTAACATTACCACCATTTATTCCAGCTTACCAAATTGATGTATTAAGAAAATAGAGCTCGTATGAAGAAGGTAGACATGTCCAGCAATAGAAAGTAATAAGCATACCTTAACAGGAAAATATGCAGATCTATAGGCCATATGATCTCTGCCACACAGAGGTGGATTCTCCTGTCTCAAATGCATTTCCAAGTGAGAAAAGAAGTCAACATCATCACGGGAGGTGAAAGGAAGGAAAGCCCCCAAGCTCCCCATCACAGTGCCATAAATAATACATTCTCCACCACCAGGTATGAGAGATGCCTTCTGCAAGCTGGACACAACATCACCAACATGAAACTGAACAATCTCCTCCATCTTGTTTGGAGCTCCATTCAGTTTACCCTGCTCCCATTTTATTTTCCCACCAGTTGGGTCTTCTTCAATCTCGTCGGAGACATCCTGAGGTAGCCGAACAAAATATACATTCCCAAACTTGTCTGCACCAGCCATTGTGTCAAAATCTACATGGTGTGATGCAGTTAGCCATCTAGGATAAACATCATCAGAAAATATGTAGAGCTGGTTCTCATCTCGTCTATACTTGCAATAATGGAATGACTGCAAATACCAAAACATAAAATTTGTCAGACAGCACCAAAAATAGAGCCAGATTCTCATATCAATTCAAAAGCCACAGAAGTTGACTCACACGGAAAGATCCTTTCACAATCCACAAGAATCTTAAAAGTCAATAAAGAAATATCATGCTAAGATATTATGAAATTGCACATATTTGCAGCAACCATAACTCACAAATGAGTTCAAAACTTTGAGGACCTACAACCTTACAGAGAAGACTTAAATCCCCCCTCTAGATAAATAGATTTGACTTGTGCCATATCAAATGAAATTTTCACGCTGCCCCCTCCCTTTCCAGAAGTAGCAGTCTAAAGAACGAACGTAAAACAAACAAAAATTTCCATTTTATAATTTTATCTGTCTTCATATCTTCATAAAAGTACCATGATAAACAAATGATGCAGTAATTCCAAGAGGAGAGACACTCAGACACCCGTGAACTATAAAAACTCAACAAATTCAAGAAACATCTTTCATAATACTCATTAAAACTATAATTCATAGAAAACTACTCCCTGCAAACGGAGTTGATTCTTTTTGGGTGATTTATGTCTCAAAGAGAGAAGAGTGGGGAACAGAAATCAACCACAACTAACTTTTAGACACACAGCTATGCTGCTTTCCAAAATCAGTAGCAAGATAACTGTAAGAATTGTGATTTGACATGTAGTTGAAGGACAAGGTATGGACGTGCTTCGATGGCTATGCATAACTTTTGAGTGGGGAAGGGGGTGGGGATATTCCTTATGTGTTCTTTTATATCCTCGTCCCTATAATTCTTTCTATCATTGATCTGCCAAGAAAGTCTCCAGAACTTAAGTTCTACTTAGTCTCTTCAAAGTTTGTAAACATTATATTTTTCTGGACTTTGAAATACAAGTAATGTAAGCATCTTAATCCCAAATTCCTATAAGATGGGTTCAACTCATGAGTCAAGATAATATCTTCGATGGTCATGCAAATAGATCTTTTGCCTCCACTTTCTTGTGTCAAGCGCTATATGCTTTCGCAATATAATTGCTTCATATCATTTAACATGCCATCTATCCAAGTCATATTTGGCCACCCCTCAATCAATTTTCCCCTACACTAATCTTAATGTCATCCAATCAAGCCTTTCTGTTTTTTTTTTGGTATGCCGCTCCACCTGCAAAGAGCAAGAAAACAAGTTGGTATGTGGTGATGTCAAAATTTGCACCTATTTGTATCGGGTAAACCCCTTCATCTATTTTCTCAAGAGGGACTGGTTCCTTGAGAGGAACTTCCTTTCGTTTCAAATTGAATGTCCTTGGCTTAGAGGAAAACCCTAGCCGAGGTGCTTTTACAAGCCCAAACCACCGGAAACGATTCTCAATTTTTTCCCCAATGGCCAATATATGTAACTTCAACCGTTTTATTAATATCTTCATTCCGAATTCTATATATTGATACCACACGTCCAACTCAACATGTGCATCTTTGTTACCCCCATCATCCTAATATATTTGTTTTTCCTTCCTCAATGCCCTCCACTCACGCCCATCTAATACATTGGTTTAATAGCCATCCTATAGAACTTATATTTCACCCTTAGAGGTAGACTAAGATCGCAAAATTCCCAGCTGCCTAACATCGGTCTAATAACTATCCTATAAATATTTCATTTCACCCTTAAGAGCTACACTATGATCGCATAAATGCCCATCTCCATTTAAGTCACCCTAATTGTCAATATTAATTTCTCTATAAGATTGACCCAAGGTACTTAAAACACTCACTAATAGGCAACACATTTCCATCCAATACTACCACATCCTCGATTGACTCCCTCTCTTTACTTTGATGCACTCCATGTACTCTGTCATTATTAATTTTGCTATACAATGAATGAAAATTTCAAATACCATTCAATAGACA
The DNA here is from genome assembly GCA_947646795.1 of Beta lomatogona. Taxonomy (NCBI): domain Eukaryota; kingdom Viridiplantae; phylum Streptophyta; class Magnoliopsida; order Caryophyllales; family Amaranthaceae; genus Beta; species Beta lomatogona. The sequence continues at coordinate 1,163,261 of CANSNZ010000270.1, forward strand.
TGGTATGTAACAGACATGGTAATGCCTAAAAAAAAAGTAACATACACGGTATATTTGATAGTCAAAAAATTCAAAATTGCTTTCCCGAATATGCAGATCAACAGGGGACTGATTTACCTTAAAGTACCTTTATTACAGTATGGCTGTGAGATTTTGGTTGACGGCATTCTAATTTTGAAATAAGAAAAAGAATTTTTAAAATGTGAATGAATATGAATATTTATTACATGCCCGACTACTAATTAGGCAACCTCAATCAACAAGATAAAAGAAAAACTTCTTCCCTTTCCTTATGTGAAATTAAGCAAAAGAAAAAAAGAAAATGCATGTTCCCTTCACTCAAATCGGTGAAGAATAGTGTTGATCAACAAAGAATTAATCACTTTTCTCATACAAGATGAAAAGATCTCACTGATGGCAGTGCATAAGTGCTTCAGAGAAACCATTTGGGAAGGAAGTTTACTAAATGCAAGATATGTAAATGAAGAAATAAAGAATCATACTGCAGGTCTTCCAACTTATATTCTAAAAGCAGTGTTCTATATGTGCCTATAATTCTAAATCATTGTTACATTCAGGACAGCAATATACCATCTTAATACCTAAACAAAAAATTAGAAATAAATCATTTTTGGAGCATCCACTTAGGATTTTCATGGTTTCTCTTACCCAAAAGACCTGTCGCACCTGAATTAAAGCAATTCCAAAAAATAGTGGATAGTCGATAGTGAATAATATTGTCCTCCTAAAACATAGTGAAATGGTTAAACTATTCTCTTGTTCTGAGATATAGAGGAGTTATTCAGAATAGCTTATAAAACAATCCACTCTTCTTTCCTATTGTAGTAGACAGGCGTTGCCTGTCACATCAAGGATCCATAAACTGCCTCTGTAAACATTGAGGTAAAGTAGCACATATCCCTCCTTGCTAGAGCCTCTTAGAGGCATTAACGTTATATTGAGTTGTGTTCTAGATGGTATCAGATAACAATTAGCGACGAGGATAATTTAGGGATAACATTCTGATAGATGTGTGTTGGACAAGTAGAAGTGTATTACAAAAAAAGTCACAGTAAGCAAGGGCCACAGAGGAGGATGTGACTGTGAAAAAAGCAGCAAAGATACAGTTTTCCCTACCTTCTCTCATATTATCAACAAACAACAGTAATCATCAATATTTTGGAATACGAAGACAAGTTGATCACGGGAGTATAAGAATAAATGGAAAGCTACAATAATGACATAATATGGATATTCAGAAGAGCTTACCTCCTGGATGTCACCGACATAAATACGATCACGATACGTGTGTATAGTAATTATTGTGTTGGGAAATAGCTTATTCTCACATTTCCTGAGCAGTCTCTTCTTGCCCAAGTCATACAGCCTGAGGATAGGTCCTATTCCAGCAAGCAATCTTCCCTGGAACTGGGATAATGCGAGTGGGACACCATCTACTTGGGTTTTGTGTAAAAGCTCAAGTTTTCCACCATCAACAAATCGATAAATGTGAATATATGCCGCCTCGAATGATCTTTTAGGGAAAAATTGCAGTGACTTTGCAGTGCCAACCGCTAGTAGAGTCCCATACTCCTTATCATGAAAATTCACTGTACAGATGCTAAATGCAGCCTCATTATCCTGAAGCTCTAGGCAGCAGGTAGTTTCCTCTGTTCTTGGATCAAGAACCCTGACGCAAGAAACCCACTTCTCTTTCTCCGCTTTTGGATAACCATACTGTTCATCAGAGAGCTGATTATCTTCGTCTTCATCACCATTTTCCATTTCAATATTACCATTCTCATCCACTCCGACACCAAAGCATTCCTTCTGTGCAGCCTCACGTTCTTCAGCCGATAATGCTCGCTGATCGCTCTCGATCATCACCAGCAGCTTCCGCTTAGGCTGAAGCACAAATTTTCGAGGTGTGTATCTTAAGGGAATTGCAGTTTCATTAAATGTCTCACCAAGCCTCTCAATAGTAAAGACCTTCAGTGCCTCCGCGGCAACAGCAACTACACCTTCTGCACACTGATCAGACGAAAAAGAGGCCGCAAATTCAAGTGTACCACATGTAAGGGGAGTCAAAAGAAAATGTCCCTGGTATATGTACCCAAGCCAAGGACGGCTTGACAAGCAGAGCATCGCACGCCGGCCTCGCACAATAATTGAAAAAAGTTTTGGGGCTCTGAGCCCCAAAAAACGAGAACGGGAATCAGAAAGTTGACCTGTTACCATGTCAACAACTGTCCTAAACAGAACACCATTCTGCAAACCGGCATTGAGGAAAAGGCTGGCAGGATGATCAGCACCATCCTCGCCTCCAGTAGACGCCTGAAGCTCGAGAAATAGTAAAGATTCAGGAGGTGAGAAAACACTTTGCAAACTCAACACCTGCATACAATCATCTGGATCCAGAGACAAGATACGGATAGTATTATCATAGGATCCAACTGCAAGAAAACGTGATCTTTGTCTCCCTTCCGGAACTGGTGCAATGTCCAAACAAGCCACATCTCCGGGCATTTCGTGTTTCTCCACTTCCATCAACTGACCAGTCATATCCACCTCAAAGTAAATAAGCTCTCCCCCGCTAAGTGCAATGACAACTTGAAGCCTGTTATAACCAACCTTAACAATTGTTCTCTTTCCAGGGGTCCTCCACTCATTGATACGACCATCTTCCCTAATGTGCCTAATACCACTAGGGTGTACTTGCATGAGAGAGTCATCACCAATCAAAGATACAGCAAGGGAAGGAGTGGTATCCAAAAATCCACTGTCACTAACTTCTTCAACTGTCTCACCAATTGAGAGAACAAGAGTAACACTAGCAAATGATACCACAATATAAGCATCGAATTCATCATTGACATTCTTTTTCACGGTCCAGACCGCATTAGGCACACCGGGAAGTGGAGAGGTAGCCATCTCAGTGATTCCCAGACCAGGCCTCAGGATCCTTAAAGATGAACGAGGACCTTGACCACAAAGAGCAAAAATCTGTGGAGTCTCTTCCTCAAAAAGATTAAACACTTTCATGTCCATTACCGGCATCAAACTCTGAACTTGGTCAACCCTAAGAAGGTTCTTAAGCCTCCTAGGTTGGAAGAACACTGGCTGGAAACCTTCGTCAGTCTCCAATTCCATCATCCTAGCTGAAGAAGACTCTACATCCGGGTCATCTCCGATAGCTTGAAACTGATAAAGAGCATGATTTCCAAACTCTGATGCAGCAAACAAGAAACCAGACTTCAACTTACACATTGAAGATGTTACAGGGATCGTATCAAAGTACTTAATCTTCAATTCCGTGACACCCTCATTTCCATGCTCCAGAGTGACCTTAAAAACATCCCCATACTCCGATTGAAGCAAAAAGAAGAACATTGATTTCTGCTTGTGGGTTGCAGCAGAAACTATAAGAACCCCACGTTCAGCAGGCAAATCCGCTCTCCTAGGGATCAAAGCTCGAACATCCGGGTGACCCTGATTCTTGTAAATGACAAAATTCTCAGCACACACCAAGACACCACTTGGCCCATCCCCACCACCAGGCACGGTCACAAGCATATTAGCACCATTATCAACAGGTTCAGACCACTTCCTAGAAACATGGTTAAGACCCAAATCAAGCTCATAAAAAGTAAGGTGTTTCTGAGCCTCAGAAGCAGCTTGGCCAGTAGAATCCTGGTCAGCCTCAGAATAATCCATCTCAATAGCCGCGAATATGGGGTTATCAAAGCCACAATCAACTCCACAAATGGAGTACGTTATGGTATGCGACTTATGAGCCTCTAAAGGAGACGAAATCGTCAACCTAGCAGCAGTATCCCTGTTCAAAACATAAACAAGCTTCTGCTTCTCACATGCCCCAATCATAACAGCCCTCCCTTTCGGGTCAACCGCCAAGTACTGACCCGGAACAATCCGACGACAACCCGACTTCCCAAATGTTTCCTGGTGAACTTTATCAAATACATTCTTCTCTTTATTGTATTCTAGAATTATAATCCGCCCCGAATCGGAACCGATAACAATATAATCTTTCTGGGAACCAGTGAGTCTAAATTGAGCTAAAGAACGAATTGCACCGAAAACATCAACAGAAAGTAGGGTTTGGATCTTACCACTATCATCGGGCCGAAGAAGATCCAGAACTTTACCTCGTGCCACCACAATTTCTTGGGATTTTCCGCCGGAGAAGTTTCCGCTAATGGCGCAAACTATGCCGGTTGGTTTTTGAAGGGTCAAGCTGTAGAGATACATGGTTTATGAGATTTTGGGAACCCTAGAAATTTACAGTGGAGGAGAGAGAAATAGAAAGAGATAGAGAGAACGGAGTTTGAGGAAGAAATGAAGTGATGAATTTCTTGGCTAAGGCATCTGCAATGAGGAAGAGAGGAGAGAGGAAATAGGGTTTTAAGAGGGTATAGGGGGACTGAGCTCAGAAGTAGCAGTATGAAGAAGAAGGCGGTGAGAGTTAAGTACTTTGAAATTGGTTGCTTTTTCTCTCTTCAAATTGGGTACCAATTCTCGTTGAGCAACTCGAAATCAACTTGGTGAATATTTGGTCGAAATTCGAGTCGAGTAGGTTTGTTTTTTGACTCAAGCTCAACTTGAATCAAAACTTTAACGAGTTCGAGCTGAGAAACACTCAACTCAACTGGATAAGCTTGTGAGCACCTTAAAAACTTTTGTTTTATGTTAGTACTAGTTTTAAAGTCTGTGCGTTGCACGGATTGTAGTTTATTTGATTTTTTTACAAATTTTTATTAACATTGTTGATTTTTTTTTGTTGTGAAATGAGATTTTTCAACACCATTGTATTTATACATTTCCTCCATTCTTTTTATTAATGGCAACAATTACCACTTTGGGTAGTTTCAGCTATTGGAACCATTCCACTTTTAGTAAAAAAAAACAACTATAGTTGACAACATCGCCTTTACTTTATGTTAATAAAATCATCATCAATTACTCAAATTGCTCATAAAATTGCGTTTACTTTATTAAGGATTTACCTATCCCCTACTCTAGCTAACCCCTATATGCTAAACTACCCATTTTCTTTTATTTTCTTAAAAATCATGCCCAAACCCATTGTTGTAGTAGAAAAAGACAGGGAAAATATTTGTCATTATACTTTAATTTCTAGATTTGTTATTGTGATATATAATATTTTTAATATTCAATTGAATATTGTAGCTAAGTCTATTATTAAATAGTATCCCAATAATTGGTATGACTAACAATAGCTAACACAATTTTAACATGGAAAATACCCGAACGATACTTTAAGAAAGTAGAGGGTAATAATATAATAGACGCAGGACAGAAGAATATAGAAAAAATATGAGTGTTAGCCATAACTTCAACTTTTAAAATAGCACATAAACACTAACGCATATAAAATAGAAGATGGGAAAGCCAAAAAAGAAGATCATAATGATGGTGTCATGAATAAATTAAATTAAATATAAAACTAACCTCTATTAATAATCGAAAATATTATTTAAGAGAAAAAAATATCTTCATCAATCATGACCATATCAAGACTTATCAAACTTACCCCTTTTGATCTACGAGCTCAAATAGTCTAGAAACTCGAACCTTGGTTTCCCAATTAGTTTTAGTAGAATTAAGTTTATTGAGAAAAGAATAAGATATGACATATAGATATATGAAATAGAAAAAAATAAATAATTATGTATACAACAAATATTCTAGAAATAAAATAATTAGTCAATTGCATAATACCTCTGCAATGTCGTTGACAACTTTCATTTGATTTTTCATGTAATGCCATTACGGTATGCTCAAAACTACAGATATGTATTTTTTATCTTTATATAACTCAATTTTTAAAAGTTTGAAAGACATAATTGCTATTGTCACATATAATACACTATTTTTATAGTTATTTTTATATGTATTTAAAATAAATAATAAATAATATGTTATTGTTCATCTAAATAAATATAATTTCATAAGTTGTGAAACTATATTATATATGGAAATTTATTTCGAGCACTCTTCGATGGTAAGAAATTTATAATATTGCGAATTATGTAGCAAAATTTATATTCAATTTACATAGTTGAATAATTTAGGTTGTTTATTTATAATCAGAGTGTAATCTTCACTTATTAAAAACATCTTATATGTATTTATATCTATGTTAAGCACTAATTTGGAAAAAATTAAAAATTAAAAAGAATGACATGTCATGTTTAGGTGGAGCTCTCTATAATATTCTATGGTTGTTTTTTTAAAATCATACTCTAATTTTTTCAGCATCCATAACTCTAATATATATGTAACTTTATCGATATAGATTTTAATTTTCGTTGTAACAACAAAGTTTCCTTAATAAATTTGGTTGCAATACTAAATTGCTTTGGTTCAGTTGAGTAAGGCTAGTGTTTGGATCCTCTAAAGTTCTAAAAGAACTCTACAATGTAGTGTTTGAGCAATATTAACCATTGAAAAAAAAATCAATGGCTCATATATTATCTTTCCAAAACCCGCTCTATTTTTTCTCATCAAAATCCACCCCGTATTCCCCCCTTCCACCAATATGAGCCTTTGATTTTAAAATGTATGGTTCATATACAACTCTACCTTGTAGAATTTGATAAAACTCTAGAGGATCTGGACTCATAAGGCTGATGAGGTTTTGAATGATTTATATATATATATATATATATATATATATATATATATATATATATATATATATATATATATATATATATATATATATATATATATATAATCCTGTAAATTGGACCTATGATAAAATGCTATAGTCACATATACTACACTATAGTTATAACTATTATTATATTTATCTAAAAGAAAGACTAAATAATGCCTTACCATTAATCTAGTTAAATATATTTTCATGAGTTGTAAGCTATATTGTAAATGGATCTTATTTTGTATCATATTTTAAACACTCTCAAATGGTAAAAAAATTATAATGTTTTGAATTAGGTAGCAAAAGTTATATTCAATTTACATAATACAATAATTTAGGTTGTTTATTCAAAACGAAACTCTAATTTCTCGTTATGCAAAACTCCTTTTATGTATTTAAATATATGTAGAACTCTATTTTTTAAATATTTAAAATAAAAATTAATGACATGGCAATCCTACGTGGCGCTCTCTATTTCATAAGTTGTAGAATTATATGTAAATGGATCTTATTTCGGAGCATATTTCGAGCACTATCCAATGGAACAAAAATTATAATATTATGAATTACATAGTAAAAGTTATACATAATTTACATAATATAATAATTTAGGTTGTTCATTCAAAATCAAACTCTAATTTTAGCTTATCTAACTCCTTATGTGTATTTAAATCTATGTAGAATTCTATTTTCTTAAAAGATAAAAATAAAAGTTGATGATATGTCAATCCTACGTGGCGTACTCTATGACCTCGAAATCTTGAGGAGCTCCCTATGCTCTTGAAAAGTTCCTCCGTTATATATATATATATATATATATATATATATATATATATATATATATCTTTATATATATCTACGGAATTATTTTTATAATTTTTATAGGGGATTATTTTATTATAATATAAAAAAAAATCATTAGAAAATAAGCTTAAAAAAAATGGACCAATCCCAACAAGTATACTTCAAGGAGGGAAAGGTGGTAGCTCAGTAGAGTACCACCCCGAGTTCCAAGGCATTGTCCAGGGTTCGAATTCTCATCCCAACAATATGTTGGGGCATTTACTTCTGGGCTGTTTAGCTTTGTACCCAACCTCTGAGCTGGTGTGCCCTGCATCTAGTAGTCTAGCAAGGATTGGTCTTCGGACCAATTATCTTTCCGGATAAAAAAAAAAGTACACTTCACGCTCACACAAAGAATTAACACAAACGATGAAAAAGATAGATTATTTTAGGACTTGAAGCAAACTTTGTTTTCGTATCTAATATTCGAATTTGTTGCCTACTTGAGAAGTAGTTTATAATTTTCAAATTTTATTTTGTATGCTAGTCGAAGCAAAACAATCGACTATAGATTTTGTTGCATTCTGTTTTCACTTGCTACTATAGGGTGCTTATCTAGTTTGTGCGACTTGTGAGCAACTCGAACTTGACTCGAAATCCTAAAGAGCACGGGTTGAACAAAGGCCTAACGAGTTAACGAATAATGAGCATGAGTCGAGCAGAGTTGAAAGGTCTTTGAGTTCAATCGAGTAGAGCTCTACTCGAGATCGACTTGCTCGATTATCATGTGCCTTGATGGCATATATATTTTAGTTGATAGTTGGAGGGCAAAGGTTCAATGATTGGTAGAAGGGAAAAAATAAAACTGCGAAATCTAAGATTAGGGTATATAATACAGATTTTTCACCCGTTTCGACTTTAGTTTGGTGTTGGAATGCGACCCATTGAAGAAAGAAAGGACAATCTTAGTCATTTTGTACTAATACAAAACAAAATCTTTTTACTATTTCACGGTTTTTTCAAAAATGTTGCGTATTGATGCATGATACGTGCATGGGTTGCTTCACCAACTATCTTTATTTTCTTTATTAGAAGTGTTGCATGGTTTTACTTTACTGTTAAAGTGAAGGTTTTACATGTAACCAAAAATTTGTCTTTATTGTTATGTTAGTCTAAGTAGTTGTGTTGTTTTAGTTATGTTGGTTGTAATAAGGTCCGAAATTCTTAGCTTATTTCGGTTCATTAAGAGTCTGGTGTCATGGGTTGTATTTTAGGAAAGTTGCCTTAAAACATGAAGAGAAATGGCATGCAAGGATGTGTCCTTGCTGCCGTGAGATTTAGTGTTTTTAAGGAAAGGTTTGCACATCTTTCCTTAAGCTAATGTTTCCTTAAGTTCTAGCTAGATTCTAGACTTTAATTTAGGAGAAATTTTCCTTATTTCTTCCTATGCTAGCCGTGGCTTGTGATGTACTTGGGGAGCATGGTTTTCTTGCCTCTTCTTCTATGAATACATGCCTAGTCCTATGAGGCTAAATAAGAATTGATTATTGAGATTTCAGACTTGTTTGTCTTCGTAAGTGTTGGACGGATTTTTCCAAGACTTGATTGTTTTTAGGGAGTGAACCTAAACACAAGAACCTTAGTATTAGGCGAGTGAAACCTAAAACTAAGTGAGATTAAAGGGAGTTAGTGAGTGAAGCTAATAAACTTAATCTCAAACACATCCTAATTCGAACCCTTGGTGAGTGAAGCCTAGTTATTAGAGTTATAACCCTTAGTGAACCTTGGTCGAGTGAAGATCTAGGGAAGCTAAGCTAGATTCCGTTCATGGAATCATATCACGTATATTAGGTAATTCAAGAAGTGATAAAACGGGTCATTCAGGTACGATGCTGATCGGATCACTTGGGTCAGGTATGTTTCGAGTCTGCTCATTATCAGTTCGGATTAGGCCTATTTTAAGTCTATGCGATTTGTTCGGATGGAGTCTGTTTTTATCAAGTTAGTATTTAATTTAAATATATAATTTACAAATAAAATAAACCCTCCATCTCTAAATAGAGTTTCCATTTTTCCATTTACGTCTGTCCCGAATATATTTCTCATTTCCTTATTTGGTATGGGTCCACCAATTAAAATATTATTTAGCATTTATTTTTTATTATATTACTCATTTCCCCATAAACACAATGACTTTATAAAGTGATCCACATTTTCTCTCCTCAACAAACAATTCATGAATAGTGTACCAACTTTAATTTTTTATTATGATTTAATACAATAAAGGTCCCACTTATGATTTCTCCTAAATAATTGTGCCCAAAAGAAATAGGAACTATATTTAGGGATGGAGGGAGTAACTAAAATTAAATATTTTAAGTCAATACAAATGACGGATTGGAGATGATATTAAAAGTAAATAAAAAGTATTAATATAATAAAACATTAAATTCGGTTCATTTTGTAGTGATGATCGCTAAAGGTATCAAGTTAGTTTGGGTCTGGTCAAGCTCGGGTCTGCCTAATTTGGGTCGAGTCGTCGGGTCAACTTTGACTCGCCATTTTTAGCTACGATTTGGCTCAGGTCGTTCAAATCGGATTAACTTTGCCAGGTCTAAATAGTTTTTTATAAGATTCCCAAATAAATAGATCAGTTAAAGAAAAATAAATTCAAATGAATACCAATATACTTAAGTTCTACTATATTCAAATAAGTTACTATATCCATCAACATCTTATTAGTTTCGATAAAGTCTACTAGCCTTGTTTCAAAAATAGATAGGCTACCAAGCTTTAAGAATAAGTTTCCCCTAGAATAGTTAATATAAAATTAAGTTCAGTAATATATTGGATCAATAACTTTTTCTCAAAGCCAAACTTTATTAATTTATAGGAAAATTTGTGAGAAACAACCTTTTAAATACAAGTTTTTACGAGAAACAACCTTTTAAAAAAAATCTGGCAAAAGAAGACCTTAAGAAGAAAATATTTTGCGAGTAATAACCTCACTCTTTTTCCGGCATTGACCAAGCATTTTTCAGCGTTGACTCGTTAAAACCGAATATGTGAAGGACACGTGAACTTCATATTTTATGTTTCAACCCTGCTTTTTTCCATTTTTCGACATTGACCAAGTATTTTCGATGTTTATTTTATCAGTATATGAAGGAAAATGGGGTTGAAACATAAGAAATGTGGGTTACTTGCCTTGCCATGTTTGGTTTTAGTGAGTCGAAGCCGTAAAATACTTGGTCAATGCTTGAAAAATGGGTCAAGGTTGTTTCTCGCAAAAAAAATACTTAAAAGGTCTTAATTTGCCAAAAAAAAAAATATTTAAAAGGTTGTTTCTCGCAAAAACTTGTATATAAAAGGTTGTTTCAGACAAATTTTCCTAATTTATATCATATTATTAATATTTGCTACCTATTAATTTTCTACTTTTAAGAAAAATATTTGCATATTACTTGCAGCCAACTAAATCATGGATCAGTTTAGACTACTAGTTATTAAACCCAAACAACTCCAACATACACTTCTTCCATGGTTAGTTTTACTTTTAATAAAACCAAAACTACTCCATCAAAGCTACTCCACAAAAGCTACTCCATCAAAATTGTACTCGATATATAAACATATCTCTATATGCAAATCAATGCCAAAAGAACAAGAAATGAACATGATCTTCCATTCTCCTCTACCATCTTCATAAATCATGTCGAACACCTCAATTCCATCTATGTCAACTACTTTCTTCATCTTCTTCCTCCTCTTCTCAATCATACCTTTCTCTTACTCAGCCCGAATTCTCCTCGCCGCCGCCGACCCGCCTCAACCATTTCAACATCCAACTCAACCCTCAATCACATTCTTAATGCAAGATATACAACCTTCATCAACAAGAAACACACTAAACCAACAACAAGCACCTCCCTTCTCAAAGCCTTTAGGGACATACCCTTCAACATTTGGAAGCATACCTTTACCCTATCAAACTAACCCAATAAATCACAACACTCCTACACAAACACCACTAGATATGCCCACGTTCGAGATCGCGTTCCCGGCAACAAGCACTCTCCATGAAGAGCTAGAGTTTGGGCTAGTCACCAACATTGAAGAGGATATCTACGTCGAAAACTCGGTGTATGGACCGATGTTGGTGGGAAAAGCTAGGGGGATTTATGTGTCCATGAACTCACTAGAGGAGGCAAATCATCATATCATGGCAATGACTGCAAGTTTTACTATTGAAAATGGAGATGATAATAAGAGTAATGATGAGATAGATAGCTTGAAGTTTTTTGGAGTTCATGAAAATAAAGATGTTTTAGAGTGTCATGTTGCTGTGATTGGTGGCACTGGCAAGTTTAAAGATGCTAATGGATATGCTGCTATTAGAGTAGTGAGTAGAAATTATAGAGGATCTTATGATATGGAGGTGTCAAGTGAAGATGCAAAAATTATGCTTTGGTACAATGTTTATCTTAGCTAAATTAAGTATTTATTTGTAGAGGGATATTTATTTAATTGTATGTTTGTAGAGAGTCAGAAAGAGATTAGGGTTCAAAGCTTGACTCTCATCCAATAACATCGCAATATATATGATACGTCAATTAGGAAACCTAACAAAGATACAACTCTATTTTTAGGCAACTTCCTAAAATATATATCTCTACACCCTCCCTTAAGTTGGAGAATGGGAATAAAGATCGAAAATACCCAACTTGGACAAAACAAAATCAAACTGTGACTTACCAAGGGCTTTAGTATATATATCAGCTAATTGAGCCTTCATCAAAACATAAAAGGGTTCAATTAGACCATCAATAATGGCATCACGCACAAAATATCAATCAACTTCAATATGTTTTGTGCGCTCATGAAAAACTGGATTCTGAGCTAAGTGAAGCGCAAACTCACTGTCACAGAACAAGGCAATGGATTTGGGATGATGATCACCTAAACTGAGTAACAAGCCCTTCAACCACTTCAGCTCACAAGTAATGGCAACCATAGAACGATATTCTGCTTTCGCAGAGGAACGAGAAACAGTGTGATGTTTCTTGGTCTTCCAAGAAAGAGGAGACTGACCTAAGAAAACAATCCAACCCGTCAGAGAACGACTAGTGATAGAACAAGCCGCCCAATTAGAATCACACCAACCTTGAAGAGAAAATTTACTATCTGAACGCAACAAGAACCCTGACCCGACGAGCCTTTCAAATACCTAACCACACGTAAGGTAGCCTCCTAGTGTTCCTGAAGAGGATCATGCATAAACTGAGATAAAACATGAACAGAGTATGCAAGATCAGGCCGAGTGGCAACCAAGTAAATCAAGCAGCCTACAAGGCGACGATAGGTTGCGGCATCCACTAAAGGAGGACCAGTGGCGTGAGTAAGATGATGATTTTGCTCAATTGGGAAACCACAAGTCTTAACACCTAACAAACCAACCTTAGAAATGATGTCAAGAGTATATTTCCTTTGGCATAAGAACAAACTAGCAGAACTACCAACAACCTCACTACCAAGGAAATATTTAAGAGGACCAAGATCCTTCATCTTAAAGCAATCACTCCAACAAGCTTTGAAAGTAAACAAAGCAGCGAAATCATTCCTGAAAATAACGAGATCATCAACATAAACCAACATTGTACATTAATCTGAGTGGAACCATGAGTGGAAGTGAAGGAGAATAATCATAATAAGATTGCAAGAAACCATACCCTTTTAAAGCAGAAGCCGACCTGGCAAACCAACAACGTGGAGCTTGATAAAGACCATAAAGAGACTTGCGAAGTTTACATACCAACTTAGTGTTGGAACATTCAAAGTCGGGAGGAAGTTTCATATAAATTTCTTTATTGAGATCGCCATGAAGAAAGGCATTGTAAACGTCCTTCTGATGAAACTCCCAAGAAGCAGCAATAGCAAGAAAGTCCAAAACAGTGCATATCTTGGCTATGGGAGAAAAAGTTTCATTATAATCAACTCCAGCCTCTTGATGATTACCCAATACAACACGACGACATTTCAAACGTTCTATCTCTCCATTAGACAAATACTTGGTCCTATAGACCCACTGACTCCCCAAAGCTTGCTTGTGAGGCGACAATTCCTCCAAAGTCCAAATGCCAATATCTTCCAAGGCACAAATTTCATCCTGCTTAGAAGCCTTCCAACTAGGATCTTCCATGGCCTCCTTAAAAGACCCGGGGTTAGTAGTAGAAACAACAGCAGCAAGAAACTTCCTATAATTCACAGAAAATTTTGCACAATTTATATAGTGAGCTATAGGATAAGGAGTACCTGAAGGTGACGAAGGTGAAGGAGACGGAATGGATGGAGATAGACTAGGAGCGATAACCAAATGAGTCACAGAATCGCGCAACAAAACTGAGGGAATTCTTTCCGTTTTACCATGGCCAAGCTCATGCTCAAGAATGGGGTTCAGCGTGTGACTGGGCTAAACCGAAGAGTCCAAAGAAGCAGTGGAAACGAGTGGACTTGGGAGAAGGGCAATGGGCTCGAACGCGGAAGAAGGAAGGGGAGAAGCAAGCCTAGTAGCTAAGGAAGGAGAGGATGGATTTATGGAAGCGGAGGCTGCAAGGGAACGGAAGGTCCATGCCCATTTAAGGAGGTAGGGGCGTTTGTAGAGCTTGGTGAAGCGGGCTGGGCAGAGGAGACATGTTCTGAAGATTTTTGAGGTGGACGGGGCTCAGGAGCTGGACCGAAAACGAGGGTAGGCAAATCAGTGGACACAAGACACAATTCATCAAAATCAAAATAGGCACATCATCCATGGGCTAAAGAGCATTGGGAACAATGTTTACATCTTCCAGAGTCATAAATGGTAATTTTTCCTCAAAAATTTGAACATCACGAGATATAAAGAATTCTTTGTGTCAAGATCAAATAATCGTCAGCCCTGTCTACCAAAAGAATATCCTACTTGGAAACTTATCCCCTTTAGTTTTATAATTATGATCTGAGCAAAGCATAGACACCCAAATGTTCGAATAGCCTCATAAGCAGGAGGGAAATTAAATAGAATTTCAAAGGGAGATTTATTATTCAACATGGAAGAGGGAGTGCGATTTATGAGATGAGCTGCAGCAAGACACTCTCCCCCATAAATAAATAGGTAAATTGGCTTGAAAACGCAAAGCCCTTCCTACATTCAAGATGTGTTTATGCTTTCTCTCGACCCTCCCATTTTGTAAAGGAGTAGCAACACAAAAAGTTTAAAAGATAATACTAGAGGCAGAAAAATAGTCAAGTAAACAATTGAATTCAATGTCATTGTCATTTTGAACTATTTTAATAGTTTGAGAGAATTGACGGTCAACTATAGCAACAAAGGTCATGAACATGTGAAAAACCTCATTTTTATCTTCCATAAATAAATTCAAACAGCAGGAGAAAAATCATCAACAATAGTCAAGAAATATCTCGCACCACAAAAAAAGGCATGTCTATAAGAACCCCATAAATCACAATGAATCTTTCCAAAAATTCTACTAGTCCTATTCTCACTACTAGGAAATTTATCTCTAGGATGTTTAGCACGAAAACATATTTCACATGCTTTGTTCAAACTACCCCCTATGACCTCACATAGGAGGAAGTAACTTTACTACTTTCTCTGAGGGATGTCCTATACGCCTGTGCCAAAGCTCTAAGTCCGAAGGTACAACATTGACGAAAACTGAGCGAACTAAATCACCTCCACATAATTATTAAAGTACATCCTGTCTACGTCCCGTTCCAATCAACTCCTTCATGTGGTCCTGTATAGCACACATAGAGGAGTTAAACGCACAATACAATTCATATCATGAGATAATTGTGAAACCGAAAGTAAATTACAACTGAAAGTAGGAACAAAGAGCACATTACGGAGAATAATAATAGTAGAAAAAGAACATAACCCGTTTGAGTAGCCATAACAGTAGCACCATTAGGAAGACCCACGGGACAATCACAAATAGCCACTAAATCAAAAACCAATTCTTTTCACTAGTGACATGATGAGTAGCACCAATGTCAATAATCTAAGAGTCAGAAGCAAACGTACCATTCAAGCTATCATCAGATATTTTAGAGTTACTAAAGAGGCCAGCAAGAGCCTTCCATTGGTCGGCCGTGAAGAACTGAGAAGATGAGCACCAAGAGTGGAGGACCCCGCGGACGTGGTGAGACAAGTAGGAATGGCGCTAGTCTTGGCCACGCCACGGCCATGCGAGCCTCCAGGATGCTGAGAACCTCCCTTAGAGGAGTCATCTTCGTCCGGGTACCCCCCTAACTCAAAACATTTATCAACAGCATTACAATGAGTGCATACCAATAAGGACAAACATTTAGCGGCTTCATGGCTGACTTTGTGACAATGAGAGCAAACCGGGCGACCACACCCACAACCAGCTCTGACTGCAAACCCCAGCACGTCGGGAGACTTGTCCTCGACAAAACCACGAGCAATACGGACTCACTCGTCCTGAGACACCAACTGGAATGCGCGATCAAGATAAGGCAGGGGTTCGGTCGACAAAATCGTGGTTTGAAGAGGGCCATAATAATTAGCGTATAACCCCATCAAAAAGTAGTGAATTTTGTGAGTTTCACGCCATTGGGCATGAAGTTCACTAGCCAAACAAGATGGACAACATGAGCTTGAACTCAATGGTTCATGTTTATGCAATTCTTCCCACAAATAGTGATTCATGTTTATGCGGATTTTAGTTGTTGAATAAGTGGAACATTAACTAAAGGAATTATAGTTGTAAGATTATTCCACAGATGAGAAGCCTCATGAAATTTGGATAAAGTACTTTTTACCTCCGGATCAATAGTGTTAGTGATCCATGAAATCAATATAGCATTGATGGTCGTCCGATCGACAACGGTGTATGGCGGCTTAGGTCCCGTGAGAACACCGTCAAGGAAGACGAATTTTCGTCGAGCTTCAAGGGCGATTTGTACGTCGGGCGACCAGTGGTCATAATTGTCATGGCGCAGCCTTTGTCGGGAAAATCCACTGGTCTGTCACCTGTGCTGAGGTAAAACAGCGAGTTTATGTTGATGTTGTTGGATGGCGGTGGTGGATCTGCTTTGTCCCCCATCATAGCCGGAAAAAAACTTAGGAGATAGGCTCTGATACCATGTAGAGAAAGAGAATAGGGTTCAAAGTTTGACTTATCATTCGTTAACATCATAATATATATGATGCACCAATTAGGAAACCTAACAAAGATACAACTCTATCTTTAGGAAACTTCCTATAATATATATCTCTACAATGTTTTATATATAGGACTAATCTAGTTCTTGATGTAAGCTTTCTGTACTGTTAAAATTTTGGGACCTAGGTACATTTAAAATTTTATCATTGATAACGTAGATAATTTCCCTTGCAATTTTTATCAAAAAATATACACCATAATAACATGGATAATTATCTGAATATGTATTGATTGTAAATAGAATTAACCACACGCTAGTCTTTCAACTGTTTCTAACTTTAGGCTAGTAAGTGAAATCCTTCCACATATAAGTGATTGATAGTAAATGAAATTAACCAAGTACTCCTATCGTCTTTCGACTGTTTCTGAGTTCAGGCTATCTAGTAAGTGAAATCCTTCACTTGCACAAGTAAAATAGTCTAAATTGCAAGTTCTTGTGCATTTTGAGTACATTGAGCATGGTTGCATTGTCCAATCAACCCACTGAAAAACATATATCTTTAAGAATAATACACTTATAGACTGTTTGGATAGGGGATTTGGAGAGAGGGAGAGAAAGAGAAAGAGAAAGAGAAAGGAAAGAGATATATTAACTTCGAAAAAACTTAGACCAAACAACTGTCTGTTTTTTCAGTCTGGATCGGAAAATCGAACATTTAAAAAACTTGGACTTAATTAGGGCCCTAATATGTATGTAGGTTTACCCTTAGGCCTCTAAGGCTGTGCATGTTCATGATTAGCTAGTAGCCTAGTAATGAAAAAAAAAAGTTTTATTTTTTACTTCTTTTGTGATTTGAGTTACAGTTTTGAATTCATTTTGTTATCACAAATTTGAAGTTATATAGTCTTTTTTGGTGGTTAATGTAAACTGTAAAAGGATAATAAAGGTCCTACCAGATTTTCAACTAAATTTTATGGCATGATTCTTGCTACCACAACATTCTACAAAATGCTTATCAATGCAGCATGAATATATAACTCTTTTATGTACGAGTGACTCTCGATTTTTTAAACTATTTTCTTTGTTCAGTTTCATAATAATACATAGTTCCTTTAACTACTTAGCACAATCTAATTTACCAAAAAGAATACCCGAACCTTTGTCCTCAAATCATATATATATATATATATATATATATATATATATATATATATATATATATATATATATATATGTAAAAAGGTTCATGTATATGATTATATCTAGGAATTAGAAGATGATGTAAAGTAAAATGGCCCTTGTTTAATCATCAATGATGATCATATCAATAACATCAAAACCTCATTTTTATTCTACTCACCTAACCAATCCCTATATTCTTCATCGTCACTCTCCCTTATCAACCCTATTATTGGAACCCCCAAACCAAACCTTAGAAGCCGAGGGTTTTTAGAAATGGCCGACATGATGATGCCATATGACGAACATATTAATGGTGTAGCCTTAATTCCAAATCTCGGAGTTAACGCGGTTCCGTCTTACCCCTTCTTCCTTATGGATAAGGATATCATAGATCTTTTTCAAAAGTATATAGAAGGAAACTTGTCGGCTGACTGTCCCGTGAAACCGCTCAAATTTACGATGTATACTATCAACCGTCTATGACATCTATATGCCATTAGGGTAGGTCAACTTTCACATCAACCTCTCTTCTTCTTCTCTCACTGAGTAGGGAATCCAACCAAATGAAACCTTGATATGTCTTAAAAGACAACACATGAGGATGTTATAGCAAGTATTTGGAGGCCAATGGTCAGATCTAGGTCCATAAAACGTACGGGATGCATGTATTGTTAAGGCTATTCATTTCGGATCGGCAAAAATGCGATCCGAATCAGATTTGAAAAAACTCAGATATCCAAAATTTCCGGATCAGATTACTGTATCTCCGAAATTTTTAGAAGGCCAATTTTAATCGGTTTTAGCATTTTTCACGCCACCTTTTTTTACAAATTTGGGCTTTTTGTAACACTCCGATAATTTTCTCTTTTCTAAAATACCTTTTTAATATGAAACTTAGAGAATCATCAAAGTATTATCGCTCGTGTGGAAACGTATCGGCTTATTCAGAATTTTACAGCGGAAAACATAATAAACAAACTTTATAAATAAAACTTAGTCAACTACAAAGTCAACTCCAAAAGTCAAAGTCAAACTTAAAACCAAAACCAACTACGAAAAGTATAACTCAAAGTATTATAAAAATAATCTACACAAGCTCTCCAATCCCGAACCCATGATGCATCATCTTCAAACCTGTAGATGGACAATGCACTATTAATCCCTAGAGACTGCTCACCAAAATGGGTCATCACAGGATCAATAAGGCATAGCCATGATCAACATGCATACACAAAAGCACGTAATCAGCAAAGCTGAGTACTACATACTAAATAAATAAACAATCCTAGCATGATACTAATAAGTATTAAGCAGAAATAAATAATAATATAATGACTTGCAGATAACTTTTACTAAACTAAACTTTACAACCACATTCTTATTACTTTGAATGAAATAGTCAATGGACCGAGTTGTCTAACTAAAACCAGCCTTCCCTTTGAAAGACGAAATACGGGTGTGACTCCGTATTTCCATGACCTACGATATCGATGAACCTTTTAAATAAAAATAGGACACGGTGATCAATCCGGTCCCAGGAAAAGCCATGGGCTACCACCATGTACTCCAACTCCTAATTGTCCAACACTTCAGACGTGCACAAGTCTAAAGCTATTGCTATCCACGTTTCACTTTACATGATTTATCAGTTATTACTTGTTATGACTCACATGTAAAACAAACATTATAATCATTCAACAATCATAAACTTCCATTTTTATCTTAGGATAAGATAAGTGATCACACAACTTAACAACCTAAGATTAATTCCAACTTTAATCCAATCTTCCTTTATTTGTTGAACCTAGCCAACAACCAAACTACCTTTCATAGGTATAAAATATCAACTTACCAAATAAGGCCCTCGATCCTTATAAAGCAGTGAAATACTCAAAAGGGAACAACATGATCAATCATGATCCAAACCAATATATATACTAATCCCTCATATGAACTAATAAAATAAAGTTCCCAACCATATATTTGCATCAATCTTCCATACAAACATAATATAAATCTCATAATATAAATCTTATAATCAACATGTTTCACACAACGGCATAAAACATGCAAATCCAACATAATAGAAATCATATATGAACTCAACATAGTTCCTATACATGATACTACATAATTCTCATCCTTAAAATCATGATACTAATCCAATCAACACATAGGTATGTACGTACCTTATGTAGACAAATTGAGAGGCACTTTCACAACCTTAAAAGTCGCCTAGAGAGAATATGCCGCCTAAAACAACCAATATAAATTCACAATCAATCCTTTATGACTTTACAGCAATAACAAAATACTTTAAACCCTTCTTAAAAGCGTTTAAAACCTTTCCCATCATAAAAACTTGATTATTAAACCCCTTAGTATAGTACTACTACACTAGTTGTTAAAAACTCTCAAAAACTCATGCTTTAAAATCATTAAACTACATATCAATACTACCTTTAAATTTCTAGCAATATATTATGTATTAAAACTCCCTTAAAACATATCTGAACATATTTAAAATCTTAAAAATAATCAATTTCATAACTTATAATAAACTACTATGATTTTCCAACATTTAAAACCCTAAAAATTCATGCTTTGATAATTAAAAATCCAATTCAAACCTAATATGCAAATATGAATTTTATTTCTTCAATACATAAATTATATACACTTAGATTCATAACTAAATAATCAAACTAAACTTTTAAACATAAATAAATTAAAACAAATCTTAAAAATATAAACTTTGAATAAAACTTGAGGAGGAAGAAAAGTAATCAAACCAAAGCAAGAAGAGAAGGGATGCCGACAGGGAGGCAGCGACGACTTTCGGCAGTCGATGAACGGCCGATGGGACGGCAGCAGCCGACGAAGAAAAGAAGTGAAGACCGAAGGAGAGGGAGGACGAAAACCGAAGAGAGAGAGAGAGAGAGAAGAAATAAGGAGGACCGAAATTGTGGGGAAAAAGGAGAAGAGAGAAAATAAGTTGTGTGGGAAAAATTGGGGGTTTATGGGGTTTATATAGGTTCCCCTTGTAGGCTTAGGAAAAGGTAATTGGGCTCAAACTATAAATTTTTTTCCAAATCAAAAAGTGTTTGGGTTATTCAAACCCAATTAGGATCCTTTTCCATTAATTATCAAAAAAAAAGGATCCTTTTCCAAATCCAAAACGTGTTCAAACATTTCAAATATTTTTCAAAGCATGACTCAATAAAATATTTGACTTCTTTAAATCATTAAAATAATTCCTTTGACTTTCAAATAGTCAACCTTTGAAGAAATAAATCATTTAAATACTAAAATATACTTAAATATAAATAACTATTAATTAAAATATATTTATAAAATTCATAAATTTACTAGGGATTACACTTTTGGCCATGTATATTGTTGGTCGACATTAGAGTTGTAGACTAGCAGTAACTAGTATGTACTAATGTACTAAAGTAGTACTCAATTAGACTTTTACCTATATTTAGCTAAGTTGGCAGTAGCATGCATCATTGTTGGTTGCTCAATCATCTAATAACTTTCACCTAAAAACAAACATCCATACATCCATCATTGTAGGTTTTTTTTTCAAAAAAAAAACTTATACACTTTTAAAAAAAGGGATATTTTGGATATCAGGAAATTTAAAAGATCGTGATCCGTATCTGATCCGATTTTTTCGGATATCCGATCCGAAATACCGAAACTCAAAAAATCTGATCGAATATTTGATTTTTCGAATGGGATCTATCGGATCAGATCATTATGAATAGCCCTAATAATAAAAACTTGAAAATCGATTCGACGAGGTAAGTATAATAAATTACTTGTTTGTATGTCTTCCTTCAGTCTTGCTAACTAGTTTTCTTCGTTTGACATAAGAAAGTTGAGACGAGTAGCCGCATTTTATCCTAGTGAATTTTCACTAGTTGAACTTTCTTTTATGGAAGATTCACTTTGAAATTTCATTGTTGATATTCGAAGTGATGAGAGATTTTCAATGTTGAAGAGCCTTAGTGAGCTTTCCATGAAACATGTTGAGACTCAAAAGCACGAAGCACATTCAAGAGTATATCTGCTTCTCAAGTTAATATTGCTTCAACCCGTGGCGACAATTAGTGTCAAATGAGCATTTTCAGGAATGACTATAATAATAAAAAAAATTGTGTAGAACTCGACGAGAACAATTGTAAGAGTTTATTTAGAAGGATTTTTAGATTGTGATTTAAATAAAATAATTTTTTGTCGGTAATTTTATGCAATTTTAATTTTTTTTTGAATTCTTATATACTATTGGCTCCCCAGGACTAAAATCCTAGATGTGCCCTTGTATATACATTAATTTATGAAAAGACTTCTAGATGTACATGAAGTAAATATCATGAGTATTGAATCCACATGATAGGTTTAACCATGTATTATTACTAATTTGTATGTGTATACAGTGGCGGATCCAGGAATTTGAAAATAGTTGGTCACACTAATGCAAATATGCAATATGAAAATTAAATTAATAATTTGAATGAGATTAAATAAGTCGATTGAAAAGGCCAACACAATACAATCAAGCACATAATACATGATACATCATTCAAAAATAATTTCTAAAACATTCTAATTCCTAACCTTAGTAACATAATTCCTAAATCACAAATTCACAATACAATCATTTGTCAATTTCGCATCCTAATCTAATTCCTAAATCACAACACAATCGTAATGAAATCCAATTGACAAAAATACACAAATACACAATCATTTGTCAATTTCGCATCCTAATATAACTCCTAAATCACAACACAATAGTAATGAAATCCAATTGACAAAAATACATAAATACACAATTATTTGTCAATTTGGCATCCTAATCTAATTCCCAAATCACAACACAATCGTAATGAAATCCAATTGACAAAAATACACAAATACACAATCAATTTTCAGCAACAAGCCAACAATGATTCAATGAAGAATAATTGAAGAAGCGATTAAGCGAAGATTAAGAAGGTTGAATTAGAAGAATACCTAAAGATTGAAGTTTGGCGCCGCTGCCGCCTGGTCGCTCCCGCCAGCTGCCGCTGCCGCCTGCTCGCTGCCGACGAACAAGAAATGAAGAAGTGAGACAATCAGACAAACAACGACAATAGATTCTTCGCGACAAAAAGAATAGATCGAACAAAACCCTTACAAAATCAAACAAAACAATTTCCAGAATAGATCGAACAAAACCCTAACAAAATCAAACAGAAAGAATAGATCGAACAAAACCCTAACAAAATCAAATCAAACAAAATCAATCAAAAAATAGATCGAGAAAAATGATAAAAAATTGAAAGAATTACAAAAAAAGACGGAAAGAATAACAAACTCACCGGTGAGTCGGCGACGAGTCACAAGTCTCACAATTGAGTAAATGACGAGTGACGACGAAGATCTGAACTGCTCGTTGAACGACTACTCGCTCGTTGCCGGCCTGCAGCCCGCTGTCGCCTGAATATCTACCAAAGAGTGACCGGCAAGGGCGAGTGGCGCCGCTGCGAGTTAGGGTTTTTCGCATTGGATTCACGAAGGAGAAAGAGAGAGAAAGAGGAAGACTGGGTTATTTCGCGTGTGAGAGAAGAATGAGGCTTCGAAATGAATTTTTTTTTTCCAGAAATAATAGTTGGTCACGTGACCAACAATGACCCTAAGTATATCCGCCACTGTGTGTATACAAACGAGGACATAGATGTACATCGTACATAAATCTGGAGGTTTATATAGAGTGTTATTAGTGTAATATTGCATGTAAAAGAATAGGATGGACTTTTACATACAATATTACACTAATAAGTGTGACAAAAGAAATTGTAGAATAGGCCATTATTGGTTCAAACTAAATAAAAATAGCAACAATAATTAATCGTACAAGTAATAGAAGGAATGTAAGTTAGCTAACTCAGTCGCATGAGGAGCCTTAATGTGCTTAAACACTACATCTATTTCTTTATAATTTATACATTGTTTTAACTTTTACACTGAAATATGACCATTATCAATAAGTAAAAATTACAAAAGATTAATACGTTGAGAAAATTTTAGAAGCTCCTATATTACTATGTTTTTCCTAACATATATATAAGGTTTTGTTTAGCTCACCTTAAAAGAATAATGAAGGGTCGTTAGTTATGTTATCTTTTGACAAAAAAAATGTATTGTTGTCCATAGGAGTATCATGTTGGGAAAATGAAAAATAATAATATATTATACTTAATAAATAAAGATTTAAGTTATCGCATAAATTTTAAAAAATTATTTTGGTGTAATGAGAAAAATTGAAGTAAAAGTAAATAATCATTATTGACCAATTTCCAAAGTACTGAACATGTAAGTTATAATAATTAGTCATGACTTTTATCTATTGTCTCATTTATTCCTATTAACTTAAAATCTACGTCATCAGCTACAATCCACACATCGAAAGAGTTTGGAAACTAGTAACAATAAGTGACACACAAATGGTACATAAATTGCGAGATAGAAAATTTGAGTTCGTCAAAACCTAATCCAAATTCCAAACCCTTTCAAGATACAAGATACAAGATACAAGATAGTCTGATTACATTTTATATTACACTTCATCCAATTCACTTGATTGAACCCTTTTTCGAGCTAAATATCAAAGGAGAACTGAGAAGAAAGTTGATAACAGTTAAACAATTTCACCAGCCGATGCACCATAAGCTAAGGGAAGTAGGGAACTACCCGTCTTCTACACATTATCAAGTTTATTATATGGCGTAAGTATGCCATTCCAAGACAAAACAAACAATGTTGTCAATGCACTTTTCAACCTGCAACACAGCAACACCAATGAACAGTTGACCACTACCTAACCATTTACAATTTTACAACCAACCTCAAACTAGCAAGTTTAGGTTGACTTAACCCAAAACCTATTATTATTATCTGCACAACAACTTCTCTAACTCCATCAGCTCCACTACAGTTTATCATTGTACATCTCACTTCTTGAAATTCCGCAGCAAATCTTATATATACCTTCATTCGCATCATTCCCTTCATCACCAGCAACAACACATCATTCTCAATATCAAATATTCAATCTCATCTGTTAAAAACATCTTTGTTAATACGATTTACAACTCCCAAACTCAAAAATGGCCAAGCTGTTCTCTCTTCCCACCATTTGCCTATTACTACTATGCCTAGGATTCGCCAACTCAGCACGGCTCCTCGAGCAGGTGGGACCAATTTTTACTCCAGCAGACGAACTGCCAGCACTACCACCAGCAGATGATTCAAGTACTGCAACCCTTTTACCAAGCGGCCAAGCCCCCACTGCAGCCACAGAGGCTCCAGCTGCGGCTGCAGATCAGGCTCCAGCTGATGATGACCTTCCGACCTCGGATGGTCAACCAGACCAGCCTACAACTACTGCTGCACCAGCTTCAGCTACTGCTGCTGCGGCTGCCCCAGAAGAAGCCACTCCTGCAGCGGCCGCCCCAGAAGAAGCCACTTCTGCTGCTCCACTCTCTGCAGGACCTGCACAAGGTGGTGAAGCTGCAGCAGGAGGGCCTGAGCATCCAGGACACCCAGCCATCTCCTTCTTCATGCACGACGTCCTAGGTGGATCCAGCGCCTCTGGCAGGATAGTCACTGGCCTGATTGCCACCAGCGACATGAATGGAATCCCCTTCTCGAGGCCGAACAATCAAGTGTTCCCAGTCACAAACGGTGTACCCCTCATGAACAACGGCAACCTCAACAACGTCCTCAACAACAACAACGTCCCCTTCCTTGCTGGGCTCACAGGCCAGAACCAACCTCAAGCCCAAACCATCATCCAAAACGCTGGAACCAACAGTGTTGTCAACGGTGGTGACAACAACCAAGCATTCGTCACCCCCGGTCAGCTACCCACTGGTACAACCCTCCAGAAGCTTCTGTTTGGATCCATTACCGTCATTGACGATGAGCTAACAGAAGGTCACGAGCTCGGGTCTGGTGTCATAGGCAGGGGACAAGGCTTCTACCTTGCTAGCTCCCTTGATGGCGAAAGTCACACCATGGCCTTCACAGCTGTCTTCCATGGTGAGGAACACGAGCAAGTTGCCGATGACACCATCAGCTTCTTTGGTGTCCACCGGACCGCATCTCCCATATCGCAGATCGCCATCATTGGGGGAACCGGGAAGTATGAGAATGCTAAAGGGTATGCTACTATTGAAACCATGCCTGACCAGAACCAGCACACTACTGATGGTGTTGACACTGTTGCTCATTTTACTGTCTACCTCTACTAGGTAAATATTACGCATGCAGTTGCGAAATTTCAATTTGTGTTATTTCATAAATGTTTATGCTTTTGTGTAATTTTAAGTACCGATTACGTTGGTGTATGTATAATCATGTGATTATTGTAAGTTAATCAGGAATTATATGCTTAATCTAAAGAGTTTTTTGGATTTACTTCTCTCTTTCTGATGATGGTAAATAGTATACAATACTTCCTCCGTCTCATTCTATTAATTATTTGCACAAAACAAAAAAACGTTCTGCAGTTACCGTCCTACAACCATACATGCAGAAACATTTCATTTTTTTTTCTTTATTTGATAAAAAACTTTCTTCGCCTAGTGTTATGGTATGGAAACAAGTGACCAATTTGTGTTGAGTGCCGCAAACTATGTTTGGAAGTGGCCGTCACCGCAAATGTAACTGCCCTCCGGGGGCTTCCCCTTCGACAGTCAAGTTAGGGACGTGTTCGGGATGATTTAGAGAGAGGAAGTATTGCTTTCATAATACAAATGATCTATTTGATAAATGAACTTTTGTGTACGACTTTGGATACCCAAATGTAGTTGCTAGAAAGCTTCGCTATCCAGGATCAAAGCCGGCATGACCAAAGCTTTGAGCTTTCCTTTCAATCAAAAGTTCCAAGTATCATTATGTTCCAATGTCTGGCCAGAAGGCAACGTTGTTTCCAATGAACCACTAGCTCTTAGATTAGCCAAGTGTAAAGGACAGAGAATTACAGGGGGGGAAACAAGAAAAGAAAATTGTATTCATTTTCAACAGCCTTTATAGAAAATGAACTTTATACAAAAATAAAGCAATCAATGCACAACGTTGAAAACTCACCCGAAAAAAGAAGAGATGAATCTAACTGAGAATTGTTTGCGTAAACAAAAACTCACCAAACCAGTGCTCCTATGTGCTTGTTCCTCAGAATTTGGAAACATGCAGACTCTACAGACTACAAATGCTTTCTGCAAAAAAATATATGCACTTTTGTATAATTCAATGACTTCATCTACCTATACGAACACGCTTTCAACAAAAAAAATCATACTTCCATGCACACAAACTCCTCTATGATTTCGTCTATCAGCAAACTCTGTATTTCTTGTACTATCAGATCTGTATCTTCTTCTAAGTCTAACCATTCCATCTCCCGTCTATGCACCTTATCAAATGATTCCGTACTGAGTTCCTTTTGTTGGTCGACCAACAAGGACCACAGCTCTTCCTCGATAACCTCCTGACTTTTATGCCTCGAACTAAATCTTTTTGCCACGGATTTTCTCCATGAATTTAAGCCAACAAAAGGTTTGACAATCTGCAGGAGTCCTGAGTTTAGACGGTCATATAAGAGCCTTCTTTCTGACTTTTCCCATGGCATATGCTTCCCATACTTCTTCTCTAGCGAGTCAAATACCAAAGGGTCCAATGCATAACCCTGCAACAACCAAGTTTTACTTTCCATCTCTAAGTTTCTCATCTGAAGACCCGACTCCACGATCACATCAACTACATAAGAGAAATCCACGCTTTCTTGGATTAAAGTTTGATAAATTTCCATTATTTGTGGATCTTTATGGTAGCAACCAACTGAAGCTCCATCATCACCGTCATCACTAGATACCACCATCTCAGGTCCCTCAGATCCTGATTCTAGAGACATGGTTTCTATGAGTTGAAGCTTTCTTTGCAACCCTATAAATGCAAGAGGTTCTAAAGTTTAGAGACAGAATTCACTGTAAATGAGAATTCAGAAAAACACTTTTTTGTAATTAAGAAAAACTAACCATGAGCATAATTCTCCAAGGAGACTGAAACTGACATATGTTCTTCATTGGGAACATGCCTACAAGCCTCCGGCCCTTCTAATGAGCTCACAGGAGATCCTGGTTCAGAAACATTGCTTTTGTTTTTCAACTGCAAAAAAGGGCACCCAAAGCATGAGAGTAAAAATTGGTAAAAGGAACCAACGTAAAGGATGTTGTAAAACTAGAAAAATGTCTTTTGAGAACAATAGGAAAAACAGGATTCTCTAAATAACAAGCTCCAAATTAATTTTTTTTGTAGAATTCAATAAGGCACACTAAGCTTCTTAAAAGATTCAGTATAACTATGAACAAGTAACAAAAAATAAAAATCTGCCAAATGAAGCTCATTAAAAGACTGTGAAGTAGAATAACCAACAACTAGTAGGTTTAGATTTGCCAAATGAAGCTTGTTAAAAAAAATGTGTGTAGTTGGCGATCCATATATATGTCTTTGTCAATTATCCATGTGGACTTACTTCCAGCATTTATCTGTATCAACTATCAAGAGATGATAACCTCCAAGTTTGCGTCCTATTGAGGCAATATGGATATTTAGTGAAACCTGAAACCTTTATTAGGTAATTGCTAAGACTAGTACATTTCCATGGTTTACACCAGCTAAAAAATTCTGATGCAATTCCCCTAAGAATCTTTGTTGCTAACATGATTATCTTGATAAACTTGTATTCAGTATGTGGGTTTGGAGGCAGGTAGCGGTAATATTTTAATTACTTAACAGTCAAGGACTTCTAAGCCACACCTGCAAGGCTGCAAACACAATACTCTCACAATAAACTCGTGTAGATTTATCTTCGAGCTTCAGTTAACTTGTTTTAAAAAAATTGCAATAGAAACACAACTAAACATGTAACTAGAAGGCTTAATTGGTTTTGAGAAAAGCTGTGTCGTCAATTTCGTCAAGCCTACGAGACCAGATGTCAAATACAAATTGCTAATGCCCAGAGTGAACAGCCAAGAAATGACTAAGGCCGAGGTAAAATTTTACATACGTCTCTACTGAAATTGAGAGTTTAGCCAATACAATATGCAGAAAAAATAATACATAGCATTTTCAATCTCGAAAAAATGAGATGCAATGTGAGCAAAACCTTCACCAACATATAATGCACGACTTAAAATTGATCTGCAACAAACAGAATATAAAACAAAATACAGGAGAAGAGTTTG
Organism: Beta lomatogona; assembly: GCA_947646795.1. Classification (NCBI taxonomy): domain Eukaryota; kingdom Viridiplantae; phylum Streptophyta; class Magnoliopsida; order Caryophyllales; family Amaranthaceae; genus Beta; species Beta lomatogona. The sequence continues at coordinate 1,192,415 of CANSNZ010000270.1, forward strand.
GCACATTCATATTCAACTCTTCAACAATAAAATAAGGTAACATTCCTAGTCCAAAGCTACACTAGCAGAGTGATGATCACTTCTGAACAATGAAGTACTATAATGAATAAAAAAATGTGAAAATTACCTGGTGTTTCCAAGATTCTCTATCGCCCAACAAAATGCATGCAGTTGACTTAGCTGACAAAGTCTCCCATCTAAAATTTGTAGACATATTCATTCTTTTATTCTGTTCATCAGCACCTTCCCCAGTCTCCAAATTTAAAGCAAAGTTACAACATAAAGGCAGGGAGTCAACAACACTGTTTTCAGAAACATTTTCCTTAAGATGCCTTTCCCCAGTCTCATTCAGGATTATGTGAGTCTGATGGGATGTGGGACTTGTGACATCTGAAAATGCCGACGTGTCGGTTAAGGACCCGGTCAGTGCCAAAGCTTCTTCAGCAAGCTTAACTGAATCATTAAGGATTAATGAAGCAGCTTGATGAATATTGCATGCATTTTCCGAGTCCAAGCTACAAATACTTGATTCAGATGTAGATTGTACACCTTTATGCCCAAGATTATCCTCCTCTGACTCTGTAGAATGGCACTGCTTAATATCTCTCTTTCTTGGTCTCACACACCAATTTCTATCAAAATTAAAATCTCTCGCTTTTCTTCTTGGAACCCAAGCAAAAGGAAAGAGTGCTGGTTTCGACAAGTGTCTGGCAGCAAGAACCGCGTTAGCAGTATAAATAGGAGTGCTGAGGTTCCCATCACTAGTATTGAGCACTTCATCTTCCCTTTTATTTCCATAAGATGTTCTTATTTCCTCAGAGCATTTTCTTGTCCTCCATCTTTCTGACAGCTGTTTTTTGGAATTCCGGTTTCTCCTGCTAGTAGATCCCTTTACTGGATTGAATGATGAAGCATCATGTTTCTGTTCTAAATCAGATAAACATACAGGCAAACTCACTTTTACTTCCATTGCAGTTTTAAAACTCTCTTCATTTCTTGATAATTCTGCACAACTATGCCATACACTATTCTTTACTTGCCCAGCAATTTGCTTAGCTATTTCTCGAGATAACAGAGTACCAGATTTTATGTTGGTACACGAGCTATTCGTCCTCCTTTCTTGTATATGCTTTCCATTATGGTGCTCAGACACAGATTTCTTTCGTATCCGGTCACCAGATGGGGAACTAGATGGCGAAAATGATCTTCCAAAAAGAAAGGGCTTCCCAGTTCCACAAACCAAATTCTGGGGTTCAATCACACTTGCTACTTGTAAACGTTCAACTACATCCTGACTAACATCCATGCTAAATTCATTGTCATCTGAATGCGTAAACACCTTCTCCCTTTTAGCAACTAAAGCAATGTTCTGAAGATAGTTCTCAGAAAGTACTCTGTGTCTTCGATGAGTGGCACGCGGCGTTGATGGCTTATCAATACCCATTAACTTTGCAAGAACACTCGACATATGTCTTTCTGTTGCCATTTCCCCCAATAACTCTATTCAGCTCCTAGCATATAGCCTCAATGCGCTGAATGCATATCAAAGATCGAACCAATCAACACGAAAATTCCAGAAATGTGACAAAATTCAGATTCATGTACCTTAAACAAAGTATGAATGCCAACATGCCAGGGACAACATACACTAATAACAACTCATCCTTCAATTATTTTATCTCAAAGCTAGCAAAGACAAATCTAATGATGTACTAAAAAAAATGGTTGAATCTGCGTACTCAGCCACATACATTTATCAACAATATAACCCACTAAGTGGAATTTGCTACATAATACATTAAAAAGCAAAGAAACCAAAGTTACATTTATTCTTCCCCATCAAACAACAAATTTAATCAATTTAAACACATCTCTTTTTTCTAAATGAAAAAATAAATTAATAAAAATCTATGAAAACTATAATGAAAGAGTGCAGAGCAAACCCATAACACTAAGATTAGTAAGGAACAACAAGTGGCCACAAATTGATCATACAACTGAAATAATAATGACACCATGAAATTATTATCACAAAACAACAGACATAATTATTAGTTCACCATTATTACTTTAATTTTGCCAACTACTATACTAAAACAATGAAACCCATCTTTGATAAACTAAAATTAAGCAACAACAATCAAAAATCTTAAAACCCAGAATTCAATTAAACCCACTTTCAGAATTAAGCACAAAATTCAGTAGCAAATATTTTAAAAAAAATTGCAACTAACCCATGAATAAGAACTGACCTTATCTCAGTAGAGTATGAATCGCCAGAATTTCTCAAAGAACTACTATAAAAGTGATTAAAAAATCACAAAAATTCAAAAATGAAAAAAATAAGAAAAAAAGGATTCTGCCCAAAAATAAAAAATCAAAATGAAAAAGGAAAGAAAGAGGGCAGAATCCCGGATTTGCGGGAAGAAGAGAAAATTAAGAAGGATTTCGACGAAAAATTTTAAGAAAGATTTTGACGAAAAATTTTTGAAAATCTTATTTGGATGTTTTTCGTGTTAAGTTGGAAGATGAGAAGACTGACCGGCCGACATTGGAAAATCGAACCGGCCCGCCAAAGGTTATGAGTTATTGTGACACTATTAAAATAAATTTCCCCACAAAATTTGTATTGAGGATTTTGCATGTTGATTAATTTTGTATTCATGTCATTGTCATTAACGTCCAACTTCTTAGCTTCTTGTATAACTCAACTTGTTTTTTTTATACAATTTGTCAATGGAAATGCGAGGGAAAGTGAACTATATTACATATTCATGGAACGGGTAGGCGCCATGGGGGGTCCTTTCCTTTTTTCTTAGTGGTTTCCTTTCTTTTTTTAGGTTTATGTTGGTTTTGGACTTTGGTTGGCGGATAAACTAGTGATTGGCGCAACCGATGTTCTGAATTGTTATATGTTGTATGTTTGGTGAGTGAATAATAATTTGTGAACTAGGTTTAGGATCCGTGCAAGTTGCAGTGAAGTTTTGTTTTAAAAATTGAAGATTTTATGTTATTTTTCCTAAAATCAGGGTGGAAATATTCAACTCATTAATTTATAATTTATAAAAGTGATAATATAAAAGTTAATGGCATGTTCATTATCGTTTTTTATTTTCAGTTTTCAGGTTTTTTAAAACTAAACGCAAAAGAAAAGGAAACCAAAAAAAGTGATTTCACTTTTTAGTTGTCAGTTTTCAAAATTATCATGTTTTTAATAAGTGTGACCAGTTTTTTATCCATTATAGGACATATATCATATGACTTTTAAATTGAAAAAAAAAATAAAAAAAGTGAAAACCATAGTGATACATAGCGAGCCCTAAGAATTAAAAAAGTAAATCGATACATATAAATTTGAAAAAGTAAATTTTAATTTTAGAATAAATTTCTCCTCAATCTTTATCAATTACTTCAAAAAATTTTATTTTTATCCTCCTTCTTCACTGGGATTTGATGATAACCGGATCTCAGATCGATCTTAGAAAAATATCCCAACACCTTTCGATTGATAAAACAGATCTTCAATGCGAGGCAACGAATATTTATTTTTGATCGTTACCTTATTTAGCTTCCGGTAATCAATGCACAAACACATACTCCCGTCTTTCTTCTTCACAAACAGAACAGGAGCACCCCAAGGAGACACACTGGGCCTTATGAAGCCATTATCTATCAGCTCTTGCAATTGAGTTTTCAACTCTTGCAACTCAGACGACACCATTCTGTACGGAGCCTGATCGGTCCCCTAGGTGTCGTTACTTCCTATGGTTCCGGGTCAAGAATAAAATCTCCCTAGTCTAACTAACTAGCCTAATAAGGTAGTATAGCGTAGTAAGGGGTCGTATCCACGGAGAAGCAAGGGGTTTTACACTTAGTTCGAGATGCAATCAATTGACGGTAGTAAAAAGGGGGTTTGAGTTAACTAGACTACCTAAGGAGAATAAAATAAAAGTGATTAGTCAATAAGACAAACACTAGGGAGAGGGGGAATCATGGAACTAACAACAATAATCTCGACAACATTTGGTGGGCAATGGTTCAAATCTATTGAGGGTCTCGGTCCAACATCAAGAAGTAACTCTCGCAGACCTCTCAACACCGCCTACCCAACCCCGCCTATGAGGTCGAGGTCTACCCATCATCAAGTCATCACTAATATCAAGCTTTAAGCCAACATTAGCACAAGATTTAAGCATAAAGGTGATCAAGTTTCATACTTTTACAATAAAATACCTTGATACGAGCATCAAAAGAACAATCACCAAAGCCAACCAAACATCATTCAAAATCATCACAAAGTCCCATTATCCCCCTTCCCTAGCTAGAAATCTAGCCTAGGAAGGAGAAGAAGATAGTAAGACTAGTGAAAGCAACAATAAAAGGAGCAAACATACTAAAACTACTAGGCATGATTAATGAAAACGAGAAAGATTGAACCTTTGAACACTAGAATACTAATGACTAATCAAGACAAGTATAAACCAATTTAAAAAAGCCTAAAACTAAACAAATACCAAAAATAAACTAGGAAATAAGGATTAGAGACTAGAAAATACCAAAAGATTGATGCTTTGATTGATAAAAATGAAGAACAAATGTTGAGCTATAACTTTCTCTCTCCTAAGAATGTGTTTTTCTCTCTCTAATTAACCCTAGAATAATGTGCTCTTGCTTTGAATCCTCTTTTCTGCTCATCCAAAAGCCTCCCCTAAATGTCTTAAGAGAGGGTATTTATACCCCTCACAAATACAACTTAAAGTAAGGGCAAACAACGAAGAAAATCGGGAGCTGAACCATTCAGAGCTCCCGCTCCATGCGTGGAGGGCGAGCTTTGAACTTAATGAGAGAAATTTCAGCAGCAGGTCGAAGCTCTCGCTCCATGCGTGGTGCGCGAGCTCTGAGCAGTCGAAGCTCCTGCTCCATGTTTGGAGCGCTAGCTCTGAGCATAATGGAAGATAATTCAGCAGCAGGTCGAAGCTCCCGCTCCATGAGGCTGGAGCGCCAGCTTCAAATCCTCGGCAGAATTGGTTGTATGCAGGGGAACTCGGAGCTCCCACTCCATGAGGCTGGAGCGCCAGCTCTGGCTCTGCTTCTACTCTCCTTTGCTATTTGAAGCTCTCTTTCGCCATTCAAAGGTTCCCTTTTGCCATTCCAAGCTTCGACAATCTCGATTAGGCCGCTACGGAACCTAAAAGAAGATAAGAACAAGTCATAGCATAGGGTGTTCACAACATTCAATCTTCGCACGAAGAGAAAACAACCTACAACTCCCAAAAAAGACTCAAAGTGCATCAAGCTAATAGAATCACTAACATTGAACAAAGCTAAGCTAAATAAGCATAAAAATGGACTAAACAAGGGCTTAATTAGGGTGGAAAGAGGCCATAAAAGCAGTCTTAAAAGCCACTTATCAAACTCCCCCAGACTAAGTCCCTTGTTCGTCCTCGAATAAAGAGAAAGCAGTAAAGTCTGTACACTAACTCACTTTCGTAGGAATCATGGTCAATTTTAGCGTAAATGACAATCCCTTTAAACCTCAAAGTCGCTAAGGAGGACGAGCGTGCTCTCGTAAGGGTTTTCTAAGAGTTTGACCCATAACTCTAGATCTTAGAATCCAAGGCAAATAAAAAATAAATAAACCAAAGAAAATAAAATGGTGCTCTTAAGTAAGATTTTGACGAGAAGCAAACGCAAATGGATGCAAGAATTTCTAGACATCAAAAGTAAGCATTCTCAAAGATGTCCATAGGTTGATTAAAACATACCATACACTAAGCATAGAGGACTAGATAGAGCACATTTCCTCAAATTCTACAACCATACATACCGCGTTCTCTCAACTAGTTTCAAATTCGCCATTCAAGGTAGCTTCTCTGAACTCCGAAGAATGGAGCCGATAAATGTAATAAGAAATAGAATAGGAGAAGGTTACTCGACATCTCGACATAGCACACTCGCTCAATAGGCTTGATTCCAATCTTACACCACCGACAATGACTCAACCCTCTAAGGTCAAAAGGACTTTTTAAGGGTGGAAACGTAGGCTAGGGGTAAAGGGTGTGAATAAATTTGGATAGTGGTGCTCAATCCTAATATAGAGAAGCCTTAGTGTAGGAGCGAAAGAGCTAAATAACCATGAATCACAAATCATATTCAACCATTTAGGGATAAGTTTCCCCCAAACTTATTCGAAAAGATAACAATAAAAAAACTACTTTTGGTTTTTTTTTTTCCATTCTTTGACTTTGGGTGGCTTTTTCTAAGAAGTTGCAATTGCATTTATTCAAGAATATACACAAAATTTCCACTATACCACAAGAATCTCATCATTTTCCTTTCCCCTTATTTGTTTCAAATATCACTCAAGACAATCGCTCTAACTTCACTATTCACTACAAGGGTGAAAAATAAAACAAGGAGGCAATTGGCTTGTATTGAGGTAATCAAAGAAAAGGATAAGGCTCAAAGGGTTAAGAGGAAGGGAATATGCAAATAAAAACAAAACCAAGAAAAAGAGAAAAACAAGAATAAAAAGCCTAAAATTATAAAAATAAAAATAGTCACCGAAATGAACGCCTTTATCTTTCCCTAGAGTGGCTCGGCCGCGATCTAAGATAGATTAGAGTCAAGTTCTCGATAAAAGTATGCGATGTCGAGGATCCATGCACTCAAAATAGATGTTGGGGCTTTTTTTGAAAGTCCTCACATGGGATTATCAAGCAAATGGTACCTTTAAGGTATCAAATCACTAGAGAGAGCAACACCATCATACCACAATCCATGAATTAAGGTCTTGTGCTCTCAAAAAGTTCTAACCGCTACCTTAACATAGAGTATCCTAAAATCAACCATAAACATCTCAAAGCATGCGGACTTCTAACATCTAGGAATAAAAGTATTCAAAAGAGTGGAGCTTCAATGATATTGTTCTCAACTCAAGAGCAAAAGAAATAATTAAAAGAAAAATTTGCCTTGATTCATACGTTTTTATTTTTTTTTTTTTTTTATTTTTTATAGCAAGAGATGAAAGCAAGTAGGTAATGGCACATAATCAACACAATCACAAAAATTTTGCACTTAAACCCAGGTGGTGTTCATAACCACCAATGTAAAATTAAAGCCAAGCAACCTCGAACGATCATCTTCTTTCCTAAACTATCCTAAAACTAAGCAAACAAGTAACTAAAAGGGACTTGGAACGATCTCACCCATCATTGAAGCAATAAAGGCCAAATGCAATATCTGAAGCAATGCTCTTCACACCTTGACTTCATCTCCGGATGCTTGCTATGAAATGTCATCAACTCAAAAGAAAGATTAGTTCCAACAAAAGTATATACAAAGGGCAAAGAAAAACAAATCTAGCTCAACACACAGCTCAACAACTCCTTAAGCTTGCAATGCCCCCGAGCCATGACCCCTAAAATTGCGCCCCAACATCAAAAACAATGCAAAGTACACCCCCTCAACTTGAATGGAAAACCGACCTCGGTGAGACCAAGGAATAGTGAAATGAAAAAGGAGGAAAGGGGCGATTCATGGGGCGATATAAGATCCATTTGGCCCGCCCTCATCGGGGCGGTGCCAATCATAATCAAGCTCGATTGGGGTCCCATCCTCACGCAAGGGGGGGCCATGGGGTTCCAACCGCCGTAAAAGTTGGGAGGGAAACCCGAGTACCCCGTATGGAATGGGTCATGGCTATGCTCCGGTGGGGTGTATCTATAGGCGGGGTCGCCGAAATAGTCACACCCCCCGGGCTGAGTATAGTCATACGGGGGAAAAGTGCGTCGCTCCCTAATTTGGGAGGATGGGCCTTGCCAATAGGGGTTGACTGGCTCAAGAGGAGTGCCATCAATGTGCTCCTCTCCCCAACTTGGCACTGGCCCTAGCACTGGAGGCCAATAGGGATGGTTAACTGGCGGGGCGATTTGCCCTTGCTCCACAAAATGGCTGAAAAGCAAAGAATTCTGGAGCGTCATCCCCTGGTTATTGGCCTCCAATTGGCCCACTTGCAAACTTATGTTATGAAAAGCATTTTCGATGTTAAACTAGAAAGGTAGGAGTGGCTCATACCTCCCTCCTCTTGGGAGGGGTGACGTTCGTGCTCCACTCCTTGTGGTCTTGGTTGTCGTTGTTGTTGTTGTTGATGTTGCTGCTGATGTTGTTGCCTTGCTCGGTTTCTTCTTTCAATCTCATTCGGATCAAGCTCCGAAGCATCAATCTCCTCAAGTGGGACTCTCCACGGATTTGGGGTGTTTGCTGGGGGTTCGGTCATGAATCTATTTGGGATCTTGCACCATATTGCACTCTTGATCAACCAAAAGGTAGCTCTAGATGTCTCTTTGGTGAATTTCATGTTCTTAAGGTGATCAAGGATTAGAACCGACCCATAGCTCTCCGGCTCCATCTTTACAAGTTGCTCTTTGTACCCGAGCTTATAAGCAAGCCATGTCACCATCCCTCCCAATTGGATGGGCCCTTTCATTCTTGTGTCTTGCTTGATGGTTAGCATCCTCGTGGCAAGCAAGAAACCCAAGTTAACTTTGTCTGTCGGGTTATTTTGATCTAGCAACCTTCTTCCTTCACTTGCTCTCCACAACAAATGAAGTTCTTGGTCGCTCATTTTTCCAAGATCTTGCCGGGAGAAGAAACGTAAACTAACATCCGATGGAAATACCTCAATGCGGCATGATGGATTTCTGAGGCCTTGGATGAGTTAGAGAGGAAGTCCCTAGACCCATCAGTTATCCTCTGCCACCAAGCTTGCATGTCATGCCATCCCCAGAACAATCACACACCTCGGCTCTAGGATCCCAACCAAAATACTCATTAAACTCTGTGAGGCTCATGGTGTGTTGGTGGTTGAACAACCTGAATTTAATCTCAAAGGTATTCCTCGCCTCCGTAGATGTCCTCTTGAATTCAAAGCTAGCTAAGAATTCTAGAGTTAGAGTGCGGTAGGTGAGGGGAGGTTGTGCGGGGTGGTTATAGGTCTTATCTGAGGTAATCCAATCTTGGGATTTGATTCTTAAGAAACGGGGCAAAACCGAGTGTGCGGGCAAGATCGCACACTTTATCCTCAATCCCAAGGTGGAAACAAGTTATAGGATCGTGGAAAAGGGTTTGTTTCACCTCCCTCTTCTCAAGCTCAAGAAACCTTGCTTTATGTTCGGGTTTGGAAAGGTTCACATTGTAGGAAGGTGAGGAGCTAGTGCGAGGTCTTTTCGAACCCATTACACCGGTATAAAACACAATAGTCAACAACAATAATCACCAACAACAACAAAGTCAACCAACAAAAACCAACAACAAAGTCAACCAACAAAAACCAACAACAAAACCCAAAGGTTGTAGAATCCAAGGATTTTCCTCAACAACCACTACAACTCCACAAGTATCCCCAAAAATTAGCACAAGTAACTAACAATAACACCACCACAATCACCAATTAATCAATTTCAAGAACAAACTCAAGCTAAAACACCTAATTTCATCTAACACAAAAACTCTAAGGGAAGCCCTAACAAAACCAAGCACAAATACTCAAGAATAAGCAAAATGAACTTGATTAGGAGAGATTTTACCACAATTGGAACCAAATTCTTCTTCTTATTGTGCAAAGGAGAGTAAACCCGAGTGAAATCCGAAGTGGCCCGAGCAAAAACCCCGAATTGATGCTAAGAGTTGAACTTGGAGTGGGAAATTTGGAATAGAAGTGAGAATGGGGAATGTTTTGGGTGCTTTTGAGAGGAATGAGGGTGATTTGTGGAGTGTTTGGGAGGAATGAGGGTGGTTTGAGGAGAGAGTGAGGGTTTGAGTGAGAGAATGGGAGAAAGTGGGGGTTTTGTGCTTGCTTATTCTCTTCAGAACAGGCGCTCGAAGCTCCCGCTCCAACCCCAAAGCGGGCGCTCTGAATGGGGGTGTATAATTTTTTTTTCAAAGAAATCGCCCGAAGCTTCCGCTCCAATATTCAAAGCGGGCGCTCCAAACGCCTGGAGCAGGGGCTTCAAAACCTCGGCATTTGCTTTGCCTGTAGCTTCAGAGCGGGCGCTCCAACATTTGGAGCGGGAGCTCTAAATCAAACAATTAGCCAAATTTTTTTTTTCTTTTGCTGGGGCGGGCGCTCCAAGTGTTTGGAGCGGGGGCTTCAAATTCTCGGCTTTATTTTGCTTTGAGCTTCAGAGCGGGCGCTTCAAGATATTGGAGCGGGAGCTTTATATCCAGTACTTAACCACTTTTTTTTCTTTCCGCTGGGGCGGATGCTCCATGATGTTGGAGTGGGGGCTCCAAATTTTCGGCATCCTTCATAATAAGAAGCGGTATTTGGAGCGGGCGCTCCAAAAGATTGGAGCGGGAGCTCTGATCCCAATACTTGGCCGATTTCCTTTTTCTCTTTTCCTGCACACATATACAACAAACCATACCCTATGGGGGTTTAAATTAGCCCAAAGTGTGATGTAAGACTTAGCTTAAAACTCAACTCAACTATTGGTTAGATGAGCCGAGAAGCCAGGCCTCGTATTTCTCAATCGAACTAATATCCGCCCCCTCCCTTGGGGAAAAAAAAATCCTCCGGATTTTACAATCCACTAAAACAAAATCTAAATCAAAGTTCGACAATAACAAAATATAAACAATATATACAAAGGCGCTTGATTTATGGTCTTAAGCTAGACCTCTTCATCTTCCTCAAATGGCTTCGGGGGACGAGTCGGTTGGGACCGACTCGAGCATCAAACAACCAAGTTTTTCAATTTGTTCCTTATCGAATTACTTCTTGATTCTTTGGCCATTTACCATGAACCGAGCTCCATCTTCACCTTCCAATTCAAACGAGCCATAGGGAGTGACCTTGGTGATAGAGAATGGACCGGACCACTTAGACTTCAACTTTCCGGGGAAAAGACGGAGCCGTGAGTTGAATAGGAGAACTTTGTCATCGACCTTGAAGTCACGATCTTTGATTCTTTTGTCGTGCCACTTCTTGGTTTGTTCTTTGTAAAGCCTAGAGCTCTCATATGCATCGAACCTTAGTTCTTCCAACTCATTGAGTTTGAGCAACCTCTTCTTTCCGGCCAAGTCGGGGTCCATATTGAGTATTTTCACGGCCCACCATGCTTTGTACTCAAGCTAAACCGGTAGATGACACCCCTTTCCATACACAAGCCGATAAGGAGTAGTGCCAATCGGGGTCTTGTAAGCGGTCCTTAGAGCCCAAAGAGTGTCATCTAAACAAAGAGACCAATCTTTCCTTGATTTATTTACCATCCTTTCGAGCAAATTCTTGATTTCGCGATTTGAGACTTCCACTTGCCCTTGAGTTTGAGGATGGTAGGGCAAACCGACCTTATGGTGCACATTATACTTTTTCAAGAGAGCTTCAAATTGCTTTTTAGCAAAATGAGACCCTCCATCACTAATGAGACATCGTCGCACTCCAAATCGAGGGAAGATGATCTTTTTGAGCAACTTCATCACTACCTTATGGTCATTGGTAGGTGAAGGGACGGCTTGTATCCACTTGGTCACATAGTCCACGGCCACCAAAATATATCGGTTTCCACAAGAAGAAACGAAAGGACCCATAAAGTCCACACCCCATACGTCAAAAGGCTCAACTTCAATAATAAATTGTTGGGGCATTTCATTCCGTTTGGTTATTCCTCCCATTCTTTGGCATCGGTCACAACGAAGGATGAATGTGTGAGCGTCTTTATGCAATGTTGGCCACCAAAGGAGACAATCAAGGATCTTTGCCATTGTTTTACCAACACCACCATGGCCTCCACATGCAAGTGAGTGACAATGCTCCAAAACTCCTTCAATCTCGTGAGTAGGCACACATTTTCGAAATACTCCATCACTAAACCTCTTGTACAATGCGGATCATCCCAAAAATACCTCTTGACCTCCTTGAAAAACCTTTTTCTTTGATGAGAATTGTAGTCATGAGGCACTACTTCGCTCGCCAAATAATTAGCAATATCGGCGTACCAAGGGATTGTGTTGGAAATGATTGCCATGAGAGTGTCATCACAAAGCTCATCATTGATTGGTTTCTCCGCCTCACCATAGGAAGGATGGTCTAAAGGCAATCGAGAGAGGTGGTCCGCCACTAGATTTTCACTCCCCTTCTTATCAAGAATCGCCATGTCAAATTCTTGAAGGAGGAGAACCCATCGAATTAGTCGTGGCTTGGCATCTTTCTTGCTCATTAAGTACTTGATCGCGGCATGATCGGTGTGATGGTCTTGTTGCAAACGAGATAGGGCCGGAATTTGTCAAATGCAAATACCACCGCCAACATCTCCTTCTCCGTGGTCGAGTAATTCTTTTGTGCATCATCTAGAGTGCGGCTTGCATATGAGAGCACATTCAATTTCTTGTCCTTCCTTTGTCCAAGCACAACACCAACTGCATAGTCACTCGCATCACACATTAGTTCAAATGGGAGCTCCCAATCCGGAGCTTGCACAATGGGCGCATTCACTAAAGCATTTTTCAAGGTCTCAAATGCCTTTGTGCAAGCTTCATCAAATCGAAACTCCACTTTTTTTGAAGTAGCCTCGTCAAAGGTCTTGCAATTTGTGAAAAATCTTTGATAAAACGGCGATAAAAGCCGGCATGGCCCAAGAAGGCACGCACCCCGGTCACCGAAGTGGGTGGGGGTAGCTTTTCAATCACCGCGACCTTTGCCGGGTCAACTTCAATTCCATTCTTTGAAATCTTATTGCCAAGGACAATGCCCTCCTCAACCATAAAATGACACTTTTCCCAATTTAATCCAAGGTTCGTCTCTTGACATCTTTTTAAGACTTTCTCGAGATTTTTTAAGCACTTGTCAAAAGACGAACCGCAAACACTAAAATCATCCATGAAAACTTCAATGACATCTTCAAGCATGTCGGAAAAGGTGGCGGTCATGCACCTTTGGAAGGTAGATGGAGCATTGCATAAAACGAAGGGCATTCTTCGGTATGCAAATGTTCCAAAAGGGCATGTAAAAGTTGTTTTATGTTGGTCATCCGGATGTATAGGAATTTGGAAGAACCCGGAGTAACCATCAAGAAAACAATAATGAGAATGCTTTACCAACCTCTCCAACATTTGGTCGATGAATGGCAAAGGGAAATGATCCTTCCAACTGGCTTTGTTTAGCCGCCTATAGTCAATGCACATCCTCCACCCCGTCACGGTACGGGTGGAGATGTCATTTCCCTTGTCATCCTTGACAATAGTCATGCCACCTTTCTTAGACACCACATGAACCGAAATCACCCATTTGTTATCCGAGATAGCATAGATGATGCTCGCTTCACGGAGCTTAAGAACCTCTTGTTTCACAACTTCCTTCAAAGTCGGATTCAACCGCCTTTGAGGCTCAATAGAGATGGCATGATCATCCTCAAGGTGGATGCGATGCATACACAAGCTAGGGCTAATACCCTTGATATCATCAATACTATATCCTATGACACCCTTATATTTTCTCAACAACTCTATCAATTTTTGCAAGGAGATGTCATCAAGGTTAGCATTGACAATAAAAGGATATTCACTATCATTCTCAAGAAAAGCATATTTGAGAGAGGGGGGAAGGGGTTTCAAGTCTACCTTGGGAGGAGGCTTAGAACTCTCCCTCTTGGCCACGGTTTGGATCAATGGGAGCTCATCTTTGCTTTCTTGGGCATCCGTATGAGCTTCATTAAGTTGGGCCTCAATCTCCATGGCTTCTCTTGATTTTTTCATCCCCTCATTATCTTGGAGGGCCTCATAAAGCGTATCATGTCTCATGCTTTGTACCCTCTCATAAATAGCTATCTCCGATTCCACCAAGTCTACTCGCCACACCTTCTCCACCATAGGTTGCTTCAAGGTTTTCGAAAACTCAAACACAACTCTTTCATCGGACACCTCGCAAGTGATCGTGTTGTTCTTGCAATTAATCACGGCTCCCATTGTTTTAAGAGCTTCTCTCCCTAGGATGAGAGGAGTATGAGGGTCCTCCTCCATATCCATTACAACAAAATCACAAGGTACAAAGATATTACCAACTCGAATTGGTATATCTTCGAGTTCTCCACAAGGTAGCTTAATCGAGCGGTCGGCTAATTGAATTGTCTTCCTTGAAGGCACCATCTCAAACTTGAGCAACTTTGCAATGGACAAGGGCATTAAGCTCACACTTGCTCCCAAATCGGCCAATGCTCATTTGGCCTCAAGATCTCCCAATCTCACCGGGAGAGTGAAACTACCCGGATTTCATTGCTTGGGTGGCATTTGGCGTTGCACAAGCGCACTCACTTGGTGTGGAAGAGTGATGCATTGTTCATTGAGTTTTTTCTAGTTGGAGAGAAGTTCTTTGAGGAACTTTGCATAGGATGGCATTTGTGACATGGCCTCAAGGAAGGGAATATTGATTTCAAGACCTTTCAACATGTTCATGAACCTGTTGTACTTGTCATTCAACTTTCTCTCAACTATCCTTTCCGGAAATGGTGGGGGAGGATCGAATCTTGATGGTTGGACATTTGTTGATGTTTGCTTTTCTATCTCAACCTCTTTATCCTTCTCAACACCCTCTTCGGTTTCATTTTTTCCTTTCTCAACAACTTGTTCTTCTTTCTCCTTATCATCCTCTTGTTGCACCGCTTTAGGTACTTGGTATGATCTTCCGGATCTTAGGGAGATGGCCTTCACATGGTGGGAATTTGCGGGGTTCGGAGTAGGTTGACCGGGAAACTTCTCATTTGAGAGTTGAGAAACCCTCTCGGCTAGTTGGGCAACTTGATTGTCAAGGATCTTTTGGTGAGAAGTGGTTTCTTGGAATTTTTGGTCAACCTTTCGATCAAGGTTACTCAACTTTTGTTCAAATTGTTGAGAAATATTTTGATGTTGTCTAGGATAAGAAGGGTGTCCGGAGATGGGCCACCGTGGGGGTTTGAGGTGTTTGGGAAGGTGGTTGGGGGTTGGTTTGAGAATTGATTTTGTGGAAGGGGCTTGTTGAAGTTGTTTCTAGCATTTGGATGTAAATAGGGAGCTCCTTGGTTCGCTTGATTTTGGAAATTGGTTGGTCCACCATAGTCATTGAACCTCGGATTAAGATTGGAGTTAGGGCCTCTCCAATTACCCCTTTGATCTCTTTGATTATTGAGATAACCCATAGCCGCTACATGCTCGGGGTCCTTACCACCACAATAAGAGGTGTCGTGGTTGGTACCCCCACAAATTTCACATGAGAATGAGTTTACTTGCCGAGACGATGGAGAAGAAGCTTGCTCTTTCCCTAGCTTCTTGGCAAGAAGTTGCTCCATGAAGGCTTTGAGTAACTCTTGGTCAAGCTCGAATTTCCCATTAGCTTTTCCTTGACTTCTTCTCTTACCACCCCATGAATAGTTGCGAACCACATCCTCAATTGTATCTTTAAGTTGAGCTTGGGGAACTTTCCTTAATTGGCCTCCGGCTCCCGCATCAAGATTGGCTCTACTAATGGGATCAAGAGCATCATAGAAGAATCTAATAAGTAGAGGCTCGCTATACTCATGATGGGGGCAAGCTCTAACGTACTCATTGAATCGTTCCCAAGCTTCACCTAGAGACTCATTCGATTCTTGTTGGAAGTTGGAGATCTTCCTTCTCATTTCCGCGGTCTTCTCCTCCGATATAAACTTTTTTAGGAAGGCTTTGGCCACCGCCCTCCAGGTAGTTAATGAGTTTGGTTTGAGATTCTTAAGCCACCTATAAGCTTTTCCCGCTAAGGATTGTCGGAAGAGATGCATGCGGATGTATTCTTGAGTGACTTGGTTCGTTTGGACCATGGCGCACAACTCAAGGAATCTATCAAGATGCTCAATGGGATTCTCATGCGCGGCTCCGGAAAATTGCTCCCTAAGCACCATTTGTGTATATTGTGGATGAATAGTGAAGTTTGTAGTGGTGATGGGGAGCAAAATGCCACCGGTGAGCTCATAGTCCTCCGGATTACCAAAGTCTTGAAATAGAGGGTTGTCATCTTCGGCCATGGCTTCACTTGCCTCACTTGAAGAGTCAAAAAAATATTTCCTCCTCCTCGGTTTTATGTTCAAATAACCTCCGAACTTGCCTCAAAGTACGGTCGATTTCCGGGTCAAGAAGAGTGGTAGGAATACCTTGAGATCTCCTTATCATTCAACAAAGCTAAGCACACGGTTAGTAATGACAACACAATAACAAAAATGAATATAAAAAGCAATTGATGGGCAATAAACTAAGTTTAAACAGCACGTTGCTTCCCCGGCAACGGCGCCAAAACTTGATCGGTCCCCTAGGTGTTGTTACTTCCTATGGTTCCGGGTCAAGAATAAAATCTCCCTAGTCTAACTAACTAGCCTAATAAGGTAGTATAGCGTAGTAAGGGGTCGTATCCACGGAGAAGCAAGGGGTTTTACACTTAGTTCGAGATGCAATCAATTGACGGGAGTAAAAAGGGGGTTTGAGTTAACTAGACTACCTAAGGAGAATAAAATAAAAATGATTAATCAATAAGACAAACACTAGGGAGAGGGGGAATCATGGAACTAACAACAATAATCTCCACAACATTTGGTGGGCAATGGTTCAAATCTATTGAGGGTCTCGGTCCAACATCAAGAAGTCACTCTCGCACACCTCTCAACCCCGCCTACCCAACCCCGCCTATGAGGTCGAGGTCTACCCATCATCAAGTCATCACTAATATCAAGCTTGCTCTCACATAAGCCAACATTAGCACAAGATTTATACATAAGGGTAAGAAAGTTTCATACTTTTACAATATAATACCTTTATGCGAGCATCAAAAGAACAATCACCAAAGCCAACCAAACATCATTCAAAATCATCACAAAGTCCCATTATCCCCCATCCCTAGCTAGAAATCTAGCCTAGGAAGGAGAAGAACATAGTAAGACTAGTGAAAGCAACAATAAAAGAAGCAAACATACTAAAACTACTAGGCATGATTAATGAAAATAAGAAAGATTGAACCTTTGAACAATAGACTACTAATGACTAATCATGACAAGTATAAACCAATTTAAACAAGCCTAAAACTAAACAAATACCAAAAATAAACTAGGAAATAAGGATTAGAGACTAGAAATTACCAAAAGATTGATGCTTTGATTGATAAAAATGAAGAACAAATGTTGAGCTACAACTTTCTCTCTCCTAAGAATGTGTTTTTCTCTCTCTAATTAACCCTAGTATAATGTGCTCTTGCTTTGAATTCTCTTTCTGCTCATCCAAAAGCCTCCCCTAAATGTCTTAAGATATACCCCTCACAAATACAACTTAAAGTAAGGGCAAACGTCGAAAAGAATTGGGAGCTGAACCATTCAGAGCTCCCGCTCCATGCGTGGAGCGCGAGCTTTGAACTTAATGAGAGAAATTTCAGCAGCAGGTCGAAGCTCTCGCTCCATGCGTGGAGTGCGAGCTCTGAGCAGTCGAAGCTCCCGCTCCATGTTTGGAGCGCTAGCTCTGAGCATAATGGAAGATAATTCAGCAGCAGGTCGAAGCTCCCGCTCCATGAGGCTGGAGCGCCAGCTTCAAATCCTCGGCAGAATTGGTTGTATGCAGGGGAACTCGGAGCTCCCGCTCCATGAGGCTGGAGCGCCAGCTCTGGCTCTGCTTCTACTCTCCTTTGCTATTTGAAGCTCTCTTTCTGCATCCAAAGGTTCCCTTTTGCCATTCCAAGCTTCGACAATCTCGATTAGGCCGCTACGGAACCTAAAAGAAGATAAGAGCAAGTCATAGCATAGGGTGTTCACAACATTTAATCTTCGCATGAAGAGAAAACAACCTACAACTCCCAAAAAAGACTCAAAGTGCATAAAGCGAATAGAATCACTAACATTGAACAAAGCTAAGCTAAATAAGCATAAAAATGGACTAAACAAGGGCTTAATTAGGGTGGAAAGAGGCCATAAAAGCGGCCTTAAAAGCCACTTATCAGAGCCTTAGATATAGGAGCAGTACCTGACACTAAATCAATGTAGAACTCCACATCTCTTTCTGGAGGGAAACCTGACAACTCTTCAGGAAACACATCAGGATAATCCTGAACCACCGGAATACTCTCGAGCTGCTCTTCATATGACAAATCCTTCACCATACAGAGGTATACCACATCACCCTTCTGACGCATCTTCCGCATTCTCAGAGCGGACACCCACTTAACACCCTTCTTCACCACAACGCCTGAATAAGAAATCCTATTACTTTTAAAGTCTCGGAGCACAACATTCTGATCACGGCATTGAATGTAGGCATGATACTTCGATAACCAATCTATTCCGAGGATAACGTCGAATTCTGACACAACAAATTCTTTATGATCAACTGACAACTCAAAACCCATAATGCTGACAGGCACGCCCTTAAACTCAGAATGACATGGATAATTCTCACCAGACGGAAGAGATATTAGGTAACTAACAGGGGATCTAGAGGTGAGATTAGCCTTTCGAACAAACGAACACTAGTAGAATTTTTGCTTATTGCTGCGGTGGTATTGCTGCGGTTTTACCTGTACGCAGCAATAAACCACGAAAAAAAAAAAGGAAAAATTAAAATTAAACATATTGCTGCGGTTGTGGCTGGAAACCGCAGCAATATGGTTTCAACGAAAAATTTTTGAAATAAAGTTGACTATTTGACCAGATCTATTGCTGCGGTTTCTGGCAAGAACCGCAACAATAGATTAAAATAATATTTTTTTAATAACATTTTAATCTATTGCTGCGGTTTCTAAAAGAAACCGCAGCAATAGGGTCATTAGGGTTTTTTTATCCTTTTAACATCAGGGATATTAGGCGCCGTTTTCCTTCACCCCTCATTTTCATCAGTTCACCCTCACTCTCTCTCACTCACCCTTCACCCTCCTCCCTCCTCTCTCCTCTCTCCTCTCTTTCACTCCTCTCTAAATCTGCTCCTTCCACCTCTATCACGCTCAACCTTCACCCTCCTTCCTCCTCTATCACGCTCACCGTCATCGTCGACCGATTCTCGCGGGCCTTAGCCACCACTCATTACACGGCCACTGCCATCCGAGCCACTGGCAGTGGCATAACCATCAAGCCCATATCCGATGGGTTCGACGAAGGTGGATTCAAGCAAGCTCCTTCATCGGCCTTCTCCTTCGTCATCCTCGAGCTTCCTTCTTCGCTCTTCATCGTTCCTCCATTGTTGACAACATAGAGAAGCTCAGAATCCCATGTCACCCAATTGATTTTATCCGTAAGTATCCTTGTTTTTTTTGAAGAATATTTTCCGGGTAATGTTGGAATTCACCAAAGAAAGTCTTCATTTTGATGCTGAAGAACAGTTGGTTTATGATAATGTTACATTTAGGAAAGGAGGTGCTGATAGATTTTTAAAACTTTTAATGTCGTGTGGAGTCAATGAAATTCCTTTGAAATTGATTGATAGGCTTAAATGGGATTTGATGATGAAAGTTATTCGCTGGACCTCGTCGTTGATGCACTGGTGGAGTTACTGTATTTTTTAGTTTCTTCATTTTTTTTTTTTAGTTTAGATCTGATTTTTTTATGTTAGAGTTCCTCAATCGATTTGATTTTTTTTATTTTTAGTTTAGATCTGATTTTTTTTTATTTTTAGTTTAGATCTGATTTTTTTTTATTTTTAGTTTCTTCACTTTATTTTATGTATATTCCAGATCTGATTTTTTTAAATTTATCTTTTGTATATTGTAATTGTTTTATTTTCATTATTTATGATTTTATATTCAATGCATGGATTCAATGTGTTGTAACAGTGGGTTTTAATTACTTTAAGTTTTTATTGTATTTCAACAATGAAAATAGTATGAAAATTTTAATTTAATATTTTTTTTTAAAAAAAAGTGCACCTATTGCTGCGGTTTTGGCCCAAAACCGCAGCAATAGGTGCGCACTTTTTAATATTAAAAAATGACATATTGCTGCGGTTTTGGGAAGAAACCGCAGCAATAAGTTGACGTATTGCTGCGGTTAAAAACCGCAGCAATATGTAATTACCTATTGCTGCACCCTTAATTGCTGCGCGGTTAAAACCGCAGCAATAGGCCACTTAATGACCGCAGCAATAAACAATTATTCTACTAGTGGAACTAGCAACAAAAGATATCGTAGCACAATTGTCGTACATAACATAAGCAGGA
The DNA here is from genome assembly GCA_947646795.1 of Beta lomatogona. NCBI lineage: Eukaryota > Viridiplantae > Streptophyta > Magnoliopsida > Caryophyllales > Amaranthaceae > Beta > Beta lomatogona. The sequence goes on from CANSNZ010000270.1 coordinate 1,212,594, forward strand.
GTATTATTTACAAGAAAAGTACCTGTGATAACATCTGGATGAACGTCCACTTTAGCTTGCGTCATCACATAAATCATGTTTTTCAGAGGAGCAGAAGAACCAACTGGCTTAGCAGGACCAGCAGAAGAAGACAGATCATTATCATTCTTAGGACACTGGAAAGACTTGTGCCCCATTTCCTTGCAATGACAGTCGATCCATCACAGTTCTTTCCCGGATGAGTAGCCTTACTACACTGTCAGCACTTGCTCTGATCAAAGCTCGAATGATACCTAGATCAGGCACCTTGTTGAGAACCTCCTCGACTAGACGGCTCATATATCGGCTTCTTAGCCGGAATCTGAACATAAGTAGCCGTAGGTTTCTTTGCAGCAACAACCTTCGTAGAATCTTCCTCCTTTAAAGAGGCATGAATATTAAGGGATATCTCGTAGGCTCCCTGAAATGTCGAAGCACCCGAACTCAGGACATGGGTCCTTACTCTAGGGTCCATTTTTTTGATGTACCTTTTTACACGCTCAGCATCGGTAGGTACAGTAGTGGACTAGTGGTAACAAACCTGGACAGCTCAATGAACTTGTCAGTATACTCCTGAACACTCAGGGTACCCTGTGACAGAGATAGGAACTCCTCATGTTTCTACCAGCGGAGCTCGCTAGGATAAAACCTTTCCTTCAGCTTAACTCGGAACTGATCCCATCCAAAACACGGTGTTGCCATACAGCTTGCACGAACATTATTCCACCAGTTATCTGCTTCCAGCTTCAGATACTAGGTACCAATAGGCACCATTTCAGCAGCAGGGAAACTAGTAGCAGCAAACAGTTTCTCCATCTCCTTAATCCACCCTTCTAGCACAACTGGATCAGAAGTTCCGTCATAAGTAGGCGGATGGTGACAGTCAAATCGATCGAAGACAAATTGCCCATTGGATGGACCAGAATACCAATTAGCCATGGCTATGATAGCATTCTCAAGTGCATGGCGCCTCTTTCGGGCAGCCTTTTCCTAGCACTAGGTAACCCTCGTGGCGGCATTGTACACACAAGAGTTAAACATTCATTACTCAACACATTAACAGTTGTAAATAACAACTTAACACATAGATGTATGAAAATATTTCCTCGTGGTTTCCTACCCAAGTCACCCTCTTTCTTTTACTTTTATTAGAGCTTAAGATTATATTGATCCTAGTTACTTCAACTACACATTCCCAGGGTTGTTTTGCTTTGATACCAACTGTAACACCACGTCCTTATACAACTAAGATACTTAGCAATAACTATTTAAAATTAACTAAAAGACGTTACCGGAAATAACGTCAGGACGGATATGCTACTCTAAATCAATAAATAATGGTAAAACTTAAACTTAAGATTTAATAACCTCAAAAACATCTCAAAATGTCAAAAGTTCCATCAAGGTAAGGAAATACCAAATCCATAGAAGGCTACATTATTCAAAACTAAGAGAGATGCAAGTCTCCAAAACCCCAAACAAGTTCAAACATCTTTGAATCCTAACATCACATATGACTCCCTATTCTCATCATAAAACTCATCAACAAGGAAAACTACGAGGAGCTTTCTCTCATCTCCGACCCATAGTCTGCTAGCCCAAGCAGTACAAGTCTAGAAGTCATTGCGATCTCTGCACAAATATTAATAAATATTTCCACAGTCAGTGGGGAGTAACTAGCAGTTCTCCCAGAACAAAAGAAATCACAGTTTATTTCAGACATAGATTAATAAGAAAGGAAAGAATAAGATCAAGCCAACTATAATACTCATCATGCAACAAAATCTTTATAAACTTACAAGTAACACAAATGAATAGTCAATAAGAAGTAAATTGAATTAATAGATAAATCAACTCATTATATAGTTAAATGAAAATAAAGATATAGATAAAGCAAGTTTTTGAGTCAGAAACCGAACGCCAGTGGATCGCAACCCACTTCCTAAGGTTTGTCAGATCGCAACTTCCAGGCCAGCCTATAGGCTTACGTTCCCCGTTGCCTGTGTCTAAGAATGGCCAAACTCCCGACGCAGGGTAGAACACGCAGCACCCCTTGTCCTCTCGGACGACAACAATTAACCTAGGTAATACCCCTAGATCGCAACCGAGGTGGTTGGCATGTTCTTCACCGGAGACTACTTCTATCCCACCGAATGTTCTTTTCTCAAATAAAATCACAAATATCATACAAATATCATTCACCTCAATAATGTTCATCAAAAGGGATGTCACACGACCTTATACCCACAAATCATAAATGGATATCAAGATCTTCTCAAAATTTCTCCACAATCTCTCAAAAGAATAAACTTACAAGCTGTAATCAATTACTTAAAACTTCAAATACTTATTACAAATTTTAAAACACCAATAGTAACACATAAAGGGATATACAACACTAAGTAGCATAAAACAAATAAACTTCCAGACCATGATGACCATCTCCAGCCATAGACGCCACGCATACATTCGAATAAATACGAATAATACAACAACAAAATACACACAACCAGCAGTAGACCATAACAACGAGCGCTTAGCGTAGGAGTGTGCGATCAGCGCAGGAGCATGCTCTCTGCGCTAGTGTGTGCGCTCGATGCAGCTCTTGTGTGTCCAAGACACAGGCACCAGCATCTGACGCATCTCGGTGCGCTTGACGCCACTAGATGAACATCACCAAATTAATTGAAAATTCATTAACTCAATAAAACGTATATAATTAATCATTTGTTACGTTAACCAAACTTATAATAATGACAATAATCATGCCAATAACAACATGAATCATTTAGCCATCACAAGAATGCAAAAAAGACTCACTTAAACCAGATTTATTATTCTCATAAAAATTAAATAAATAACTTAATCCTTTAGCAAAACAACAATAAAAATTATTTAACAATTTAAACCACCTCCTAAATTCTTACAAAAATTAACACAACACCTTCATAGCCTTACAGTCATAGTCATAATTTTATTTCTAATTTTCGGACTTCAAAAGTAATTTTTAAGAGTAATTTCCAGATTACTCAATAATACAAATAAAATACTTAAAATTATAAATAATCGCACGAAAATCATCAAATCCTCACAAAACATACATAAACTCACGGTCCAACGGATTATGCAAAGAAAATTTTTTTTTGTCTTCCTTTTATATAAATCACAATTTATTTAAGCACAAAAGTGCAAAAATACGAAATTTAATTAGTTAATCATGAAAACAGTAAGCAAAAATTGTTTTAAGACATAACTCACATACTACACATATAATATGCCTCAATAAAATTATTCTTGATTATTATCAAACTCATACACTAATTATTTAATGATTAATCCATAAACACACAAATAACCAGTTTAATTATTTATATAGGAAAACTCAAACAAAAATTATCCTACTACACATAATATACACGCAGCACACACAATGAACATTTAAATAATTTTTCTTCAATAATTTCATGTAAAAATATAATTAAAACAAATTTCCAAAAGAATTAATCTACTACCAAAATTACTATAATCTCTAGCGTTCTAAAATAACTACAAGTTACTTGGAACGTCGGGAGAAGAGTTGAGTCTAATGAGATTAAAGAATAGGTGTGTGGTCCAATCCTTCAACTACAATCCCCAAAGTACCACCAATGATAATTGTACAGGTAAAAGAAATAGAAAATGTCAAGAACAATTTGATGAGAACAAATGACAAGCAGAAAAATTAGAGAGAAACTTGGAATAGCCATGTGAAATGGAGGAAATGGCAATAATTTTTCTGAGATTTAATCAGAATTTGGGTGATTTAAGGAGATGATTAAGGGTGCGTTCTCTTCACCTTAATAAATTAAGTTTCAGGTCTAATCAGTTCAGTTCAGTTCAGATAAGTTTCAATCAGGTCAAATCAGACAATAAGTTTCAATCAGGTCCAATCAAGTCTAATCAGGTCCAGTAAGGTCTAAATAGTCAATGATCAATAAAATTAAATTAAAGTACCACTATGATTATTATATAGTATTATATTTGCATTATTATCTATTATTTTATTATTCATATTACTATTAGCTGATTATGTTATTATTAAAAAAATTATAATCATGGTCAAATAAGGTTAACAATAATTATCATCATAATTATAATATTTTACAATTCGTCTTTAAATAATTAGAGATAACATGTTTTAGTTACTAATATCAAAGAAAGATATAAATGTTATTAATTGATTTCCTACTAGTGCTTTATGAAATCAAAGCAAGACTAATAGATATATTAGTAGTGAAAGATGTGCATAGGCAAGCATATGAATAGTATTTTTTTTTGTTAAAGTAATAATTATAATAGATAATTAATAATTACTATTTTTTCGAATGACAAATTTTAATAACTATTATGTCATAATAAATTTTGAGGGATACTATTTATGTTAGGGGTAATACTTATGTTATTACTCATCAAATCTTTTGTCAAATAAGGTCAAATAAGTTCCAATCAGGTCCAATAAGTTCTAATAAGTTTTTTCAATCAGGTCTAATAAGCTCCAATCAGGTCATTAAGTTCCAATCAGGTCCAATAAGTTCCAATCAGGTCCAATCAGGTCCAATAAGTTGAATTAGGTCCAATAAGTTCAGTTCAGTTCAGTTCAGGGTTATTCAGGTGAAGAAAACGCACCCTAACTGAATAACCCTGAACTGAACTGAACTAACAGAACTTATCTGAACTGAACTGAAATGAACTGAACTGAACTTATTGGACCTGATAGGACATGATTCAACTTATTGGACCTGATTGAAACTTATTGACCTGATTGGAACTTATTAGACCTGATTGAAACTTATTAGAACTTATCGGACTTGATTGAGACTTATTTGACCTTATTTGACAAAAGATTTGGTGAGTAATCACATAAATATTACCCCTAACATAAATACTATCCCTCAAAATTTATTATGACATAATAGTTATTAAAATTAGTCCTTCGAAAAAATAGTAATTATTAATTATCTCTTATAATTAACATTTTAACAAAAACAAACAATTTATATGCTTGCCTATACACAACTTTCACCACTTATTTTATATTGTTAACCTTATTATTTCACCACAAATTATTTATTGTTAAAAATAGTATTATATTTGCATATAAATAGTATTATATTTTTTTTGAGGCGAAAATAGTGTTATATTTGCATTATTATCTATAAATAGTATTTTTAACAAAAAAAGAGTAATAGTGTTATTATTATTGTTAACCTTATTTGACCATGATTATAATATTTTAAATAATAACATAATCAGTTAATAGTAATATGAATAATAAAATAATAGATAATAATGTAAATAATGGTACTTTAATTAAAAATTTTAATAATAACATAATTAGCTAACAGTAATATGAATAATAAAATAATTAGTCAAATTCAAGTCATACATAAACTAAAAAGTTGATGTTTACAGTTTGAATCCTCCTTCCTTTGCTGCTTCTTTTTACTTCTACCATAGTTAGTAGCTCTTTGTAAAATTGGGGTTTTCCGGTCTAATACTGAATAATATGGTTTTAGAGCATACTGGACCGAAAAACCGATTTTTCAAAGTTTTGATGACTTGGTTCGGTCCAGTTTCGGTATTTATCATGGCCTATTCCATTTCTGCACAACCTAAGTCATAGATGTGCCTAACATGAGTTTGATCTTTATGTATGTTTCCCTACTTTGTTGGTTTCAAAAGAGGAATATCGGTCGGGTGTGAAGCTAGTATTGCATAACTATGATCAACCAAGTCTGGCTGTAAAGTTTCTTCGGACCAATTTCGTTCTCCTTGAAACTCGTACTATAATACGGGTTCATATCTGCAATAAACATTGATATTATAAACCTTGTCTTTTATTGTTGTGTCAATTGTCTGACAAAGCAAACTTGACTTATCACATTTAGGGCATCGTTGCAAACATGAAAGAAATCAATGTTGTCATATTTTCCACCCATGATTTACGCACAAACATATCTGTGGTTACTCATGTTTGTTTCATACCGAGATGCTATTTTCTTTTGTTTATGTGAAAATTTTCACTAACCAAAATTAAACTTTAGTTAAGACCGAGATGCTATTTCTTTTGTTTTCTAATCTAATTCTATATATTACTTATCAAAAAGGTAAAACAATGGCAATTAGTCTGTTTAGGATTCTAGAAGTAAATCATTTGCTATAATGGGAGTCACTATTGCTGTTAAAGCAGGCTTGAGCTTATTAATTTGTTACTTTTGGCATATAGACAAGTATGTTAATGTTAGTTTTGGTATTTTTTATTATAACTATTTTGTTATTCAATTTCAAGGTAATTTTTTTTTTAAAATTAAAATTAATTCGTTGATTCAAAGTCATAGGACATCTATAATAGAAGTCAAAACTTATATATCAAATTGAAATAAATACAATTCTAATATGACAAAACCACGATCATTAAGTAGATCTAATGCAAGGGGGTCTGTCGATCTTTTTTAGTTTTGAAGTAGAATGGATTCAATTCAAGTGATTGTAAATGACATACTAACATCAGTTGCAACCCCGCACAAATTTCGATCGACAAATCAATCTCTTGAATTACATAAAAAACCAAAAACAAAGTCTCCAAACTCTCACATGGATAGACATAAAACCCAATATATGGGTAGAAAAACTCTCCATTAGAGAGAGACTGAAGTTTATTAGAAACACCAACATATAAAAACTAGTAACAAAAGGAGAAAAGGGGCTTACCACCGCCCAAAAGGATGATGGTAGTCCCTAGGTTGAAAATTAGGGTTTTGTAAGAGAAGGGAGAGGGGGAGAGAACGAATAAAGAGAAAAAAGGGGAGGAGATGCGTTATTTAATTTATTATCTATTTCAAGGTACTTAAGTAGTTGAATATTATATGTTTTTAATTTATTTCATGGTATTTCACTTTATTTTCTAAGCTTTTGCATGTTTATTTCGGGAAATATATAATTTTATTTGAATGGTGATGTGTATGACAATATCAGTATTAATTAGGGATTCTTGATGAGTCGTGATGTGTAATGCAATTTTCTTTCTTTTGATTAACACACGCATAAATACCTCTAGCCCCTTTTGACACTAGCTTATTAATTAATTACTGCTTATTGGTTCTTACCATTCACACTTTACACCATTAACACACATTCCCTGCTTCATCGTACCTCCAGCCCCTTTTGACACACATATAATTAGAAGGTAATTACTTGTAATACTGACAAAACTATTTTGCTTTTATGTGTGTATGTGTGTATATAAACCATTAGAATTGATTGGTAATGGTGGGATTAGTATAGGACAAGTCATAGAATAAGGTAGATAAATAGTAAAACTATTGTGTTTGTGTACGTTTAGGTTTAACTTATTTTATTTGTGTTAATCTTCAAATTTTCACATGGAAAAATGTTAATTATTTTTAAGAACTAAATTTTGCTATCATATTTGGCCTAAAACAAACAAGGCACAAGACAGTAGGACCACTAGAGGGGATATGTAACATGTTATATAGAGTAAAGACAAAAAACATCTAATAAATGTTGGGGTAATCAAACCAGTCTCTTTAACAAACCTATAGAGTACTCCACTAGAGTGTGAATTGGTGTCTCCTATGATAATTGATGATATTGCAGTTTCAGATTTTTGATTGACTAGTAATAATAACAACTTAGCCTCGTTTTGCTTTTTTTTTTTCTTAAAAAAGATAAAATCATAATAATAATAATAATAATAATAATAATAATAATAATAATAATAATAATAATAATAATAATAATAGTAATAATAATAATAGTCATTAATTCGTATTTGCATAAGCGGATTTCAAAAGCATAGTCATGATCCTTCTAATGTAATTAAATTAGTCACTCTTGACAATCATTGACGTAGTATACAAGAATGTCGCAGACAAATCATTTGAGAGAAGAGCCCTAGCCACATATTCATTGATATTAGGGACCCTCCTCCTAGTAACTATCACTTACATTTCTGAAAGGTAACATATAACTATGTTCATTCATTTTGAAGTTGTTTGTTTTATGTTATTTTATTTTAAGAATTCTTTTGTTGACTTATAGACATATCCTTAACGTTAAAATACATTGTTATTTTAAGGAGAAAGGATGTGGAACACAGAACAAAATTCACATGAAAGTTGACCAAATTTAACTTTTTGTTGCTCGTTTTCATTTTCTGTTTTCTAGCACATAGTTTAGCGTTCATAAGTTTTTGAGGAGATTAGTTCACTTATACTGCTGGAGTGATCCAAGTCCGAAAAGCACTTTATCCTGGTTTGGTGTTTGATGAAGAAGTAGCCAAATTCAAGTCATACATAAACTAAAAAGTTGATGTTAACAGCTTGAATCTTCTTTCATTTGCTGCTTCTTTTTACTTCTACCATAGTTAGAAACTCTTTGTAAAATTAGGTTTTTTTTTGTCCAATACCGAATAATATGGTTTTGGAGCATACTGGACTGAAAAATCGATTTTTCAAAGTTTTGAAGACTTGATTCTGTCCAGTTTCGGTCTTCTTCGTGGTCCGTTCCATTTCTGCACACGACCTAAGTCATAGATGTGCCTGACATGAGTTTGATCTTTATGTATGTTTCCCTACTTTGTTGGTTTTAAAAGAGGAATATTTGTCGGGTGTGAAGATAGTATTGCGTAACTAAGAGCAACCAAATCTGGCTCTAAAGTTTCTTCGGACCAATTTCGTTCTTCTTGAAACTCGTATGATAATACTGGTTAATATCTGCAATAAACATTGATATGATGCAAACCTTGTCTTTAATTGTTGTGTCAATGCCTGACAAAGCAAACTTGATTTATCACATTTAGGGCATCGTTGCAAACATGAAAGAAATCAATGTTGCCATATTTTCCACCCATGATTGACGCACAAACATACCCATGGTTACTCATGTTTGTTTCAGACCGAGATGCTATTTTCTTTTGTTTATGTGAATATTTTCACTAAGCAAAATTAAACTTTGGTCAAGACCGAGATGCTATTTTCTTTTGTTTTCTAATCTAATTCTATATATTACTTATCAAAAAGGTAAAACAATGGCCAATTAGTCAGTTTAGTGTTGTAGAAGTAAATCATTTGCAATAATGGGAGTCATTGTTGCTGCTAAAGGAGGATTGAGCGTATTAATTTGTTACTTTTGGCATATATACACGTATGTTGATATTAGTTTTAGTATTTATATTATATCTATTTTGTTAGTCTATTTCAAGGTACTTTTTATTGAAATTAAAATTAATTCATTGATTCAAAGACATACGACATCTACAATAGAAGCCAAAACTAAACAAATACATATCAAAATGAAATAAATACAATTTTAATACTCCCTTCGTCACATAATAGTCTGAACACTTTCCTTTATGTTTGTCCCTAATTAGTTTGAACACTTTCCTTTTTGGCATGGTCCCACTATTAATATATTATTTCGTTTATACTCTTTTGGCCCACACTCTATCTTTTATCAATAAAAATTTACCCAACTTTCTCCCTCCTATAATAAAAAATACCCCACTAAATCCTATCACATCTACTTTTTAAATAAGATAACATTGGATAACCACACTACAACTTATCAACTTAAATACGTGTCCCAACAAGTGTTCAGATCTTTCTGGGACGGAGGGAGTATGACAAAACCACGATCATTGAGTACATCTAACACTTCTGAAAGCCCGCATCTTTCACATCGCTGTCTGATGCAGCCTTCAGTAAGGGGGTATGTCGATCTTTTGTAGTTCTGAAGTAGGATTGGATTCAATTCCAGTAATTGTAAATGACGTACTAACATCTATTGCAACCCCGCGCAGATTTCGATCAACAAATCAATCTCTTGAATTACACAAAAAACCAAAAACAAAGTATCTTAACTCTCACATGGAGAGAGATAAAACCCAATATATGGGTGGATATAACCCAATATATGGGTGGATATAACCCAATATATGGGTAGAAAAACTCTCCATTAGAGAGAAACTGAAGTTTATTAGAAACACTTACATGAAAAAAACTAGTAACAAAAGGAGAAAATGGGCTTACCACCGCCCAAATGGGTGACGGTAGCCCCTAGGTTGAAAATTAGGGTTTTGTGGGAGAGCGGAGAGGGGAGAGAAAGAAGAGAGAAAAAAGGGGAGGAGAGGCGCTATTTAATTTATTATCTATTCCAAGGTACTTAAGTTGTTGAATATTATATGTTTTTATTTTATTTCATGGTACTTGATTTTATTTTCTTAGCTTTTGCATGTTTATTTCGGGAAATATATAATTTTATTTGGTTGGTGATGTGTTTGACAATATCAGCATTAATTAGGGATTCTTGATGAGTCGTGATGTGTAATGCAATTTCCTTTCTTTGATTAGCACACATATAAGTACCTCTATCCCCTTTTGACACTGGCTTATTAATTAATTACTGCTTATTGCTTCTTACCATTCACACTTTACACTATTAACACCCCTTCCCTGTTTCATCGTGCCTTCAGCCCCTTTTGACACACACATAAGTTGAAGGTAAGTACTTGTAATACTGACAAACTATTTTGCTTTTATGTGTATATGTGTGTATATAAACCATTAAAATTTATTGGTAATGGTGGGATGAGTAGGAGACAAGTCTTAGAATATGGCAGATAAATTGGAAAATTATTGTGTTTGTGTACGATCAAGTTTAACTTCCTTCTTTTATTTGTGTTAATCTTCAAATTTTCACTTGGAAAAATGTTAATTATTTTTAAGAACTAAATTTGGCTATCATATGTGGCCTAAAACAAACAAGACACAAGACAATAGGACCATTAGAGGAGACATATGACATGATATTTAGAGTAAAGACAAAAAAGAACATCTAATAAATGTTGGGGTAATCTAGCCGGTCTCTTTAACAAACCTATTGGGTACCCCACTAGAGTGTGAATTGGTGTGTCCTATTATAATTGATGATATTGTAGTTTCAGATTTTTGATTGGCTAGTAATAATAGCAACTAAGCCTCTTTTTTTTTCTAAAAAAATATGAAATAGTAATAATAATTTGCAGAAATAGATTTCAAAAACATCTCCATGCTCCTTCTAATGTTATTAAATCAGTCACTATTGACAATCATTGACGTATTTTACAAGATTGTCACAGACAAATCAATTGAGAGAAGAGCCCTAGCCACATATTCATTGATATTAGGGACCCTCCTCCTAGTACCTAATACATACATTTCTGAAAGGTAACATATAACTATGTTCATTCATTTTGAAGTTGTTTGTTTTATGTTATTTTATTTTAAGAATTCTTTTGTAGACTTATAGGCATATCGTTAACGTTAAAATACATTGTTATTTTAAGGACAAAAGATGTGGAACACGGAACAAAATTCACATGGAAGTTGACCAAATTCAACTTTTTGTTGTTTCTTTTCTTTTTCTATTTTCTAGCACAGAGTTTAGCTTTCATAAGTGTTCCAGGAGATTAGTTCACTTATACTGCTGGAGTGATCCAAGACCGAAAAGTACTTTATCCTGGTTTGGTGTTTGATGAAGAAGTAGTCAAATTCAAGTCATATATAAACTAAAAAGTTAATGTTTACAGCTTGAATCTTCCATCATTTGTTGCTTCTTTTTACCTTTACCATTGTTTGCAACTCTTTGTAAAATTGTGTTTTTTCGGTCCAATACTGAATAATATGGTTTTAGAGCATAGTGGACCGAAAAATTGATTTTTCAAGTTTTGAAGACTTAGTTCGGTCCAGTTTCGGTCTTTTTTGTGGTCCGTTCCATATCTGCACAACCTAAGTTATAGATGTGCTTGACATGAGTTTGACCTTTATGTATGTTTCCCTACTTTGTTGGTTTTAAAAGAGGAATATCGGTCGGGTGTGAATATAGTACTGCATAACTATGAGCAACCAAGTGTGGCTGTAAAGTTTAAATTTCTTCGGACCAATTTCGTTCTCCTTGAAACTTGTATGATAATACGGGTTAATATCTGCAATAAACATTGATATGATAGAAACCTTGTCTTTAATTGCTGTATCAATTGTCTAACAAAGCAAACTTGATTTATCACATTTAGGGCATCATTGCAAACATGAAAAAAATTAACGTTGCCATATTTTCCACCCATGATTGACGCACAAACATATCCATGGTTACTCATGTTTGTTTCTATAATATCCCGAAAATTTAAACTTGCTTAACTTAAACAATAATAATTAGTGTTTAAAATTTTCCTTTAATAATAAATTATGACAAAAATTTGTTACTCTATATCCAAGTAATGATAAAAAAGATATTTAGTTCTTTAAATAAGTATATGTTGTATGTATTACAAGAATTGCAAATATTAACAAGTGAAGGTGAGATTAAATAATAACATTATAAAAAGTAAGAAGAGAAATGATAAACAAATTAAATACTAAGGCAGTGAGACACCCAACTTTGTTATAACAGCTCGTGTGGAGCGACTGGTGTTGGAACAAAACACTTACTCGAAGCAGGTGTATGCAGTGAATGTCCCTCGTAGCCCAAGCAGTGCGAATACATGGAGTGCACCACCTACTGGTGTGGTGAAACTAAATTCAGATGCTTCTCTGGCGATTGAAGGTTGGGTCGGGTTGGGTGTTGTGGCAAGAGATGAGAAAGGTGACGTTATTTTTGCGGCAACGAGAAGAGTCCGAGCTTGGTGGCCCCCGGAAATTGCAGAATGTAAAGCTCTCCTTTTGGCTATAAAGCTAGCGAAGCGGTATGGTTTGGCCAACATAATCTTGGAATCGGATAGTCAAGTGTTGGTGAAGCGTCTTTCTAGAGCTGTTGTTTTTTACTCTGACCTTGATGGTGTTTTAGAAGATACTATGTCGTTTTGCTGTTTTTTTGAGTCTGTAGTTTGGTCTCATGTCAAGAGAGGTGGGAACTATGTAGCCCATCATCTTGCGAGATTAGTTCCTTTTGGTGTAGAGCAGGTCTGGGAGAATCACTATCCTGTGGCGATTGCTCCTTATGTTCTGTCTGACACTTTGGCTTTGAGTTAATATATGGCTCGTTTTCCTCTCAAAAAAAAGTACTTCTAATCAAATGATGGTGTTAATAATAAGGAAAGAAAAGGAGAAAGAAAAAAAAGAAAAAGGGAAACTAAACACAACTACTGTTTCATTCTCCATCTCCATTTTTCCTCACAAGAAGACCCGACAATGAGTTTAAATTCAAGACTTAATATTTATACACAATGAAACTCAACTCCAATTAAAAACTCCAATTCAAGCCAAACCCTTCCAAAAATGCATTTTTTTTGTCAATTCAATCAACACAATTCACAAAATTAGGAGCCCAAACAATGGCTATAAATAGCCATAGTTGCTCTACCATTTATCACCCACTCACCATTCACCACTTCACTACAACACCTCGCCGGAAATTGCCCCATTCCTACCGGAAAACGCCACCTAAAACAACCCCCTATTTTCGCATCACACACCACTTCCTCTCTCCTCTGTTTTCGGGTCAGCCACCACACCCCAATGCAATGCCGCCACGTGGCCTCCACCTCTGACCACCAGTGTTCCCTGCTGCCGTTGAATCCACCACTCGCCGAAACCCAGCTGCGTCTCTCTCCTCTCGCCCACTCTTTCTCTCTCTTTCTCGTGCTTCTTCTCCCTCCACGTGGCGCCGCTCCATCCTCGTCGCACACCTCGCGTCCCTCCGCGTCGCCTCACCGTTGCAGTCGGAACTCCAGCCCACCGCCTGGTTTTCTTCCTCCCCTGTTTTTCGTGGCTGCTCTGTGAGCAGGAGTTATGAAAAATACCTCTTCAACTTTTGTTCTTATTTTTTTTTAGTTTAGGTAGTTTGAGCCCAAACCATATATTATTAGTACTCATATGTTGGGGCCAAGAGATCTGGTACTGTTTTCAATTAAGTTTAATTTATATTAAGAAAATTGGTTGGATTAATATTGTAATAAACATGAAACTGATTTTAGTTATGCTAATCTAAGTAATTACTAATTCTTGTAATCTGAAATTTGAGTATAATATTAGTAAGTCCACAAATGTCTTATGTTAACTCATATATTAAAATCACTCTCTAATTTATATGACAAATATTTAAGTATTAAATATGTCAATATGATAATGTTTAAGGTAGTATTAATTTAACAATCACATTTACTTCCTCCGTTTAGAAATAGTTGCACCGTTTCATGTTTTCACGCTTGCCGATGTATGGTTTCAAGCGTAAATATCTTTCAAGTATTAATGAGTAAAAATTATAAAAAATTAATATTAAAAAAATATACATTGAGACGAATCTAACAAGATCCCGCATGACGATGTTTTTCCTAAAATATAAATCACCAAAGATGATCAAAGTGTTAGATGTGAATAGTAAACACTATGCAAATGGTGCAACTATTTCTAAACGGAGGAAGTATTAATCAATACTAACTATGTACAAGTTTAGGATATTATAAATTGAACAAGTGGTTATCAACTATAATAGTTGCCGTAAACGAGTTATAATAATAATAATTAAAGTATAATCACACTGTAGCAGACACTTATATGTAGTTTAGATTACAAGAATGAAAGAGTTACATTACGAGTTCCGTAATTGCAACTTAGTAAATCTGAATCATGAAACATGAGAGTAATGGCCATGGTTTTTAATTATAAAATGATTAATATGTTTAAAGGGACCCTATGACTAACAGAATGAAGTTTTCAGTTAAACGTTAACAAAATCGTAACAAGTGCTTAATGAAATGGTTATAATAAGATGTTCATACTCACAACTCGCAAGTCATGAATTATAACTTAGACGCTAAGCTGTTAAGTAGAAAGAATGCATATGTCTGTTATCAACCACCAAAGACCTAAATATATAAAATTCCTAATACCTCCTAAAATAGACACATGATGGAAATAGATCAAGGAACTCAAAATTTAGAATAAAACATTAATAAGTCTTTTATTAATTCTTGAATTGATTACATTAACAAGGAAGAGATATTACAAGCCTCCCCCGGCTATCAAGGTTGTAAACCAGGATTTGAGGTAACGTCTACTGCTAACACCCGCATTCCCCTTCCAAAGATGTTTTATGATATCTTTATATAATGTTTATGCTATGTTATTTATGGTGTGCGGGATGTGAACTGTTTTATTATGCAAATGATGATTTGATGACGTTTATATAATGATTATACTATGATTTTCGAAAAGTGCTTACAAGAAACGAAACATGATAAATGAAAGTGAAAGATGGTGAATGGCAGTATTATGTTCTCTGGGTTGTGCATATGTCGTTCTGCTATTTGGCGGCAACGCCACCTTCTGATAGGGGACAAGGTCTTCGGTGGTACCCGTATGATGGCATTATATGCCACCTTCTGATGGGGGATGAATATCCTCGGTGGCTTTGCTTTATGTTACTATTGGCATTATATGCCACCTTCAGATGGGGGATGAATATCCTCGGTGGCTTTGCCTTCTGTTACGATCTATGGCATTATACGTCACCTTCTGATGGGGGATGAATATCCTCGGTGGCTTTAACTTCTGTTATGGCATTATATGCCACCTTCTGATGGGGGACTTATGTCCTCGGTGGCTATGCCTTCTGTTGTACTCGCCAAGTAACCAAAGAAAGTTTTCTGATATGACAATGGAGATTATTAATGAATGACAATGTAAATGACTTTTAAATTCCTGATTCGAAGTGCATGTTTACGAAATGGTTTTACTTTATTCTCTTCTCCCTGTTTGCAAATAAAATGAATTTACGATGTTAGAGTAGTATGTTACTGAGCCTCGACTCATGACATTTTGTTTTTCTTTTTTAGGTATGCATATGCTGATGGAATGGCGTAGCAGTGAGGAATAATTTTAATTCATGCCAGTATGACGGTTATGTAATCCAAGTTTATGGACACTAAATTACGTAACTTTAGTTATACTTAGGTTAACTATAAGTTTCTAGAGTTACTATAACTGTTATAAAAGGTTTAGTTTTATGAAAGAATGTTTGCCATGTACTTTCCCGAACGGAAAGTACGGCAGTGACGCACCGACTAAGCTAGGAAGGTCTTCCGCTGCTAATCCTTGGAATTAATTAACCTAATAATGATGCTTAGAAGTCGGGGCGTTATAGTATCAGACCGAGATGCCATTTTCTTTTGTTTATGTGAAAATTTTCACTAGCTAAAATTAAACTGTGGTCAAGACCGAGATGCTATTTTCTTTTGTATCTAATCTAATTCTATATATTACTTATCAAAAAGGTAAAACAATGGCCAATTAGTCAGTTTGGTGTTCTAGAAGCAATCCATTTGCTATAATGGGAGTCACTGTTGCTGCTAAAGGAGGCTTGAGCTTATTAATTTGTTACTTTTGGCATATATACACGTATGTTAATGTTAGTTTTAGTATTTTTATTATAACTATTTTGTTAATCTATTTCAAGCTACTTTTTTTTTTTGAAATTAAAATTAATTCATTGATTCAAAGTCATACGACATCTACAATAGAAGTTAAAACTAAAGAAATACATATCAAAATGAAATAAATACAATTTTAATATGACAAAACCACGATTGTTGAGTAGATCTAACACTTCTGAAAGCCCCCATCTTTCACATCGTTGTCTGATGCAGCCTTCTGCAAGGGGGTCTGACAATCTTTTGTAGTTTTGAAGTAGAATTGGATTCAATTCAAGTGATTGTAAATGACGTACTGACATCTGTTGGAACCCCACACAAATTTCGATCAACAAATCAACCTCTTGAATTACTCAAAAAAGAAAAACAAAGTCTCCGAACATTAACATAGAGAGAGATAAAACCCAATATATGGGTGGATATAATCCAATATATAAGTGGATATAACCCAATGTATGGGTAGAAAAACTCTCCATTAGAGAGAGACTGAAGTTTATTAGAAACGACACTTACATAAAAAACTAGTAACAAAAGGAGAAAAGGGGCTTACCACCGCCCAAAAGGGTGACGGTAGCCCCAAGGATGAAAATTAGTGTTTTGTGGGAGAGGGGAGAAGGGAGAGAAAGAAGAGAGAAAAAAGGGGAGGAGAGGCGCTATTTAATTTATTATCTATTTCAAGGTACTTAAGTTGTTGAATATTTATATGTTTTTATTTTATTACATGGTACTTGATTTTATTTTCTTAGCTTTTGCATGTTTATTTCGGGAAATATATAATTTTATTTGGCTGGTGATGTGTATGACAATATCAACATAAATTAGGGATTCTTGATGAGTCGTGATGTATAATGCAATTTCCTTTCTTTTGATTAACACACGCATAAGTGCCTCTAACCCCTTTTGACACTGGCTTATTAATTAATTACTGCTTATTGCTTCTTACCATTCAAACTTTACACCATTAACACCCCTTCCCTGTTTCTTCGTACCAACATCCCCTTTTGACACACACATAAGTAGAAGGTAATTACTTGCACTACTGACAAACTATTTTGATTTTATGTATGTGTGTATATAAACCATTAGAATTGATTGGTAATGGTGGGATGAGTATGGGGCAAGTCTTAAAATATGGCAGATAAATTGGAAAATTATTGTGTTTTGTGTACGTTCAAGTTTAACTTCTTTAATTTGTGTTAATCTTCAAATTTTCACTTGGAAAAATGTTAATTATTTTTAAGAACTAAATTTGGCTATCATATGTGGCCTAAAACAAACAAGGCACAAGACAGTAGGACCATTAGAGGAGACATGTGACATGATATTTAGTGTAAAAACAAAAAAAACATCTAATAAATGTTGGAATAATCAAGCCAGTGTCTTTAAAGAACCTATAGAGTACTCCACTAGAGTGTGAATTGGTGTGTCCTATTATAATTGATGATATTGTAGTTTCAAATTTTTGATTGGCTAGTAATAATAACAACTAAGCCTCGTTTTATTTTTTTCTTAAAAAATATAAAATAGTAATAATAATAATAAGAAAAATAATAATAATAATAATAATAATAATAATAATAATAATAATAATAATAATAATAGTATTTAATTCGTATTTGCATAAATGAATTTTAAAAACATCGCCATGATCCTTATAATGTTATTAAATCAGTCACTCTTGACAATTATTGACGTAGTATACAAGATTGTCGCAGACAAATCATTTAAGAGAAGAGCCCTAGCCACATATTCATTGATATTAGGGACCCTCCTCCTAGTACCTATTACTTACATTTCTGAAAGGTAACATATAACTATGTTCATTCATTTTGAAGTTGTTTGTTTTATGTTATTTTATTTTAAGAATTCTATTGTAGACTTATAGACATATCCTTAAGGTTAAAATACATTGTTATTTTAAAGAGAAAGGATGTGGAACACAAAACAAAATTCACATGGAAGTTGATCAAATTTAACTTTTTATTGTTTCTTTTCTTTTTTCTATTTTCTAGCACAGAGTTTAGCGTTCATAAGTGTCCCAGGAGATTAGTTCACTTATATTGCTGGAGTGATCCAAGTCTGAAAAACACTTTATCCTGGTCTGGTGTTTGATGAAGAAATAGCCAAATTCAAGTCATACATAAACTAAAACGTTGATATTTACAAATTGAATCTTCCTTCATTAGCTGCTTCTTTTTACTTCTACCATTATTAGCAACTCTTTGTAAAATTGGGGTTATTCGGTCCAATACTGAATAATATGGTTTTAGAGCATACTGGACCGAAAAATCGATTTTTCAAAGTTTTGAAGACTTGGTTCAGTCCAGTTTCTGTCTATTTTGTGGTCCGTTCCATTTCTGCACAACCTAAGCCATAGATGTGCCTGACATGAGTTTGATCTTTATGCATGTTTCCCTACTTTGTTGGTTTTAAAAGAGAAATATCGGTCGGGTGTGAAGCTAGTATTGCATAACTATGAGTAACCAAATCTGACTGTAAAGTTTTTTCGAACCGATTTCGTTCTTTTTGAAACTCGTATGATAATACGGGTTAATATCTACAATAAAAATTGATACGATAGAAACCTTGTCTTTAATTGTTGTGCCAATTGTTTGACAAAGCAAACTTGATTTATTACATTTAGGGCATCGTTGCAAACATGAAAGAAATCAACGTTGCTTATTTTCCACCCATGATTGACGCACAAACATATTCATGGATTCTCATGTTTGTTTCAGACCGAGATGCTATTTTCTTTTGTTTATGTGAAAATTTTCACTAACCAAAATTAAACTTTGGTCAAGACCGAGATGCTATTTTCATTTGTTTTCTAATCTAATTCTATATATTACTTATCAAAAAGGTAAAACAATGTCCAATTAGTCAGTTTAGTGTTCTAGAAGTAAACCACTTGCTATAATGTGAGTCACCGTTGCTGCTAAAGGAGGCTTGAGCTTATTAATTTGTTATTTTTGGCATATATATATATACGTATGTTAATGTTAGTTTTGGTATTTTTATTATAACTATTTTGTTAGTCTATTTCAAGGTAATTTTTTTTTAAATTAAAATTAATTCATTGATTCAAAGTCATACGTCATCTACAATAGAAGTCAAAACTAAACAAATACATATCAAAATGAAATAAATATAATTTTAATATGGCAAAACCACGATCGTTGGGTAGATCTAATAGTTCTGAAAGCCCCCATCTTTCACATCGCTGTCTGATGCAGCCTTCTACAAGGGGGTATGTCGATCATTTGTAGTTTTGAAGTAGAATTGGATTCAATTCAAATGATTGTTAATGACATACTGACATCTGTTGCAACCCCGCACAAATTTCGAACAACAAATCAACCTCTTGAATTACACAAAAAACCAAAAACAAGGTCTCCAAACTCTCACATGGAGAGAGATAAAACCTAATATATGGGTGGATATAATCCAATATATGGGTGGATAAAACCCAATATATTGGTAGAAAAACTGGCCATTAGAGAGTGACTGAAGTTTATTAGAAACACTTACATAAAAAAACTAATAACAAAAGGAGAAAAGGGGCTTACCACCGCCCAAAAGGGTGACGATAGCCCCTAGGTTGAAAAGTAGGGTTTTGTGGGAGAGGGGAGAGGGAAGAGAACGAAGAGAGAAAAAAGGGGAGGAGAGGCGCTATTTAATTTATTATCTATTTCAAGGTACTTAAGTTGTTGAATATTATATGTTTTTATTTTATTTCATGGTACTTGTTTTTATTTTCTTAGCTTTTGCATGTTTATTTTGGGAAATATATAATTTTATTTGGCTGGTGATGTGTATGACAATATCAACATTAATTAAGGATTCTTGATGAGTCGTGATGTGTAATGCAATTTTCTTTCTTTTGATTAACACACGCATAAGTACCTCTAGCCCCTTTTGACACTCGCTTATTAATTAATTACTGCTTATTGCTTCTTACCATTCACACTTTACACCATTAACACCCTTCCCTGCTTCATCATACCTCTAGCCCCTTTTGACACACACACATAAGTAGAAGATAAGTACTTGCAATGCTGACAAACTATTTTGCTTTTATGTGTGTATATAAACCATTAGAATTGATTGGTAATGGTGGGATGAGTAGGAGACAAGTCTTAGAATAAGGCAGATAAATTGGAAAATTATTGTGTTTGCGTACGTTCAAGTTTAACTTCTTTTATTTGTGTTAATCTTGAAATTTTTACTTGGAAAAATGTTAATTATTTTTAATAACTAAATTTGGCTATCATATGTGGCCCTAAAACAAACAAGGCATAAGATAGTAGGACCATTAGAAGAGACAGGTGACATGATATTTAGAGTAAAGACAAAAAAACTTCTAATAAATATTGCGGTTCCTGTTTGTCACTTAATGTTTGCTGATGATCTCCTACTTTTTGGTAGAGTGGACGAATCAACGGCTTTCACAGTTAGGGAAGTCCTTAAAAGTTTATGCAATCTATCGGGGCAAAAAATCAATGAAGATAAGAGTCGTCTAATGTTTTCTCATAATACTCCTCAAGAAGATAGAACCTTGTTCCCATAAACTTTGAACATTACCCAATCTGTAGATCTAGGTTCATATCTTGGGCTTCTCTTATCCCATAAAAGACCAACAAAGGGGCAAGTTCAGTTTGTTGTCGAAAAAGTTAGAAAGAAGCTAGCAAATTGGCAAACCAAATTATTGTCTAAAGCTGGAAGGCTTTATTTGATTCGCTCCACCCTTTCCACTATTTCCACTTACTATAGGCAAGCTTCTTTTCTTCCTAAAGCCACATTGAATAGTATTGATAAGATTTGTAATGATTTTATGTGGGGAGACACGGTGGATAGGAAACGAATCCATCTTGTTAACCGCAAAACAACTTTCTTACCAAAGGAGAAAGGGGGCCTAGGCATTCGGGACCAATCAACTCTTAACAGAGCCTCGATGGCTAAACTAGGGTGGAAAATGTCATGGGGGTAGTAGTTTGGCGAAAGAGTCCATTTTCTCTAAATACGTGCATAAAAACCACGTAACTCTTCTTAAGTATGGTTCTCCAGTTTGGAAAGGGATAGGGAAGGGCAGGGATCTCCTTGCACAAAATAGTACCTGGATATTAGGTAATGGAAAATCTATCAATCTTTGGAGGGAGGATTGGCTAGGTATTGGGCCATTTAAGCGTTCAATTAGTGGCCCTATCAATGAATAGGAAAGTAACATGACTGTTGCAGACCTGGTTGTTAACAATGAATGGAACTTCCAAAATATCTCTTTTTCTCTGCCCCTCAAATCCATGACAGAATCCTTGCAATCCCTACCCCTAAAAATCCCGAGGACCAAGATAATTTGATCTCAAATTTTGTAACTCCCAAAGGGTTTTCCCTAGCTTTGGCTTATCAGGAGAGTCTGAAGGAGGGTACTGAGGAATTAGTCCCAATGTCTATCTCGAAAGTTTGGAAATCCATTTCTCCTCCTAGAGTTCGTTTTTCCTTTGGCTTGTGTGGCGTGACCGCAATCCCCATAATAGGCTTCTCAATTATCGCCAAATTATCCCCTCCTCTTACTGTCCATGTTGTCATAATGCCCCCGAGGATAGCATTCATGTCCTTAGGGATTGTACCCTCCCCAATCAAGTATGAACTTCTATATCCCCGTCTCCGGAATTAAGTCATGGAAATATTTCGGCTTGGCTAAACATGAATCTTGAGTCAAATATTCTCGTCGAAGGGGTACATTAGAAGAATATTTTCCCATGGGTGTGTTTCGAATTGTGGAAAGCTTGAAACTCGGTGGTGTTTGAGAACAAAGTCCCACCACTCCCACATGGATCATTCAAAGAGCCATGAATCAAACTTGGGAGTTTTCCCAGTTTTTCCCTCTCACCCCGCAAATTACCCCTGCCCCTACTTCCTCGGATCACCTCCTTCCTTTTCCAAGTTCATTTTTCATGATCCATATCGATGCATCCTTTACCGATATTTACTAACCTGTAGGCTTGGGGGGTGTCGTTAGAAATAACATTGGAAAGTGGACTAAGGGCATTTGTAGAAAATCTTAAGCAGCCAATGCCCTCGTGGCTGAGCTGCTTAGTATTCAACAAGGATTCCAACTTGCTATAAATGAAAATAATCTTGATTGTGTGTGCTATTCGGATAGTTTGTAGGCAACTCAACTACTCAAACAGAACCCCAAAGATCTTACCTTGTGTACCAATGTTATTAATCAATGCAGGGAGCTATGCAGAGAGTTCAACAACCTTAGGATCATCCATGTGTCAAGGGTGAAGAATCAACTTGCGGACAAGCTTGCCAAGGAGGCAAGAAGACTAGATGATTGCATGAATTTAACTAGGATATTCCCTTTCCCTCCTAATTTTTGCATGAATGCGTACATCTCGGATTGTAATAACTTTAACATTATGTTTGGATCTATGTGAGACTTTTCCTTATTTCACCAAAAAAAAATCAAGCCAGTCTCTTTAACAAACCTATAGAGTACTCTACTAGAGTGTGAATTGGTGTGTCCTATTATAATTGATGATATTATAGTTTTAGATTTTTGATTGGCTAGTAATAATAACAACTAAGCCTCGTTTTGCTTTTTTTTTTTTTTCTTAAAAATGATAAAATAGTAATAATAATAATAATAATAGTATTTAATTCGTATTTCCATACATGGATTCCAAAAACATCGCAATTATCGTTCTAATGTTATTAAATCAGTCACTCTTGGCAATCATTAACGTAGTATACAAGATTGTCGCAGACAAATCATTTAAGAGAAGAGCCCTAGCCACATATTCATTGATATTAGGGACCCTCCTCCTAGTATATTACTTACAATTCTGAAAGGTAACATATAACTATGTTCATTCATTTTGAAGTTGTTTGTTTTATGTTATTTTATTTTAAGAATTCTTTTGTTGACTTATAGACATATCCTTAGCGTTTAAATACATTGTTATTTTAAGGAGAAAGGATGTGGAACACATAACAAAATTCACATGGAGGTTGACCCAATTTAACTTTTTGTTATTTGTTTTCTTTTTCCATTTCTGCACAACCTAAGTCATAGATGTGCCTGACATAAGTTTGATCTTTATGCATGTTTCCCTACTTTGTTGGTTTTAAAAGAGGAATATCGGTCGGGTGTGAAGCTAGTATTGCATAACTATGAGCAACAAAATCTGGCTGTAAAGTTTTTTTGAACCAATTTCGTTCTCCTTGAAACGCGTATAATAATACGGGATAATATCTGCAATAAACATTGATACGATAGAAACCTTGTCTTTAATTGTTGTGCCAATTGTTTGACAAAGCAAACTTGATCTATCACATTTAGGGCATCGTTGCAAACATGAAAGATCAACGTTGCCATATTTTCCACCCATGATTGACGCAAAAACATATTCATTGTTACTCATGTTTGTTTCAGACCGATATGCTATTTTCTTTTGTTTATGTGAAAATTTTCACTAACCAAAATTAAACTTTGGTCAAGACCGAGATGTTATTTTCTTTTGTTTTCTAATCTCATTCTATATATTACTTATCAAAAGGTAAAACAATGGCCAATTAGTCAGTTTATTATTCTTGAAAGAAACCATTTGCTATAATGTGAGTCACTGTTGCTGCTAAAGGAGCTTTGAGCTTATTAATTTGTTACTTTTGGCATATATACACGTATGTTAATGTTTGTTGTGGTATTTTTATCATAACTATATTGTTAGTCTATTTCAAGGTACTTTTTTTTTAATTAAAATTAATTCATTGATTCAAAGTCATACGACATCTACAATTGAAGTCAAAACTAAACAAATACATATCAAAATGAAATAAATACAATTCTAATATGACAAAACTACGATCGTTGAGTTGATCTAACACTTCTGAAAGCCCCCGTCATTCACATCGTAGTCTGATGCAACTTTCTGCAAGGGGTTCTATCGATCTTTGTAGTTTTAAAGTAGAATTGGATTCAAATCAAGTGATTGTAAACGACGTACTGACATCTGTTGCAACCCATCACAAATTTCGATCAACAAATCAACCTCTTGAATTACACAAAAAACAAAAAACAAAGTCTCCAAACTATCACATGGAGAGAGACAAAATCCAATATATGGGTGGATATAACCCAATATATGGGTAGATATAACCCAATATATGGGTAGAAAAACTCTCCATTAGAGAGAAACTGAAGTTTATTAGAAACACTAACATAAAGAAACTAGTAACAAAAGGAGAAAAGGGGCTTACCACCGCCCAAAAGGGTGATGGTAGCCCGTTGGTCAAAATTAGGGTTTTGTGGGAGAGGGGAGAGAACGAAGAGAGAAAAATGGGGAGGAGAGGCGTTATTTAATTTATTATCGATTTCAAGGTACTTAAGTAGTTGAATATTATATGTTTTTATTTTATTTCATGGTAATTGGTTTTATTTTCTTAGCTTTTGCATGTTTATTTCGGGAAATATATAACTTTATATGGCTGGTGATGTGTATGACAATATAACCATTAATTTGGGATTCTTGATGAGTCGTGCTAGGTAATGCAATTTCCTTTCTTTTGATTAACACATGCATAAGTGCCTCTAACCCCTTTTGACACTCGCTTATTAATTAATTACTGCTTATTGCTTCTTACCATTCAAACTTTACACCATTAACACCCCTTCCCTGTTTCATCGTACCTCCAGCCCCTTTGGACACACACATAAGTAGAAGGTAAATACTAGCAATACTGACAAACTGTTTTGCTTTTATGTGTGTATGTGTGTATATAAACGATTAGAATTGATTTGTAATGGTGGGATTAGTAGGGGACAAGTCTTAGAATAAGTCAGATAAATTAAAAAATTATTGTGTTTGGGTACTTTCAAGTTTAACTTCTAATATTTGTGTTAATCTTCAATTTTTCACTTGGAAAAATGTTAATTATTTTTTAAGAACTATAGTGGGCTATCATATGGGGCCTAAAACAAACAAGACACAAGACAATAGGACCATTAGAGGAGACATGTGACATGATATTTAGAGTAAAGTAAAAAAAAACTTCGAATAAATGTTGGGGTAATCAAGCCAGTCTCTTTAACAAACCTGTAGAGTACTCCACTAGAGAGTTAATTGATGTCTCCTATTATAATTGATGATATTGTAGTTTTAGATTTTTGCTTGGCTTGTAATAATAACAACTAAGCCACGTTTTGCTTATTTTCCTTAAAAAAGATAAAATAGTAATAATAATAATAATAATAATAATAATAATATTTAATTCGTATTTGCATTAATGGATTTCAAAAACATCGCCATGATCCTTCTAATGTTATTAAATCAGTCACTCTTGACAATCATTGACGTAGTATACAAGATTGTCGTATACAACTCATTTGAGAGAAGAGCTCTAGCCATATATTCATTGATATTAGAGACCCTCCTCCTAGTACCTATTACTTACATTTCTAAAAGGTAACATATAACTATGTTCATTCATTTTGAAGTTGTTTGTTTTATGTTTTTTTATTTTAAAATTCTTTTGTAGACTTATAGACATATCCTTAACGTTAAAATACAATGTTATTTTAAGAAGAAATGATGCGGAATACAGAACAAAATTCACATGGAAGTTGTCCAAATTTAACTTTTTGTTGTTTCTTTTCTTTTTCTATTTTCTAGCATAGAGTTTAGCGTTCATAAGTGTCCCAGGAGATTAGTTCACTTATACTGCTTGAGTGATCCAAATCCGAAAAGCACTTTATCCTTGTTTGGTGTTTGATGAAGAAGTAGCCAAATTCAAGTCAATACATAAACTAAAAAGTTGACAGCTTGAATCTTCATTCATCTGTTGCTTCTTTTTACTTCTAACATAGTTAGCAACTCTTTGTAAAATTAGATTTTTTCGGTCCAATACTGAATAATATGGTTATAGAGCATACTAGACGGGAAAATTGATTTTTCGAAGATTTGAAGACTTGGTTCGGTCCAGTTTTTGTCTTTTTCGTGGTCCATTTCATTTCTGAACGACCTACGTCATAGATGTGTGCCTGACATGAGTTTGATCTTTATGTATGTGTCCCTACTTTGTTGGTTTCAAAAGAGGAGTATTGGTCTGGTGTGAAGCTAGTATTGCATAACTATGAGCAACCAAGTCTGGCTGTAAAGTTTCTTCGGACCAATTTCGTTCTCCTTGAAACTCGTTTGATAATACGGGTTAATATCTTTAATAAACATTGATATGATAGAAACCTTGTCTTTAATTGTTGTGTCTATTGTCTGACAAAGCAAACTTGATTTATTACATTTAGGGCATCGTTGCAAACATGAATGAAATCATTGTTATCATATTTTCCACCCATGATTGATGCACAAACATATCCATGGTTACTCATGTGTGTTTTGAGACCAAGATGCTATTTTCTTTTGTTTATGTGAAAAGTTTCAGTAACCAAAATTAAACTTTGGTAAAGACCGAGATGCTATTTTCTTTTGTTTTCTAATCTAATTCTATATATTACTTATCAAAAAGGTAAAACAATGGCCAATTAGTCAGTTTATTATTCTTGAAGGAAACCATTTGCTATAATGGGAGTCATTGTTGCTGCTAAAGGAGGTTGCGGCTTATTAATTTGTTACTTTTGGCATATATATACACGTATGTTAATGTTAGTTTGGTATTTTTATTATAATTATTTTGTTAGTCTATTTCAGGGTACGTTTTTTTTAAAATTAAAATTAATTCATTGATTCAAAGTCATTCGACATGTACAATAGAAGTCAAACAATTCTAATATGACAAAACCATGATCGTTGAGTAGATCTAACACTTCTGAAAGCCCTTTCTTTCACATTGTTGTCTGATGCAGCCTTCTGCAAGGAGGTCTGTCGATCTTTTGTAGTTTTGAAGTAGAACTGGATTCAATTCAAGTGATGGTAAACGACGTACTAACATCTGTTGCAACCTCGCACAAATTTGGATCAACAAATAAACCTCTTGAATTACACAAAAAACCAAAAACAAATTAGACACATAATTGTGTCTCCCCATTTAGTACCCTATGATGACCAATACCCCGCTCCAATCAGTCCGGATCGAGGAAAGAATAAAGGACGAGCCTAAAATAAAATGTTTTAAGCCCAAACCATTTTCTAACTCATATTATTAACCCATTTCCGAAAACCTTTTTTATAACTAGTTTTACTAAACCCACTTCCTAAAACGTTTTAAAATAACTTTTTTTTAAAGCCCATGTTTCAAAAACCTATTAAAAATAGTTTTTATGAAAGCCCAATTTACAAAACCCATTTTCTAGCCCAATTTAATTAATAGAGTTATATTAATTAGTTTTATTAATAAAAAATATTTTTTTTATAAAATATCATCTTTTTCCAAAGTGTTTTCAGATATCTTTAACTATTTTATATAAAATCTTTTAAGAAACCCAATTGTTTTCGAAAACCCATCGCTTCCCAACTCCCTAAACCTATATATTACCCCAATCTCCTCCATTTAAAGGATCTCCTAACAAATTCACGGCACCGTTTCACTCTCAAACAAAACTCACGGCAAACACTATACCTCACAGCAAATCCCTCGGTTCGCACAAATCACCGTTCAACCTCACTCACCATAATCCTCCTTCACGCGCCTTATACTACGCCACTCCCTGCACAACACATAAATCTCCCACAATACTTTTTCATCTCAACCACTCGACACAATACTCCCTAACCTCGACACATCTCCTCCCACAACAAATTACTTATACAACCCCCTAATAATACTAATCACCGCCATACTTCACCTAACACAAATCCAAAACTAACAGCACACCACACTACAATACTCCTAAGTCAACGCCTAATATAGTTGATACACATAAATCTTGCTCCTAATACATATTATAACGTAAGACACAAACTGTTTTCAAGACTCGTTCAATTATTCAATTTTCCAAGATTCGTACAAATCAACGACCCCGGACGGTGGTATAATTTTTGAGGGTCAACTAAATTAACTATCTTTATTTGCTTTCTTTCTTTATTTTTATTATTTTATTTAAGTTACTAACAGTTTATTCGTGATGTAGATTGTTAACGTATTCCTGCAACTGTAAGTATTGTACATATTATATCGACTCCCTGCGATATTTTGTTTTCTTTTATTTATTTATTTTCATGAACATTATTTTTTATATGCTTGACTACAATATTTATCACTTTGTATTTATTGCTAAATCAGACCTAAGTAACTGTTCTAATTAATTCAGATAAATTGGACAACCTGCTAGGAACCTTGTAAAATGATTTGCATAATAGATGGTCACTAAATAATTAGTCTTTTTGTGTGTTTCCTAAACCGATCTAGATTAATTATTTTTAGGGTGCTTAAAACGTTATTTGATTATTCTTTTGCATAAAATCTTTTGTGAATCGGTATTTAGTAGAGGCCAGCAATGGGCAATATAGTTCCTAACTATATTGTACCCTCACCCTCGAACTCAATCTTTGGTTCATTTTGACCATCTATGGAGTGTGGACGGAGAAATCTACATTGGATAAGTCCCTAATTTGTCCCTACGGTTTCCCATATCCAATTAGGTTTATGATTCTTCCTTTAAAGAATTGCTGGCGACTTCAAAAACATATTTTTAATAAATCCTTAACAATGGGGTAGTTAAATAAACGCGCTCACACCGCGTGTAGGCATTAAAGGAATGAAAAATCCATACCTACACAAAGTCTCCAAACTCTCACATGGAGAAAGATAAAACCCAATATATGGGTAGAAAAACTCTCCATTAGAGAGAGACAGAAGTTTATTTGAAAGATTAACATAAAAAAAACTAGTAACAAAAGGAGAAAAGGGGCTTACCACCGCCCAAAAGAGTGACGGTAGCCCCTAGGTTGAAAATTAGGGTTTTGTTAAAGAGGGGAGAGAACGAAGAGAGAGAAAAAAGGGGAGGAGAGGCGTTATTTAATTTAGGGAAATTCTCTCTGGTAGCCCTGTACTATTTTTTTTTCTCTTTGGTGGCTTTTCTTATGGGTTAATGTCTCTGGTAGCCCTAGATTGATTAATGTGTTAATAAAGTATATTATTTAATGAAAAACATTTAGTCACTGTTAAAGACGTTAGTTAGTGAGTTAGGGGTTTACCCTAGGTTAATTAGTTTGACCCCACCCCATTAGTTTGACCCATGTTTAAAACTCCCTCCCATTTGTTCTTCCTCTCTCTTTCTTCTTCAACCCTAGTTTCGAATTTCTTTTCTCTTATCTTTCTTCTTTCATGCTGGACACCATGAATTCTTCTTCATCAATGAACTACGCATTTGTGCAAGGGTCTGTTGTTACTACGGATGGAAGCATAAAGTACGTGAAGGTGAAGAATTGCAACTATTAGCCCACAAAGATGCTTGAAACAAGAATGTCAAATAGTACCTAGAATTTACGAAGGCTATACTCTGATTGTATGTCTAACCAAGTCTCATCCATGTTGATGATGTTGAAGGTCTCTGCATCAATTAACTGAACTGAGGGAGTGATGAATCTGTTACTCCTTCTAGGGGTAAGTTTCTTCCTTGGTTGCACAGGTATGTAGGGTGGTGTTGATTGGTCCAGTGGTGGGCTTAGTGGGATATTAGTGTCAGAAAGTTCAGTATGATCAGTGTTCATGGGTTCAGTAGATTCAGTGTTCATAAGTTCAGTAGGTTCATTAGTTGGGGGTGCTCTCTCTACTCTCTCTTCCATTTGGGTTGTCCTTAAAGACCATGCAGATTTGATCAACACACTTGGTTTTCCTGTCTCTCCAACCCAAATGTAGATCTCTTTCTTATCAGATAACACACTAAACATATGCAACAAGTCCTTATCATTCTCTATCCGAACATGTTTTATGCAGTGAAGGTAAGCGAATGTAGGAAAATTGGGACATGCAATATTCTCCATGTGTGCCTTTTCCCAATATTCTAATACTAGGTCAATCAACATGACCTTGTCAATGTCCTCAACCAGTACATCTACATCCCTACCCTTATACTGAAACTTCAACAACACTCTGCCATCCATCCTTAACAAAAAAAATGACATAGTACAGAGCTACCAGAGAGAATTTCCCATAAGACATTAACCCATAAGAAAAGCCACCAAAGAGAAAAAAATGGTACAGAGCTACCAGAGAGAATTTCCCTTTAATTTATTATCTATTTCAAGGTACTGAAGTAGTTGAATATTATATGTTTTTATTTTATTTCATCGTTATTGATTTTATTTTCTTAGCTTTTGCATGTTTATTTCGGGAAATATATAATCTTATTTGGCTGGTGATGTGCATGTATGACAATATCAACATTAATTAGGGATTCTTGATGAGTCGTGATGTGTAATGCAATTTCCTTTCTTTTGATTAACACACGCATAAGTATCTCTAGCCCCTTTTGACACTCGCTTATTAATTAATTACTGCTTATTGCTTCTTACCATTCACACTTTACACCAATAACACCCGTTCCCTGCTTCATCTTATCTCCATCCCATTTTGACACACACATAAGTAGAAGGTAAGTACTTGCAATACTGACAAATTATTTTGCTTTTATGTGTGTATGTGTGTATATAAACCATTAGAATTGATTGGTAATTGTGGGATGAGTAAGGGACAAGCCTTAGAATAACGCAGATAAATTGAAAAATTATTGTGTTTGTGTACGTTCAAGTTTAACTTCTTTTATTTGTGTTAATCTTCAAATTTTAACATGGAATTATGTTACTTATTCTTAAGAACTAAATTTGGCTATCATATGTGACGCTGAAACAAACAAGGCACAAGACAGTATGACCATTAGAGGAGACAAGTGACATGATATTTAGAGTAAAGACAAAAAAAAAATTATAATAAATGTTGGGGTAATCAAGTCAGTCTCTTTAACAAACCTATAGAGTACTCCACTACAGAGTTAATTGATGTCTCCTATTATAATTGTTGATATTGTAGTTTCAGATTTTTGCTTGGCTAGTAATAATAACAGCTAAGCCTCGTTTTGCTTTTTTTTTTCCTTAAAAAAGATAAAATAGTAATAATAATAATACTACCTCTTTCCCAGAATAGTTTGAACACTTTTCTTTTATGTTTGTCCCAAACTAGTTTTAACACTTTCATTCTTGGCATGGTCCCACCATCAATATATTATTTCTTTTACACATCATTGGCCCACATTCTACCTTTTATCAATAAAAAGTTACCCAACTTTCTCTCTCCTCTAATAAAAAATACCCCATCAACTCCTATCACATCTACTTTTTAAATAAAATAACATTTGATAACAACACTATAACTTATTACCTTAAACTACGTGTCCCACCAAGTGTTCAGATCTTTCTGGGACGGAGAGAGTAATATTTAATTCGTATTTGCATTAATGGATTTCAAAAAACGTCGCTCCTTCTAATGTTATTAAATCAGTCACTCTTGACAATCATTGACGTAGTATACAAGATTGTCGCAGACAACTCATTTGAGAGAAGAGCTCTAGCCACATATTCATTGATATTAGAGACCCTCCTCCTGGTACCTATTACTTACATTTCTAAAAGGTAACATATAACTATGTTCATTCATTTTGAAGTTGTTTGTTTTATGTTATTTTATTTTAAGAATACTTTTGTAGACTTATAGACATATCCTTAACGTTAAAATACATTGTTATTTTAAGGAGAAAGAATGTGGAACACAGAACAAAATTCACATGGAAGTTGACCAAATTTAACTTTTTGTTGTTTCTTTTCTTTTTCTATTTTCTAGCATAGAGTTTAACGTTCATAATGTTCCAGGAGATTAGTTCACTTATACTGCTGGAGTGTCCAAGTTCGAAAAGTACTTTATCCTGGTTTGGGTGTTTGATGAAGAAGTAGCCAAATTCAAATCATACATAAACTAAAAGGTTGATGTTTACAGCTTGAATCTTCCTTCATTGGCTGCTTCTTTTTACTTCTACCATAGTTAGCAACTATTTATAAAATTGGGATTTTTCGGTCCAATACTAAATAATATGGTTTTAGAGCATACTGGACCGAAAAATCGATTTTTCAAAGTTTTGAAGACTTGGTTCGGTCCAGTTTCGGCCTTTTTCGTGGTTCGTTCCATTTCGGCACAAGCTAAGTCATAGATGTGCCTAACATGAGTTTGATCTTTACGTATGTTTCCCTACTTTGTTGGTTTCAAAAGAGGAATATCGGTTGGGTGTGAAGCTGGTATTGCAGAACTATGATCAACCAAGTCTAGCTGTAAAGTTTGTTCGAACCAATTTTGTTCTGCTTGAAACTCGTATGATAATATGGGTCAAAATCTGCAATAAACATGGATATGATAGAAACCTTGTCTTTAATTGTTGTGCCAATTGTCTGACAAAGCAAACTTGATTTATCACATTTAGGGCATCGTTGCAAACATGAAAAAATCAACGTTGTCATATTTTCCACCCATGATTGACGCACAAACATATGCATGGTTACTCATGCTTTTTTCTCTTTCTCGTTGATGAAATGCTTTGAATTTTAGCCTCTGACATTAAAATCAGAAAATTATTTCAAACACAAAATTATGAATAAAATAATAGTTTAGCTACTTTGACTTGTAGTTTTTTATATGGGTCTAAAACCGTCATCCATCTTGGTTAGGGGGTAGGATCGGTCCTACTCTAATCCATCTTAAAAAGGTTGTTTGAGTAGAATAGTATGCTTAACTCAATATGAAAACTTATGTCGATGGACATGTTTCTCATATTTATAAATTCCTTGAAATCCTATAGGGGTTTTTAATATACAAGAAATTTGACGTACAATGGGATGCTCTTGTTGATATGTGGTGTATTATTTTACCAACACTGCAACTAAATATTGTGGTGGAGATAGAAAGGGGTGGAAGATAGGCTTATGTCAAATTTTGTTTTTGTTTGTAAAAGTATTATTTCAAACTAATTCAAGCATGTATGCATCCAGTGTCTGAAAATTAAGGAAGTTTTTGTTTTTTCTATTTTCCATCATAGAGTTTAGTGTCCATAAGTGTTCCAGGAGATGAGTTCACTTATGCTGCTGGAGTGATCCAAGTCCGAAAAGCACTTTATTTTTGTTTTAGTGTTTGATGAAGAAGTAGCCAAATTCGAGTCATACATAAACTCAAAGTTGATGTTTACAGCTTGAATCTTCTTTCCTTTGATGCTTCTCTTAACTTCTACCATGAGTTACGTTCATAAATATCTATAAGACTTGCAAATGTCACTGGTAAACATATGAAATACATAAGTAAAATAGTGTATTTCAAGAATACCTTAATCAAAGATGTGGATATACTAATAGTGCCTGAAAGTCTTAACATTTATTCGCGGAGAAACCTAAGAGTTTGAGTTGATGTTTCAGTTGCAACCTCGCCCCATTGGTCGTATTTCAGCAGTACTGAAGTGGATGCCAATAATTCGTGTTAAATGAAGATGACGATGGATAGCTGATGAGCGTCATCATCATGAGGTTGGTAGTCCTATTTGCTTCTTTAAGATAAATTTGTGTATAAGAAGTAATTGAAGTGTTCAATATTTGTAAGTTGATTGTTAAATCATCAAAATAAATTTTGAAATCAATCTGTGTACAACTTTGCTTATTTGGTTAAATTACTTGTTCCATTATATGAGATCATGTGTGCAAGGCACAATTGTTGTTTTACTTTTGAGTGCCTCCAGTGAAGGGTAATTTTTTAAAAATGAGAGAAGAATGACACGTTGATAACAATGACATGCATTGCCGATACAAATAGTATAAAATAGTATGTATCGTGTATATTTTTTTACTCGGTTTGCTCGAGCTATGTTTAAGAAAAATTTGTCAAATGTATCAATTAAATAGATTAAAGAAAATATGCTCAACATAAAGCATTAGGAAACCCTTAACGAGATTCGAGTGGAGTTCAGTTGAAACTCTCACCACCTTCGGTCTAGTTTGACATGATAGTTCGGTCCAGTTTTGGTCTTTTTCCCTGTCCATTCTATTTCTGCATATCCCTAACCATAGATGTGCTTGACATCATAATTTGTTCTTTATGTACGTTTCTCCACTTTGTTAGTTCCGAAAGAGGAATGCCGGCTGAGTGTGAAGCTAGTACTGCTTAACCAGGAGCAACCATGTTTGGCTGTAAAGTTTTCCGACCAATTTCGTCCTCCTGGAAACTCGTATAGTAATATGGGCTAACCTCTGCAACTGGCATTGATATGATAAGAACCTTGTTATGTCAACGGCCTCAGTCACCAATTTACTTGATTTATCACATTTGGGGCATCATGTTGCATACAAGTACATATCTGCTGATGATATAACACCACCCATTTCTCGCATAGAAACATCAAAGAAATCAACGTCTGACGCACAAACATATCCATGGTTATTACTTATGGTTCTTTCTCTTTCTTGTCGATGAAATGCTTTGACTTTTGGCCTCCTATATTAATATCGAAGAAATATAAACTGAAAAATATTTTAAATTTACAAGTACGAAAAAAATACAATCATGACCAAGATTGTTGGACTGAATCATGTTGAGTTAACCAAACAATTTTTCAAACTAAGTAGCATACCTTTGTCAGCAAGATAACCTTGCTTAAATTGTATTCTTGCTTTAGATATTGGTTAATGTTTAATTATCTAATTTATGATTGATTGTGTACTTGTCATTTGTATAATAAGGTCATACAATAGTAAAATGATATATTTGTACGTATAAATAGGATTAGTATAGGACACTTAGGATGCGTTCTCTTCACCTGAATAACCCTAAAATGAATTGAACTTATCTGAACTGAACTTATTGGACCTGATTCAACTTATTAGACCTGATTGAACCTGATTGGAACTTATTGGACCTAATTGAAATTTATTGTCCTGATTGGAACTTATTAGACTTGATTGAAACTTATTAGACCTTATTGGACCTAATTGAAACTTATTTGACCTTATTTGACAAAAAAATTGATGAGTAATAACATAAATATTACCCCTAACATAAATACTATCCCTCAAAATTTATTATGACATAATAGTTATTAAAATTTATCCTTCGAAAAAATAGTAATTATTATTTATCTCTTAAAATTAACATTTTAACAAAAAAAATACTATTTATATGCTTGCCTATACACAACTTTCACCACTAATATATCTAATAGTCTTGCTTTGATTTCATAAAGCAGTAGTGGAAAATTATTTAATAACATTTATATCTTTCATTGTTATTAGTAACGAAAATATGTTATCTCTAATTACTACCTCCGTCCCAGAAAGATCTGAACACTTGTTGGGACACGTGGTTTAAGGTGATAAGTTGTAGTGTGGTTATCAAATGTTATTTTATTTAAAAAGTAGATTTGATAAGAGTTGGTGGGGTATTTTTTATTAGAGGAGAGAGAAAGTTGGGTAACTTTTTATTGATAAAAGGTAGAGTGTGGGCCAAAGATGTGTAAAAGAAATAATATATAAATAGTGGGACCATGCCAAAAATGGAAGTGCTCAAACTAATTTGGGACAAGCATAAAAGGAAAGTGTTCAGACTATTTTGGGACGGATGGAGTATTTAAAGATGAATTGCAAAATATTATAATTATGGTGATTATTATTGTTAACCTTATTTGACTATGATTATAATATTTTTTAATAATAACATAATCATCTAATAGTAATATGAATAATAAAATAATAGATAATAATGTAAATATAATAGTATATGATCACAGTGGTACTTTAATTAAAAAATTTAATAATAACATAACCAGCTAATAGTAATATGAATAATAAAATAATAGACAATATTACAAATATAATACTATATAATAATCATAGTGGTACTTTAATTAAATTTTAAATTTAAATTTATTGATTTTGACTATTTGGACCTTATTGGAACTTATTGGACCTGATTAGACCTGATTGAAACTTATCTGAACAGAACTGATTGGACTTGAAACTTAATTTATTAAGGTGAAGAGAACGCACCCTAAGAGGGTTTAAATGATGGTTTAATGATGGAGATTATGGAAGTTAAAGAAAATGAAGAGACAACAATCAAAGGAAGAAATCTCTTCCATTCTTCATCGTACCATATGGTCGGCTGCTATAATGCTCAGGCCCACCATAATTTCGGCCCTTTTCATCAACAATCCAAGTGATAAAAGTTCCATTGAGCGATAAAACGATAAATTCCTAATTCGCGCCTAACTTAAAAATAATTAATAACGAAAAATAATATTAACAAATTATATTATAAATATAAATATAATTCAGATAATAAGCACATCAAATAATAAAAATATTTCAGCTCCCAGATAAATTATAAAAATTGAAATCACTTATTAAAAGAAAATATTAGTTTTAGGGAAAACTTTTGCGAAAAACTAGAAGCAAAATTATTGGGTGTTACATGTTTGCACTCGATGTGGCGACACTTTCTTTATAGTATTCCGTGGAAGGTGTTTACAGACCACAAGAGCCTTAAGTACATTTTCACTCAGCAAGATTTGAATTTGAGGCAGAGAAGGTGGTTAGAGTTGATCAAAGACGATGATGTGACCCTGGATTATCGTGAGGGTAAGGGAAATAAGGTGGCCGATACGTTAAGTCGCAAGAGTAAGCATTCCCTAAATGTTGCCCTGATTCTGCCTAGGGACTTATGTGAAGAGTTCTAGAAGCTGGAAATTAAGGTGGTACCTCAGAGGTCTGTTGCTGCTATGTTGAGCTCTATGAGTGTCGAGCCCGAGCAATTTCAGGAGTTGAGAATCTAGCAGAGAAAAGATCCGAAACTCGAGAAAGTTCGTGAGTTAAGACTCAGGGTCGAGCAGATAGTTTTGATATTTGTGCTGATGGATGTCTAAAGTTCATGGGGCGCTGGTGTGTGCCTGGTGTTGGTGATCTTAAGAGGAAGATTCTCAAAGAAGCTCATAAACACCCCTTATTATGTTCATCCGGGGGGTGACAAGCTCTACAAGGATCTAAAGGTGAATTTATGGTCGCCGTATATGAAAAGAGAAGTGACCGAGTTTGTGGCTAGATGTCTAGTGTGCCAAAAGGTGGAAATTAAGCACCAAAGACCTGGTGGTTTACTGCAACCTTTTCCCTTTCTGCATGGAAGTTCAACTCTATCTCGATTGACTTTGTCAGGGGTCTTCCGCGAGCTGCTGGGGGAAAGAATGTTGTTTGGGTTATTGTGGACCGTCTTACTAAGGTGGTTAGATTCATTGCTATGAGGAACACCTGGTCGATGGAGGAGTTAGCTAAAGCTTATGCGAATGAGATTATTCGTCTCCATGGGGTTCCTAAGGATATCGTGTCTGACCGGGATCCGAGGTTCTTTTTTCTCATTTCTAGATTTGCTTTGCAAGAGGCTTTTGGATTGAAATTGAAGTTGAGTAGAACTTTCCATGCTGGTATTGATGGCCAGACTGAGAGGACTATTCAGACTTTGGAGGATATGCTTTGTGCGCGTGCTTTAGAGTGTCAACAGTCGTGGGCCAAGTCTCTTAGCTTGGTGGAGTTTCGTACAATAATAGTTATCAAGCTAGTATCCAAATAGCTCCTTGTGAGGCTCTGTATGGGAGGAAGCATTGTAGTCCTACTTGTTGGAGCGACATTAGTGTCTCCTTGATTTTGGGGGCAAAGTTGATTCAGGATACGGTTGAGCAAGTGAAGGTTATTCGGAAGAAGTTGAAAGCTGCTCAAGATAGGCAGAAATCCTATGTTGATCTTCGTCGGAAGCCTATATCTTATGAAGCTGGTGACAAGGTGCTCTTGAAGGTGTGTCTATGAAGGGAGTGATGCGGTTCGGACAGAAGGGTAAGCTAAGTCCGAAGTATGTGGGTCCCCATGAGATTTTGGATAGAACTGGGGAAGTCGCATATCGTTTGGCAATATCGCCTGAGTTGTCTAAAAGGTTCATGATGTGTTTCATGTGTCGCAGCTGCGTATGTACGTACCGTAGGATCCTTCATATGTGATTTCAGTTGAGTTGGTAGAGGTTGAGCTAAACTTGACTTAGCGACGTGTCCGCATTCTAGATAGTTAGAACCGTATGTTAAGGAGAAAGGTAATCCCGTTGGTTAAGGTATTTATGAGGAGCCAAAAGTACGAGGAAGCCACTTAGGAAACCAAAGAGTTTCCAGGTATTTCTTTGTTATTCTAAGTTTCGAGGACAAAACTTTTCTCAATGAGGGGAGATTGTGCCACCCCGTATTTTCGCTCCAAGTTTTTCGCATTATTTTCTCCTAAATAGTTTATTGTATGATTTTAGTGTTTAAAATTATTTAAAAATATTATTTATGGGTGTGCGAAATTTATTTTAATATCCTAAAGCTTAGTTTATATTATCATAATGTTATTTATTATTTATAGTTATTATTTAGTTTATTTATTTTCATTAATTAGGTGCACGATTTAGGCATCGTTATTTTAATCGCTTTGGACCGACTCTGGGTGACGAAGTGTTAGTCCACTATAACACGAGTGTCTGAACGTGTTAGGTCTGTGTGGGAGTGTGTTGGCCAGTTATGGGAGAGGAGAATGGAGGGGTTTGTGAGCTCCAAAGGTTGTGACATTTTGCATCCTTGTAACCTACATCTTAACTCTTCATTTAACCTCATGATTGCCATTTATTCTTCCTCCTAAAATTCTGATTTTAAACCAGAAAATTTCAGCACTATTGCCTCATTTCCACATGCCATTTTCGATTGACAGAGGAGAGAAAAGGTTGGTGCTTTCATCTTCAAAAAAAATTCAAACACTTGTCCTTTTCGTTGCATCTTTTTGTTGGAAGCTTTAACCTTTGAGATTGGAATTCTAGGAAGTGATTTGGAGGACTCCAATCTCGCGTAAGTGGAGCACGCTTATCCCTATTTTATATCTGCACACCTCCCGGCGTTTGAGGTAACTACCAATTGTCCTAGAACGTTATAAATCGCGATAGTTTTAGGATAAGTTTTAATTTTTAGGATAGGTTATGGATTATTTTCAATTTGATGAAGTTAGAAATTTTGATGAAAATAATGTGATGTTTGTGTGTCGTGTGTTACATGTGTTAGAGGAAGATTTTTTATTGTTTTGTTTTTGGAATGATTTGTATGATGATATATATTTTAGTGTTTCATACATTATATTTAGATGATGTTTAGGGTTGATAATTCATGTGCCTATTATAATGTTTTTATTTATGTTGTTGTTATAAGAATTTTTATTCCTTGAAATCATATTTTAGTTTGATGAAAAGATATAGTTCAGTGTTGTGTTATTTGTGCTGTGAAATGATTTGTTGCTGCTGGAATTTGAGTTGTAATCGAATAATTTCGTTTTAGTGAATTTTGGAGTTTGACGAGTTTCCGAACTGATTGGGATTTCCGCCCAATTGCGTCGGACGCACCAGTGATGCGTCAGACAGAACGGCTGTGCGTTAGACTCACGAGCGTCGCGCGGAGCACACGGTCGAGGCAGAACAATAAGTCAATTGGTGCGCTGTTTGTGTTTAGTTAAGAATTGTTATGTCTCGGTAATTAGAATTTTTGGAATGATTTGTGGTAACGTTTATGATTTTATTTGTGTTATATAAGTTGTTATGTTGTGTTGTTGTTTATTTTTTATTTCTTTGGAAATGAATCTAGTGACATGAGTTAATGATGGTTTATATTATGATTTTATAGTATAGTTGTGGTAGTGTTGTATCATGTTGAGTATGATACTATGAGTTTTGGTTGTTTCATGAAAATTATGTTATTTTTATAAGGCCGCTTAGGCATCCATATTGTGATTTATATGTTGATGTGGATAACTATGAGTTGAGTTTGTTCATTTTATTTATTTTTGAGATGCAAAGATATTCGGAAGGATAGATGTAGTCCCCAGTGAAGAATACGCCAACCACCTAGGTTGTGAGGAAGGGTGTTACTTGGGTTAGTTGTTGTCGTCCGAGAGGACAGGAGGTATTGAGCTAGGTACTATCATGCATCGGGAGTTTGGCCATTCTTAGACACAAGCAGTAGGGAACGTAAGTCCATAGGACGTCTGGAAGTTGCGATCTGACAAACTTTAGGAAGTGGGTTGTGATCCATTGGCGTTCTGCTATTTTTCTCATAAACTCTTTTAAATTTTACTTTATTGTGTGTTATAGAGAATTGTGATTATGAGAACATGTTGGTGATTATTTCTATTTATGTATGAAATTCATGCTTAAAGCTTATGATTCTGGTGAGTCAAAGGAACATAGTTTCCTATGTTTTGATACGTGTAGTGTATGTATGATAAGATGTTATTTCCTAATTATTAAAGCTTAATTCTAATGTTATCATGATTCTAGTTGTTATGGGAGAACTGCTAGTTACTCCCTACTGATTGTCGATTATTGATGTTTATATAATTTTGCATATGGAGTTGAAAGCTAGGTTAATTACTATTTGGGCACAAGAACTGAGGATAGAAGGACTACCTAAGTTTGTTGTATTTATTTGATCTAGTGGATGAGTTTTATGAAAGAATAAAGAGGTCTTTTAGCCTCATAGGTGTCAAGTAGTTTGTTGGACTATCTATGTTTGTTTTAAGGATTGTAGTGTCTTTTTTAGTTAGACTTGATGTTTGGTTTTGATGGGTTTGTAGGAGATTTTCTTTATCTCTTTAGATGATTTGGATTATTTTCCTTATGGATTTTTGGATGATCTCTTTTATAGTAATATATTTCTTTAACCTTTTAGAGTGGCATTTCCGTCTGGCGATATTTTTGCTATCGTCTATCTATCTAATTTTGGGTGATGATTTTATTATCATATTTCTGTATAAGGACAGAGTGTGTTATAAAATTCACTCAAGGAGTATTCTTCTCCTACAGCAACAACAATCAATCAATAACTCAACACTAATAAATTTCGAGCAATTAATTAAACACTAAAATCATTCTAAAACCTTTGAAACCACTTTCTTGAACATCAAGGTTCCAATGTTTCAATCCATAATAAACATACTAATGACTTTCACCTTTTTAAACCCTTAAAAACCATTAATTTAATACTTTAAACATCAAATAAAGTCCATTCTTTAGATATGAAAGATAGAGAAAATTACTACAAACCCAAATTCTAAAATTACAATGATAATATAATCTAAACATATTATTAACAATACTTAAAATAAAAGAAATAAAACAAAACAATTGAAGAAAACCTAAACAAAGAAGAACAAAAATGTAAGAAAAAGGAAAACATGAGGAAGAGGAAACAAGCATGGGAAAGAAAGGACGCAAAGCCTATGGTGGCAGGCGATGGCGTCGCGGCGATAGCAGAGGTGATGAGGAGAGGAGAAAGAGATTGGCTGAGAAGGGGAGAGAGATTATATTAGGGTTTTTGCAAAAGGTGTAAACTTCGGCTTTAAATCCCTATTTATAGATTTTGGGTATCCTAGTGAAACTAGGAAACCTAATATTTAACTTATATTATTTACTTAACAACCATTAACCTAGTACTTTAAAAACCCTTTAAACCATTAATTTAATACTTAAACATCAAATAAAGTCCATTCTTTAGATCTGAAATTTAAATATAGTTACTACAAAACTAAATTCTTTAATTTTTATAATAATATATTCTAAACATATTATTTACAATACTTTAAAAAATTAAAACAAAACAATTGAAGAATATCAAAACAAAGAAGAAAAGAAATGAAAGAAAAAGAAAAACATGAGGAAGAGGAAACATGCGTGGGAAGGAAGGACGCAACTCCGTTTGCGGCGTGGCGATAGCAGAGGTGGTGAGGAGAGGAAAAAGATTCGGTGAGAGAGAGATATAGATTAGGGTTTTTGCAAAAGGTGTAAACTTGGGTTTTAAATCCCTATTTATAGATTATGGGTATCTAGTGAAACTAGGAAACCTAATATTTAACTTAAATTATTTACTTAACAATATCAAATTATAAAATGAAACTTTAGTCAAATAAAGTCAACATTTGACTATACTAACCTATTTTGATTTTTAAAATAGTCAACTTCAAAAAAAATTCTTCAAGTAAAATATAAAATACTTATAAATACATTTGCAATTAATTAAAATATACCTATAAAATTCATAAAATTGTAGAAGATTACACTTTACAAATTGGTTTCTTTTTTTTCGACCGACTATCATTTTAATGTATTGTAATTATGGTAAAAAAAAAAATCCCATATTACCCTCATTTACCCAACTTTTTCATCCCTCGGCCCACTTTGTAGGACCTTAAGACCATAAATTAAAACTCTAGTTTTTAGGTCCTATACTCTTATATAGCGGTCTATTTTTTCCTCTTCTCCTTGGTAGTTAGTATTACGATAAACGGGTAGAACATTGAGAAGCGGAATATAACTCTTTTCTACATACTTCAAAAGATTATAATCATTTTAAGATTCAAAAGAGTTCAAAAATATGCTTTATAATATCTACATATTATATACTCATATCATTTTTTCCATTTTAGTTAATATTTATAATATTTGAAATGATTATAAATAAATTATAGTAAAAGAATGTCCTTAACTATA
The DNA here is from genome assembly GCA_947646795.1 of Beta lomatogona. Classification (NCBI taxonomy): domain Eukaryota; kingdom Viridiplantae; phylum Streptophyta; class Magnoliopsida; order Caryophyllales; family Amaranthaceae; genus Beta; species Beta lomatogona. The sequence continues at coordinate 1,255,645 of CANSNZ010000270.1, forward strand.
ATACAAACATGAATATAGTACATATATAACTATATAAATATAACACAATAATAAATGGATCAAAAGAATATAATAATCCCCCCTTTTTTTAGTTCTACCAAATACATTTTGCACCTTTGCAAAGACACAAATTTGAAAAATAATAGCTTTAGTTATGTTTAAGTAAAAATGTACTCCCTCCGTTTCATTTTAATCTACACACTTTCCTTTTTGGTCTGTTTCTTTTTAATCTACACACTGTTGCTTTTTCTATTTTAGGTAACATGTCACATCTACTTTCTCCTCTTTTTCCACCCATGTCATCCACTTTTTAAGATTTTAACTAGGGGTGAAAGTTATTCGGATAAAATACAAAATCCAATCCAATCCAATCCGAATTAGTAATTCGGATCGGATTCGAACTGTGTTAGGATTGGATTCGGATTGAGATTTTTTGAAAAATTGGATTTTCGAATCGGATTGGATTGAGGGTAATTGGATCCAAAAATCCAATATAACCGAATAGTAATATGTCTTGCATTATGTATCTGGATTGGGCATAAGTGCTTAACTGATTTTTTTTTATTTAAAAAGCCTAGTCCATAGCCTAGTAGGCGTAGCAACCCTTCCCCTAAAACCCTAACAACACTTAATTCCTCATTCCCTAAATCTACTAGGCTGCTGTAGTGCTTAATTTATTTCATCGAAAAACTAGAGTTTTAAAAAAATCGGATTTTCGGATCGGATCCATTTTAGAGTATGGAAATTCAGATCGGATTGGATCGGATTCAAACTCTAATTGGTTTGGATTCGGATTGGAAAATTAAAATCCAAATTTTGTTCAGATCGGATTGGATTAGGCCCTAATCCAAACCGTACACCGAACTTTCAAGCCTAATTTTAACCCACTTTTTACATTCTCTCTCTCACTTTTCAGTTTCTCTCTCCACCTTTTCAGTTTCTCTCTCATACTTTTGTACTTATTCCTTGAATCTCCCCCAAAGTGAAGTGAGTGAATTAAAACAAAACGGAGGGAGTATAATTAAACTCTAGCCTCCCCTACCCCTTCTTCATCAGTTAGGGGCTGCCATGGATGATTTCATCCATGGTAAGCCCCATTTCCCCTTTTATTTTCAGTTTTTAATTCATTTTCTTGTTTTGTTTAATAAATTAGTCTCTCTCTATGAGATCTTTTCAAACCTTGTTATGTGGTTTTTAATTTCTGTTTTGGAAATCTCCTTCTCCCATATGGGAGTTGTGAGTATGGTTTTTTTGTTTTTTGGTATGAGAAATTATTCTCATTGGTTGAAGTTCGAGACTCAACATGAAGGTAGTAGAATCTCGGATGCGGTCAACATGACTCGGTCAAGAATGTTCTTCCCAAACTACATCAGAATGATAGACTTCCTCATCAATAGCTGCTTGATTCAGCAAATACAAGGGGGTTGCGCTGTATTGCTCGATCTGATTCATTGTAGTTCCTTCGAAGACGAATTTGATTTAGCCTTGTTTAATTGTATCTTTTTTTTCTATAATACCTATTGTAGATGCCGTTTGGCCTTCAATTAATGAATTTTCTCTTTCAAAAAAAAAAATGTATAATTATATAAGATGGTCAAAGTGGATTACATGAATAGCATCAAAAATCAAAGTGGTAGAACTAAGAAGAGGGAGGAATTGTCAATTACATATGCACAGAATACATATAGTCCCTCCATTGTCAAATTCCTTAGAGCTCTAACCACTTTCCGTTTTCATCCATTATGTTACTCACTTTCACTTTATTCTTCTTTAAGATAAATGATTTTTTGTCCCAAACTACCTTTAACTTTCAAGTTTTTGCGATAAACTACCTTATAAAAAAATTGTTGTCCTAAACTACCTTACTTTACAATTTTGTTGTTGACATCTACCTTATGCCGGTTTCCGACATTGACTTTTGTTTTTTCAGTTCAAAATTGTGGGAAAAACAAAACCCTTGTGGAAATTGAGGAGAATTATTGTTTCAATTTTAGTTTAAGTAGAAGAGGAATTTAATGGTGGATTAGTGGTACAAATTGTCAAATAGATATGAGAGAGAGAGCGCGCACACACAGGGAAATTGGAAAATTAGGGTGGGGAAAATTTAAAAAGGGTTTGAAGAGGTCAAGTGATATAACGTGACATTAAAAAACGGGAGAAAACAAAGTCAACGTCGAAAACCGGCATAAGGTAGCTGTCAACAACAAAATGGTAAAAGTAAGGTAGTTTGGGACAACAATTTTTTTATAAGGTAGTTTATCGCAAAATCATGAAAGTTAAAGGTAGTTTGGGACAAAAAAATCCTAAGATAAACTTATTTTCATTGTTTTCCCTCCCATAGGCCTTAGCACACCATATAAGACCCTTTTAAAGTCTTAACTCTAACACTTCATTTTCCTATTTCACTATCTCTCCTATAGTAAATATGAATAACTATATAGGTGATCCCTTATTCCCCCTATCTACGTATGTACATTAATCGAGTAGTTTATAAGAGAAGGGTGAGACTATATTTTAAAAAATTACTTAAGTATTATAGGCAATAGGCACTACAAGAAAATCACAAAATAACGACGGCCTATCAACGACGGCTAAAAAAACCGTCGGTATAATCAAAAAAAGCGACGGCTTGAAGCCGTCGTTGATCACCGACTGCAGTTGTAGCATATAACGATGGTTTAGCTGTCGGTAATCAATAACGACGGCTAAAAGCCGTCGTTGATTTTGTGGAAGTAAAGCATAATTTTTTTGTAGCTTGGGCGACGGTCAGAAACCATCGTTGATTTCTAAATGGGGGGGGGTTTAATTTAAGTCTTTCAGTCGGGTTTTTTTTTTCAACAACAAAAAGGAGGGAATTTGGGCGATTTTGCAGCGACGAAACTCCGTCGACTCCACCTCCACCTGCCTCTCCTCCTTCCTCCAGCCAACGTCAGCGACCCATCTCCACCTCACTTCGCCGGCGGTAAGCTTTATTTTCTCTTTTTTTTAAAAAATTTTTGTACTCATCAACCAAACCCTAACAGTTGGGTTTTTTTTTTTTGGGAGAAAAGTGAACTTCAGGCGACGAACTTGGGCGACGAACTTGCATCGACTCTTGCCGGACCTACATTTCGCCGGTGGTAAGCAGTGCTAATTTCTTTTTTTTTTAACAATTTGTGTAGTGATGAAACTAAACCCAAAAAATTGAGTCTTGCTTTATATTATGTATATTCTTCATGTAAGTGTTTGATCTTATAATATATCATTTCTTTAATCAAAGTTCATACTACTTATTATTTTTTCAGATAATTTTATAGTCAGATTTTAGTGATTTGGTGAGTGAAATCAGTAACAAGAAAGAGCATGTGGGTATTTTTGTTTTCTAACATTTGGTGGAAAAAAAGAATGGGTGAAAGTAACCCAAAATTGTTGGACTTAATATCAAAGGAAAATCAAAGGATGATGAATAATGAAGAAAGAAGATATGGTTCCTTCAAAAAAAAAAAAAAAAAAAAAGAAGATATGGGTGTTGTTCATCTGATGAAAACAAGCTTGAACTTAGGCTATTATTTTTTATTTTAGAGATGATGCATCTATGTGTGTTCTGTATGGATGATGATTTACATCCATTTGTTTGTTATTTGGTAATGAAAATGTAAACGTTTATGTTTTTTATCATATGCATTGTACTTTCTGGTGAACATGTTGAGAATTTGGAATTAAGTTTGTTCACAACGTTTATAACCATGCTTGTGAAATCCATGATTGATTTTTTTTTTTTTTTTTAGTCATTAATTGGAATCTTATTTTAAGTCAAAAGGGGTGCTTGTGAACTTAAATTCGTAGTTACTTATTATTGGAGTTGCTCGTTTAGTAGAAATTGACGCTTAAAGGTGCCGTTTAATAATTGATTTTCTACATGATGTAGGATTACGTAACACTTTGGTGTTTCTCTTTGGCTTAATTGTAAGGTTAGTAGCACTTTTTGTCTTCAATTTATATTGTTTTTGTTCATGTAAATTCTATATTTTAATTTTTGTGTAAGTTTTTCATCATGAAATATAATGTATTAAAAAAACTTTTGTTTAGAGAATGTTAAAAACTATATAATTTTTTAGTTTATATTACTTTGAAGATTAAGTTACTTTAATTGTATAAGTTTAAGTTACTATATAATTATCACAATAGTTTTTATAGTGGTTCGTTTATTAAAGGTTATAAAAGTTATAAACTATATAATTATCACAATAATTTATTTATTGCACATTCCTTTATTTAGTTTACACTATTTAAATAGTTTATATTGTTTTTGACATATTTGTTTTCGTGGAAATAGTTTGGATGATGTTATAAATTTAATTTAAGTGTTTAAATAAATATGTTTGCATCGTCATGTGCCTAGATACCCGTTCAAGGTATACTCATTAGGAGTATATCTTGAATAGTCCCCGGTTGGGACTGTTCTTCGACGTTTGACCCCACTTAGGTGGTGAATGTATGCCTTTTGTTCTATTCTATGTAATTTCCGGTCATGTTGTTTCTCTATCTTTGTTTCTCTGGGTACATATGTAAGCTTTTACGAAGCTCACATTGTGTACTTGGAGAACTCATGGGAAATGCTGCCGGAATTTACGTAGAAGCGGATAGTTGGCATACATTCACTAGTGGGGTTAGACGTCGAAGAATGGGTTAGGTTGGAGTGATAAGGACCTTTGGACATCATTTTAGGCCCTATATGTATTTCACACAAATGTTTTAATTGTACGTATGATGGTTGTTAATGAGTAGTGTGGTTGAAATGCTTTAGAATGGTAGAATTGGTCACCATGAAACGGAAGGAGTGTTGGTGGATGTATGATAGATATGACAATGTGCGTAACTTGAGGCCCTAGTTCTTGAGGGGGGTTGATGAATTCATTGACTTTTGCAAAGTAAATCCCGAAAGCCCAGGTAAGGATGAAGTTAGATGTCCGTGTCCGAAATGCAAGAACAGACTAATGCATGCCGCAGACACAGTTAAAGTGCATTTGTATAGCAAGGGCTTTATACCTGATTACTACGGTTGGTATTCTCATGGTGAAGAGTTACCTCAACCTGCAGAAGAGCTATCTAATCCATACCGTGAAATGGTTTTCGATGCTCTTGGGAATAACCCGGAACCGTACACTGTTGAAGAGCCTAGTGGAATGGAGGAGGAGCCTAATCCTCAAGCAAAGGTGTTTCTTGACCTATTAAAGGCTTCTGAGGAACCGTTGTACGACGGGAGCTCCATGTCTGTGTTGGAAATGGCATCTAGAATAGTATCTTTGAAGTGTGAGTACAATTTGCCACATAGGTGTGTTGATGCTTTTGCTTCATTAATGAAAGAAGCAATACCTAACAACAACAACAACATGAGTGACACATTTTACGATACGAAGAAGATCTTGGAGGGATTAGAGCTTCCCCACGAAAAGATTCATGCTTGCCCCAAAGGTTGTATGTTATTTTGGAGAACTGATGCACATTTGGACAGATGTAGAGTGTGCGATTGCGACAGATACAAGAGGACTTCTAAGGGGTCCTTAGTTCCAATGAAAGTTCTGATTTATTTCCCAATCACACCGAGATTGCAGAGGTTGTATGCAACGAAGAACGTTGCTGAAGAAATGACATGGCATGCCAAAAATCCAAGAGCCGAAGACAAAATGGCTCACCCTAGCGACAGTGAAGCTTGGAAGCATTTGGATAGATCCTTTGGCGAATTTGCATCTGAGCCTAGGAATCTTCGGCTCGGTTTGTGTACAAATGGGTTTGGTCCACATGGAAAGTTTGGGGGTCAATATTCATGTTGGCCGGTCATCTTAACCCCGTACAACTTGCCGCCATCGATGTGCATGAAAAAACCCTTCATGTTCCTTTCGTTGCTCGTTCCTGGTCCTAAAAATCCGAAGGGAAACTTAGATGTGTACATGCAGCCCTTAATCGAGGAATTGAAGCAATTATGGGATGTTGGAGCAACTACTTATGACATTTCTAGGAAACAAAATTTCAATATGCGTGCCGCCATTCTTTGGACAATAAATGATTTTCCCGCTTACGGTATGCTATCCGGGTTGGTCCACCGCTGGGAAAAAGGCTTGTCCTTATTGTATGGATAAATCCAAAGCTTTTTGGCTCGAGCATGGGGGTAAAGTTTCTTGGTTTGATTGTCACCGTCAATTCCTTCCTCAAGATCATCCTTTTCGTAAAAACAAAGTAGCTTTTTGCGAAAATAAGGTTGAAAAAGGGCTCCCCCACACATCATGTTCTGGGGAGGAGTTGTGGTCATGTGTTAAAGACTTGCCAAAGGCTACAGATGGACTAGATGCACTTAACGCTTTGAAGAAGTTGAAAAATGGGTGGTTCAAACAAAGTTGTCTTTGGGAGCTCCCATACTGGAAAGATCTGCATCTTCGTCACAACCTTGACGTCATGCACATTGAGAAAAACTTCTTCGACCAACTCATTCACACAGTTATGGATGTGAAAAAATAGACAGCAGACACCGTTGCATCTAGAAAAGACATTGCTAAATTGTGCAAAAGGCCTCAACTTCATGTCACCAAGGATGCAAACGGAAAAGAAATTCCACCAAAAGCACCTTTCGCACTGGACAAGTCCCAAAGGAAAGTATTATGCAACTGGGTCAAAGATTTGAAATTTCCCGATGGCTATGCTTCCGACTTAACAAGATGTGTGGACATGCAGTCCGGTAAGCTGCACAGTATGAAAAGCCATGACTGTCATGTCTTCATGGAAAGATTATTGTCGATTGCATTAAAGGAGTTGCTTCCGGTTCATGTGAGGAAAGTTGTCACTGAGATTAGCCTTTTTTTCCGTGATTTGTGTTGCTCCACCATCACAGTAAGTGACATGGAAAGATTGGAAAAGGACATAGCCGAGATCCTTTGTAAACAAAAAGATTTTCCCACCATCATTCTTCAATTCCATGGAACACTTACCAGTTCACCTTCCACACGAAGCTAGGCTATGTGGTCCCGTGCAATACCGTTGGATGTATCCCTTTGAAAGGTACCTTATCCTTCATTTTCATATATCCTTTTTTATTGTTGTTCGCAATTGTGTAACTCTTTTTGATAACCACCTTCTTAGGTTCCTCAATCATTTGAAACGCAAAATTGGTAACAAGGCTCGTGTGGAGGGTTCTATTTATAATGCGTACTTGTGTGAAGAGATTGCAAACTTATGTTCAAACTACTTTCAGCAAGGAGTGGATACTAAGACACGAGATTCAGGCCGTAATGTAAATGATGAAGTTGATAGGATGCTCGACGAAACTGTCCCAGAGCTATTCAGGGTTAATTGTGGTCGGCCGTCTAATGCAGGTGGAACACGATTTTTAACTGAAGTGGAACTACAACGTGCACACCTATATGTGTTAGCAAATACAGGCGTCTTACAAGAATTTGAGAAGTAAAACACTTGTTATTAATCATATTATTTATAAATTTAACTTTCATTTTTAATTTAGACATTAACAATTGTTATGTTTGTAAGGGATTTCGAGGACCACATTCTTCAAATTCGACCTACTCTACGTAGGGAAGATGTGTGGGTGCAACATGAAGCAGAATACCTTGATTGGTTTAGATCGAAAGTGAGTTTGTGTGACTATAGGTTATTCAATAGGTTATTCAAGAAAGGTTAATGGATTAACAATATGAATGAATTTCAATAGGTTATTCAAGACAAACCCAATGATGATGTACTGTTTGCTTTGGCAATGGGTCCTTCGACATTAGTTCGCACTTGGAATAGATACTATGTTAATGGATACAATTTCCAAACAAAAGCATCAAGCAAACACAAATCCACCATGAATTATGGAGTGTGTGTGTCTAATGATGGAGGGAGTGATTTCTTTGGGATTCTAGATGATGTTATAGAATTGAAGTTTACCGGTGCTCGTAGTCAATATAGCACAGTTTTGTTCAAGTGCAATTGGATGGACAATGTGAGGGGAATGAACATCGATCAATACAAGCTAGTTGAAGTCAACCACACCAAGAAATACCCCAAGTTTGATCCCTTTGTGCTATCATACCAGGTTAGCCAAGTATATTTCGCACCGTACCCAAGCTTGAAAAGAGATCGTGCTCAATGGTGGGCTGTGTTTAGGACAAAGGCAAGGTCTGTGATTGATGCTCCGGTTGACTTCGACTTCCTTTAGGAGACAAGTACTGGGACTCCAACGCTTTGTGATCCAAATGATATTCCCGATTATGAAGGTGGTAATGATGTCGAGTGTGTTGAAGGAGATGATGAAGAAATTTTGTTTGAAGCCCCATCAGGTGATGATGAAGAAGAGTCTAGTTTCGAGTCTGGAGAAAGCGAGGATGATGACGATGACGATGATGGTTTTTGGGATGACGATAGTGATGATGAACTAAGCGAGGATGGGAATTCACTTTGATTTGTTTGAGTATATCATAGCTTGTATTAAGGACAACATTTCAATAAAAATATGACTTTTGTAATGAAAGGTTGAAGATTACTTGTTATGACATTTCCATCTGTAGTTTATCTTACTGTTGTTGAGTAACATGATCCATTCTGCACCTGTGGTTTTTCTTAGTGTTTTTCTAATATTTAATTAGTACTTGCTTTCTCCCCACTTCCCTTTTCGCATTAATATTAAAATATATGACTGCATTGTGACCACTAATTCTAGTTATTCTAATCGGAATCTACATGGGTCACCTACAAGTATCGATTATGCTCTTTTAATTATCAAAGATTACATTTTCCTAAGCATTATGATTTGGCCATGGTCTAAAGAGTATGATCGCTTGTTGATTTCTCATGATTTCATTTGGTTTTGGTATGTCTTACTTTGGACTTGATGATTGGATAATTCTATTAATGAATTTGTACAGAGTGCCTTGTTCTGCACTTTATTTGTTGGATGTGGTCTAGCTATTATACTCATCTTGGGGTTTCAATGGTCATCTCTTTTCTTGATGTATGGTTCTTCTTTGACTTCATTGTACTTTTTCTTCCCTATATTTGGCAAGTTTTTATCCCATGAATTCAACTCTCATGGCAGCAAAGTATATATGTTGGGTTTGCTCTAGCTGTTGTACTCAGTTCCAGGCTACTATGTTCGTTTTATCTCTACCTATGCGATTCCTCCTTGAGGGGGAGGGGCTGCAGGGGGTCGAGGGGGGGAGGGGGAGGTCATTGAGGGAGGGGGAAGAGGCTGCAGGGGGTCAAGGAGGGGAGGGGGAGGTCGGTGAGGGGGAGGGGAAGGGCTGCAGGGGGTCGGGGAGGGAGGGGGAGGTCGGTGAGGGAGGAGGGGAAGGGGTCGCGGGGGTCGGGGAGGGAGGGGGAGGTCGGTGAGGGGGAGGGAGAAGGGGCTGCAGGGGGTCGGGGAGGGGGTGCAGGGGGTCGTGGAGGGGGGTGCGGGGGGGTCGGGGAGGGGGGAGGGCCGCAGGGGGTCGGGGAAGGGGGGAGGTCGGTGAGGGGGAGGGGAGGGGGTCAGGGGGGGGGGGGGGGGAGGTCGGTGAGGGGAGGGGGAGGGACTGCAAGGGGGGGGGGGGGGAGGGGAGGTCGGTGGGGGAGGGGGGAGGGCGCAGGGGGTCGGGGAAGGGGGGAGGTCGGTGAGGGAGGGGAGGGGCTGCAGGGGGTCGGGGAGGGGACGGGGGAGGGCTGCAGGGGGGTCGTGGAAGGGGGTCAGGGGCAGTGGGGCGGTGGAGGGGGGGAGGGTCGCAGGGGGTCGGGAAGGGGGGGAGGTCGGTGAGGGAGGGGAGGGCCTGCAGGGGGTCGGGGAGGGAGGGGGAGGTCGGTGAGGGAGGGGGAGGGGCTGCAGGGGGTCGGGGAGGGAGGGGGAGGTCGGTGAGGGGAGGGGGGAGGGTCGTAGGGGGTCGGGGAGGGGGGCTATGCAGGGGGGTCGGGGAGGGGGAGGGGCTGCAGGGGGTCGGGGGAGGGAGGAGGAGGTCGAGTGAGGGAGGGGGAGGGGCTGCGTGGGGGTTAGGGAAGAGGGGCCGTGCGGGGGGGTCGGGGAGGGGGGGGGCGCAGGGGGTCGGGGGAAGGGGGAGGTCGGTGAGGGAGGGGGGGGGCTGCGGGGGGGGTCAGGGAGGGGAGGGGAGGTCGGTGAGGGGAGGAGGAGGGGCTGCAGGGGGAGGGGGGGAGGGGCTGCAGGGGGTCGTGGAGGGGGAGGGGAGGTCAGTGAGGGAGGGGGGGGGGCGCAGGGGGTCGGGGAAGGGGGGGGAGGTCGGTGAGGGAGGGGGGAGGGGCTGCAGGGGGGGAGGGGGAGGGGGAGGTCGGTGAGGAGGGAGGGGGAGGGGCAGGCAGGGGCGGGGAAGGGGGGTCGTGCGGGGGGGTAAGTGAGGGGGAGGAGTGCATCCTAGAGGACCTATATTTAAAAAGGCAAACTTCCTTGCTCATATGTTGTACAATTTCTGCATGCATGCATATCAGATATCCACATTATTAAGCCATGCATACTCATTTGTCATGCATGTAAGTTAGTATTATCTCCAATCTATCTATGTTGTTTTTGCCTATGTTCTTCTTGAGGTAAATTAATACTATAATTAATTTGAAAGTGATAAAGTTGTAATTTGTTAATATTGAAGAAATCGGTTTTTTTTTTATTCTTGGATTATTCATACTTTAATGTAATTTGTTTAATCTTGCGCATTTTTAATTTCTTGCATTTTAGGTAATCATGTCTAATCCTAAGGGCCGCGGAGGTCGAGGTGGCTTAGGTGGAAGCCAAGGTCGTGGGACTTTGATTCCGATGCAGCTTTTTCAGTCACCAGAAGTAGAAGGAAGCCAGAACCCTGTAGCAGAGACACAGGGAGATGATTCACAGGCAATGGACATTGGTAACCACGTACCGGAGACTCCGAACACTCATACGGAGGAAGGTGAAGGTTCGAACCGTGCACCAAGAAAGGTTTTAAGCCCTACTGGATTATGGTAAGTTCGTAAGCTACTATATGCTTCATGATACACAAATATGCAATGGTATTCACAATTCACGTGTTTGTTTGGTTTTCAATTCAGGTTCGATGATAACAAGGTTAGTGGGTCCATCACTGACATTTTCCAGGGCCATTTTCGACAACCTTGGTTCAATTACAGTGAGGTCGACAATGCAACAAAGACGCATTGGTGGAACATTTTCACAGTATGTATGAATCGAATTATGAAAAATTTCATTGATTATATTACTTTATTAATATCTTTGTTTAATGTTTGACTAAAGGGTATTTACGAATGGGCTCCTGAGTTAGAAGGCCTAGTGAGGAAGGATTACAAGAAAAAAGCTTCATCTCGTTTGAGAGACTTGCGATACTGGGTGGTTAAGAAAGCGAAAGAAAGGCCGAAATGGTTGGGAGAGACGATCTACGAAGACATGAAGAAAAGAAGTGAAGACCCAACATTTCGGGAAAAATCTGAAAAGGCGAAGAAGAACCGAAGAGGTGGCTCCCTGTCTAATCCAATTGAGCCGTCACACTTTCAGGGTTCTATTTCGGCGGCACAGCATGCTAGGAAGATGGTAAATATGTTTCATATCTACTACTTAGTGTAATTTACATTTCATTTTCGGTATGAGTAAAAAATAAAGCCTTTGTTCAACAATGTCTACAGGCAAAGAGTAGAGGAGGAGTACTCCCTACTGCTCCCGAGTTGTTCTTGAAGACTCATTTCAAGACTGTTCCTGGAAAAGGAGAAATCCCAGCAAACAAGAAACCAAAGCAAATCTCGGTACATACTTCTAAACATATATTTATAGGCAAATATGATTGAAAAGTTTGATGCAAGTTTAGTTAGAATCAAATATAGGCCATTTTAGGCCATTTCACTTGAACATGAATGAATACGAGTAGTTTGATGCTAGTTTAAGTTATAAACACCTCAAACATCATATATATAGTTAGTTTAATGTGATTATAAGTTGTTTTGATTGAAAATACACAAAATAGGAAAGATAGAACCAAATATAGGCTAATATAGGCCATTTTAGGCCATTTCACTTGAAATTGAATGAATACGAGTAGTTTGATGCTAGTTTAAGTTATAAACACCTCAAACATCATATATATAGTTATTTTAATGTGATTATAAGTTGTTTTGATTGAAAATACACAAAATAGGAAAGATAGAACCAAATATAGGGTAATATAGGCCATTTTAGGCCATTTCACTTGAAAATGAATGAATACGACTAGTTTGATGCTAGTTTAAGTTATAAACACCTCAAACATCATATATATAGTTAGTTTCATGTGATTATAAGTTGTTTTGATTGAAAATACAAAAAATAGGAAAGATAGAACCAAATATAGGCTAATATAGGCCATTTTAGGCCATTTCACTTGAAATTGAATGAATACGAGTAGTTTGATGCTAGTTTAACTTATAAACACCTCAAACAGCATATATATAGTTAGTTTAATGTGATTATAAGTTGTTTTGATTGGAAATACACAAAGTAGGAAAGATAGAACCAAATATAGGCTAATATAGGCCATTTTAGGCCATTTGACTTGAAAGTGAATGAATACGAGTAGTTTGATGCTAGTTTAAGTTATAAACACCTCAAACATCATATATATATAGTTAGTTTAATGTGATTATAAGTTGTTTTGATTGGAAATACACAAAATAGGAAAGATAGAACCAAATATAGGCTAATATAGGCCATTTTAGGCCATTTGACTTGAAATTGAATGAATACGAGTAGTTTGATGCTAGTTTAAGTTATAAACACCTCAAACATCATATATATAGTTAGTTTAATGTGATTATAAGTTGTTTTGATTGAAAATACACAAAATAGGAAAGATAGAACCAAATATAGGGTAATATAGGCCATTTTAGGCCATTTCACTTGAAAATGAATGAATACGACTAGTTTGATGCTAGTTTAAGTTATAAACACCTCAAACATCATATATATAGTTAGTTTAATGTGATTATAAGTTGTTTTGATTGAAAATACACAACATAGGAAAGATAGAACCAAATATAGGCTAATATAGGCCATTTTAGGCCATTTCACTTGAAATTGAATGAATACGAGTAGTTTGATGCTAGTTTAAGTTATAAACACCTCAAACATCATATATATAGTTAGTTTAATGTGATTATAAGTTGTTTTGATTGAAAATACAAAAAATAGGAAAGATAGAACCAAATATAGGCTAATATAGGCCATTTTAGGCCATTTCACTTGAAATTGAATGAATACCAGTAGTTTGATGCTAGTTTAAGTTATAAACACCTCAAACATCATATATATAGTTAGTTTAATGTGATTATAAGTTGTTTTCATTGAAAATACAAAAAATAGGAAAGATAGAACCAAATATAGGCTAATATAGGCCATTTTAGGCCATTTCACTTGAAATTGAATGAATACGAGTAGTTTGATGCTAGTTTAAGTTATAAACACCTCAAACATCATATATATAGTTATTTTAATGTGATTATAAGTTGTTTTGATTGAAAATACACAAAATAGGAAAGATAGAACCAAATATAGGGTAATATAGGCCATTTTAGGCCATTTCACTTGAAGATGAATGAATACGACTAGTTTGATGCTAGTTTAAGTTATAAACACCTCAAACATCATATATGTAGTTAGTTTAATGTGATTATAAGTTGTTTTGATTGAAAATACACAAAATAGGAAAGATAGAACCAAATATAGGCTAATATAGGCCATTTTAGGCCATTTCACTTGAAATTGAATGAATACGAGTAGTTTGATGCTAGTTTAACTTATAAACACCTCAAACATCATATATATAGTTATTTTAATGTGATTATAAGTTGTTTTGATTGAAAATACACAAAATAGGAAAGATAGAACCAAATATAGGGTAATATAGGCCATTTTAGGCCATTTCACTTGAAAATGAATGAATACGACTAGTTTGATGCTAGTTTAAGTTATAAGCACCTCAAACATCATATATATAGTTATTTTAATGTGATTATAAGTTGTTTTGATTGAAAATACAAAAAATAGGAAAGATAGAACCAAATATAGGCTAATATAGGCCATTTTAGGCCATTTCACTTGAAATTGAATGAATACGAGTAGTTTGATGCTAGTTTAACTTATAAACACCTCAAACAGCATATATATAGTTAGTTTAATGTGATTATAAGTTGGTTTGATTGGAAATACACAAAGTAGGAAAGATAGAACCAAATATAGGCTAATATAGGCCATTTTAGGCCATTTGACTTGAAAGTGAATGAATACGAGTAGTTTGATGCTAGTTTAAGTTATAAACACCTCAAACATCATATATATATAGTTATTTTAATGTGATTATAAGTTGTTTTGATTGGAAATACACAAAATAGGAAAGATAGAACCAAATATAGGCTAATATAGGCCATTTTAGGCCATTTGACTTGAAATTGAATGAATACGAGTAGTTTGATGCTAGTTTAAGTTATAAACACCTCAGACATCATATATATAGTTAGTTTAATGTGATTATAAGTTGTTTTGATTGAAAATACACAAAATAGGAAAGATAGAACCAAATATAGGGTAATATAGGCCATTTTAGGCCATTTCACTTGAAAATGAATGAATACGACTAGTTTGATGCTAGTTTAAGTTATAAACACCTCAAACATCATATATATAGTTAGTTTAATGTGATTATAAGTTGTTTTGATTGAAAATACACAACATAGGAAAGATAGAACCAAATATAGGCTAATATAGGCCATTTTAGGCCATTTCACTTGAAATTGAATGAATACGAGTAGTTTGATGCTAGTTTAAGTTATAAACACCTCAAACATCATATATATAGTTAGTTTAATGTGATTATAAGTTGTTTTGATTGAAAATACAAAAAATAGGAAAGATAGAACCAAATATAGGCTAATATAGGCCATTTTAGGCCATTTCACTTGAAATTGAATGAATACGAGTAGTTTGATGCTAGTTTAAGTTATAAACACCTCAAACATCATATATATAGTTAGTTTAATGTGATTATAAGTTGTTTTGATTGAAAATACAAAAAATAGGAAAGATAGAACCAAATATAGGCTAATATAGGCCATTTTAGGCGATTTCACTTGAAATTGAATGAATACGAGTAGTTTGATGCTAGTTTAAGTTATAAACATCTCAAACATCATATATATAGTTATTTTAATGTGATTATAAGTTGTTTTGATTGAAAATACACAAAATAGGAAAGATAGAACCAAATATAGGGTAATATAGGCCATTTTAGGCCATTTCACTTGAAGATGAATGAATACGACTAGTTTGATGCTAGTTTAAGTTATAAACACCTCAAACATCATATATGTAGTTAGTTTAATGTGATTATAAGTTGTTTTGATTGAAAATACACAAAATAGGAAAGATAGAACCAAATATAGGCTAATATAGGCCATTTTAGGCCATTTCACTTGAAATTGAATGAATACGAGTAGTTTGATGCTAGTTTAAGTTATAAACACCTCAAACATCATATATATAGTTAGTTTAATGTGATTATAAGTTGTTTTGATTGAAAATACACAAAAAAGGAAAGATAGAACCAAATATACGCCATTTTGGCACTTTATATTATTTGAATATGAGTATATTTAACCAAATGCAGGTGACATACAATAAGAAGTTGGATCATTGTATGACTCAGGGGTCACAGCCGAACCCTGATTTGTTGTATTGGGAGACAGTTGGGGGGAGGAACCGAGGAATAGTTCAGGGGTTGGGTCAGGGAGATCATTTGTACTACAACTCTGCATCAGGCCGAGGAGATGGTGGCTCTTCACAACCATATGAGCCGTCCATTTTTTCTCAGATTGAGGCGCAAGTGGAGGCAAAGGTCGCTGCACGGATGGGAGAGGTGGAGGCAATGGTCACAGCACGGGTGGAAGAGTCACGTCGGGCCCTCATAGAGGAAATGATGAGGAACATGTCTAGTTTCAGCCACATGTTCTCAGGTTGCAACCCAGGCCCCACTCCACAACGCAGCACTTAAGATGACCCCGGGGTTTGGTGGTGGCGGTAGTGCTACTGAGCCACCCTTGACAGTGTAGTTTTTTTGGTTTTGGCAACTAGGTAACTAACTTATAGTTGGATATAGTTAGTCTAACTATTTTCTTGTTGTGTAAATACTTATCGGCATCTCGCTTCGTTTCTTGATGTGTCGGGTTATTTTTTTTTCAACCCGACATCTACTTTATTTCCCGACACCGGGATCTATTTTTGCGTACATATATTTAGTGTCTATATTTATCGGCATCTAGCTTATTAGTTTCTAGCTTTGTCGATATATATTTTTTGTAAACACCGACATCTACTTTATTTCCCGACATCGGGATCTATTTTGTGTACATAAATGTAATCTATTTCATGTAATTATACAAGTATCTATGTAAATTTTAATATATATCAAAATTGCATATTTTTGTAATTGAAAAAATTGAATGCGATGGAGAAACAGATTTAGCGTGGTATATTTAGGTGCAAATTTGTGCGGGTGTACGGGTTTAATTATTATTAAGAACAATAGAATTTTAAATAATATTATTTTGTAACAACAGCGACGGTTAAACATTAAATCAACGACGGCTAGGCAGTCGCTGTAAGGTTCTCCATGGACCCATGGACACGAAATCAACGACTGCTTTAATACCTTAGCGACGGTTGCAAACCGTCGTTGATGGGTCGCATTCAACGACGGTTTAAAACGGTCGGTGTCTTACCGACGGTGTAAAACGGATGGTGAATCACCGACGGTTTAGGACGGTCGGTGAACCAGCGACCGTTTTGAACCGTCGGTGATTCACCGTCCGTTTTACACCGTCGGTGACTGGGGTTCAACGACGGCTTTTGTGAACCGTCGCGGATTGTCATGAAACGGTCGTTAAATATATCACCGACGGCTTGACGGTCGTTGATTCTAGGATCAGCGACCATCTTTTTACCGTCTACCAATCAACGACGGTTAATATAGGCCATTTTAGGCCATTTCACTTGAAATTGAATGAATACGAGTAGCTTGATGCTAGTTTAAGTTATAAACACCTCAAACATCATATATATAGTTAGTTTAATGTGATTATAAGTTGTTTTGATTGAAAATACAAAAAATAGGAAAGATAGAACCAAATATAGGCTAATATAGGCCATTTTAGGCCATTTCACTTGAAATTGAATGAATACGAGTAGTTTGATGCTAGTTTAACTTATAAACACCTCAAACATCATATATATAGTTAGTTTAATGTGATTATAAGTTGTTTTGATTGGAAATACACAAAGTAGGAAAGATAGAACCAAATATAGGCTAATATAGGCCATTTTAGGCCATTTGACTTGAAAGTGAATGAATACGAGTAGTTTGATGCTAGTTTAAGTTATAAACACCTCAAACATCATATATATATAGTTAGTTTAATGTGATTATAAGTTGTTTTGATTGGAAATACACAAAATAGGAAAGATAGAACCAAATATAGGCTAATATAGGCCATTTTAGGCCATTTGACTTGAAATTGAATGAATACGAGTAGTTTGATGCTAGTTTAAGTTATAAACACCTCAAACATCATATATATAGTTAGTTTAATGTGATTATAAGTTGTTTTGATTGAAAATACACAAAATAGGAAAGATAGAACCAAATATAGGGTAATATAGGCCATTTTAGGCCATTTCACTTGAAAATGAATGAATACGACTAGTTTGATGCTAGTTTAAGTTATAAACACCTCAAACATCATATATATAGTTAGTTTAATGTGATTATAAGTTGTTTTGATTGAAAATACACAAAATAGGAAAGATAGAACCAAATATAGGCTAATATAGGCCATTTTAGGCCATTTCACTTGAAATTGAATGAATACGAGTAGTTTGATGCTAGTTTAAGTTATAAACACCTCAAACATCATATATATAGTTAGTTTAATGTGATTATAAGTTGTTTTGATTGAAAATACAAAAAATAGGAAAGATAGAACCAAATATAGGCTAATATAGGCCATTTTAGGCCATTTCACTTGAAATTGAATGAATACGAGTAGTTTGATGCTATTTTAAGTTATAAACACCTCAAACATCATATATATATAGTTAGTTTAATGTGATTATAAGTTTTTTTGATTGGAAATACACAAAATAGGAAAGATAGAACCAAATATAGGCTAATATAGGCCATTTTAGGCCATTTGACTTGAAATTGAATGAATACGAGTAGTTTGATGCTAGTTTAAGTTATAAACACCTCAAACATCATATATATAGTTAGTTTAATGTGATTATAAGTTGTTTTGATTGAAAATACACAAAATAGGAAAGATAGAACCAAATATAGGGTAATATAGGCCATTTTAGGTCATTTCACTTGAAAATGAATGAATACGACTAGTTTGATGCTAGTTTAAGTTATAAACACCTCAAACATCATATATATAGTTAGTTTAATGTGATTATAAGTTGTTTTGATTGAAAATACACAAAATAGGAAAGATAGAACCAAATATAGGGTAATATAGGCCATTTTAGGCCATTTCACTTGAAGATGAATGAATACGAGTAGTTTGATGCTATTTTAAGTTATAAACACCTCAAACATCATATATATATAGTTAGTTTAATGTGATTATAAGTTGTTTTGATTGGAAATACACAAAATAGGAAAGATAGAACCAAATATAGGCTAATATAGGCCATTTTAGGCCATTTGACTTGAAATTGAATGAATACGAGTAGTTTGATGCTAGTTTAAGTTATAAACACCTCAAACATCATATATATAGTTAGTTTAATGTGATTATAAGTTGTTTTGATTGAAAATACACAAAATAGGAAAGATAGAACCAAATATAGGGTAATATAGGACATTTTAGGCCATTTCACTTGAAAATGAATGAATACGACTAGTTTGATGCTAGTTTGAGTTATAAACACCTCAAACATCATATATATAGTTAGTTTAATGTGATTATAAGTTGTTTTGATTGAAAATACACAAAATAGGAAAGATAGAACCAAATATAGGCTAATATAGGCCATTTTAGGCCATTTCACTTGAAATTGAATGAATACGAGTAGTTTGATGCTAGTTTAAGTTATAAACACCTCAAACATCATATATATAGTTAGTTTAATGTGATTATAAGTTGTTTTGATTGAAAATACAAAAAATAGGAAAGATAGAACCAAATATAGGCTAATATAGGCCATTTTAGGCCATTTCACTTGAAATTGAATGAATACGAGTAGTTTGATGCTAGTTTAAGTTATAAACACCTCAAACATCATATATATAGTTAGTTTAATGTGATTATAAATTGTTTTGATTGAAAATACACAAAATAGGAAAGATAGAACCAAATATAGGGTAATATAGGCCATTTTAGGTCATTTCACTTGAAAATGAATGAATACGACTAGTTTGATGCTAGTTTAAGTTATAAACACCTCAAACATCATATATATAGTTAGTTTAATGTGATTATAAGTTGTTTTGATTGAAAATACACAAAATATGAAAAATAGAACCAAATATAGGCTAATATAGGCCATTTTAGGCCATTTCACTTGAAATTGAATGAATACGAGTAGTTTGATGCTAGTTTAAGTTATAAACACCTCAAACATCATATATATAGTTAGTTTAATGTGATTATAAGTTGTTTTGATTGAAAATACACAAAAAAGGAAAGATAGAACCAAATATACGCCATTTTGGCACTTTATATTATTTGAATATGAGTATATTTAACCAAATGCAGGTGATATACAATAAGAAGTTGGATCATTGTACGACTCAGGGGTCACAGCCGAACCCTGATTTGTTGTATTGGGAGACAGTTGGGGGGAGGAACCGAGGAAAAGTTCAGGGGTTGGGTCAGGGAGATCATTTGTACTACAACTCTGCATCAGGCCGAGGAGATGGTGGCTCTTCACAACCATATGAGCCGTCCATTTTTTCTCAGATTGAGGCGCAAGTGGAGGCAAAGGTCGCTGCACGGATGGGAGGGGTGGAGGCAATGGTTACAGCACGGGTGGAAGAGTCACGTCGGGCCCTCATAGAGGAAATGATGAGGAACATGTCTAGTTTCGGCCACATGTTCTCAGGTTGCAACCCAGGCCCCACTCCACCACGCAGACCAGAAGATGACCCAGGGTTTGGTGGTGGCGGTAGTGCTACAGAGCCACCCTTGACAGTGTAGTTTTTTTGGTTTTGGCAACTAGGTAACTAACTTATAGTTGGATATAGTTAGTCTAACTATTTTCTTGTAGTGTAAATACTTATCGGCATCTCGCTTCGTTTCTTGATGTGTCGGGTTATTTTTTTTTCAACCCGACATCTACTTTATTTCCCGACACCGAGATCTATTTTTTCGTACATATATTTAGTGTCTATATTTATCGCATCTAGCTTATTAGTTTCTAGCTTTGTCGATATATATTTTTTGTAAACACCGACATCTACTTTATTTCCCGACAACGGGATCTATTTTGTGTACATAAATGTAATCTATTTCATGTAATTATACAAGTATCTATGTAAATTTTAATATATATCAAAATTGCATATTTTTGTAATTGAAAAAATTGAATGCGATGGAGAAACAGCTTTAGCGTGGTATATTTAGGTGCAGTTTGTGCGAGTACGGGTTTAATTATTATTAAGAACAATAGAATTTTAAATAATATTATTTTGTAACAACAGCGACGGTTAAACATTAAATCAACGACGGCTAGGCAGTCGCTGTAAGGTTCTCCATGGACCCATGGACACGAAATCAACGACTGCTTTAATACCTTAGCGACGGTTGTAAACCGTCGTTGATGGGTCGCATTCAACGACGGTTTAAAACGGTCGGTGTCTTACCGACGGTGTAAACGGACGGTGAATCACCGACGGTTTAGGACGGTCGGTGAACCAGCGACCGTTTTGAACCGTCGTGATTCACCGTCCGTTTTACACCGTCGGTGACTGGGGTTCAACGACGGCTTTTGTGAACCGTCGCGGATTGTCATGAAACGGTCATTAAATATATCACCGACGGCTTGACGGTCGTTGATTCTAGGATCAGCGACCATCTTTTTACCGTTTGCCAATCAACGACGATTGGCCGTCGTTGATTTTTTAACGACGGCTTTGTAGGCCATCACCGACGGCTTTGGGCCGTCGTTAATTTCCACTTTTCTTGTAGTGAGGCAGTGATGTCATGGTATTTTTATTCTTTAACTAGTGTGTATGTGGACGATGTACTAGGTTTCAAATTTGTATAGTAAAAGTTAGAGGTGGGCATGGGCTGGGCCAGCACGCGGGCCGGCCCGGCCCGGCACGTTTTGGGCCCGGCCCGACCCGTTGTCCGTTCCATGGGACGTGGGCCTGCCACGATCAAGAAATTTTATTTTAGGCCCGCACCGGCACGAGCCCGCCTATTTGGCCCGTGGGCCGAACGCCCTTTTTCTTTGTTTTTTAGTCTAAAACTGCCAAGAATCCAAAAAAACAACATAAAACACGGGCCAGCCCGCAAGAGGCACAAGCCCGGCCCGCGGGCCAGCGGGCCCTTGGGCCTGGGCCGGGCCGTGGACAAAATCTGAAAATTTTAAGCCCGGCCCGGCACGGCCCGCCATTCACGGGCTCGGGCCCGGCCCAGCCCGCTATTTCCTCAAGCCCGACCCATGCCCACCTCTAGTAAAAGTGATTATATTCTAAGTAAATGGTCAAGGATCATATATATCCCCATGCACAACTTTTTTCCAGTCATTTAGATTAGAAAGAAGTTACCATGTCAGAGCTTACATAAGCAGCATGTGTTGGCATAGTGGTATTGGCATCATCTTTAATACCAAAGATCTTGGATTGAGTCTCACCTTTTCCTAGAGGGATCCCTAATTTCCCCCTCTTTGCAAGGGTTTCAACTTACCAACCTAAAAAAAATGTTAGAGCTTACATGTTGTCATGTCAACATATAAAATAAGATTACACGTCGCGAGATGTAATCGCTCCCCATACGTTTTAATAATATATATTGTTTTATATGTCAACTTTTTTTCTTTAGGCTCATTGGTATTCCTCAACTTTCTCCCTCAATCACTTACTCCCTCCGTTTTTTTAGTTGCTACATTTTTTCTTTAATGGTTATATTTTTTAATTGCTACATTGTTTAAACTTTTCTTATTGGAGTACTTGGCTCACCAAAAAGTAATTTTTTGTTGTTTTTCACTTTTTCCACTAAAAAATACTCTTTTTTCACTCTTTCCTCTTATTTCACATTAAATGGGTCAAAAATACCTTCCAAAAAGCTTGAAAGTGACATTGTCTAAAATCATGTGCAAAACACAACATAGCAATTACAAAAACTCAAAAAACAAAAAACTTACATGGACCTGGTTCACACTAAATTTAGTGTGGGCTTAATGCTAATATATGTGATTTATGAAAAGAGGGTTACTACGTTAAAAATAATAGATATAAAAGAGTAGTTATGGATTGTAAATGGGGACTATATGAGGAAAAAAGGTTACCAAGTTATAAAGTGTAATTTTCATTATAAGAAACTAATGTAAGAAAGGGTGACTGTGTGGAAAAAAAAACTGTCACTATGCTACGTAATGGTATATTAGTGTAACTTTAGATTATAAAAGGTGAATATATAAGTAAAAAGGGTCACTATGTTATGGCTTTATTCTATACTAATATTAGTCTGGATTAGATCCACCATCCATGCAAGACTAACTCTTAAAAAAAACAAAGGGAGTAATCAGTGAAGTAGTGTTGGAGGAAGTATTTTTTTCTCCTAAATATAGCAAGTTGGAAATTTTTATGTCCTCTCGTCTCCACTCTCAAGTCAACTATCAACACTCTAGGGCCTATTATTTAAAAAAAAGAACTCTCTAGGGTCTAGTAGCTTCTTCATGATGTAGTACTCCATAACTTACTATAAAATGCCCGTGTTGCCGTGTTGGCTCATTGTGTTATTGCGTTCTAACATATCTTGGTACACTAATAAAACATACTCAAAACATCTGACATTTGATTTTCAACCCCCCAACTCCAAAAATGGCTATTGAAGTTTGTGTCAAAGCAGCTGTTGGTGCTCCTAACGTCCTAGGCGACTGTAAGTTCCCTCAAAAATTTGTGTATCATCCACAATTTCCAGTTAAATTTGATGATATTATTAATTAATCTTATAACTATGATGATATTTTCACAATTTAGGTCCATTTAGCCAAAGGGTTCTTCTTACATTGTAAGAAAAGAAAATCCCTTATCAGATGCATCTTATAAACGTTAGTGACAAGCCCAAATGGTATGCAATTGGAATAAATTTTCTCATTTCAGCTTAGAATTTTGTGGGTTAATTTTAGATTCGGTAAAAAAAAACTGTTTTTTTTTTTTACTTTCTCATTTTTCTTTGTCAACTCTCTTTTTAACTTGTACATTTAGTTTTCTTATTTCATTTGTCACGGAAACGATTTCTTGTGACGATTCATGTTCGAATCATTTTGTGACTAAGGCTTTTATTGTTGTTGTTGTTGTTGTTGTTGTTGTTGTATTATTTGTGTTTGAAGGTTCTTGGAGGCGAATCCAGAAGCGAAAGTGCCAGTGATCAAGCTGGATGAAAAATGGGTGTCTGACTCTGATGTTATTGTGGGGCTTCTTGAGGAGAAATACCCTGATCCTCCTCTTTCTTCTAACCCTGAATTTGCATCTGTGTAAGTTCCCTTTTCAACTTTAGGTTAATTTCTATAAACTCTATTTTTATGAAAATAAGTTGTTTTTGGTTTTGGTTAGTAAAGCAAATATGTCAAAGAGTTCATGGATTGATGGATACCCTGTTCCAAGAATAACCTGTCTTAGTCTTGTTTGTTTCTAGTGTAACCTTTTAGGAAGAAAAGGAAATTGGAACTTATTTGGAAGTCAAGTTCTGTTGTTATGGAATTATGTTGAAAGGCACTAAAGTCCTAGTATTTTATAAACAGTGTTAAAGCGTGTTATCTAAATAATAGTCAACAGTTTATTGTGATGATGGTAGTCAATTACCTGAAATTATGTTATTTGGGACCCAAATTAAAGGTCATCGTCATGTGATATTTTGGTTAAAGATTAAACTTCAAAACGTATTTTGTTTTTGTTCATATTTATGTGAAATATTTTTATTGCATCACCTGGGGAATACTCACCTTTTTGTTCATTAATCATTATATTTATGGCTTTAGATACCATGACCAAACAAATTACCAACAGTATGGCTTCATGTTATCGGTTATGATATATGCAGCTCTAGAATTGACAATAATAATTAAATATATTTCCTAAGATGGGTACGAGTTTAGATATGTGTGACAAAATCACTGTTGATAAGTTTAATAAAAAGCTTCTTTCTTGCTTGATGTTTCCACTTTTATATCATATATGCACCCCTTGGGGGTGAATATATCATTCTCCTTATACGAGATTGACAAAAGTAAGTTTCATTTGGTTGTCTTAAATGCCTTATTTGTTGTGAAGTAGCAAGCTAATCCATGGATTTTGCCAAGAACTTGGAAATGTCAATCTCTAAGCTCATAGGACTCTTTAGAACTTAATGAAAACGTTGTTATTGTTGAGCAAGTATTGGGTAAGACGGCCTCATAATAACTTGATATAAAAAAGTTATTACCAAAAAAAAAAAAGGTAAGAAATCACTGGTCAAATTGAAAGATATTCAAAAAATAAAAGAAAAATTGTGTGTTTTCGTTTTTAATGCATGTTTTTGCGGTACTTCTTTTTTGTTCTTTCTTAAGTTTAATTAGGGGCGGGGAGGAGAGAGTTGGAGAAACTTATGTTTTTTTAATTTCTAGTATATAGAATCTATCTAGTTGTTTATTATCAATTAGTAATGATGCTCTTGCTTTCTGTTTATCTTGCCTACTGTAAAAGCAGCTCCACTAGTGCCATCTTAGCTATAATGTTCAATATTCTGTGAGCAATATCTTGTGACGTTGTCAAGTCACCATGATGAAATCTGATTCCTATGGAAGTAATGCTACTTTATTGCTGAACATTGATCTTTCGCTCTCATCTGTGTATATTGACTATTCTCTAAATTAGGGGGTCCAAGATTTTTTCAACTTTTGTTACTTTCTTGAAGAGCAAAGATGCCAATGATGGGTCCGAACAAGCTCTGCTTGCTGAGTTGAAGGCACTAGATGACCATCTCAAATGTCGTGTACGTGTAAAACAAAGCGATTAAATATTATTCTATTATAAAAACTTGACTTGGATGATTTACATTATGTGGTCTTGTAATCTACCAGGGGCCATATATTTGTGGAGAGAGAATTACTGCTGTTGATTTGAGCTTAGCACCAAAGCTCTACCATCTTGAGATAGCTCTTGGCCACTTTAAGAAGTGGTCTGTTCCTGAAAACTTATCTTGTGTTCATCAATACATGAAGGTGAGAGTTCCTGTTACTACTGCACTTATATGCATGTCAAGTGTCAAAGACATATTTCCCACATGTTGTTCCCAGCCTTTGGATTTTAGGCTTTTATATTGTTGGTATTTGTAATTCACCAACTTATGTGGTATATCTGGCCAAATGTTATCTGTTTGAGGTGGTTATGTGATCAGCATATCTGGTCTATAATACTTGTTTCTATGATGGATTTATATTGTTTTTTCTCCTTTCTGCTCCACAATTTATTACTCATATACTTCTGTAAGAAAACAACAAACAAGGCCAAAATAGTGTAACCCCTTTTGAAGTAATGTTGGGAATTTCTGTTTTAGAGACTTATACTTGCACTTCGAACCAACATTATAACAGAGGAGTCCTGGTTTCACGGCTTTGGGTCAGAATCTTTTGCTAGGTGTTAGTATATTCTCTAGCATAGTTATATGTTGTTTTTTTCATTAATACTCCCTCCGTCCCTAAATAGACTTCCCATTTCTAATTTTACCACTATTCATAAGTGAAGAAAACCTTCCAATTTTTTTCCATTATATAAGAAAAAACATAGTCATGTGGGGTCTTGTTTGATTCGTCTCATTGCATACATTAGGAAAAATTAAACTTTTGTAATTTTTGCTAATATGTAATTAAAGATGTTAACGATACAAAACGTGCATTGGCAAACATGCTGTAGGTCCTATTGAATAGCAATCTAGCAAATAATAGCAAACAATACTAGAACAACGAAAGAACAAAAGCAATAAAAGACACAAGAGGATTTTAACGTGGAAACCCAAGAACTGGGAGAAAAACCACGAATATGCACTAGGAATCGATGAATGTTCAAAAGAGGGTTACAAAAGCTTTCTAAGATCTCTCTCTAACTTTTTTCTCTCTTTTATCTGAGAATAATGATGAATAATAGTCTTATATACGCATTAGGTTAAACCTAATTATAACTTAACTCGGAAAATCGCCCCCCCGCGTGAAATTAAACTCCGCCCGATCGGGCGGCCAATATTGTCAAACAAGATCTGCTCTCGGGCCCGATCGAGCGACCTTCGCCCGGTCGCTCGCCCGGTCAAGTTCGGTACTTCGCCCGATCGGGCGAGATTGCCCGATTCCATCGGGCGCCCTACTTCCACGCCTCTACCAAGACGATCGACCCCGCCCGATCGGACGACATTGCCTGACACGATCGGGCGAGCCTGCAAATCAGCCGATTGACGCCGAACGAGCTTCACGCAACCTCATCTCCACACCATACACACACATTGAGCCCCATATGACACCATATGCCCAACAATCTCCCACTTGGAGATAGGTGTAAGTGAAGAATAACTCATAACACCATCATCCTTCCATTCATCATCCTACACACAACTCTCACTGCAAAAGCAATGTCTAGTCGTGTCCAAACCATGGCATACATCAAACATCCCCATGACAACACATCTCCTCTACACCAAGGAAATAACATTGAAGTTTGCACCAACTCCAATATAAAAGCATCAAAGTCTACACCAAATTTGATTCTTAACAACTAACCTCCAAAAACATTGCACCATCACTCCATGAACCTACACACCCTCCTACCTCGGAGGTCGGATCACCTTAGAGACTAGCACAACCAAATGAAGATCCCTTCCTCTACAACTAAGGAAGATAACTACTTCCTCTCCAACCAAAGAAGCACATTGAAGTCTCATCCAACTTCAATAAAACAAATTACCACCTTAGCCAAAGAAGCTTCTCATTGTTCTAAAAGCAAACTCACATTGCTCCTACTCGAACAATACGCCCTTTGTTCCACTTAGGATTTCCGGCACAACATGCTTGTGTGCCGCCCTTCACCTTGTGCGCTTAACGGTCAATTAGCCACCGGGATACCGCTTCACCACGATTCTCATCCCTTGACCCACTATCGATAGTTTTCCGACCAAACGACACCTTACATGAAGTTCTCATCCCAATCCCCGGCCCCTTTATTGTGCTCCCCATGGTGTAAAGTGTTCCACTCCTTGTCCCACGAGCTATGATCATAGCTCCCTTGACAATCTTATAAGAACCACCATCAAACACAACCTTGTAACCCGATGTAGCAAGTTGGGTCACCGATATCAAGCTTTTCTTCAACTTTGGGATGTACTTGACATTCTTCAACTCCAACGAGCCACCATGAGTGAGTTTCACACTCACATCACCTTTCCCCAAGACGTCCACTGCCTTGCCATCCGCAAGATATACCTTTTCAAGTTTTCCGGATTTGAAATTCCGAAACAACTCCTTGCATGGTGAGGAATGATGAGTAGAACCATAATCCAAGACCCATGATCCCGAGCACCCAACCAACTCTTCCGGATCATCCATGTTTACCATCAAAGCATCGGAATCGTACCCCGAAATCAAGTTAGTTGATGCATCTTCTTCATCATCACTTTCGTGAACCTTCTTCTTCCCTTTCCCATTCACTCTCTTAGGACAATCTCTCTTTAAATGTCCTTCATTACCACACACCTAACAAGTAACACTAGCCCTGCATTTTGACTTACTCCGGTCCACCCTTGACTCCGATTTTCCCTGAAAGTTCCTCCCTTTTCCCCTCCCTCTACCCTCAGCACTGTATGCTCTAGATGAATCTCGGACAACATCATAAACCAATTTTTCTTTACCAGAAGAATTACTAACGGCAGTTACTACAGTTTTCCAAGCAACAGGTAAGGAGGACAACAAAATTAGGGCTTTCACTTCATCATCGAAGACAATATTAACCGAAGATAATTGACTTATTATTGAATTGAATTCAATAATATGTTCCGTAGCAGAACTACCATTATTCATCTCTAAATCAAATAAACGGCGCATCAGATATACCTTATTCATAGCTGAGGGCTTTTCATACATATCTCACAGAGCTTTGATCAATCCCGCCGTTGTTTTAATATCCTTGACATTGAAGGCCACAGTCCGAGCCAATGTCAAACGCACCACCGCTAGTGCTTGCCTATCGATTACCTTCCACTTTGCCTCATCCATGTCTGTAGGCTTCGTCTCAGACAAGGGTTGATACAGATTCTTCTGATATAGGAAGTCTTCAATTTGCATCTTCCAATATCCAAAATCTGTGCCATCAAACTTCTCAATTCTGATCTTCGCATCCTCCATTGTTAATCACTTCTAGATCTAGACAGTAATCCAACTTGGCTCTGATACCACTTGTATGTCCTATTGAATAGCAATCTAGCAAATAATAACAAACAATACTAGAACAACGAAAGAACAAAAGCAATAAAAGACACAAGAGGATTTTAACGTGGAAACCCAAGAACTGGGAGAAAAACCACGAATATGCACTAGGAATCGATGAATGTTCAAAAGAGGGTTACAAAAGCTCTCCAAGATCTCTCTCTAACTTTTTTCTCTCTTTTATCTGAGAATAATGATGAATAATAGTCTTATATACGCATTAGGTTAAACCTAATTATAACTTAACTCGGAAAATCGCCCCTCCGCGTGAAATTAACCTCCGCCCGATCTGGTCGGGCGACATCCGCCCGATCGGGCGGCCAATATTGCGAAACAAGATCTGCTCTCGGGCCCGATCGAGCGACCTTCGCCTGGTCGCTCGCCCGATCAAGTTCGGTACTTTGCCCGTTCGGGCGAGATTGCCCGATTCCATCGGGAGCCCTACTTCCACGCCTCTGCCAAGACGATCGACCCCGCCCGATCGGGCGACTTTGCCCGACACGATCGGGCAGGCCTGTAAATCTGCCGATTGACGCCGAACAAGCTTCACGAAACCTCATCTCCACACCATACACACACATTGAGCCCCATATGACACCATATGCCCAACACATGCATTGGAGAAATGGAAAGTCTATTAAGGGACAGAGGGAGTATGTTTCAAGCGCATTACTCTTTTCATCTTTTGGGGCAGGAGCATAGTATCAAAATACAGCCGGTACGGTTCGGTGCGCCCGTTTCATAACGGATTTGAAGCTGACCGAACCGAAATAAGCCGATTCATCACGGTGTTAAAAAAAAACCCGAAATTTCGCCCGCAACAAGCGTTACAGCCCCAAATCGCCCGCATTTGACGTTACAGTCGTATTTCTCCCAAAAAAATCAGTTAAATACTAACCTCATATTTGATATTGAGGAGTAGAACACAGTCGCCATAGTTGAAGAGGAGAAGCAGCTCTGAAAATAGGAGAAGAAGAGGAAAGAGAAAAGGTGCATACAGTGATACAGTTGCCATAATTAAGTACCACCTTTTTTGACCTTTTCTCTCTCCTATAGCTTTGACTGTTTGACAGCTAGCATATTCTTTTTTAAATTTCTTTTCTCCCTCCTCTCCCACTTCCTTATTTATTGCTTTGTCACTTTTTTATTTTTATGTGTTGCAACTTGCATCTGTCAGTCTCCACTCACAATTCACAAAGAGAAAAGGTGCAACTTGCTTTCTTAGTTTCTTTTTTTTATGGGGTTCTAATCTATTTTCTTTTTTTTATTGCTTTTCTATTTTCATTACTTTTCTGTTTTATTATTATTATTATTATTATTATTATTATTATTATTATTATTATTATTATTATTATTATTATTATTATTATTTCTTCTATGCTTTGGGTCCCAAATATTTATTTCTTCTAAAAGCTTTGGGCTACAAGTATGCTTCCATTTATAGGGACCTATTTAGAACACCTGAAAACATTTAAAAGCAAATTCTTGCCGCGACAACCGTGACGTGGTCCGCGATGAACGTATCCGTTACGTTCCAACGAAACCGCAACCGTTTCCGTGACCGTTACCGAAACCGCATTTTCGAACTATGGGCAGGAGGGGGAGAATGGTGAGGTTGTAGGATTTGAAGGAGAAGGCTTGTTTATCTGATGAGTGCATAAGTTCATAGTGGAGGGAGCTGAACAACGGAAAAAGATTATAGATTAAGATAAGAATTAAATTTGGCAATACTTCGTCCACAATTTTATTTTATTGCAACATTTTGAATTTTGAGTTTTTGACTAATATATAAAAAGACAAATATCAGAAAAAACGCTGTGGATTTCATCAACGAATATTATCAAATTTTAACCTTTTATATAATTTGTTAATAGTTAATTATAGATATTAATGGTCAAAGTCATGCACCGGCAAGCGTGAAATCCCATATGTTGCAAGTACGGAGGAAATACTAAAGATTGGTATATGTCGTATTGATAGTAGATGGTGGATAAACCTTTTCAAACAAAAAATACAGAAGTTCCTTCACTTTAAATGGTCATCTTTGTTCTTCACAATGTTGTGAAGTGATAACTAAGAACCATTGCCTTTATGCTCTCATTTCCCTCTCACTTCAAACCATGCAAATGCCTCAAGCACTTAGGAGTATTTCAAGTGCTCATGTATGTCCCATGAAGAACATTTTCTAATTATTCCCACTAAGTTATTCCTTAGCTGTTTGCTTCATGTGGCGTAGAATTAAGTCAAGTTTAGCATTTCATTTGCCGTTAGATTACTGCTTTGTGGCTTTTACCATGCAACTTGGGCTTTTTGAGGATTGATGTTCTTTGGGAGTGTGATGTTGGGTATATCATATTGAATATGAAACCAAGACAGTTTTCTTATCATCCTCCCTCTCTTTGGTAATTGGTATATGTGCACCCGCAGATGCTCTCATAACCAGCACTTAGCCAATCCTCACTACTGCTCGACGTAAGATATTCTTAGCTTTTATGTTGGCAGATGACACATGCTAAATGATAACGAACATAGTAATGCCACACCTTGGGTAGCTGTCATACTTCAAAGTCAATGACTACACGTCGGAACCAGTCTAGAAATACATAGTACTTTTAATCTAGAAACGAGAGTACAAAGAGCAAAGGAAACACCATAATTAGAAGTGAAAAAGGTGTAAATGTCAATGCATTAAAACATGCTGACTTGAGTACTTCATGGCATGACTACAATTTCAAGTAGTTTTTAATTTTTGTTGCGCCATTGTCATTATTTGCATGCATGGATTTACATATCCCTTAGTGATCATCTTCCTCAACTCTCTTCCATCCATTTGTTTTGTAATCAAATTAAGAGTGTTTCTAGAGAATGCATAATTTATTTCCACTTCAATCAGGAAAAAAATGTTAGCAGGACTCTGGGGTAGAGTAAACTGTAACAAGGGCTTATTGGTTTAAGGCACAACCAACAGTACTGCACCTAGAAACACTTCACTATCAATCAGGAATGGTCCTTTTGATGTTGTTTTGCCTGATGATATCTGCTCTTAATAGGAATTTACAATGATTCATGAGTTTTAATGTATGCTTTATGCTCTTACTTGTCACTTGTCGCTTGTCGCTTGTCACTTGTCAGTAGCTGTGTTCGGAGACATCCATATGAATTTACTTCAACTCAAATAATTTGCTCTATAATAGCAGTTTTTTTGGTTTGCAGTTTCCTAACTAGCTTGTTTATGAATCTGCAGTCGCTCTTCTCTCTCGAGTCTTTTGAGAAAACCAAAGCAGCCAAAGAATATGTGATTGCTGGTTGGGCACCAAAGGTGAATGCATGAATTTGTATCAGTAGTTATTGAACTAAATAGTAGCAGAAGTCTACTATGAGTTTGTCCTGTTGAGGCATCTAGTATCGGGTTACATAATGAATAAACTGTATTTGCATGAGGCTGGTTGATGCAGGGATATTGCTTCAAATGCTTGTAATGAAGATGGATGTCTTGAACTTCTTATGCATATTTTTCATGTTGTTTTGTGCCTGGTGACTTCTTCCTCTCTCTGTTTACTTTTTTCAAATCTTCTTTTGGGTTTTTAAAGCTGGAGTAAGCCGGCACGACACATGTTGGGGCACAAGTTGGGTGCCCCCCATGGTGGGTCGTGCTCGGGCTGCGCTTTTGCAAAGATTAGCACGGCACAAGCATCACATATGTCTGCATAGTTTATCTATATTGATTCAGTAAATGTTTAAAGAGGCACACGTATAAGATTTTATTGTTTTTTTTTTTTCAAGAGGTACATGGAGTAACTCGTGAAATTCCTATCTCAAGGAAAGACCACTAGAAATCTAAAACTAGTGGAATCCCTATCTCAGGGAGAGACCACTAGGAAACTAAAATACAAAAGAAAATAAAAAACTAAAACCTACAAACTAGATCTAGTTCCTAGAAGGAATAAGCATAAGCTTCCTGACGAAGCTGGGCAACCACCTCATGATAGGTGGAGATTCGAGGACGACGACATAAGAAAAGTCGTTGTCCGAGCTGATAGAGGTCCTTGGTGGCTGGGAAATTTCACTAAAGTTGGGGAAGCAGATCTGGCGAACCAACCAGCCCCGTGGTGGAAGATCATGTATAAGATTTTATAGTGTTAGCAATCTTGACATGACATGATAACTGTACCGAGACCACGTGAAGTTACTTGGAGAAATCCAAGCGCACCATGATATGGATGCAAGTCGAATAAATTCAATACATCCTCTCTTTAGCAGGCTTAAGCCATAGACATAGAAACTGCGATTGCTCTTGCATCCTAAGTGCACGGTGTGGAGTGTGGACAACATGTCCCACTTTAGCCTTATTTCGGGTTTTTATTTTAACGCAAACTTTAAATTGGATGATTTGGTTCGATTTCAGCCCTGCCTTGTCCAAAGAAAATTATCCATATTCTTGGAATTCAAAGTTCTCATAGTGCTCTGGGAGTACCTAAAACTAAATGTTCCATCTCGCATTTTTTTTTACATGTTATATATTTGCGCATTTTACGTATTGTTTATTTGAGCAAAATATGTGACGGCAAAAACAATACTTGGAAGCACATAATTCTAGGTATTTTTGGGAACACTTAAGAATTTGCACTTGCAATTGGATGATAGATACAATGAAAGGGAAGGGAGAGCAAGGGTCCAAATTTGGAGTATTTGTTTTCTAGCAGTTATAGCAAGCCCAATTTGGAGTATTTGTTTTCTAGCCGTTATAGCAAGCCAACAAGTTAATTAGAGAGTAGCAGCCATTCAAACAAATTCGTAAAAGTCACTCTAATCACCCAATATCATGTATGATTTGTTAATATGCGTTTCAAAGAGCAAATTTAACTTAATATTTCTTCCTTGGGGTTTAGTTTGGATTAGTGATATGATTTTTGTATGCTAAGACATCAATAATCTAGATATGAAATTTCTCGAATCAAAGATTAAATCTTTACTTTGTTTACGTGTAGAATAACTCACAAACTAATAAAAGAGATAGAACAATCTGGCAAACACAAAATTAGGCACAAATTAGGTCTTGATTCACTCTCAAACACAAAGTAATTGAGCAATCATTCTTAAATCTCAAACACAAAGTAATTGATTCAAGGTTTCTAAATCACAAATAAGCCGGAAAGTTTTCACAAAGAAAATTAAATTCCAAACTCATTGTATTGTTATTGGTGTATCATATGTAGGACTGTTCGTGGGTTGGGTTGGTGCGGTTTGGTATGTAACCCAAACCGAAACGCAAATATACGGTTTGACATTTTTCCAACCCAAACCAAATAACATTTTTGCCCAAACCAACCAAAACCGCACTCTGAACAACCCTAATCATATGCTCCTTATATTCGGCAATACAACTATAAAACTAAGAAAACTTGCTCTCCAAACACCTTACAACCAAATACTAGGAAGCATAAGGAAACTATCCTAAAATTAAATACTAAGTACATCCACAAATCAGAATTTAAACTTTCCTAAACTGCTCCTAATAGAATAAGAAAATAAGATATAAAAAGGAGACAAACTCCTTTGAGGCCGATTTTTTTTGAGGGGCTTTGAGGCCAAATAGACAAAAATAAAAACTACTTAGGAACCGTAATAAGGCAAGTAATTTCGGCCCTTACTAATAAAATTGGCACCAAAATACTACTTACAACCTGGAATTGTAATATTATCTAAACCCAATAATTAAATAGATCAAGTGATCAACTAATTTAATTATTTTGAGTCGTATTGTCGGATCTATATCAATTACTATTAATGGCAAATCTACTATAGGTTCACCAAGTTCAACCTAGTGAATTCCGAAGAGAAAAGAGGAAGCAAAGTTAAAAACAAAAAGAAAACAAGGTTATAAAGATGTTTCCTGCAATTTTATACTGATTGAGCATATTAATTTACTACCATAATAACCTACATGCTAAATTGCTAATGTGACCATAAGGTTGTGTACTTGCCGCACATAGCAAATTCCTTCAAATACAAAAAAAAACATAGGCCTGTTTGGGATCAGTGTCAATTTCCAATATTTAATTTTATAAATGTAAAAGTCATATGATATAAGGGGTATAATAAATTTAAAATTAATCATACTTATGTTAAACAAGTCCATTTTGAAAACTGACAATAAAAATCTGGAAAGGGCGCGTGAGGATCCATGTTAGTTTTCAGTTTTTAGTTTTATGAATGTAAAAGTTATATAATGAATTTAAATTTAGTCATACTTATATTAAATATGTCAATTATAAAAACTGACAGCGGAAACTCGAAACGACGTTTGCTTGTTTCAATATTAGAGGAGATGAACCTCTTGGAGTTCAACATACTTGGCAAGTAGTGTGGAAATCCCAGGTTCCACAACCTACAAGATTTTTTGTGAATTCAGCAAACTCCATCCTCACTTTAGAGAGAAAAATCAAAGAAAATTGATATTAAGAACAAAAGAATAGTGTTTGTTAGTTATTACAGCCAATAGAGAAAAGTACTTATAGTAGAGTTTGTTACACAACTCTTAACAGAAAACTAACACAGTAACAAAACCAACAGCTTATTGCAACTAATAGTCTTCATATCCCCCCTTCAAGCTGGACTTGTGAACAATTAACAAGACCAAGCTTGGAAGCCAAATGAAGATGTCGTGGTCCAGGAAGTGGTTTAGTGAGCAAATCAGCAAGCTGCAAAGCACTGGAAACATGAGCAGTTTGAATGAATCCAGCTTCAACCGGCTCTCTAACATAGTGACAGTCCCTTTTGAGATGTTTTGTTCGTTCATGGAACACTGGGTTCTGCGCAATATGTTGTGCAGTGTTATCACAATGATAGTAATAGGAAGTGAACCATTAACTTCTAAATCCGGTAACAATTCTTCAATCCACACAAGCTCGGAAGCAGTATTAGACATACTTCTGTACTCTGCCTCAGCAGAGGATTTACTTATTGTCTTCTGGTTTTTACTCTTCTAAGATACTAGGTGAGAGCCCAAAAATATGCAATAGGCACTGAGAGACCTACTACTAAACATGCAAGAACTCCAATCAGCATCACTATAAGCAACTAAGTTCAAATCAGACTGAGAAGAGTAGAATAAACCCTTATTCAGTGTGCTTTTCAAGTATCTAACCACATATAAAGCTGCCTGAAGGTGAGGCTTCCTTGGACAACTCAGAAATTGACTCAAATGTTGAGTGGCATAAGAAAGATCCGGCCTAGTGATATTTAGATATAACAACATGCCAATCAGTTTCCTATAAACTTCAAGTTCATCTAATATATCACCAACATCAGTGGATAATCCCAAACCCTTTGGTAGGGGAGAAGAAACAACTCTTGTATTTTCCAGTTTCAAATCTTTTATAATGTCTGTAACATATTTCCTTTGACTTAGCAAAATACCAGAAGCATTTCTGATGATTTCTATGCCCAAGAAATAATGTAAATCTCCAAGATTTTTAATTGTGAAAGCATGATCCAAATCAGACTTGATTTTATCAATTTGAGACTTAGAAGTTCCAGGTAACACCATGTCATCCACATAAACTAAAATAACCACAAATTCCCCATCAAGATTTCTGGTAAACAATGAATAATCTTGCTTAGATTGAACAAAACCAAGACTTATCAAGAACCTACTAAGTTCCTTGTTCCATTGTCTTGAAGCTTGCTTCAAGCCATACAATGATCTTTTTAGTCTACAAACTTCACCATTTTTAGCTTTATTATAACCAAGTGGAGGCTTCATGCACTACTAGAATAATTGCTTATTGCGGCGCTCATTAAGTGGCCTATTGCTGCGGTTTTAGCCGCGCCGCAATAAAGGGCGCAGTAATAGGTAATTACTATTGCTGCGGTTTTTAACCGCAGCAATACGTCAACTTATTGCTGCGGTTTCTTACCAAAACCGCAGCAATATGTATTTTTTTATATTAAAAAATGCAATCCTATTGCTGCGGTTACTTCCCAAAACCGCAGCAACAGGTGCACGTTTTTTTTTTTAAATTTTTTTTTTTGAAATTTAAATATTCATACTATTTTCAATGTTAAGATGCAAATAAAACAAAAAGTAACTAAAACAAAGTAATACTCCGGTGAACACTACCAGCGAAATATGAAATATGCATTAAGTAGAAAATAAAAAAGTTACAGTGTCTAAAAGATAAAATAAAAATGAAAAATGAAATTTAAAAGAAAATGAAAAATTACAGTGCCACAAACAAATTACAGTGTCACAAACAAATTACATATAAAAATGAAAAAAAAAATTAAAATAAAAAAATTACATAACTTTAGAAAGTCACCACTACCAACGAACACTACCAGCGACGACTCCAGTGCGAAGAAGGAGGCGCGAAGGAGGAGATCTCGGCCAACACCAAGGCGTTGTGCGAATGACGAAAATCCCGCGGCACTGAACGAGAGGAGTGAGGAGTGAGAAACGGGATCCGGCGAAGGAGATTTGGCAAACGGAATCCGGCGCAGGCTGGTGGTCATCGTTGTGCGACGCAGGCGGGGAATGGGATCCGACGGACGGAGAAGCACGAAGGAGGAGCGCAACTTGTGCGAAGGAGGAGCACGAAGGGTTGAGAGGATGAGAGGAAGAGAGAGGATGAGAGGAGAGAGAGGATAGAAAACGGCTGATGAGAGGAGAGTGAGGAGAGAGAAAAGAAACCCTAACTGGGTCGTGTCTTAAATTATTTTTTTAAGTCTATTGCTGCGATTTTTGTAGGAACCGCAGTAATAGGTTCAAATATTATTAAAAAATAATATTTTAATCTATTGCTGCGGTCCTTGGAAGAAACCGTAGCAATAGATTTTGTTAGATCTGGTCAACACAGTTTGAATTGTTACCGTTGAGGTATATTGCTGCGGTTTCCACCAAAAACCGCAGCAATATATTTATTTTCGAATTTTTCTTTATTTTTATGCGGTTTATTGCTGCGTATGGGTAAAACTGCAGCAATTCAACCGCCGCAATAAGCAATTATTCTACTAGTGATGAAAACTTCTTCATCTAACTATCCATGCAAGAAGGCATTATTTATGTCTAATTGACATAAAGGCCAAATTTTGGCTATTGCAAGGAAAATGACAATCCTAACAGTAGCTAACTTGGCTACAGGTGAAAAAGTGTGAGTAAAGTATTCACCAGCTACTTGTTACCCAGTAGCAACTAATCTAGCTTTATATCTTTCTACTGTTCCATCAGCATGATATTTCACCTTTAATACCCATTTAGAACCAATTGCCTTTTTGTTCTGTGGTAAGGGTTGAAGTTCCCATGTATCATTTGCTTCAAGAGCATCTAATTCCTTTTTCATAGCCAACTGCCATTCAGGAAATTTACTAGCCTGATGATATGTAGTAGGTTCAATGTCCTTAGAATGTGTATTGACAGAAAATGACATAGATGAAGTGGTTGTAACATTAGTAGGAAGAATGGGACAAATAAAGTCTTGAAATCTAGCAGGAGGTTTACAAGCCCTAGTAGATTGTCTAGGAATAAAAACATCAGGCACATTTGAAGTATTTTCAGAAGAATTTGATGAGAGGAAGAAATATTATCAGAATGTAAAGAATTGTGTAAAGAAACATACTCAATAGAAGGAGTGACAGAAGAAAGATTATTATGAATGTTGTCAACAAAAGATGACTGAATATTATTAGTAGGAATATTAGAATGAGAATTTTGTGAAGCAGTAGGAACTGAATTTGAACTGTTAGAAGGAGAAGAAAAATGATTGTTATTGACAGACGTGACAGTATGTGGAACATTATCTTGTAATGAAATAAATGGCAAATCATCATGAGAAGTACTATGAGATATGATAGAATCAGAATATGAAGAATGAAATGGGAAAATGTTTTCTCTAAAAACAACATCCCTGGTAACAAAACATTTATGAGTAGACAAATCATAGACTTTATACCCTTTTTGCCCAAAAGAATACCCTATGAAAACACATTTAGAAGCTCTAGGGCTGAATTTATCTTTTGTATTAGTGTGGACATAACATAGGCAACCAAAAACCTTAAGTAAAGAATAATCAGGAGGCTTTTGACAAAGAATCTCAAAAGGAGTTTTCCAAGCAAGAACTGATTAAGGCAAATGATTAATCAAATATGTGGCAGTTAAGATGCAGTTACCCCAGAACTTATTAGGCATAGAAGCATGAAATTTTAATGCTCTAGCAACTTCCAAGAGATGTCTATGCTTTCGTTCTACTCTGCCATTTTGTTGGGGAACGCCAACAAGACTCCTTTGGTGAATAACACCTTGAGAGAGAAAGAAAGAAGCACATTGGTCCTGAATGATCTCTGTGCCATTATTAGATCTGATAGCTTTAATTTGAGTATTAAATTGAGTATGTCTTTGAAAGAAAAATGATTCAATAGTTTTATACACTTGCATCTTATTGTGTGATAGAAAAGTCCAAGTGCATCTACTATGATCATCAAGAATAGTGAGAGAGTAAGAAGCTCCTAGAAGTGTTTTGACTCTATAAGGACCCCATTGGTCAATATGAATAAGATCAAAACATTTTGCTGCCCTACTTATATTTCTAGGAAATGGAGATTTATGATGCTTAGAATATACACAAACCTCACAGAAATATTCATTGAGATGTGAACAATTGCAATCTGGTATGTGTTTCATTTTTGAAAGAGCCACATGACCTAAATGTGCATGAATGACATTTAGATCAGGAGAAGAAGTAGCATGAGAAGCAAAAGAAGTATTTTGATGAGATACAGAGCCCTTAGGATGATTAGAGTTTAACAAATATAAACCTCTAAATTTAGGACCTACTGTAAGAATTTTTTGAGTATGTGGATGAAGAAATACACATTCAGTAGGTGTCAACTTAACATGGACATTATCATCAGCAAGTAATTGACCTAATGACAACAAGTTATGTGTAAAAGTTGGAACATATAATACATCTTTAAGCATAATACCACAGTCAAGCAACACATCACCTACTTCATGCACATAATAACAACTCCCATCTGGCAAACCAATTTCAAGAACCTTGTCTAACTTTCTTCTTTGACAAAACATTTCAATATCATGTGTCATATGATCTGTAGCCCCTGAATCTATAATCCAAATGCTAGATTCAGAGATCAAGTTAGACATATTACCTGCATTGTAAGCAAACCTTTATGATTATTGGAAGATTCTCCAACAATCATCTTGCCACCTCTGTTGACTTGAGCAGAATGAGCATAAGAATGAGTATCTCCACCAGAATGCTGCTGTCCTTTAAGATTTTTCATGACTTCTTGCACTATAGAATACATTACTCCAGAATCCATTCCAGCTCCAGAGTAAGATGTGCTATAATTAGCAGATCCACCAGAAAAAGATCCACCAGAAACACCAGGACCAGCAGACAAAAAATCCAAAGGTGTATCTTTATAACCATCATCACCAGATACAACATTTGCAGCCATTTTACTAGACTTGTTTTTCTTAGGATTATACCAATCTGGATAACCTATAATCTTGAAACATTGATCCTTTGTATGCCCCTTTCCTTTGCAAAAATCACATTTGCGTTCAGCTTTTTCCTTCTTCCAGTCTCTTTTAGAAAAATTCTTAGACCTTTGAACAACCAATGCACTAATCTCATGATTTACATGATTAAGACTGTTGATCTCCTTCTGTTTTTCAGTCTGTTGTGCAATGTAATAGGCTCTATTGATTGAAGGCAGAGGATCTGTAGCTAATATGTTGCTAATGGCATTATCAAAGCCACTATTAAGTCCTAGTAAAAACTGCATTAATTTTTCTTCAGCTTCAAAATCAGACAATTTCTTCATGAAATTGCAACTACATTTAGCAACCATACCACAAGAGCATGTAGGAAAATTGCGCAAATTCTGAAGTTCATCCCAAAACTTTTTCATCTTGCCAAAATACATGACAATAGACATGTTTTCTTGCCTCAAACTATCAAGTTCTTTCTTCAATTAATAGATTTGAGGTCCATTTGTTTGACCAAATCTTTCACAAACTTCAGACCATAATTGGTCAGAATTATCAACATATGTAAAATTATCAGCAATATCAGCATCCATTGAATTCATTAACAAGCAAGTAACTAAGTAATCACTCCTCATCCAACGAGCAAAATCTTTATCAGTAGATTCAGGTTTTTTAACCAATCCATCGAGAAACCCTAATTTGTTTTTCGCAACTAAAGCTCGCCTAACATTTCGTTTCCAACTCAAGAAATTGTTTCCATTCAAATTCACAGGAACAATCTTGCTAACAGTATTAGTGGAGCTAGAAATGAAATAAGGATCGTTGTAATTGGAACTCACATTGTTATTCGGCTGATTATTGTTAATGGAAGATTCTTCATTCGCCGCCATTATTAATTCTTCAGTTTCAGACAAATATTACCGAAATTTGTCTAGGAAACAAGAAGATTTTGTCCGAAAACAAAGAGAGTTCAGAAAATATGAAGAAATTTCTCTTCAATTTATGAGAAACAAGAAAACAGATTGGGTTAGGAACGAAATCTGCTCTGATACCATGTGAATTCAACAAACTCCATACTCACTTTAGAGAGAGAAATCAGAGAAAATTGATTTTAAGAACAAAAGAATAGTGTTTGTTAGTTATTACAACCAATAGAGAAAAGTACTTATAGTAGAGTTTGTTACATAACTCTTAACAGAAAACTAACACAGTAACAAAACCAACAGCTTATTGCAACTAATAGTCTTCATATTTTTCCTTTGGCTAGCTATAAAAAACTGCCTTATGAGTTATGACTAATGTTAATTGGGTCATTTGTGGTTTTGCTTTCGACCCAAATTGGTTAGTTTGTGGTGCTACTGAAGAAAATGTTGACCACATTCTACAAAGATGTCCAGCTGCAACATCACTTTGGCGTCGTTTTGCAGATATGAACGATGATGAAATTTGGGTTAAATAATAACTCTTGGATTACCCAAATTTTGGCCCTTCAATGTGATACTAGAGATGCTAATTGGCCAATTGTCTTTGCCACAACTCTCCGGTGGCTTTGGAAGTGGAGGAACAATAGATGCTTTGGGCAAATGTTTGATATTACAATTGATCAAATAGGTTTTATTTTGGCTCGTATTAGCTTAATTCTTCGGGTTATGACCCGAATAAATAAGTTAGAACCGTATAAGGGACTTCCAACAGTAGCAAAGAAATTTTGGTGAGGTGGTTGCATCCTAGAAAAGGTTGGGTGAGGCTTAATACGAATGGGGCCTCGAGTGCTAACTCCGAATCAGCAGGATCAGGAGGTATAATTCGTGGCTATAGAGGAGAAATCTATGAGATTTTTGCTGCTAATTGTGGTTCCTTCTCGTGTACTAAGGTAGAACTCTTAGCGGCCTTGCATGGCCTGGCCATTGCTTGGAATACGTCACAACAGAGTCCAGTTGACAGTAGACTCGGAGGTCGTAGTTCGTTGTAGGTTCACCTCCTCCTCTCCTAACTATCGTTTAATAAGAAATGCAAAGCCCTGATTCTTCGTGATAATTCAACATTGTTATAGATAAGCTAACCGAGCCGCGGATTGGTTAGCTAACTATGGTGTCGGATTATCTCCTAAGTTGGTGCTTCTTGAGGTGGCCCCAGTGGGTCTTCATGCTGTTTTATTAGGGGACTTGAGTAATGTGGCTTTAGCTTGAAAGGTACTTGCAGTGGCGGCGTAGTTTCCTAGTTTGTTTTTTATTTTCCTTGTTTTCTTGTTTATTTTCCTTGTTTCGTTGTCTTTCCCTTTGCTATTGTTGTTTCTGTTTTGTGTTTGCTTTGCGTGGGCTGTGTCCCTCTCTTTCACCAAACAAAAATTGCTTTTATTCTAAAAAAAAAGGTGTACTGGTAACAAAAATTACTATAACGAGCAGGTATATTTTCTAGTTTACATATTTTTATTTCTAACTTTAAAAAAAGATGGAAACTGGTAATAAACAAACCATAATGAACATACCTAATTTACTAGGATATGTTATTAAAAAGGAAAAAAAAATTGTAATTGGTGGGATATGCATAGTAATACCACATCAAATAAGTTGGTTTAATAAGAAACTAAACACTACTTGGTTAATTGGTAAGACTCTTATCTTATATCTTAAAGTTATTGGGTTCAGATCTTGCCTAAGAGGAGACAAGTAATATAAATCAAATAAGTGATCACTTAATTAGAGAGTAGGTTATATAAAAATAAGATATATTAAGACAATCAATAAAACATTTATAACAATTTTAACACATTAACAACACGAGCATTAAAACTAGTTTATTCAAATACACACGTCACCTACACATGAGTACCTTTTTTTTTCCTTTTTCTATTTTTGGGTGTCCCCCATATGTCGCCTTATATAATAGAGATATTATTATTCATAAATTTCATAATTGATTTTACTTTTCGTAATATTCTGTCTAGTGCGATATTGAAAAATGTACGTTATGGTATGATAAGTTGTTTAAAAAAAACTTCCAAGGAATTAGGTATAAAAATAACAATTTCAATGAGATTAGGAGCCTTAGGGTAAGACAATGTTATTAGCTAATAAAAGTGTTAGAGATCAAAAAGTTTGTTTATGTCTTTATAATTACATATAATTATAAGACTTTATTATGTTTTACTTTAAAATATTAATTATTAAAATTGTAGTAAATTAGTGATCAAACTCTCACATTTCATTTAAAAAAAAAAAGTCATGTGTTTGAATATTTATAATCATCAATATATATATAAAGGAGGAACTTTTCGGGAGCATAGAGAGCTCCTCAAGATTTCGAGCTCATAGAGCGCGCCACGTAGGATTGCCATGTCATCAATTTATATTTTTATTTTAAAAAAAATAGAGCTCTACATGATTTAAATACATAAAAGGAGATTTGGATAAGCGAAAATTAGAGTTTGTATTTGAATCAACAACTTAAATTATTATATTATGAAAATTGTGTATAACATTTGCTACAAAATTCGGAATATTATAATTTTTGTACCATTGGAGAGCATTCAGAATATGCTTCGAAATAAGATCCATTTACAATATAGTTCTACAACTTATGAAATATAGAGTGCCATGTAGAATTGTCATGTCATCAATTTTTTTTTCTAAAAATAGAGTTCTACTTAGATTTAAATACATATAAGGAGTCTTGAATAAGCAGAATTTAGAGTTTCGTTTTGAATGAACAATCTAAATTATTATATTATGTAAATTGTGTATAACTTTTGCTACCTAATCCAGAATATTACAATTTTTGTACCATTAGATAGTGCTCGAGATATGCTTCGAAATAAGATCCATTTACAATATAGTTCTATAATTTATGAAATAGAGAGTGTCACTGAGGATTGCCATGAGATTAAGTTCGACATATTACCTGCATTGTAAGCAAAACCTTTATGATTATTGGAAGATTCTCCAATAATCATCTTGCCACGTCTGTTGACTTGAGCAGAATGAGTATCTCCACCAGAATGCTGCTGTCCTTTAAGATTTTTCATGACTTCTTGCACTATAGAATACATTACTCCATAATCCATTCCAGCTCCAGAGTAAGATGTGCTAGAATTAGCAGATCCACCATAAAAAGATCCAGAGAGTGTCACTGAGGATTGCCATGAGATCAAGTTAGACATATTACCTGCATTGTAAGCAAAACCTTTATGATTATTGGAGGATTCTCCAATAATCATCT
Organism: Beta lomatogona; assembly: GCA_947646795.1. Lineage (NCBI taxonomy): Eukaryota > Viridiplantae > Streptophyta > Magnoliopsida > Caryophyllales > Amaranthaceae > Beta > Beta lomatogona. The sequence continues at coordinate 1,300,059 of CANSNZ010000270.1, forward strand.
TGCCACCTCTGTTGACTTGAGCAGAATGAGCATAAGAATGAGTATCTCCACCAGAATGCTGCTGTCCTTTAAGATTTTTCATGACTTCTTGCACTATAGAATACATTACTCCATAATCCATTCCAGCTCCAGAGTAAGATGTGCTAGAATTAGCAGATCGACCATAAAAAGATCCACCAGAAACACCAGGACCAACAGACAAAAAATCCAAAGGTGTATCTTTATAACCATCATCACCAGATACAACATTTGCAGCCATTTTACTTGACTTGTTTTTCTTAGGCTTATACCAATCTGGATAACCTATAATCTTGAAACATTGATCCTTTGTATGCCCCTTTCCTTTGCAAAAATCACATTTGCGTTCAACTTTTTCCTTCTTCCAGTCTCTTTTAGCAAAATTCTTAGACCTTTGAACAGCCAATGCACTAATCTCATGATTTACATGATTAAGACCGCTGATCTCCTTCTGTTTTTCAGTCTGTTGTGCAATGTAATAGGCTTTATTGATTGAAGGCAGAGGATCTATAGCTAATATGTTGCTAATGGCATTATCAAAGCCACTATTAAGTCATAGTAAAAACTGCATTAATTTTTCTTCAGCTTCAAAATCAGACTATTTCTTCATGAAATTGCAACTACATTTAGCAACCATACCACAAGAGCATGTAGGAAAATTGCGCAAATTCTGAAGTTCATCCCAAAACTTTTTCATCTTGCCAAAATACATGACAATAGACATGTTTTCATGCCTCAAACTATCAAGTTCTTTCTTCAATTGATAGATTTGAGGTCCATTTGTTTGACCAAATCTTTCACAAACTTCAGACCATAATTGGTCAGAATTATCAACATATGTAAAATTATCAGCAATATCAGCATCCATTGAATTCATTAACCAGCAAGTAACTAAGTAATCACTCCTCATCCAACGAGCAAAATCTTTATCAGTAGATTCAGGTTTTTTAACCAATCCATCGAGAAACCCTAATTTGTTTTTCGCAACTAAAGCTCGCCTAACATTTTGTTTCCAACTCAAGGAATTGTTTCCATTCAAATTCAAAGGAACAATCTTGCTAACAGTATTATTGGAGCTAGAAATGAAATAAGGATCGTTGTAATTGGAACTCACATTGTTATTCGGCTGATTATTGTTAATGGAAGATTCTTCATTCGCCGCCATTATTAATTCTTCAGTTTCAGACAAATATTACCGAAATCTGTCTAGGAAACAAGAAGATTTTGTCCGAAAACAAAGAGATTTCAGAAAATATGAAGAAATTTCTCTTCAATTTATGAGAAACAAGAAAACAGATTGGGTTAGGAACGAAATCTGCTCTGATACCATGTGAATTCAACAAACTCCATACTCACTTTAGAGAGAGAAATCAGAGAAAATTGATTTTAAGAACAAAAGAATAGTGTTTGTTAGTTATTACAGCCAATAGAGAAAAGTACTTATAGTAGAGTTTGTTACACAACTCTTAACAGAAAACTAACACAGTAACAAAACCAACAGCTTATTGCAACTAATAGTCTTCATAATTTTCCTTTGGCTAGCTGTACAAAACTGCCTTATGAGTTATGACTAATGTTAATTGGGTCATTTGTGGTTTTACTTTCGACCCAAATTGGTTAGTTTGTGGTGCTACTGAAGAAAATGTTGACCACATTCTACGAAGATGTCCAGCTGCAACATCACTTTGGCGTCGTTTTGCAGGTATGAACGATGATGAAATTTGGGTTAAATTATAACTCTTGGATTACCCAAATTTTGGCCCTTAAATGCGATACTAGAGATGCTAATTGGCCAATTGTCTTTGCCACAACTCTCCGGTGGCTTTGGAAGTGGAGGAACAATAGATGCTTTGGGCGAATGTTTGATATTCCAATTGATCAAATAGGTTTTATTTTGGCTCGTATTGGCTTAATTCTTCGGGTTATGACCCGAATAAATAAGTTAGAACCGTAGAAGGGACTTCCAACAGTAGCAAAGAAATTTTGGTGAGGTGGTTGCATCCTAGAAAAGGTTGGGTGAGGCTTAATACGAATGGGGCCTCGAGTGCTAACTCCGAATCAGCAGGAGCAGGAGGTATAATTCGTGGCTATAGAGGAGAAATCTATGAGATTTTTGCTGCTAATTGTGGTTCCTTCTCGTGTACTAAGGTAGAACTCTTAGTGGCCTTGCATGGCCTGGCCATTGCTTGGAATACGTCACAACAGAGTCCAGTTGACAGTAGACTCGGAGGTCGTGGTTCGTTGTAGGTTCACCTCCTCCTCTCCTAACTATCGTTTAATAAGAAATGCAAAGCCCTGATTCTTCGTGATAATTCAACATTGTTATAGATAAGCTAACCGAGCCGCGGATTGGTTAGCTAACTATGGTGTCGGATTATCTCCTAAGTTGGTGCTTCTTGAGGTGGCCCCAGTGGGTCTTCATGCTGTTTTATTAGGGGACTTGAGTAATGTGGCTTTAGCTTGAAAGGTACTTGCAGTGGCGGCGTAGTTTCCTAGTTTGTTTTTTATTTTCCTTGTTTTCTTGTTTATTTTCCTTGTTTCGTTGTCTTTCCCTCTGCTATTGTTGTTTCTGTTTTGTGTTTGCTTTGCGTGGGCTGTGTCCTTCTCTTTCACCAAAGAAAAATTGTGTTTTAGTCTAAAAAAAGGTGTACTGGTAACAAAAATTACTATAACGAGCAAGTATATTTTCTAGTTTACATATTTTTATTTCTAACTTTAAAAAAAGATGGAAATTGGTAATAAACAAACCATAATGAACCTACCTAATTTACTAGGATATGTTATTAAAAAAGAAAAAAAAATTGTAATTGGTGGGATATGCATAGTAATACCACATAAAATAAGTTGGTTTAATAAGAAACTAAACACTACTTGGTTAATTGGTAAGACTCTTATCTTATATCTTAAAGTTACTGGGTTCAAATCTTGCCTAAGAGGAGACAAGTAATATAAATTAAATAAGTGATCACTTAATTAGGGAGTAGGTTATATAAAAATAAGATATATTAAGACAATCAATAAAACATTTATAACAATTTTAACACATTAACAACACGAGCATTAAAACTAGTTTATTCAAATGCACACGTCACCTACACATGAGTACCTTTTTTTTTTCCTTTTTCTATTTTTGGGTGTCCCCCATATGTCGCCTTATATAATAGAGATATTATTATTCATAAATTTCATAATTGATTTTACTTTTCGTAATATTCTGTCTAGTGCGATATTGAAAAATGTACGTTATGGTATGATAAGTTGTTTAAAAAAAACTTCTAAGGAATTAGGTATAAAAATAACAATTTCAATGAGATTAGGAGCCTTAGGGTAAGACAATGTTATTAGCTAATAAAAGTGTTAGAGATCAAAAAGTTTGTTTATGTCTTTATAATTACATATAATTATAAGACTTTATTATATTTTACTTTAAAATATTAATTATAAAAATTATAGTAAATTAGTGATCAAACTCTCACATTTCATTTAAAAAAAAAGTCATGTGTTTGAATATTAATAATCATCAATATATATATATAAAGGAGGAACTTTTCGGGAGCATAGAGAGCTCCTCAAGATTTCGAGCTCATAGAGCGCACCACGTAGGATTGCCATGTCATCAATTTATATGATTTAAATACATAAAAGGAGATTTGGATAAGCGAAAATTAGAGTTTGTATTTGAATCAACAACTTAAATTATTATATTATGAAAATTGTGTATAACTTTTGCTACAAAATTCGGAATATTATAATTTTTGTACCATTGGAGAGCATTCAGAATATGCTTCGAAATAATATCCATTTACAATATAGTTCTACAACTTATGAAATATAGAGTGCCATGTAGGATTGTCATGTCATCAATGTTTTTTCTAAAAATAGAGTTCTCCATAGATTTAAATACATATAAGGAGTCTTGAATAAGCAGAATTTAGAGTTTCGTTTTGAATGAACAATCTAAATTATTATATTATATAAATTGTGTATAACTTTTGCTACCTAATCCAGAATATTACAATTTTTGTACCATTAGATAGTGCTCGAGATATGCTTCGAAATAAGATCCATTTACAATATAGTTCCATAATTTATGAAATAGAGAGTGTCAATTAGGATTGCCATGTCATTAGTTTTTATTTTAAATATTTGAAAAAAAATAGAATTCTACATATATTGAAATACATAAAAGAGTTTTGGATAGGGGAAAATTAGAGTTGCGTTTGAATAAACAACCTAAATTATTATATTATGTAAATTGAATTTAACTTTTGCTACCTAATTCAAAATATTATAATTTTTTTATCAGTGGAGAGTGCTTGAAATATGCTTCAAAATAGGACCTATTTACAATATAGTTTTATAACTCATGAAAATATATTAAATTAAATGAATAGTAAGACATTATTTAGTCTTTTTTTAGATAAATATAATAACAACTATAAGTATTAAGTATAGTGTATTACATGTGATTATAATATTTGATTATAGGTCCAATTTACAGGAATAAACATATTATCTTTTAAAACCTCAACCTTACTCAACTAAACCAAAACAATATAGTATTGCAACAAAATTTATTAAGGAAACTTTGTTGTTACAACAAAAACTAAAACTATAGCGATAAAGTTACATATATATTAGAGTTTTGGATTATGTAAAAATTAGAGTTTGATTTTTTTAAAACAACCTTAGAATATTATAAAGAGCTCCACCTAAGCATGCCATGTCATTCTTATTAACTTTTAATTTTTTTTAAGAAAATAGTGTTCAACAATTATTTTTTTTGAAAGAAAATGGTGTTCAACATAGATATAAGTACATATAAGGTGTTCTGGATGAGTGAATATTACTTTAAATAAACAACCTAAATTATTATACTATTTAAATTAAATATAACTTTTGCTACATAATTCGCAATAGTATAATTTTTTTACCGTCGGAGAGTGCTCGAAATATGCTTCGAAATAAGATCCCTATACAATATAGTTTTACCACTTATGAAAATATATTTATTTAGATGAACAATAACGTATTATTTATTCTTTATTTTAAATAATTATAAAAATAACTATAAAAATAGCATATAATATGTGACAATAGTAATTACGTCTTTTAAAATCATACTTTTAAAAATCAATATGAAGATAAAAAAAATTCATATCTATAGTTTTGAAACGATAGCATTCCATGATGGCATTACATGAAGATCAAATGAAAGTTTGTCATCGAGATTGCGGAGGTATTACGCAATTGACTAATTATTTTATTCTTATAATACTTATTGTATACATGATTATTTATTTATTTTCCATATATCTATATCTATATCTCAGATCTTATTTTTTTTCTCCATTAACTTAATTCTACTAAAACTATTTGGAAATCAAGGTTCGCATTTGTAGATTTGATATGGTCATGATTAATGAAGATATATTTTTTTCTCTTAAATTGTATTTTCGATTATTAATAGAGGTTAGTTTTATATTTAATTAATTTTCTTCATGATACTATCATTATAATCTTCATTTTGGTTTTCCCATCTTCCATTCTATATGCGTTAGTGTTTATGTGCTATATTAAATGTTGAAATTGTGGCTGTCACTCATGTTTTTCTCTATTCTTTCTGTCCTACATCTATTAAGTTAATACTTTCTTAAAGTATCATTCGGGTATTATTCATGTTAAACTGTATTAGCAGTCATACCTGTTATTGAGATACCATTTAATAATAGCTTAACTATATTATTCAATTGAATATTAAAAATTATAAAATTTATATATCACAATAACAAATCTAGAAATTATAGTATAATGACAAATACTTTCTCTGTTTTTTTTCTACTTCAACAATTGGTTTGGGCATGGTTTTTAAGGAAATAAAAAATGGTTCGTTTAGCATAGAGGTACCTCTTTAGTTAACTAGAGTAGGTGGATAAATAAATCCTTAATAAATTAAACACAACTTTATAAAGCAATTTGGGTAATTAATGATGGTTTTATTAACATAAAGTATAGGTAATATTATCAACTGTAGTTACTTTTTTTTTTTACCAAAAGTGGAATGGTTCCAAAAGATGAAACTACCTAAAACGGTAATTGTTGTGATAGAAAAAGAACGGAGGAAGTATGTAAATACAATGGTGTTAAAAAATCTTATTTCACAGCAACATAAAATCAATAATAATATTAACAAAAAGATTGGAATAAAATAAAATAAACAGCAACCCGTACGGACTTCAAACTTAGTTTTAATATATTTGTATAGATTACATATGTCCAGCCGGCCTGCCCAGCAATTTTTACCCATTTGCATCAAAGTCAATCCTAAACGATATCAACAATTCAACACCCCCTCGCCCATCCGGAATCCTGGGGCTCGGAGTCATCTTCAAACCGTCCAGGTTCTCCCCCCCCCCCCCACACACAAAAAAAAAGATTAATCTACTTGTTTTGACGATCTTTTGTTGCGATTTTACATGTGATATTTCATTTCTTGCGATTTTTAAGAGCTACTTCATGTGAATCTACTTCATGCGATTTTATGCGGTTGTTATTGTTTGTTTCATGATTTGAACTCCTTTTTTCTTATCTCATGTTTTTAGGGATAATTTATATGTTATTAACTTATGATTCGAATTTTTGGTATAACTTCTTAATTCATGTTTGTTTCATGGAATCAAATAATAATAACTTTTATGTTACAATTTGCACATGGGCATATTTTCATGCGATTGTTCATTTATTCTTGTTTGTTTCCTGAAATCAATTTTTGAAGTTTTTGGATTGGTAATCTGGAATGAATGACCTCTTCCACTTCATTAATTTTAATGGGATTTAGTATCTTCCAGGCTTCCATTCCACCGATAAATTACGGAGACAGAACTGACAAGCCCAAGATTAATCAAATAGATATGGAGGTTATGCACCACTCTACCACCTTTCTTCTCCCACCAATACTTTCGGAGCAGGGATTCTCGCTTAAATACGCATTGGTTATACTTAACCAGCGCCTCCCTCGTTTTACTCCTCTTCTCTGGGAGCACGGTACTTATTCTTCTTATCATGGATATTAATTGTGGATTTTTGTAAAATATTATTGTTTTTGTCTAAAGAAATGCGTTCAGAAAGGGCAGGTGTAAGAACCTTTCAACAAGATAATAAGATAGTGCCTTTTCAACTCTTTCAAAATGGAATTTATTCCAAACATATATGCTGTGGTTCCTTACTTCTGCAGGGTACAAACATCTAAAATTTCTATTTTTAGATACTTTTGGAGACCTATTGCTTATACTAAGTAGCAGTCAATTTTTTTTTATCTATTCTGCATGATATTGTGCACGTATCATATATATCATGGCGAATTCTTCAGAAAAAATTGTGTATTACACAATGGAATCTGATAAGGGCACGTTCTTACACGTTACTCACCCGTTCGCCACTGGAAACACCACTTCCCATCCGAGTAGATAGTTCTTTTTATCCAAAACAAATTAATTATTCCTAAGTAATGTCATTTTTTCAATTATTCATCCCACTACTCACTAGCATGTTGTCGCCACAAGCAGAAACCCATATTTCTTCCAGGCAATCTCCTAATTGTTCCAAAGCAACCAAAAAGAAACGCGTTCATTCCATTCAGGATATTTTTTCTATTAAAGCGTCGGATTTCTATATTCTCAAAGGGCCGGCAAATTTTAATTGGGTCTGTTTTGTGTATAGAGCAGCAAAACTGCGAGTTTGTGCCGATGGTGGAGCGAATCGTTTATTTGATGAACTGCCTCAGTTCTTTCCTCAACAAAACCCCCTTGATGTTCGCAATAGGTTTGCTCTTATTCTCTTATATGTATAAAATTAAGACAATCATAATTTTTGTTGTGGATGTGGTTATATATGAATTATGATGTTTATGCTTGAAATGCTTTATTATTGATGTGATTTCATTTAATGAGTAGGCCTCAAAGAAACGTAACTACGAAAGGAGTATATTGATCATCAGCATATCTTAGAATATTTTACTAGACAGTGCTAGGTTACTTTTTTTTTTTGGATTTTTGGTATTCACATTTGCCAATGCACAATTTTATCATTAATATGTTTTTAATTATATATATTAGATTTATTAATAGTCAGTATCTAGAAAGTATAATTGAAGACAACATGTCAGAATTATTGTATATGAGTATAACAATATGGTAAAAAATAAGGTATGGAATTGTGCAACGGTCAACATGTAAAAACTAAAAAAACGAAGGGAGTGTATCTTCATAGAACAGTGCTTTAGTTGCGGATTAACTATGGGGTCCAGTGGCGGTTCTAAGCTACCTTTTAATTCTTAGCATCTTTATTTGTCTTTCAGTTGATTTTGGGCCTTGGATATGATATTTGTAGTCACATTAACTGAAGATTTAGTTTGCACCAAAAAATAGTAATACAAGATTTGGATTCTTACAGGTATAAACCAGATCTAATTAAAGGTGATATGGACTCTATCAGATCAGAGGTTCTGGACTTCTATGCAAAATTGGTAAGTGATGTTTGTCTGACTATCTCAAGAGTAATTTTTTTTTCTGAAAGGTTGCTCTGCATTTGATGTCTTTCTTGGGATATTTTTTTACTTCCTATGTCTTTTCATGTGAAACAAAATTGACCACTTATCTTTCTCCGTCTCTCGATGGAAAACAAGCAAACTTTCCGCGGAGATGAAATTTGCTCGTTAGCAGTTCACCTTTGAATGACAGCTGGATACATATCAGTCTCTGATGACACTGCTGATATTGAGTAACATAGCAGTCATCTCTTTGCCTGCATGTTGTCAATTTGCTTATAAGGTAGTGATTTCCTGATGCTGTGTTAATGCAAAAGGCCTTATGGCTCTTTTTGGTAGGCTATTATAAACTGTGGTAATAATGAATCTTGTAGATAATTTGGTGAAAGCAGTCTCTTGTTAATGTTAATGGTAATCTAGTCCATCCCCATATACCTCTTTTTCTTCATAAATTTCTATTACCACTTCAAATGTGGTATTGACTATTGAATGGTAAAAGAGCTTTACGAAGAGAAATACATTTTTGGAGATGAAATTTCATTACCATGAGCATTGGCGTGATACCTTCTTTACAAAAGTATATATAAGTTTTTTTTTACCTTTACAACCATCTAGAACTGATTACCAAATAAGCCTTTAATGTGCTAACATCCCTATAGGGGGAAGGGCACTTTAGGTAGTGAATTTATAATTAATATTTTTGTAGCTTGGAGAATAAGATAGGTATTAGGTTGTTTGTTAGAGGAAATTTTTCTAGATAGAGCATAATAGAGAGAGAAAATGTATGTTGAAAATTGTGGAGTAATTAGTAGTTTGTAGTTTGGGAGAGTGTCATTCTTCTCAAAAGATTGGCGAGGCTGTAATTGGTGATTAGTCACCTTGAGTAGCATTTATATCGTCATATCCATCTTCTTCCGTAATCCTTCTTCTTCCTCTCTTTCTGTCCATAATCTCTCTGTTTGGGTCACTAATTTGAGCTGATTCTTAGCATAATGTCTTCCATGATCCCATCTCGGACATTTTGTTTCCGCCTCTACTTATTATGTTTCCTGAGATATACTGACATAGTGACATAGATGATTTATTTTTGGATCATCCTCTTTTATTGAAGTAGGATATACTGGTTTAGCTATTTGGCTGAGAACATAGCTGGTTTTATCGCTGCTATGTGCATGATTTATACCATCCCACTTATATGTGAACTTAGAGCTGTTCACTTTTCAAGAAAACATATCTTTCTCTTGGCTAATTGCCAACATTGCTGATGGTTTTCTGATGTCAGGGGTGTGATGCAATAAATGAGTCACATGACCAAGATACCACAGATCTTCACAAGTGTATATCACATCTCAGTAACTTGACACCTGAATCTGAGAAAGCAAATGTAAGTTGCTTCATTTGCTCGTTAGCAGTTCACCTTTTCTTAATTTTTACCTGCTTGCTTGTTTTTCTAAACTTAATGTTTTTTGCCGACCATAAATTATTATTATCTGATAAGGTGCTATGTTAACAATCATACTTTTTTTTAGTCTGAAAACTGAGCCGGATAGTGTGTATTTTTTTTCCATTTGATATTAATTGTTGATTGTGATGTACCTTGCAGCTATGTATTCTTGTTACTGGAGCACTTGGTGGACGCTTTGATCATGAAGCTGGGAATATTAATGTCCTCTATCGTTTCCCTGGCTTGCGAATCATCCTTCTTTCAGATGATTGCTTAATCCAACTTCTCCCTAGAGCTCACCGTCATGAGATCCTTATTCAGTCTTCTGTTGTTGGTCCACATTGTGGAGTATTACCAATTGGATCACCTGCTTTTCATACCACGACCTCTGGGCTGAAATGGAATCTCAGTAAGTAGATGTTTTGTGCTAAACTACGTAACTCGTTTTCGAGCTTACGTTTCTCTATTCTCATGATTAGTTTTTGCTTCAATAAAAATAATTACTTGTTGGTTTATCACTGTATATTCCAGTCCTGTTTCTTGCGTCTTCTCTTATTTTTGCCCCTGTTTGTACCTAGATAGGGGTCTTTATATGGGACATGCATTATCGTAGGGAAAGCCATTAATTGTGCAAATAGCAGGAGTGCTATCCTTTATTAGGTGTACAAACGGCTTAATTAAGCTAAGCCTAAGGTCTTCAAACATGACTGTTAACTTTACCCAGGATAACATGTCAATCAATTTGTTATATACACTTGTTCCCATAGTTTTTCACCAGGGTATCTGTAGGCTGACCTTGGGGAACAATAAATACGCACTTGTTGCTAAAATTCGAATGTCAAATCATGTACTCCCTCCGTCCCAGAAAGAGTTGAACACTTGTTGGGACATGTAGTTTAAGGTGATAAGTTGTAGTGTGATTATCAAACTTTATTTTATTAAAATAGTAGATGTGATAGTAGTTGGTGGGGTATTTTTTTATTGGAGGAGAGAAAAAGTTGGGTAATTTTTTATTGATAAAAGTAGAATGTGGGACAAAGGAGTGTAAAAGGAATAATATAGTAATAGTGGGACCATGCCAAAAATGGAAGTGTTTGGGACAAACATAAAAGGAAAGTGTTCAGATTATTCTCGGACAGAGGGAGTAATTATTTGTTCTTTTCACTTGAATACTTTTGGACTTGGTTGAATTTATGTGAATATACATGAACTTATGAACTATTAGACCTCTTTTGAACTTTTTTGTATATATTGGCCCTTACTTGAATTTGAGTTAACTTATTGTTTGAACTCATTAGCCCTTAAACTTATTTTAATAGATGAAAGAACAGAGCTTATGTGCTTCTATCGTGTTAGTTGCAGTATGAAACACTATTAAATTCGTGTTACCGGACACGTCAATCGCATAGTTCTGGTAGTCAAAATTTCTCTCTTTTGCTTGCTCGAGGTGGTGGTGTGTTTCAGCATTAAATAACAATGAAAGATGTACTTGCCTTAACTTTTGCTTTGGGTATACACTAAATCCACTTTTGTTTCTCATGTTCAGGGAAAAAGTATGTATATAATTTATAAATATGATGTTCCTCACCTTTTATTCTGTACCAATCATCATTTCGATTTATGACATTTTAGTACTTAAAAGATCTACATGCTTAGTAGAAACTTCATTTATCTGTTGAGTAAGGCTATTTAGGTAACAGTTCTCTAGAGAACAAAGAAGAATGATGAAATTTTTACAACTGGCACTACCATGGTTGATGGTACAAAGAGTAAAAATGTCAATATACCTCTTGTAGTATGGAGAACGGTTAGGTAAATAATCTTCTCTATGGGACATTTAGGAAAGGTATATTTGACTAAGAATGTTGTACGGAGGGAATACTTGGGATATGCCATCTGAGGTTTATATATATGAATTGTTGCTATGACAAAGTCATTTGACTTGAATAAGTTGGGGTTCCATACTTATTCTCGATCTTGCATTGGATGTCATATATGCGTGCACCTGTTGGGCTAATCATGTTGAAATTGTCATCTATATGAAAAGTACTTATTGTTAAAATTAAAACCCAGCTAAAACAAGCCCTTACAATGCCCAAAAAAAAAACCCTGTAGCTCAATTTATTTCATTTAACTACTGTCAATGGATCAATTCGGGGGATAATGAGATTGGTTTGCGATTGTATATTATGTCTGCTGATTTCTTCTATTGACATTAATTTTCACATCTCTTCTCTGGGTGGTGTGTATGATGTCATCATTTTTTTTATCTGTTATTTCAGCTGATGCGGAGATGGTGTTTGGCGGCTTGATAAGTACATCCAATTTAGTGACAGGAGATATAGTATGCGTGCATTCTGATACAGATCTTATTTGGACAATATCCATCAAAAGTGCACTTGAGTTTGGAACGAAAAAAGAGTAATGCTTTCTAGCATGGGACACAGAATTAGACCACTTAGATCGGAATAGCATTTACAGAATTCCCTACCATTTGGTAGGGATTGAATACAATACAAAACTCCCATACTATGTGCTGTTGGATTCATCATTTTCATCACTGTAGGACTCACTGGAATAGTCCTGGCTAATTCTGGGATAGACATTGCTCTACATGACACTTATTATGTGGTTGCACTTTTCGATTATGTACTTTCTGTGGGAGCCGGCTTTTGCTTTATCTGCAGGACTTTACTGTTGGTTGGGAGCTTCATGCTTATGCATCTTAAGAGAACATCATTAGGCCATTTTATCAAATTGCTCGGGTCAGTATTATTGTGAACTTTCAATTTGCCTGTTGATTCTCAAGCTGATCTTGTTGAGGAGGGTAGTGTTGGTTTGCGCCAATTGTTGAAAATAAAGGTGTCAAGAAAGCCTCACTTGTTCGCCTTTATAGTTGAGTCATTTACCGGCAATGAAGTGGAAATATTGTTTATGGTTTAGAGCACTTGCAGTATAAATGTATAATACTCTACTATCCGCATTATATTGTTAGAGAAATTACTCTCAACTCTCAACATTCTTTTGTTTTTTGTGAAGAATCTGAAGATCATGAATTCGTGATATTATTATATCTATTATAAATACTTTGAATATTATTAGTGAAAAGGCATGTGCCTTGCATGTGTACCTTTTATTGTTTGCTTTTGAGCAGTTAAACCATTGGCAAAAGCGTTTATACCTTCTACAATTTCTGAGCAGTTAGAGTTTCCAACATTGCAAGATGTATCTCTTAGTTTTTCAAACTCAAACAACCAAACCCACTTTCTTTTCACCTAAACCTGTACAATCTGTCCCTATACTCACCAGTCACCAGTCCAGATAAACTTGACCCCAAATTTGGTAGAACTTTTAAGACACAATACAAGAAAAGATTGCAAAGGGGATGCGTTATTATTAATTTATTATGATGAACCTTGTGGTAGAAACCATGAATGTTAGTTCAAGGAGCCTTAATTGTCAACAATACATGGTATTGAGTTATTATTGTCTTCTGCTTATCATCCTTGAGAGAGATAGACAAACTGAAGTGATTAATAGGCGCTTGGAAACCTATTCGAGATGTATGTGTAATGAGCATTTGAAGAATTGGTGTTCTTAGCTTCCTCCATCGTGGTATAATACCCATTTTAACTCGGTAATTCCAGTTACTCCTTGTGAGGTAGTCTATGGCCAGCCTTCTCTTTTGCATTTATCATACCAACCTGGTGAATCCAGTATTGATGAGGTAGATAGAAGTCTACAGATCATTTAAGAGTAGGTGACAGGTTGCGACTTACAACTCTCTATGGTTTTTAATAATTAGTTGTTGGGACTGGTAGTTTCTCAAATTATTAAATAAGGCAAAATGATATACTCCATCCGTCTCAAAATATAGTTCCCATTTCTCTTTTTACACGGTAATTTATGCAAGTAGAATCTAAGATGGATAGTAAAGATTTTTTGTTTATCTAAATAAAATGTTGTATGGGAAAAGATGATTTTAGGAGAGAGAATGGAGAATAATTGGTGAAAGAGCATTAATTGTAACAATTGGGTTGAATAAACAAAGCAAAAAACAAAATTCAAGAAGCAAATAAATGATGGGACATGGTTTTTCAAGACAAATTACGGAAAAATGTGGAACTAAATATGGAAATGAAAAATTATATTTTGGGACACCCAAAATGGAAATGAAAATTATTTTTTGGGACGGAGGGAGTATTATTTGGGATTGACAAATTTGTCACAAGCAAAAGCCATATTTTTTATTGGAGAATGACATGTAAAGTGAAGAGTTTAATACTTCTCACAAACATTAATCTTTATATAATAAGTAACAAAAGCATTTTTAAAGAAATTTCATGTCAGAGACATCATATGTGATATTGTATTATGTAAGAATTTGAGAATGGAGGAGAGAGGGGGACACGTGGTAGGCTACAATTGTTGCCCACATATTTTAATATAGTACTCCCTCCGTCTCATAATATAGTGCTCACATTCCTTTTTTAGTGTCCCAAAATATTGTGTTTATTTTCTTTTTTGTCAATTTGTTTGGACTAAATTATCCTTAATTTCTACACAAACTTTTCAAAATACCCCTACTTTTCTCTCAAAACATGTGACCCCATTTATTGCTTTACACCATTTCAATGAACATTTATTGCCTTTTGATTTTATTTAAAGGAAAAAGAAAATAAATAACTAGTTTTAATACAAAAGTATAAAAAAAAGCACTTCATTAAATATAATTTTTTTGGAAATCCTACCACTCATTCTATTTTCCTTAATTCCCGTGAAAAATGAGAAGTAAGCACTATATTATACTCCCTCCGTCCCATAATATAGTACCCATTTCTATTTAGGGAGTCAAACTTTAAAATCTTTGACCAAATATTCTTATTAATGTATACAAAAAAACATACTCATGTGGGGTCTTGTTAGATTCGTCTCAATGTCTACATTTATATTATCAACTTTTTATATTTTTTACTAATACAAAATAGAAGATATTGTAGGTCAAAGGTACGTCTTGGAGACTGTGCAAAAAGAAATGTGAACTATATTATGGGACGGAGGGAGTAGGACGGATGGAGTAGTAGATAGTAGGTTAATGTTTGATTACCTACCAAAGCTCACAGTAGATGCAATTTGAGGTAGGACAATATTACAAAGGCAATAGTAGTAAATGGAAAAACATAACGCGGGAAAATAGGTGGATGACTAATTATAGGTGTAACAATGTTAAGATTATAATTGCTTTATATATTCTTCCTTGAAAGATTACCTTTACTTCCATGAAACCAACCTCACACGCCTTTAGATAAACTGGTTGTTGGGCTCTAGCAATGCCCGAGTTAGTTTCTTGTGTTAAATCCAGTAGTTCAAGACAGCTATTATTGGTTTATAATTTTGCTAGATCATTTACTTCTACTTCAGTTGTGTCTTGCTTTTCTCTCTATTGTTCGTCGACCAAGGAAAATAAATTAGATTACTAGACTATGCTAATGTTAGGGTTGAAAACTTCACGTACTCTCTTATTTCCCTTGCATAGCCTAGTTGTTGGTCGTGTGGATGGGGAAGATGAGTTGACATGGGTTATGTTTAGTTCACCTGAAAATTTTCTGATCTAAACTTATCTGTTTTGATCTGATCTGAACTTATTTTCTGATCTGATCTGAATTTTTCTGATCTGATATGAACAAATGTACTAGTAAATAGTAATATTAATAGTAATAGTAATTGTATAAATTAATAATAATAATAATAATAATAATTATTATTATTATTATTATTTCAATAACAATAATAGCATTAGTAATACTAATAATCATAATAATCATGGTGATGATGATGATGACAATAATAATAATAATAATAATAATAATAATAATAATAATAATAATAATAAGTTTTTAAATATAAGCATAATCAACCGATCTCGATCGATTCGAACTTATCGATCGATCGATGCGATCTCGAACTTATCTGATCTGATCTGAACTTATTTATTATGATCTGATCTGAAATAAGCAAAAATAAGGTGAACTGAACATAGCCATGATCCATTATTGATTTCATGCTGTTCTATTTCCTTTGCATAGGTTTTCACCTTTTAACTAGTATTTTGGCCCGGGCGGCAGGGTCAGTTATAATTATCAAATATATTGTTATTTATAAATTTCATAATTGATTTTATTAGCTTTTCGTAATTTTCAGTTTAGTGCGAACTTGGAAGATGGACATTATGGCATGTTAAAATGTTTTAAAAAACTTCTAAAAGGAATCGGGGATTAAGATAACAATTTCAATGGAATTGGGGTAAGGGAATGCTACCTTAATAAAAATGTTACAGATAAACATATGTTTTTAGAGTTACATATAATTTTAAGACTTTATTATGTTTTACTTTGAAACATTAGACATTGAAATTATAGTGGATTGATGGTTAAACTCTCACATTTCATTTCAAGGGTCGTGTGTTCAATTCTTAGTAGCTACACATTGTTTAATATTTTTGAATGAGATTATAAATATGTGTAGTAAAAGTTTGAGAAGAATGTCACTTAGCACATACGTTGGAGAGTGCCATGTGGCACCGTTCCTTTGATAGGAACGCCTTTTAATATATTTGTAGAGATAAGAAAGCAAGTTATGTATTAACTAATCTCGGGGTTTTATTACAAGTTGAAGTTAAAGCTTGGATGTTGGACAATCACATTTAAAGTAAGTGGTTAGGGGTTTGAATCGTCGCACATACCTTTTTTGATGAGTAAAACAATTTTTAAACGTGTCGATAATGATGTGGCACCAACATGGCGGATTTTTCTTCTTGCCAAATCAATTCTTTCTTATTTTCAATGTTAAAGATTTAATAGATATATTTCGAATTCAATGAAAAAAAAGATGTGGTTTGGTGGTGGAACGGATGATACCATCACCTATAAGATAATGAGATCAAAACCTTTTCAATCAACTTTTGGACATTGAAAAGAACAATGTCATGTCATAAGTGACTCATGGTGGGCATCAAGTGCTCACATAGTCACATTCACGTTTTAATAATAGTTATAGATTTTCTACCAAACTAATACCACTCTTTAAAAAGTGAGAATAAAAATAGAGTAATCTTTAAAATATAGAGGGGTAAGTTATGACTAACTATAATCAGAAATTTTTGGATGTAACTGTTACACAATAAGCGATGGTGTAATAAACCCATTTACACTTGTACCCCAACCCAAAACCTCCCTCCTTTTTTCTCTCTCCTCGGCCACCTTCTCCGGCGACGGTAATGGCAACGCCATTAAAGCCAAGCTTGAAGGTCTTGATCATGCGACGCCATTAAAGCCAAGCTTGAAGTTCTTCATCGTGCGACACCATCGGATCCAGATTTCCCATTCTCGCTGAGATCAAAATCACAAAAACAAAAACTATGAGATCTGAATCATAGAGAAATACAGAAATTATGACAAGAAAAAGATGAATTAAGGAAGTTCCGGAGATAGCAGAACTAAGCAGTGGCGGATGCATTTGGCTTTCATAGGGAGCAAGTGCATCCCCATTTTCTAGAATTTTTGACCAAGCTTTTAGGTTTAGTCCAATTTGAAAGATAAAAAAGCCTATTTAAATTTCCACAATCAAGTTAAAATTTATTTTTGCACCACTAATTAAATTTTTTGATCCACCACTAGCAGTGGCAGATGTAAGTTTAGTCATGGTGGGTCACATGACCCACCATTGTTTAAAAAAAATGAAGTAATTTTCTAAAAAAAAAAAAAGTTAGAGTACAGTGAGGAGTCCCTCTTTCAGTCTTTTGACACACAGCCTATCTCCTCTCTCTCTTTTCACGTTTCAGTCTTTCTCCTCTCTCTCTCTTTTTACTTTTCAGTCTCTCCCATCTCTCTCTTTAGTCTCTCTCCTCTCTTTCTATCTCTTCAGTCTCTCTCCTCTCTTTCTCTCTCTTCACTTTACCTTCCTCCCTCTTCAGTAAAAAGAACCAAAAATTCGTGGTCTTAATGGTGACTACTTTCGCCGGCAGATTGAAATTGGCAGCACAAATTCCTCTCAAGATTTCAATTTGTAATCCGCTCGTCAATCTGTATGTTAGGCTCTCCATTTCGCCTAAAATATGAATTTTGTTGTTCAAATTTTTAGTTTCATGGATTTAGGGTTCTGGTTTTGTATTCGTTTTTTGTTGATTTTTGGCTCAATTAATGCTTCAATTTGTTGTATTTGAAGTTTGGTTTAGTTATTCGAAAGATTAATTACGAAGCCAAACAGTGTCATCAACATTCTTAAGAATACGTGAGATCAAAGGAATTATATCAGAGTTGCAGCAGATTAAAGCCAAACCTGAGCAAGATGGTCAGAAAGAGAAGGCAGAGACGATTTCTAGGTATTTTTTAATTTCGTCTTATTCGATCGCTGAAATCCTGAAGTGAAATTCATTATATCTGAAATTTTAGAATTATTTGCTTTAAGTTCAGTTTTGATCGCATTGTTTAAGTTTGATTTCTGATTGAATTTCACATTATGGCCCTGTTCTTTTGGACTTATTTTCAGCAAAAATAAGTAAAAATAAGTTCAGTTCAGCAAAAATAAGTAAAAATAAGTCTAGTTCAGCAAAAATAAGTAAAAATAAGTTCAGTTCAGCAAAAATAAGTAAAAGTAAGTTCAGTTCAGCAAAAATAAGTAAAAATAAGTTCAGTTCAGCAAAAATAAGTTCAGTTCAGCAAAAATAAGTTCAGTATTACTATTAATGTTGTAATTTATTATTTTTGTTTTCAATATTACTATTAATATTGTTATTATTTTTAATATTATAATTATAATAACGATGAATTTGTAATTTTTTTTGTTTTTTTATTTTATTTTTTAATTTTTTAATTTTTTAATTTTTTTAATTTTTTAATTTTTTAATTTATTATTTAGTAATTATTATTTATTACTTATTATTATTATAATTATTATAATAATAATAATTATTTATTATTTATTATTTATTATTATTATAGTTATTTATTATTATTATTATTATTTCTTATTTATTATTTATTATAATTATAATTATTATTAATTATTATTGATTATTGATTATTAATTATTATTTATTATATATTACTTATTATTTATTTAATATTTAATATTTAATATTTATTATTTATTATTATTATTATTATTAATAATATTATTATTATTTATTATTATTATTTATTATTTATTATTATTATTATTTATTATTATTATTATTATTATTTATTATTTATTATTATTATTATTATTATTATTTTATTTATTATTATTATTATTTATTATTAATTATTATTATGAATTATTTATTATTATTATTTATTATTATTATTTATTATTATTATTTATTATTATTTATTATTTATTATTATTTATTGTTTATTATTTATTATTTATTATTTATTATTATTTATTATTATTTATTATTATTTATTATTATTTATTATTTATTATTTATTATTTATTATTTATTATTTATTATTTATTATTTATTATTTATTATTTATTATTTATTATTTATTATTTATTATTTATTATTTATTATTTATTATTTATTACTATTATTATTATTTATTATTTATTATTTATTGTTATTATTTAGCAAAAATAAGTCCAGTTCAGCAAAAATAAAATAAGTTCAGTTCAGTTCAGCTAAGTTCAAAAGAACAGGCCTATGTTGGTTGTTTGTTTGTTTGAATTCAGTTTTTCTCTATCCTGAAGTTCAGTTTGTTTGTTTCATGGCCACTGGTAATGGTGTTTAGTTTTTAGAGATTTAGTTTAGTTTTTAGTTTTGCTGAGTTTAGTTTTACTGCCTAAATTTATTGTTGTTAATTTATATTATTGTGGTAATTGCTGCTATAACATATATTATTGTTGTAAATTTATTGTTGTTATATTATTGACTTATTATTGTTATATTTATTGTTGTTAATTTAATATAATTTGTTGCAGTGGCTAATTGGTGAATGATGATTATGACGTTATGAACATTGGATTAGCTTTGAAGGTTTGATTGATTGATTGTTTTAGGATTTTTAAAATTGGACCTATCAATTATCATGTGAAGTTTTCAGAGAGGCCATGAATGAGCCTTTGGTTTTATGTGTTTTACGTGCTGGTGGAATTAGTTGGAGATGTATATGATTCCCTCTAATGTGAAATTATTTGGTATATATGCATAATGCGTTGATATGAGATTAAAGTTGCATCATTTTAGTGAATTTGATTGATATGTTTGACAAATTAAATTGTTGTATCTAATTAAAAATTATAATTTAAATTTCAGAATGAAATGAAAGAAAACGCAACCGAATATCTCAAGTTTTTTTACTAAAAACACACCAATACCTGTATTTTATTGTAATATGAACTATTAGTAGTTATGAAATGATTTTATTTCAAGTAGGCTTTTTTTAAATTCATGGATTATCCGTTATGGGTGTGTGTATCCGAACCCGTACCCATATCTGAACCCCCTGTATCCGTCTATGTGCAACCTAGTCGGTAGTAACCCACCATTCATAAATTCCTGGATCCGCCACTTACCACTGAAACTAGGGGGAACTTGAAAAGCATATTTTGAGCCCTTGGAGACAATCTATATGTCTCGCTCTTTATTTTGTTTTTGTTTCCCTGCCAACAAATTCAAAATAATATATATATTTTTTTAGCCAGAAAGAAAGAAACTAGGGAGGAACCCAATTAACAGGCCACCCTAAAGCATCCTTACGGATGATCTTGGAAAAAGCAATATCAGGATATTCAAACCAATAACAGAGATTAGTAGTGGAATGGCCACAATTTGCCATCCAGTCGGCAGCATAATTAGCTTCTCTAAAAACATGCTGAATATTATAATTATCAAACTTTCTCAGATCTTCCGTTGCATCATTAATAAAAGCATTAATAGACCAGGGAATTTTCCAGATTCTTTTAATAGCTTGAATAACCGAGAGATTATCACCCTCAATAGTAATATTATTAGCCCCCAGAAAGAGAGCTCCCCTAATACCTTCTCTTAGACCCCAAGCCTCAGCAACTAAAATAGAATTATTATCAGCAATGGCGTTAACACCACTAAGCAATAGATTCCCCACATCATCTCTAATAACAAATCCATAAGCTGTGCTACCATTCTGCAACTTGGAACCATCAAAATTAAGTTTAACAAAATCAAGAGGAGGGGGGGACCAAATAGTGTTAGGCCTAGGCTTTTTAGATTCTTTAGCAACTTGTTGACTATATCCCAAATTGGAAAAATTAGAATAGGAACAATCTAGATTATGCATATAAGCTTTAATCATATATAACTCCTAGTTTGGCTGGAGAAAAACTTTCCTAACGAAAGGTGATACTATTTCTAGCATACCAAATGAACCACCAAACAATAGCATAGAAATTGAGATTCTTAAGAGTCAAACAAGACTTAAGATTGCAAAAGTACTCAATGAAAGAGAGATCATTATTATTAATAGGAAGGGGGGAAAAATTCTCATTGACATTAACTATTTCTAAAACATCATGCATAAAAGGACAGTCGAGAAATAAGTGATAGTCATCTTCAGAGTGAAAGTTACAAAAAACACACTCTAAAGGAAGGAAAATATGACTCATTTCTAACCTCTTTTTAGTAGGAAGACCATTCTGACAAATTTTCCACAAAAAGAATTTAATCTTGGGTGGAATAGACAAGCCCCAAATCCAAGCAAAACTAACCTGGTTGGGCGGATCTAAGCCATACCCTTGAAGCAGTGCAGCACCTGATTTAACCGAATATTCTCCATCTGCAGTAAGACCCCAAAAAATCCTATCTGCCATTTTATTAGAAGGGATAAAAAATTTTAGAATATCATCCACTACATTAATCGGAACATAATTTAAGAGAAGATCTTTATTCCATTGAGCAGCATTTGTTATGAAAAAATTAACCATCAACTCCTCTGACCCAATAATAGGGGAGTACTTCTTGTTAATAGGGTGATTAAACACCCAATTGTCATTCCAAAACGAGATATTCTCCCCATTCCCCACCATCCATCTAAGACCTTGATTAAAAGGTGTACGAAGCGTCATTAGTTTACGCCATTGCCAAGAGACATTAGCTTTAGTTTTATAAGAGAATAAGTTGTCTTGTTTTAAATATTTTTGCTTAACAAGTTTGACCCATAAATTATTAGGCATCCTAATTATTTTCCAAAGAAGTTTAAACTGAAGAGCTAACTTATTAATTTTAGCTTTTCTCAACCCCAGTCCACCAATTTTTTTAGGTTTACAAATCTTATCCCAACCTATCAAGTTAGGAGCTTTAGAATTCGGATCTTTATTCCAAAGAAAATTCCTATAGTTTTTATTCAAAGAAGAGAGGATATAAGGAGGGAGAGTAAAACTTTGCATTTGGAAGTTAGCTTTAGAAGCCAGATTAGACTGAATTAAAATAGCTCTACCTGCTTGAGATAGAGAATTGGCTCTCCACTTGCTAAGCTGAGAGGAAACTTTTTCTTGAATAGAACTAAAAGTTGCATTTGTGACCTTGCTACTAATGATTGGGCAACCCAATATTTACCTAGTGATAGAGAATCTTCCATCTGGGGAATATTCTGAAAAATACTCAATAACATACCAATAATGACATGAAACTGATTTAAAAGTAATATAAAACAGCTCTAAAATGATATTCTTCCTCCGTTCCATAATAAGTGAAACACTTACTATTTTAGAACGTTTCAAAATAAGTGAAACATACCTTAAATGGAAAAATGTAAGTGAAAAAATGACAAGAGTACCCATCACAAACTTGTGTGGTTTGCTTTTCTCTCTCCTCCTTTTGATAATGAAAAGAGTATTTTATGACTTTTTGACTTTTGACAGTGATGTTTATTAAATCTTGTGCCAAATCTCTATGTTTCACTTATTATGGAACGGAGGAAGTATAACATACCAATAATGACATGAAAGAGATTTATAGATAATATGGTTCTATAATGACATGTGATAGAACTCTAAATGATATAAAACATACAAACCAACAATGACATGAAACATATTTAAAAAGATATAAAACAGTTCTAAGATAATATGAAATACACAAATAATAACCTAAAAGAGTTTTATAATAGTTACATTAATTTACATATATAAAATTCTGTTATATAATAAATTATCATATAACATGTTACATATAAGATGCACCCGACTTTAATTCTTAAGCTAAGCTCAATATTCCTCAAAAAAAAAAAGCTAAGCTCAATATCAATACATTTCTTTTGAGAAGGACGTTACTCCAATAAACAAAAGCTGACGATAATGACCAAAGACAGTTTTCGTGTCCCTACGTTTTTCGACTTCATTTATTGCAATCTAATTATTGGTGTAATACTCTACAATGTGACAAACAACCCACCCAAAAATACAAAGGAACATTTAGTCCAAAATTTTGATGTTTTTCATTGAGATTCCTCAAGTCCCCACATGTCGTCCTCTCGCGCACCGCCCTTCCGCTAGTACTCCACGTGCTATCACATAACCCTACTATTTTTGACAAGGGATGATAAAACACTATCAGTTAGAGACTTAGAGGGCAGCTTGTCCACTATTAGAGACAACATTGTAATTTATGAACCCATATTTGTTTATCAAAAACACTTGTTATTGATAAGTCAACCCATGTTTATGTGTTTGAGACACTTGTTACTTACAAAACAACCCTTGTTGATGTGAATTAAATGTAACTTTTTGTCAAAAAGTAAGACTGTGATTTCTCACAAAAAGTAAAGTTGTCCCGATTTGCGTGTTTTCGCCAGTTTTTTCCCCAAAATAGTGCAACTTGATATCTACAAAACCCATGTTTGTGTGTTTAAAACACTAGTTATTTATATATCAACATCTATTTGTGTGTCTTAGACACTTATTATTTACAATTCAACCTCTGTTTGTGTGTGTTAATATGCTAAAATTATAACATTGTCCCTGATAGTGGGCAAGGTGCCCTCTACTTGATAGTATTTTAGATTCTTCCGCTGATAAAACACTTCCGCTGATTCATAATAGTCGTTTGGATAAAAACACTTCCGTGGTCTTCTAGATTCTTACAGAGAACAGAGATTATTAGACCTTCCTCCTTCATCAAACGAACAAAAAAAGAAACTAAAAACGCATAAAGATACGTAGCTATCTTCTTGATTTCCTTGTATATCATTAGCTATTTTCTTGATTCCATTGTATATTCTCTCATTATATCTAGGGATATAGTTTCTATTCTTTTCTTTTACTCATCCTTTGTAATCTTTCTTTCTTAGCTGCTCTTGTATAGTTGTGCTATATATACTTGTAAACTTCAGCTTTATAATACACAACTCATCCTTTTATGGTAATCAGAGCAAAGCTATCCAAGACCTGTGAAATATTTTCCGGCCGTCCCACACTCCTTCACCATGACATCCACCACCATTACCAATGATGCTGAACCCAATCATTCTCTTGTTTTTGTCAATCTCTCTGGCATCATCAAACTCACCACTACAAATTATTTATCCTGGAAGCTTCAACTTGAAGCTACTCTATTTGGTTATGGACTTTCCAAGTTTTTGGATGGCACTTATTCCCAACCCGAACCAACTATCACCACCACGACTGAAATGCCGACCACCACCACTCCTAATCCTATTTATCTCACCTGGAAGCGCCAAGATTAGTTACTTTTTGGTGCTCTAATCGGCACACTTGATCCCACTATCGTGCCGCTAGTTTGTCATTCGTCTACTTCTAAAGATGCATGGAATACTTTAGCTGATCCTATGCTCGTCACTCTCGTGGCCATCTCAAACTTCTCAAAAACAAGTTTAAAAATCTTACCAAAGGCAACCTTTCCATCTCCGAGTATATTAACGCGGTTCGCGTTTGTGTGAACCAAAGACTTGTTCTCGGGGATACCGTACTTCCCGAAGATTTTATTGAACAAGTTTGTGATGGGATCAAGGATCCTGCTTATGCTGCAATTATCAATGGAATTAAATGCACATGATTCTCTAATCTCATTTGAAGAGCTTCACGAGAAACTTCTTGTATGTGAAAACTCACTTTGCCAAGATACACCCTCCCCTACTCTTCCTATGACTGTCCATAACACCTCCACTTGTCCTTACCGTACCCTCACATCCCCCCCTACTCAAACCGATACTCAAGCTCGCCCCTCTAACCCACCCAAACACTATTCTTCTACCTCCAAGAAACTCACCAAAGGCTACCAAGGCAAGTGCCAATGGTGCCATACTTTTGGCCACTCACTTTCCCGTTGCTCTCAATTTCAAGAAAAAATTCCCCATGCCAAGCCTACTGCCCCCCACCCTCTTCTCACACTTCAAGCCATAATGCTCCTCAAGCTCACCTCACCACCATCGCTTCTCCAACCTCCCTTTCCTCTCCTTGGCTCCTCGATTCTGGTGCCTCTCACCATGTCACTAATGACCTCTCCACCCTTTCTCTTCATCATCCATATGATGGCACGAAAGAAATTGTAATTGGCGATGGTACGGGCCTCCCTATCACTCATACTGGTTCATTCTCTCTCTCTCTCTTCCTTCCTCTAAATCTTTGTGTCTTTCAAATGTTTTATGTGCACCTTATATGTCTCGCAATATAATTTCTATCTCTCAATTATGTGCTCAAAATAATCTCCTAATTGAATTTTCTTGTGATTCCTTTGTTATGAAGGATCGTCTTACGGGGGCACCTCTTTTTAGCGGACCAACAAAGCAAGGCATCTATGAATGGCCCTCCTCTCCTTCGGTCAGTGCATTCTCCACCACCACCACTTCCGCCCTTGATTGGCATCACAAATGAGGAAGTTCCTCTATTTCTATTCTTAAATCTTTAGCTACTAGATTTAATCTCAGTGTCTCTAATTTTAGTTCCTTCAATTGTGATGCATGCCAATGTAATAAGAGTCATAAACTCCCTTTTAATAAATCTACTTTGGTTTCTCATGGTCCTCTTGATATCATTTATACTGATTTGTGGACTTCTCCTGTTTACTCTATCGATGGTTTCAAATACTACATATATTATTTTCGTTGATCACTTCACCAAATATATATGGTTTTATCCTTTAAAACACAAATCCGACACCAAACCTATTTTTCTTAGGTTCAAAGCCTTAGTTGAAAAATTCTTTGAAAAATCTATCAAAACCATATACTCCGATAATGGTGGTGAATATGAAGCTCTCACTACTCTTCTCACCATTGATGGTATTTCTCATCTAACATCTTCACCCCACACTCCTGAGCATAATGGGTTTTCGGAGAGACGACACCGTCATATTGTTGAGACGGGTCTATCCCTTCTCACTCATTCTCGTCTTCCCCTTGAATTATGGAGCTATACGTTCTCCACTGACACTTATCTCATCAATCGCATGCTTACTCCTCCTCATGCTCATAAATACCCTTATAAGTGTCTCTTCAACACACCTCCTAATTATATAAAACTTCGTAGCTTTGGGTGCCTTTGTTATCCATGGTTACGCCCCTACACTACCCACAAACTTGACTCAAAATCTACTCCATGTATCTTCATTGGCTACTCAAAATCACAAAGCGCCTATCATTGTCTTGACCCTATAACTCACAAGATTTACACTTCGCGTCATGTGTGATTTGTTGAGACCGAATTCCCATACTCCACCCTCACTAAATGCACTGCCTCTCCTAATTCCCCATCTCCTGATTTTTGGTGTTTAATATTTACCCCTCTTGTTCCTACGGTCATGCCCCACTCCCCACCCTCTACTACATCACCAAGACCATCCTCCCCTCACACTCCGCTGCCTACTACCTCCCATCCCTCTCTCACGTCACACACAACCCCTACAATTCCCTCCTCACCTATATCTCCTTCTCTCGCTGCTATGTCCCCATCTTCTAACCCCCCCTCCTCTAACGCTGATTCTATTTCCCCCCTCCCTACCAGCAGCTATGAACCTCAGCCCTCCCCTTCACCCACTAGTAGAATAATTGCTTATTGCTGCGGTAGTATTGCTGCGGTTTTATCCATACGCAGCAATAAATCACGTGAAAAGAAAAGGTAAAAATATAAAATAGACATATTGCTGCAGTTTCCAGAAAAAACCGCAGCAATAGATTAAAATATTATTTAGTTGACTGTTTGACCAACGGAAAATTTTTTAAATTTAGTTGACTGTTTGACCAGATCTATTGTGTGGTTTCCAGTCGAAACCGCAGCAATTGATTAAAATATTATTTTTTAATAATATTTGAACCTATTGCTGCGGTTCCTACAAAAAATCGCAGCAATATACTCTTTTAATATATAAAAATATGACACGCCTCACTCACACTGTCACACGACATTTGTCCTCTCTCTCCTCTCACTCTCCTCTTCCTCTCTTCCTTCTAACCTCTCACTCTCCTCTTCCTCTCTCATCCTCCACTGGCCTTCAGCCCTCTTCCTCTCTCACCCTCCACATGCGCCGCCTTCACCGAAGTTTCAGCGCCTCCAACCGAAGTTTTCAGATCTACTTCGAACCCCTCTTCGTTCGCCGCCTTCAGCGAAGTTTTCAGCCTCCACCTTCGCCGCCTTCGCCCTCCGACGCGAAGGTAGAAAAACTCCGGCGCGTCCTTCAAACGAAGAGGGGTTGGAATTAGATCGAAAGATAGAGAGAATAGGAGGTGCGCGCGAAGGTTAAAACTCCGGCGCGTCTGTCAAATGAAAGAGGAGGTGCTGTTCATCGGCGTCGCGCGAAGTCGATGGGAGGAACGGCGTGTCTGGTTTCATTGGTGCTCGTCGCCCGTCAGTTAAATGAAGAGGAGGTGCAGTTCGTTGGTTTGTTTCTTTTTTTAACCTTTTTTTTTATTATATTTATTTTCTAAATGTCAGATCTGGAGAATGAATTTGAAACTAGATCTGATTTTTTATTTTCTAAGGAGGAGCGGCTCGTCTACTGTTTTTGTTTTTATTTTTTAAATGTTAGGGCTTTTTATTTTTTGGAATGAATTTGATGTTAGGTTCATGACTTTGTAATTTCGATTTTGATATGAATGTGGTGAATGAATTTGTTTTAGCATGCAGTGGATTCTTGTAGCTATGTTTATATTATAATTGTACTATAACTACAAAATTTTACACTTTGAGAAATGAATTTTTTTTACCTTGCTATGCATCGATTGCAGCGCTTTTGGGAAGAAACCGTAGCAATAGACCTGTATATTTAATATTAACAAAATAACCTATTGCTACGGTTTTTGCCAGAAACCGCAGCTATAGCTTGGCCTATTGCTGCGGTCAAAAACCGCAACAATAGATTAATTACCTATTGTTGCGCCCTTTATTGTTGCGCGGCCAAAACCGCCGCAATAGGCCACTTAATGACCGCAGCAATAAGCATTTATTCTACTGATCCTCCTCGTCCTCTACTACTTCTCTCCTTGAGCCCCCTCCACCTCCCATCGGCATAGTAACCCGCTCCAAAAATCACATTTACAAACCTAATCCTAAGTATGCCAACTTCACCACTCTTTCTCCAAAACACATTGTTCCCACCACCGTTTCTCAGGCTCTTAAAAACCCTTTATGGAAGAAAGCCATGGAAGATGAATATAACTCCCTTATTACTATGGGTACTTGGCAACTTGTTGAACCTCAAACCGCCACTAATTTGATCGAAAGTAAGTGGATTTTTCGTATCAAATACAAACCTAATGGTGACATTGAACGTTACAAAGCACGTCTTGTTGCTAAAGGTTTCCAACAACGTCCCGGCATTGATTACAATGAAACTTTTAGCCTCGTTGTAAAACCGGCTACGGTCCGCACTATTCTCACACTTGCCACAACTCAAGGTTGGTCTCTTAGACAATTGGACATTAACAATGCTTTTCTTCAAGGTACTCTTAATGAGGTTGTTTACATGGCTCAAACCCAAGGTTTCATTGACCCCTCTTCTCCTACGGCCATTTGTCGCCTCAACAAGGCCATCTACGACCTCAAGCAGACTCCTGGGGCATGGTACACCGAACTCATGACCTTTCTTGTTGGTCTTGGCTTCATGCGTACTGCCTCAGACTCCTCTCTTTTTATTTTACATCAACCCACACCCATCTATCTCATTGTATATGTGGACGACATTATTATAACGGGTCCTACTCAAACTCACCTTGAATCCTTTGTTAAACACTTAGCCACCCGTTTTTCCTTAAAAGATTTGGGGTCATTATCTTATTTTCCAGGTGTTGAGGTGATACCAACCTCCATTGGACTCTCTCTAAGTCAACGGAAATACATTAGTGATTTACTAGAATCCATGGGCATGCTTGAAGCTAAACCTGCCACCACCCCTCTAGTTTTCACTACTCATCTCCTAGCTCCCAAGGATTATCGATCGCTACTCTTGGTAGCTTAAAATACTTAACTTTCACCCGTCCCGATGTTGCCTTTGCCGTCAATCGGTTATCTCAGTACATGCACCGTCCCACAACCGATCACTATCTTGCCTTGAAGCATTTATTGCGCTATCTTCATGGTACTCTTGATTATGGTATCAATATTCTACGTGATTCTCCTTCTCATCTTCATGCATTTACGGATGCAGATTGGGCGGGTAACAAAGATGATTATGCCTCTACAATGGGTCACATTATTTTCTTGGGTCGCAGTCATGGTGCTCCAAGAAACAAAAACGTGTGGCTCATTCTTCTATCGAAGCCGAGTACCATGCTATTGCTCACACCACTGGTGAACTCTTATGGTTACGTAATTTATTTTTTGAAATGAAGCTTCATATTACTCAACAACCTATTATTTTTGTGATAACTTGGGTGCCACTTTTCTTAGTGCCAATCAA
Source organism: Beta lomatogona (assembly GCA_947646795.1). Lineage (NCBI taxonomy): Eukaryota > Viridiplantae > Streptophyta > Magnoliopsida > Caryophyllales > Amaranthaceae > Beta > Beta lomatogona. The sequence continues at coordinate 1,329,936 of CANSNZ010000270.1, forward strand.
GTTGTTGACTCCAAAATGAAACACCTTGCTCTTGCTTTCTATTTCATACACTAGCATGTTCAAGAAGGACATCTTCGTGTTGTTCATGTTCCTACTGGAGACCAACTGGCTGACTTTCTTACTAAGCCGCTGACTCGTCCCCAACTAGATACGTTGCTTCTTAAGATCGACATGACTCCTCACCCGCCGAACTTGCGGGGGCATGATAAAGATAAGTAGCTATCTTCTTGATTTCCTTGTACATCATTAGCTATCTTCTTGATTCCATTGTATATCTCTCATTATATCTAGGGATATAGTTTCTATTCTTTTCTTTTACACATCTAATCTTTCTTTCTTAGCTGCTCTTGTATTGTTGTGCTATATATATTTGTAAACTTTAGCTTTATAATACACAACTCATCCTTCCAAGCACCCTAAAATAAATATCATCTGAAGAATGGGATATACTTATTGAAAGCAATTGAAGGAGCTTTTGGGGTTTACCACTGGTACGAACACCAGTGGAAGCCCTTACAAAGATTCACCATTGAGGCCAAGAAGAAAAGAGATGAAAGAGAAAGAGAAAGAAGGGTAAAGAATGAAGGAAAAACATTCAAAAAAGAACAAAAACCTAGCGATGGAGGCTAGGAAAAAACCCTCCCAAGGATAAACCCTAGAGAAAAAAAAAACCAGCCCGACCCAAGGAAAAACCCTAGAGGGAACCAGTTATCTACTTGTTGTCTTATTAGTTGTTAATCTTATATTAACATTACTCTGATATGTTTTATGTATAAATTGGTAATGTTTAATAATATACACCTTTTAATAATCTTAGGAACTTAACTCCATTTATGGATTAAGTAATTAAAGACTTCTAATAACCTTGGCGAATTAAAATTTATATTCACTCAATAATTTTGACTATGCTTCACTAATACTTATAATTAAGTCCCTTTATCAATATTATTTGATTAAATGATAATCTAGAAATAAAATGATTAAGTGTTAATAATCTGAGTAAATTGATAGTTCACGTGAATAAAATAATGGTGATTAATAATAATTAGTCACCTTAATAAGTGAAAAACAACTTAAATAATAAACGACTATTGGTAAACCTTTTATGACCTAAAATAATAAGTATGATCTTATGAGTAGGATAATGACGACTACATAGAGGACCTTCTTATGACTCAAAGTAACCACTATAATGTTACGAACAGGATAATGACGACATATTGAATGTTACGACTATAACTTACTAGTAGTAAGCTCTAAACAATGCTTAAACGTAAAAGTTAAGTAACTAAACATTTATTAATATCACTATTCTTGGATAGATTAAAAAGAATAAAGGATATTACGAACCTCCCCCGGCTATTAAAGTTGCTAAGCAGGATTCCAGGTAACGTCTACTGCTAACACCCGCATTCCGATCCCCTTCTAAATATGTTTTATGATAATGCTTACGGTAATATTATTCTTTTGTATATGGATTGCGGGATATGAAATATTTTGTGGTAAATGTGATGATATGAAATAATGTTATAAAATGTTAATGTTATGAAAATATCATGATGTTATGTTATGGATGCAATGAAAAGAAGATTGTATATAATGACGATTATGAATATACTTAAAAGTTAAATTCAAGTGAAAGACGGTTCTTGGCAGTATTATGTTATCCTGGGTCGTGCACGTACCTTCTGGCGGCAACGCCACCTTCTGATGGGGACAACGTCCTCGGTGGCACCCGCATTATGGCATTATATGCCACATTCTGATGGGGGACAATGTCCTCGGTGGCTATGCCTTTTGTTACTAATGGCATTATATGCCACCTTATGATGGGGGACAATGTCCTCGGTGGCTCTGCCTTCTGTTACTATTGGCATTATATGCCACCTTCTGATGGGGGACTCATGTCCTCGGTGGCTTTACCTTCACTAGTAGAGAAATGATAATTTGCGTCGGACCTGGGACCCTCATTTGCGTCGGACAACGGTCCGACGGCACAGGCCTCGTCGCAGATGAAATACAGCCATCTGCGTCGGATGGGATGCGACGTAAGAAATCTAGGATTTGCGTCGGACCCCACAAGCATGTGACGCAGATGCCCATCCCCCCATGCACCCATAGCAGCTCTCAGCAGCCTCATCTGCGTCGCATGCTGTGCAATATGCGACGCAGATGAGGAATTATTTGCGTCGCATATGAACAGCATGCGACGCAGATGGGTCTGCTAAGCCTGCTGCATACATACCCATTTGCGTCGCATGCAGGCCATATGCGACGCAAATAATACCTCATCTGCGTCGCATATTGCACAGCATGCGACGCAGATGATGTTTTTTTTTTTCAGCTTTTTTGTTTTTGTTTTCAGCTATTTTTTTTTTTCGAAACTAAGCAAACATTATGTTAATAATTATGAGCAGAAAATTCGGCAGAGTCTCCTTTGTAATTTGGACAACCCAAGAAACCGTTGGGAAATGTTTGCATATATATAACCAAAACCTGTTCCAGTACATTTCAATCAAGCAACCAATGTTGCAATCAATGAACCAACAAGGTTCAAGCAACCAATGTTGCAATCAATCAACCAACAAGGTTCAAGTAACAAAATATTATGCTAACCTACAAATACATACACTAACCATCAAACTTAGTCTTCTTCGTTAACGACCCGTACAAAGTATTCCGCAAAAAGTTCTTTGAGGTCGTTGATATCATATATGGAGTATGGCTCAAGACTTGACGAAAAAGCCTAGAAATATATTAAACTAGTTAATATACTTTAAAATTCTATAAGTCTAAATAATGAATTTACAACATACATATACCTCATACAAATTCTCTGCTTCATAGTAGAAGCGGATGATTAGAAACATGTATCTCATCACGAAATAGCCGCATTCCACTCCTCCCGATTGTTGAGCACACTACACCAAATTTAAAATATATATTAGAATCGGAAAAAAAAAATCCTAATTAGAATTATAAAGTATGAAATACAAAACCATAATAGTTTTACCCGCATATATGTCCAAGACAATTTAGTTCCTTTATTTGATCCTTCAAGCCGCGTGTATTTTGTATACGCACTAAATATAGAGATTTTGTAACAATTAATTACTATAAACATTTATAAATTGTTTAAAATATCATAAAATGCATGTAAACTTATTAACATGTATAACAACTATGAACTTACGTATTCAACGGTATCTTGATAGCTAAGGATCTATCTTTCTTCATCGAATCAAATATATATACCGTTCTCTTAGATAGACAAATGACAAGAAGAATCCAATGCTCCCTAAGGCATGAAGCACAATGTGATGTTTTATATATATAACCACAAGTTCATAAATATAAAACAAAGTAAAGATTAGTTGAAATAAAACATACTTTTCAAAATACGGACATAGGATGTAACGCATATATTGATTCGCTTTCATTGAACTTGCCATGTAGTTGATCACGACATCTAAGTGATTGCGTATCATGGTCGCTGAAATCATACTTGGACACATGAAACCAATATTATTATCTCCATGCTCCTCGATCGCTTCCGCCAAGTACCTAAGATCCAAACACTTATAGTTAGGAGAAACAATACCTATAAATAGCAATGTTAATTAGTTTAGAGTTTGAGAAATCTCACATCATAAATACTTGCAAAATGGATACATTAATCCATGCTCCCGTGAGAAGTTGAAAAACATCTTGTCGTGAGAGAATGATCATATAATCTCTATCAAAGTTGAAGACGGTACCCCTCTGAACTTGCAACTGAAAAGGCTCATCTGAGGGTTTCTCGCAAAATATTCGGTGCATCTCCTTGATATTATCATCCATGTCATCCAGTGTCAAGTCAATAAAAGGATCTACGTGCATATGTGCAGACTCATCGGTGCAAGGATCACTACCAACTATTTTCTTCTTCTTCTTCTTCTTCTTCTTCATCGCATCGTCTTTAGGTATATGTTCCTAATTCAATTTGACTTCTTTTTAATTCATATTATATATGTATATAGATTATTTCATATATAAATCAAGATTACTTAGTATACAAAATGAAGATTATTTAGCATATATAAATCAAAATTTTTTAGTATATATATTTACATTTCTTAGTATATAAATCAAAATATTAAACATAAGTTACCCGATTATACGAGACTAAAAATACCAACTCTTTCGGCCATTCTATGAATGAACCCTCGGCTTGACTGAGTTTGATGATGTATGGAGTAGGTAGTGGAACTAGAGCTTCTGCGTAGTCTGAAAAAAAATCATCAACACTCACTCTCACGGCCGTAGGATGTGATGATGACTCCATTTGCGGATGTACGGTACCCTCAGCTACAATGATCGGTCCCGAGTTATCCGCTATTGCCAAACGACATGGAACCGGACTCTTAACATCCAATGAGAACACAATGTCATTAATTAAGTGTTTTACAAATATAATATCATAATCGTAGAAGATATAAAATAACTATATACCTGCAAGTTCACAAATGGATCATTGCCCCCGAGTGACAGACTACTAGGATCAACTCGGAGTGTGAGGATTTGTTTGATTTGGTGCTTGAAGACCTAATTGCGCCGCAAAAGCCATCAACCTTTCTTGAACTATAGCATCAATCTTCGAGTTCATCTCTTGCATCGTCTGTTCTCTAACTCTTTGGCTCACTCTCGCCTCCAACTCCTGCATCTCCTCATCATCCATGCCCCTACCCTTTCGAGCAGTACTACTCCGATCAGGATCTCCCCAAACCGATGTAATCCCAATGCTACGCCCAACTGTTAACACACGCCCAGGACGGTCTTTCCTCTGTAGAGCACGGGATAGAACATCATCCATCCGACCTGGAACAAACTCTCCTTCCTTTTCTTTCCTTTTCCAATCATCCTGCATCAAATTCAAAAAAATAATATGATTAGTAGAATTCTAGAATACGAGTAATTAGACAAGAATTTATCATAAAATTTGAAGAATTCTTACAATAGACTCTTTTATCTTTTGTGTTTCTTCATTAGGGAAGAAAAGATTTCCTTCCTTATCTTTTTTCGATCTAGCAAGAAGCCATGGCAAAGTTCAATCCGGCAAGGAGGAAATAATTGATGATGTAGATGAGTCAACGGATGATCTTTGTAGAGGATTTAGGGATATACCCTTGGTCTTTCCAAACGGGAATCATCTCTGCATATGACTTTTGACCCAACAAATGAGGATGAATGTTGGCAGCCTGAGACTTTCTTGCTCTTTCACTTTTAGCCTAATATGAAAACAAGTAACTAGTTAATATTCACAAAAAAAAAAAATTTGATTATAACATATTATGTAGTTGTAACGTACATATTATATACCTTAAACTCCTTAGAGCTACGCTTTTTCACGAATTCGTCCCAAATCCCTTTCGTGATGAAAGGATAGAGCACGTACGGTTGCATATCATTGTTAGGCCCCAACCTCGTTTTTGTGATCCATCGACTCACTAATCTTGACTTGAAATCTCTCCACCGCTTATCACAAGTAGTCAACACATCTCGTTTCTTCCTCTCATCCTCTTGTATTCCAAACTCTTTCTTCAATATATAAAATGAACCAATTATACACGATTAGTATAATAAACATGAATCAAATAAAATTAAAAGAATGGATTTTAAAAATACATAGGTTTACTTACTTTCGCATCTTCCCATAAACTATTTTTTAGGCCTTGTGGAACATCATCCCAACTATCGTACAAGATAGACACTTTGCTTCTACTGATTTCGCCGCAATGTGTCTTGTACGCACCAACATGATCCCCAATTGGACGCATCCAATCATCCCACTGAAGTACTCTTTGGACCCCGGGTTTGGAACGTATCCCTTTTGTAGGACCTCTAGGCTTGCTCACTCTTTTCTTCCTACTACCTCCATCAGTTATCTCGGTCTCAGAACGTGGGTGCCGATCATCATCGGATGCATCATGCATTATGTGATCTTCCATCACTACACCTGAAACCATAAAGCATAAAGACATGTTAGAATCATCAATGAAATAATAGAAAATTATTTTAACCAAGCATAAAATATATAATTGTAGAATATTACATTAGTTACCTATTAATCACTTTTAACTTTGACAACGTAAAATTCCTCATTATGGTCTCGACGAATGTAATTCGTGTCCAGATCTTCCCCTAATATACTTGGAATTACTACTGACGAAGCAATGACTTCATTGAATTGCTTATCGTATTCCTCTTCATCATGTACATCATCAATTCCAAGTATTCTCCTTTTTCCTTCAATGACAACAAACCATTTTGAATCAACGGGGTTAACCATGTAGAATACTTATTTTGCTTGTGATGCCAATATCAAAGAATCTTCATGATGCCCTAACCGGCTGAAATTGACTAATGTAAAAAAGTCATGTTCATCCTTCTTTACACCACGACGAATATCAAACCACTTGCATTGAAAGAGCGGAATCTTGAAGTCATCATAGTCAAGTTCTAATATATCTTCAATGAACCCGTAGTAAGACTTCATTCTCTCAATAATGGTTCTATCGCTTCTACTTTTGTACTCTGATGACAAAGCTCCTAACGTAACACCACTGTTTTGCATTGTAGATTTGTCATCTTGTCGTTTAGTGTAAAATGAATAACCATTGATGTCATATCCTTCATAGGAAAGAACTTGCATCTTTGACCCATATGCCAACCATCTCAACGTATCTGATACATCATTTTTTGGGTCAGATAATTGGTTCATAACTCGTTCTTTAAACCAATCAACGAACGACCGATTATGCTCAATCATCAACTCACTTTCATTCTTCAATGGATACTGAACACTAAGCATCTTCTTGTGCTCATCTAAGTAAGGATGAACTTGTTTTAGATTTTCTAACACCAAAAATTCTGCTTTTCTTTTCAACTCTCCATCAAGGCACAATCTTTTTCTCCCAATGGTACCACAACCAGCAAGCCTTCCTTCATGTCTAGATTTTAGCAATCTAATTGCTTGTGCACGTGCTAAATACTGACTTACATATTCAGATACTTCCTCCGCAACTGTTCTTTGGACAATACTCGCTTCTGGTCTGGCTGGATTCATCACTTTTCCCCTTGAGAGTACCCATATGCCTTTCGAAAGGCCACATATACATCATACAAACAGGCCCACAAAGTTTAATTTCTCGGACAAGATGAATTATCAAATGAGGCATGATGTCAAAGAACGATGGTGGGAAGTACATTTCAAATCGACACATCGTCTCTATTACATCAGCTTGCAACTTATCTAGAGTGTTAGGATCAATCACTTTACTAGATTTAGTTCTGAAAAAGAAACACAACTTTGTAATCGTGTATCTCACTTGGAAAGGCAAAATTCCTCGTATTGCAACAGGTAATAAATGCTGCATCAAGATATGACAATCATGAGATTTCAAACCAACGAGTTTCAAGTCCTTCAGTGAGACAAGGTTTCGAAAATTTGACGAGTATCCAAGCAGGGACCTTTAACCTATTCAGAGACTCACAAAAACTCGTTTTCTCCTTCTTAGACAAAGTGTAGCAAGCTGGTGGCAGATAATAGCGTTGTCCCCGCTCCTGAGGTGCTAGTTCTGGTCTTCCCATTTCAGCCATGTCTTTCCGAGCTTTAACTCCATCCTTTGTCTTCCCGGGCATATTCAACAATGTTCCGACAATGGCATCACAAACATTTTTCTCAATGTGCATTAGATCAAGACAATGTCTGACTTCTAAGAATTTTCAATATGGGAGGTCCCAGAACTTAGATCTTTTCTTATATAAGTTCTTTGAGACACTTTTGAAGGGCTTGCCAAACACTGTTTCAATATCTTTTACCCGATTAGAAACCTGATTACCATGCAAGGGTACAGGGGCTTCTCTCATCTCCACTTTTCCGTTGAACAACTTTTTCTTCTTACGAAATGGATGATCTAAAGGAAGCCATGTACGATAATGGAGGTATACATTCTTCCCGCAATGATGTAACCGCTCATCAATCATATACTCATCACAAATAGGGCATGCCTTTGCTCCTTTAACCGTATACCCAGACAAATTCCCGTAAGCCGGGAAATCATTAATCGTGCAAAATATCATGGCACGTAATGTGAAGTTAGTTTTCGTATACGCATCGAACATCGAAACACCTTCATCCCACAACAATTTCAGATCTTGAAGGAGTGGGTCAAGATACACATCTATGTCGTTTCCGGGTTGCTTAGGACCCGAAATAAGAAGCGATAGCAGAATAAATTTACGCTTCATACATAACCAGGGGGCAGATTATAAATGGTCAGTAGAACCGGCCAAGTGCTATGTTGGGTACCTAGTGTGCCAAAAGGGTTCATCCCATCTGTACAAAGTCCAAGCCTAAGATTTCAAGGTTCTTTACCAAAACCTGCGAACTTTCGGTCGATATTTCTCCATTGCGGAGAATCGGCCGGATGTCTAAGCATCCCATCTTTCTTCCTCTTGTCCGCATGCCACCTTAATAATTTAGCATTATTTTCATCCGAAAATAAACGCCTAAATCTCAGAATGATTGGAAGATACCAAAGAACCTTCACCGGAGTTTCTTTCTTTCTCACTCCCTCATCATCCTCTTTTATCTTATACCGAGACTCTCCACACCTTGGACACTCACCCAAATCCTTGTACTCATTTCGATACAGCACACAATCATTTGGACATGCATGTATCTTCTCATACTCCATACCTAATGGACACAATAATTTCTTTGCCTCATAGGTAGAGTTGGGAATTTCATTCCCTTCATGTAGCAATTCTTGTAAAAAACTAAACAACTCACTTAGACTTTTATCTGTCCAACTATACTTCGACTTCATATTGAACAATGTGAGGATGCCAGAAAGTTTACTGAAATTCTTACACCCCGGATACATAGGTTTGTCCGCTGCACTTAAAATACTATCATACATATGGGGACGATCGGTTCCTTCATCCTCCAAATTGTGCAACATCTCATCTACCCTATCATTCTCATCAACTACCCTATCATTCTTATTATCATTCTCTCCTTTTTCGATATCAACCTCAACCTCATCCTCAACCTCAACCTCAACCTCAACCTCATCATCAATGTGATCAACATGCAAATCATCACACAAGCTAGTGGAGCTCATACCTGGATCATAAAACTCTCCATGCCATGTCCACCTCGTATAGTTGCTCTTAAATCCACGCCGAATCATATGATCCTTAATTTGATCCACATCACGATACCCCCTAGAGTTATTGCAATCACAACAAGGACACAAGACTAAATTTGACCCATTGTGCAATTGATGTTCTAACGCAACTCTGATAAATTCATCAACCCCTTGTAGAAATGTCGCCGAAATCCGATTACCATACATCCAGTTTCGATCCATATTTATAAACTATAGAGACACCAAACAAGAACACAATCGATCACATCATTCAAAGTGTCTCATCAAATGCAATCATGAACATTTGGGTCCTTATCACTCCAACCTAACCCATCCTTGAGTTTCTCATCTCACTAGTGAATGAACATTTGGTTTTCAATTCTAAGAAAAATCCGGCAAAGACTTCCCTACGAGTTCTCCAAATACACGATGAAGATAGTAGGTAAACTATCAACATATGTACCCAGAGAACACTTAGGGAAATGAGCTAGATCTTTCTTAGAATCGAAAACCAAACATTCATTCACATCCTAAGTGAGATAAGAAACCCAAAGACAGTCCCAAACCGGGGACTATTCAAGACTTACTCCTAATGAGTAAGCCTCGAACGGGTATCTAGGCCAATGATGCACACATTGCAATTTAACAGCAAAAACCAATCCATTCCTTAGATTTCCCTCCCCACCGCATTAAGGTATGTCCATATAAGTTTGGTCATAATTCAACATATGATTTCCCAATCACATAACCAAACAATTCACATATATTTTTCCAATCACATAATTCAACATTATAGGGACAAATAAAACAAATAAACATAAAGCAAAAGCTATAATATATATACCTCTGCTCTCAAGGAGCAGCGAAGACAAGCACAACGAGGTGAGCTTGGAGCACCAGCCGACAAGTAGAAGATGGAATGTGGCAACTGCATTAGGGCATTAACCAACCCACATAACTACAATCACTCTACTAATGCAATTGCTTAAGATCTAACAAAAATAAGAAAAAATTCCAAAAAAACAAAGACAGAAATTGGTAAAAAAATAAAAAGACATAAATTGAGACAAAAAATTTAAAAAAATAAAAAAAAGACTTACATTGCCGGAGACGGAGCGACGGCAAGCAGCGGCGGCTCGACGGCGAGCGACGGCGAGCAGCGGGGCAGCGGCGGCGCGACGGGGAAGCGCGGCGCGATGGTGGGACGGGTGAGTGAGAGTGAGTGGGTGAGAAAGAGGAGGAGTGCAAGAGAGAGAGAGTGAGTGAGAAAAAGAGGAGGAGTAGCGCCGGCGAGCAGCAGCCGAGCACGGCGCGACGAGAACACGCGGCGCAACCGGTGAGTGAGAGTGAGTGAGTGAGAAAGAGGAGTGCAAGACAGAGAGAGTGAGTGAGAGAAACAGGAGGAACGCCGGCAAGAGGAGGAGCGCCAGCGAGAAGAGTTGACGGAGCAGCGGCAGCGCGACTGATGGGCGGGAATGTAGTTCAGCAGCGCCGGCGAATTCGCATGAGAGAGAGAGAAGTTCCTAATTTGTGAATTGCCCCAACTGATGGGCGGGATACAAATTAAGTTCGCTGAAACGAGTCATCTGCGTCGCATGGGGCAAGGGTCCGACGCAGATGACTATCTGATTAGGCATCTGCGTCGGACCCTTGACCCATGCGACGCAGATCACCACGCACATTTGGGCTGCTTAGCATGCATGGTACTTTTGTGTACATTTGGGCTGATCAATCTGAGTCGCATGGTCATGGGTCCGACGCAGATGACCACACGCACATTTTGGGCTGGTTAGCATGCATGGTGCACCATCTGCGTCGGACCAAGGCCCATGCGACGCAGATGATCTCTGCTGAGTTGGCTAAGACTATTTGCGTCACAGGTACCCTTAATGCGACGCACATAGTGACCCCTTTTGCGTCGTTTTCCGGCGTTCGTGCGACGCAAAACAATCTTTTATAATTTTTCTTGGCTATTTGCGTCGGATATTCTGTAGGATCCGACGCACATATGTTATTTGCGTCAGTTGCTCTCCTGTCCGACGCAAATAGTCAGACGCAAATCGTAATTTTGTAGTAGTGCTTCTGTTACGATTTATGGCATTATATGCCACCTTCTGATGGGGGATCTATGTCCTCGTTGGCTTTGCCTTCCGTTGTACTCGCCAAGTTACCAAATGAAAGAACTATGCTTACGAACATGATAAAGGATTATGAAATAGTTATGTCTTACTATTATGATTATGATTAAATGTTATGTTTATGAAATAGTTTTACTATTGCTCTCCTCCCTGTTTGCTAACGAAATGAATTGAAATGAATTTACGTTGTTAGAGTAGTATGTTACTGAGCCTCAGCTCATGACAATTTTTTTTTCCTGTTTTAGGTACTGATGGTGCTAATGGGATGACATAGCAGTGAGGAGTAGTTTAGCATTTAAGTTTTCGTAACCACTTATGGTTATAATTTAAGTTAATGTCAGACTATGTACAGTAACTAAGTTCTAACTTAAGTTTTTATAATAGCTAATTATGATTTCTAGTTATAATACGTTCAAGCTTATAAATTCATGTTTGTCTTGTGCTTTCCAAATCGGAAAGTACGGCAATAACACACCAACTATCTGGGTTCCGCTGATAATAATCGATTAATTAACCTAATAATGTTGATTAGTAGTCGGGGCTTTACAAACTAAGACAACTACTCTCGCCGTCGAACTCGAACATGGGGATATAAAACTACGTTCCTCGCCGACGAACACAAACATGACTAACGCATGGGTAAACACGAACACGAACACTAGACTCACAGGGGAGGGGGAAGGGGAGACACGGGGGGACCAACAGGTGAACAAATGTGGAAGGGGACCGACGGAGGACGGACGCGAGAGGGGAACGACGGGAAACGGGGACAGGGAAGGGGACAACAAAACTAAACGACGGTGGTCGGAGCAGGCTCACCGGCGACCAGGTGAGGGGCGCGCTCTCAGGCCGGCCACCAGCGAACCTGCTGTGAGCGGCGCGGTGAGTTTAGGGTTTGTAGCTTTCGGGAGGTTTTTAGAGAGAGATAGAGTTTCGAGTAGAGTAGTACAAGGACGGAGAGTTGCAGTTGCAGGATTTTGATTGTCTTATATTAAAATATGACATTTAAGTCAACTGAGGATTTGAAATCCAAAGAGACAGCATTAGTTAGTTCTCTTAAACACTTTAGTTTTGTAAACATTAGTACTTTCGGATTTTTGGAGATCGAGCACTCAAAAACAAGAGTTATACTTTCTACTTCTGGTTGTAATAAGAACTTCGCATTTTACACACTTCTATTATAATTTATGTTCATATTATAGTACCTTCTCTCTTTTCTAATTATTGTTTTGCCTGCATTCTTTTCTTAAGTTGAATTATGTTGTGCGAGTAATTTAGGATGTTTTTATGGTGGCAATCTGGAAGAAAAGGCTACCGTAATGATTTAATGTCAGCCATACATCACTAGTGGAAAAAAGCTATATGTCACAACACAACCGCTGCGGTCCTTAAGAGAACCGCAGCGGTAAATCCTTGAAATTTTGGGTGGGAAATTTGGGAACAAAAACTGCTGCGGTTCTCAGAAAACCGAAAAGGTTAACAGAAAACCGCTGCGGTTCTCTGTTAACCGTTTCGGTATTCTGAGAACCGCAACGGTTAATACTATTTTTTTCCCCTTATTTTCAGCCTAAATCTCTTTTAAGCCCAAATCTCTTCTTCACTGCTCACCTGATCTTTGATCTATCATCCAATCAGCTGTCATCCCTCTCTCTCATCCAAATCTCTTTCTTCAATCGCTCCTCCTAATCCATCTCTCGCCGTCGCCGATCTCCTAATCTTCACGGCGCCACTCATCGCTTCTCTTCTCTTTCCTCACTCAATCCTCCTCTAGCACTCGTCTCGCACTCTTGGAATGAATTCGTGGCGGTTCTTGGCAACGAATCGCCACCAGATCAGGCGAAGCAACGAAATGCGAAGAATTCGTGGCGGTTCTACACTCGCTCACCGTCGCTCGTCGTCCTCTCTCAGCCTTCACTCGCTCACCGTCGCTTTCTTACACAAGGTCTGTCGCCGTCTCACACCTTCCTGTAATTTCATTTTTATTTTTGTTTTCTTGTAATTTAATTCATTTGTAATTTCATTTTTCGTTTTGATTTTCAATTAGATCTAGGGTTAATGTTTTTGTTAATACTGGATATTGAATGTTATGCATCTCTCTCTAGATTACAGGTCCGTATTCATCCACTACAATTTTGTTTTCTATCTAAAAAGTTCAGTTTCGTATCTACTCAAGTCAAGTTTCTTTCGAGGAAAGAAATTCAGGATTCCAAAGGTTTATTCAGGTTTCAAGACTTAAATTTTGCAGTTTGTTTACCATTAGAAGTTCAGTTTCGAATTTAGGACTAGTGTTTTTTGCAGTTGCTAATGCCTTTATTGTTGTTCTTTGTCAAGAAATGGTGCGCTCAGGCAACAACTTTACAAGGAAATTGAGGTAGAGTTTGAGATATGGCCCTCAGTTCTTTATCTATAGTTTATACTTGATAGTGTGGTATATACACATAATTTGATTGCTTTTTTTATTCATTTCTTACAGGTGGCAAGTGTGGATTCTTTTTAGGGAAGAGAAAAGGATTACATCATTTTATCTTGTGTCAGGAGTAATGAACACCAGGTTATCTTTCTGGATTGTTTATTGACGTTATTTGTGCTACTTTTTTTGGAGTTGTCTATATATATATATATATATATATATATATATATATATATATATATATATATATATATAGAAAATGTTGGAGTTTTCATTTGGATATTCTGGGGGAGGTGGCAAGTCTCCTGGTTGTTAGTTTGTCTGTATCGAGTGTATTGTATGGTTGTGTCACAATATCACTTGGCTCAATAGCTACACACCTGGTTCCTTGTGATGATCATATTGCCTTTTACTTGGCACATCCTTTCTTTGTATTGTAAGTTGGCCAATATATAATTACATATAGGTGCTCGTATTGAGATGTGCCCACTTGAACTATATTCGAGATCAAAATGTGATCCATAAAACTTTAGCACCGGATGTGTTAAGCTGTAAGCATTTTTTGCATGTATCTTAAGAATGATGGATAGTAACCTGGTTGATCTTCCCACCTTTGCTGGGCTTCCTTAAGTTGTTTCTTTTTGGTTCCCGACATCTCTTTGCAATGTTTTCTTAGACATTGTTCAAACTTAATTTTTTGTAGAAATAGATGAAAGAGCTTCACAACTAAGAATCTTGAGTCTCATACACTTTGCTAAAAGGTGACCATTAGATTTGGGACCTGAGACAGTAAATATGGGTTTCATGAGACAGTTCTTTGTTATGCATTGAGATCATTACACCAATATCACTTTTCGTGTCAAGAGACGAGTATCTTTGTCCCACATCAATGTTCTTATTTTCTACTGTGAGATGTTGATCAATGTCTGCATATATTAATTTAACCTATTCACTTTGTTTATCATGATGCTTTGGTTTTCCTTCATTCAATTGTGATATATGTTCATTTATTTCGATAGCTACATAAAATATCTAATACATCATTTATATTCTTTTTGTCTTTTTTAATCCTTGTGTTTGTTGAATGACTAATCTTTATATGGTGTGAAGGGTGTATCTGTTTTTTTTTTGTTTTAAATAATCAGGATTTTGGTTTGGCATTCGTTTGCTTGTGAAACGTTTTGTACTTAAGATCAAGAAAAGGAGGGATTTGTAACTTTTTAATTGCTTACGGATGTTGAATTGTTGAAGATATAGTGGCTTGTCCATTGTTTTGAAACTTTTGTTGTATCTTGATGTTTGCTGTCAATTGATATGTTGTGTTCAGGGTATTGGATTCCTCAATGATCCTCGTAGGCTCAATGTTGCACTGACACGTACCCGTTATGGTACTGTTATCTTGGGGAATCCTAAAGTTCTGAGCAAGCACCATCTCAGCAGTATGCCATCCCCTCTCGAGGTGCCGTACGTGGTCTTGTTGGAGCAGTTCCTCAAGTCCCTCATCCTGGTAGCCGCGGTTTTGGTGCTGGCCGTGGCAGTTCTACTCCCATTGGAAGTCATTTACAACACCAACAAGGCTCACAACAACCTATTGGAAGTCTTAGGCCTAGTTTCAACTTTCCACTGGAAAGTCCCAATGGCCAACCTTCTGTTGGTGGTCCATTGTCACAACCTGGTTTTGTTTCTAATGTTAGTAATTTTGTATGATTTTTTATTTATTTATTGTTTTTTCCTGTTGATTTGAATGTTTGTTATGTTGAGTGGTGTTGGTTATGCTGAATGTCAGATGCCTGTTCAAGGACCTAGCCAATCTTTCCGTGATGGGTTCTCAATGAGTGGAATGTCACAGGTAATTTGATTTGCTCTATTCAAGAGAGGTCCACACCTTCATGTGGCTACCCTTTTAACTTTGTTTGATACTAATACATGTGAACAATTTTTTTAGGACTTCTTGGGTGGTGATTTTAAGAGTCAGGGTTCACATGTTCCTTATAATATTGCGGAGTTCTCAACACAGGTATGATAATTGAACTATTGCTGTTTATAGTAGTTCTTGTACTGTGCCTCAGGTTTTACTGTTTATGGCTTGTTGTATGGCTTATTGTCTGAATTTTCATGGTAAACTTGCTATAGAATGTCTCCTATGCAATGTGTGCTTTCACATATAATCTGACAAGTTTGATGCCTAATATGTTTGTTTTTTTCAATTGTTCTAGTGCTGGATAAAAATTCAGATCCTTTTGTTGATGCAAATGCTGAGAACTCTGATGCTGGATAAAAATATTATGTGCACATCCGTGTACAACAAAGGAATGGTAGAAAGAGCCTGACAACAGTACAGGGATTGAAGAAAGTATTTAGCTATAACACAGAGCAAAGCTCCTGATGGAAAATGCAGACTTAGCCATGTAATATATGCATACTTAGCTAGATTATAGTTGTTAATATTCATATGTATCTAATTATTTATACTTATGCTTCAATTGAGCATTAAATGCATAATAAAATGATTATTGATGATATATATTATTGATTTTCTATTTATTAATAATGAAAAAATGCAAAAAAAATTTTTTTTTTTTGGTTTTTGGGGTGGTTAATCGCTGCGGTTTTGACCCAAAACCGCAGCAGTTAATTATTTACCGCTGCGGTTTTGGGTCAGAATCGCAGCAGTTAATAGTTTAACCGCAGCGGTAAATTATTAACTGATGCGGTTCGGAACCGCAACAGCTAAAATTTGGCTACCGCTGCTAGTCCAACCGTTGCGGCCAAAAACCGCAGTGGTAAGTCCGGTTTTGACCGCAGCAGTTGAACTTTATTCCACTAGTGCATTGTTCCACATCAGCAGTATATATATATATATATATATATTTGGGCTCTGGTGAGAATAATATGGATATGTGAGAATACCTAGTTATATGAGAATAACCCTCTGCCCTTGGATCACTCAAATCAAACGGCTCACAATTAGCGTGTCATTAATCTCAAAAAAAATTCATGCTTCCTCGACATACAGTAGCTCCACCTACTGTAGCAAAAACCCACAATTTCGTCCTCCATTGAAGCTCAATCAAATTCCAAGTAGCTCCACCTACTATAGCAATTTAGCGATTTCGTCCTCAATAAGCTCGGACAAGATCCAAAGTTCTCCATTGAAGCTCGAAGAATATTCAAAGTGGTATTTTTTCCGATTTTTTAGACTCTATTTTTCAGTTATATCTCGGATTTTAGGGTTTCATTTTCATAATTTGATGTTGTTACTTTGAAATTCAGCTATGGAAAATGTGATTCTCATTTTGCCTTTTTGCTGTAGTAGTTTCGTTTTATTTTATTTTGGATTTAGAAATTTGTAAGGTAAGAGTTGAAGTGCTCTAAACTTCCATCTTTGTTGCGTAATATGGCGTTTATGTGTTTTGGCTTGACTCCATGTTTAACTGATTCTAAGACTAAGCATTTATAATGGCTGATGTACTTCTAAGCTAGTGGTGATGTACATTTAAGCCATTGGTGATGTTTTTATAAGCCACCATTAGTTATCATTTGATAATGAGTCATGGATAACTGATGAGTATCTTGAGATTATTGATAATGTAAATATAGATTATATTTACAATATTCTAATAAGTAGCTTGAGATTATTGATAAGGTAAAAAGGGTTATCTAAGTTGGAAGTTCCGATAGTCATATTGAGATAAAAATGAAAGAGTTGACAAGAACTAGTTTGATGCTGCATTCTTTTTGCTGATTGTGAGACTCCAGATGGCTTAACCAGGAGCAAAAAAATGGGCATACTGTTCTAGGCTTCTAGCTGTTGTGTCTCTTGTAATAGTGGGAAAAGGCTAAACCCTGAATTTGGAGTGCTCTTTTTTTGAATAAGTTTTGCAGCCCAAGAATATGTTGCCTATGAGTAAACTTTGTGAGCTTATTATGTTGTTATTTGCAGCAACTTGATAGAGAGCACTGGAAGAGTTTTTGAAGTAGATACACAAATATTGATGCCACTGTTCATGAGATAAGATCCGGATATGGATAAGAATTTCTTAATTTTGTGATGCAAGTAGGCTTTATTTATATGACGTTGGCCTCAAGTCCTTTCTAATTGCTCTAAGTAAAAAAATTATTGCTCCTCTTCAGTCAAGTTTCTAATTGGGTCTTGGTGCCATTTTTGCAATTCAAATCCTTTCTAACCTTTCTTGAAATGGTCAGAATAACATGCTAGGTCACTTCCCTTAGAATCTTATTAATGGATGTAAGTTTGATAAGCAGATCACTATTGAAAAGTGCTGTTGCACATCTCTTATGCAACTGTTATTTTTTGTTTTTCCTTCTTAAAGAATTCAGGTGGACTATAATAACTCTAGCTACCAATATACTTTAAGTGACTAGAATAACTTAAATCAGTGTATAATTAACCAATTCAGATCTGCTGCCAATGATATATAATTTTTCTATGAGTTAACTGTTGGTGTTCTATAATCTCGCATTTGGCTTCTTTTGGTACACAAGTTCTCCCTATGATATAGTAACACAAAAGAGAATTTACAGCAGTTCGGTCACTTCTAGTGTTTCGTTCATTCCTCTTTCTCTCTCTTCGACACTAACTTCAGCTGGTTTTACTACTTCTCAACTATGGTTTGGTGATTTTGGATGAAATCAGTTACAAGCAGCAATTTCCAATTTCTGTATATTATCTACTCTTGCTTCCAATCTCATCAAAAATGGATCGTGATTTTGAATGAAACCAGCAGAGTCGTGATTTGATTTCATTGATTTCTGGATTTTATCTGCTCTTGCTATTCAATTTCGTCTTTAAATCTTGGTATCTTAATGCCATCTTCAGCTTGATTTGAGGCTCAAGGAGAAAACAGAGGTTAGGTTTTCTTAATTTGTTTTGAGATATTAATCATCTTATTATGTTAAATTTACTGAATATCAAAGTGGAATTTTGGTATTATTTGGGATGAATTTGACAATATGTGTTTGCTTGTATCAATATTAATCATGGATGAATTTTGTGTGTTTTCCATTAGTTTTTTCTTACTTTCATCAATTAAGCAGTGAGCTAGTTAGATATTAGGTTATCATTTTCATAATATTCCTATTATTTTGTATTTAACTTTGATTTTGGTATTATTTTTTGGATTTTGGTATCATTAGCTGTTAAGCTAGTGATATTGTTCATCTTGTTTTTTTTTTTTTTTGTTATATTTTTCTGCTTGAACTACCATATATGTCATAAGCTCTGTGATGTATTACTATGAGATTTAATGTACATGTAGTGTACCGTTGATGTACATGTAGTAGAATATTGATGTACTTTCTATTTCACTTTGTCAATGTGGTTGTTACCCCAATCAACAGCATATTTGATGGACTTGCATAGGCGTTTTGTGTCCCCGAGCCAAGAAGAGTAATGGAATCACAAGATATAATGTATTTCTCAACCATCCATTGCCCTCCACATAAATCTTGTATCTGCAATAGGTTGATCAGTCAAATGTATGCCTAGTAATGGGAGAAACGTACATGAAGTATTTTTATGAGATTTGATGTACCTGTATTGTGCCGGTGATGTACATGTAGTAGATTTCTGATGCACTTTCTATTTCACTTGTTGTATATTGGTTATAAGTTGATATAATTTGTTTATATGATTTTCGTTCTTTCACCAGGTTTGATTTTGTATATCCTATTTCTATGGAGGAAGTTAAAGGCAAAACCTTTGAGCGCCAAGTATTGTTATGAGATCTTGAAAGATGACTCCAACGTGGTCAAACAAGTTATGCGGAAGAATGCTAAGGCGATGAAATGAGCAAGCGACTTGGAAGAATTTGTATTTCAGAGAAATTTGCCATATATTTTGTAAAGAAAGAAAGAGATGTAGATTTTTACAAGTTTAGAACCTATAGATTATATGACATTGAGAATTTCATGTGTATATAAGCCTTTTTTGAGAACTTTAGTTGTGTATGAAGTGCCATCATACAGTTTGGTCGACGTGAGACATATATGCTTTTCATGCTTATAGTATGAATGATGATTCTAGACTAATTCATCATGTCCTAGTAGTTATGTACTTTCAATCAGTGATGTACTTTGAAGCCATCGGCGATGGTAGTTATTGTTTTGATGCTTTTATCCATTCTGATCAGATTGATTCAGCTCTTGATGTTCTTGATCAGATGGAAGACTTAGGAGCTACCTTGAACCCGCAGATGTATAATTATGTTGTTATTGTTTTGGCTAAAAAAAAAAAGCTCAGTTTAGCTTTGACTATGTTGAACAGACTACTAGAAATCTACAGTGGTTGTGGAGCTCCTGATCTCTGTGAGCTTGTTGCCTGCAATGAATTGCTTGTTTCTCTTCGAAGAGCTGAAATAAGGAAGAGTTTAAGAGAGTATTTTCCAGTTTAAGGGATAAGAAAATTGCCTTGGGTGTTGGGGTTATAATATATGTATTCATTCATTTGGGTGTTGGGGCGACCTTGAATCAAGTGATGGTGCTTGTGATGGTCCAGATTTGTGTACGTATAACAGACTCAGATGATGAATGCCCTAGTTTTGACACTGACATAAAACCCAATAATACATTTTTTACCCAATCGATGACTAAATGTTGGCCTGTTTAAGGATATACACGTTCAAACAACCACATAATTGATTCTTTAAGCCATAATATTGAGGAGAAAGCACAAAATTCAGCAAGTCAGAGATTTAGCATGCTATCTTTGTTTCTTATGTTATGTAATATCCAATATTTCATGACAAAACCTTTCTCCAAGGCTTCGCACACGTAAAGCTACTGTTCGTTGGACTCGAAGTTTTCATCGATCTCATGTTCTTGATCTTCATTATAAACCTGAAAGGCTCCTGATTTTACAAAAGAAGGGTAATGCAATAGTTGTGTATAAAATATGAACATTGAACACTATACTATAATCTATAACTTAAAGATATTATCAGAATATAAACCAAAGGTATGTTCGTAAGCCATTATTTATTTCAATTTTCAAGTATCTTGCAAAATAATTAAATAGACAAAAATAATACCAAAGCAATTGCGTTCCTATTACATCTTAACACTAGCACAAAAGCTAAAGATAAAAGTTCTTAAGATCACGTGATTACATCGCAACTTAACAAGGTATTAGTTTCTCCAAGTAAGTTGACAAGTCGATCAAAGAGTGATTTCACAAAGTTTCTTCAGCTCCCCTTGTTTTGTCGACCACTACTTCCCGTAAATAAACAAGCATAAAAAGGTTCGATCGTCAAGTTAGTTAATTAATGTACCTACAAAAGCGACTTTGATGCACATGGAGGGCATTCTCAATGAACAAGAAGAGTTGTAGTATATTACAATTCAAAGGCAAACTATTGTCAGTTAAGATAAAATATCATATATTCACCATTTCTCAACCTCGCAAAGATTTAATAGCAAAAGAAAAGACATTTACTACTCGATCATAATAACAATAACTGAAAGTTATTTGCAAAGCATGCGTATGTGAATTACTCTATGCTCTCTTAATTGACTTTTTTCTTTCTTATTTGAAGGAATTTGATTTGAATTAGGCATATATGATGAAAATTGCCAGGTCACATATGGGTCTGTGATCAAATTGATGCATGATAAAACGAAATTTAGGCTCCACTCACATGATGTGCCTTATGGCACGGGAAGTGGCCAGCAATCAGTTACAGGCTTTCCTAATGTTGACGATTCCGATAGCTATTGGGTAAGTGAAACTCTAGGCTAACCCCATTTATCTTACTTTTACTCTTTCTCTAATGTCTAATAATATGCCTGCCTAATAAATAGGTTGTACACCCTGTTGTTGACACATCCGTCAAGCAAGGGGACACCATCCAAAGTGGGACTATTATCCGCTTGCAACACATGAAGACCCGTAAATGGTTACACAGTCACCTCCACGCATCCCCTATCTCTGGCAACTTAGAGGTATGTCTGCTCTCTTTTCTATTCTATCATACCCATTACCCAATGCCAATCTTATTTCTACTTTCTAAACCCCCAATAATCCCACCGATATCTGTCTTTAGGTAAGCTGTTATGGAGGAGACACGCAATCTGATTCTGGAGATAACTGGAAGTGAGACTCCCCATTCGTTTTTTTATTCTGAACCCATCCTAATTCCTACTTGTGTAAGTTTTTCCTCATTTCCTGCCTCCAAATCTGTCTTGCTAGGCTTTAAATCGAGGGTAAGGCCAACATCTGGAGGCAAATATGATGACTTTTTGCATAAGAGTTTGAGTTAAGTTGCTTAATTGGGTATTTGAAATATCTTATAAAAATGATGTATATATATATGATATTTAATGTACATGTAGTATATAGGTGATGTATATGTAGTATAGCTCTTAGTCCCCCATATTAATACAGAATACCATCAAACTCCTAAGGACAAAAACTTGTAAGAGATGATGAGAAACCAAGAAGCGATAATATACAAGGATTGCAACAAACACTCAAAAAACAGGAAAGAACCAATATTATGACAATTAATTGTCATGCAGACTTACGATCCCAGCTATTTGTCTATGCTGCTATGTTTCCAACATAGATTAATGTCTTGAGATTTAATGTACTTGTAGTGTAGCATTGATGTACATGTAGTAAACATATGATGAACATGTCCAAAGTCATCTGACAAGAACTACTACATTATGAAGAGTAATGCTCTTACATCTTGTTATTTTATTGGCGGACTGCGTGATTAGTTGTTTCCCAATTTATATTCCAAAATTTCTATTTTACAAGATGATCCATTCGCATCACATTTAGTTCCCCTTATATAACTAAAAGGAGTTAGCTTGTTGTCTGCAATCAGCAACTTTTTAGATAACAATGGAATTTTGCATATATAAGTAAAATAAAATCTAGTCCCATTTCTCACAATCTGCAATTAGCTATCAGAAGCTAATCCTATAACAAATTCAAACTACATCAAATTATTTTATACACACTCTTATTCCTCGAGAAGCTGCCTCATTAAGTAAAGTAGTGAGCTAATTTTTCACCAAAATGAGCAAATTGAACTTCACAACTTTCCAATTAGTACTATATCTTATTAGTACTACTCAAATGAACAACCAAATTTCGCAAAATTTTTGCATTTTTCTCAATCACACCACGTACGAATAAAAAAAAATTCCTTCAGAACTTAAGTTTACCAGATACTCATTTCACATCTCCTCAGATCAAATGTAGAAAAAAAGATGGGGAGTACCTAAAATTGCGATAGAATTCACCAGGAACAAAAGATACAAAATCAAACCTAAAATTAAGCAAATTACTCAAAACAGAGAGAGCAAAAGAAGTATATGAACAGAAATTCCAGTAACATTCCATCACCATCATGTATAAAAGACCTAATTTTTGATTAAAAGATGTGATAAACATAGCTTATAATTAGGGAATCCATGAATTAAGAATAGAATGCAAGTACATCAATTTCAAAAAAAATCGAATTCCATGAATAAGGTTTATACTTCGTACCTGATGATGATTACTTGATTGATGAATTTCGATCAGGATAGAAAAGATCAGATTTCTATTTGTAATCAATCGTAGATGATGAGAGGTATGAATTTTCGATTTTTTCCTGACTGAAGAGCACTGTTCACGCTTTAAGTTGCCGCTAAAAGACTTCGGTTTTGCTCTTTGTGCTTTGGGCAAATCGCAGCCTTAGTTTTTTTTTAATCCAACGGATGTAGTTTATTCTCATATATTAATCTATTCTCACATAACTCTTCATTCTCACCGGATCCCGACTCTATATAGATATATATAATGGATGACATTAAATACGATATCTTTTATATTTTTTTATATTTGTATTTTAGGCAGTTTATATTTTATGAATTAGGCAGTTTATATTTTACGAAAATGTTATGGATAACTTGTAAAATTATATCTATTATATTGAAATTAATTAATGTATTCATTATTTATGATTTACGAACTTGTATAGCATAGTATAATACATGACATTATACTGTGTAATATACGATTTTTTCTCACGATATAAATAACAAAATTAAACCTTATAATATATGAAATTAGGCTTTATTATATATGAAATTATACCTTATGATATACGAAATTATACTTTCTACAAACTTGGCACATGTTTATTTATAATAATGTTACTTGCCGTCCATATCTCTATACCTTTTTTTTTTCTTTTTTGTCCCCCCTCCCCCCTCTCCTCTCCCTTTGTCCTTCCCCCACTGACGCCACCGACCCCCGTGCTGCTTCCCCCCATTGCCGTCGCCCACCCCCTGCGCAGATTTCCCCTACCCTTTCTTCTTCTTCTTCTTCTTCTTCTTCTTCTTCTCTTTCTCCCTCCCCTGTAATGAGTTTTGAATATTCTTTTTTTTTTTTTACTGTTATTCCTCGATACGAAATAGTATAATTTATTCATAAGTTATTCCTGGAAACGGAATAGTATAATTTAATATATATAATTTTGGAAGTTACTATAACTGAGTATAAACTGCCAAAAATACATAAACTTAAAATGAGGAAGATTTATCCATAAATGTATTAACATAAATAAACTACTGCTGATGTAGAGGAATTTGTGGCTGTCATTTCTTCATTACGGTAGCCTTTTTTGAGGAAAGCTACTGTTAAATTTTCAAATCTATTAAGGACCAGGGTTTGAAAAACCCTAGCAAGTTTATGATGTCATTATAATGCTTTATATAATTTTCGGCATGTTTGATTGTTAGTTGCTTATGCTGGATTTGAGACAGTATTCCAGACCTTTTTATAATTTATAAATGTTTTCTAATTGCATTTGTTTTTCTATAATTCGGGTAAGATACGATGGCCCTCTCGAATGGGTATAAAATTTAACATGTTAGGTTTCATTATTAAATTATGGAAGAGAACTATTATGATGATGAAATTCTGATTTTCACTCTTCAATCTGGGTTTGGAGACGTTAGTTACGGAAAGTAGTCAGGTGTTATTATGATGTCCAAAACCATAGTGACATTGGTTGGAAGATCCATGAACAAAATAGGATTAAAAGTCTTGAACTAGGGAACCAGTTTAGGGAAAATTAGAAACTTCAAATCCAACCATTCTAAAATCGTTCTTATCAATTAAAATTAGGGGTGTCAGAAACAGATCTGACCGCTGGGTCAACCTGATTCTGACCTAGCTTGAACCTGGTTCGACCTGTGAGGGTCAGTCCTCAGACCTGACCGAAACCTGACCTGGGATTACCCAGACCTGACCGGCATCTGGCAAGAATATATCCTGACCTGACCACACAGACCTGCATTCAAACCAGAACCCGACTGTACTCAACCAGATATTACTAAAATTCAATTTTTTTTTATATCTACAAAATCATTAAATATATTAATTTATAAAATTGCTTACATTTAATAATTAATTAAATAAAAAATTAAATTACATTTAATTTAATGGTTAAACTTTGAATATCATGTACTTGTTTATATTTTTATTTTCATTTATTTTTGAATTATTTGTGTACATTGCTCTCTTGTTTTGATTTGACATCTATTGATGTATATCATATTATCATACATGCTATAACTCAAAAGTAGGGGTTAGTATGGGGTGTTAACGAGCCGAACCGAGACCGAACATGTCCAAGCTCGGCTCAGCTCGAGAATGGATAAGATAGAGCTCGGCTAGAGCTCGAAGCTCGTCAAGCTCAGGAATTTAAGGCTCGGCTCGAGCTCGAAATGAACTAAGCTGAACTCGGCTCGAGCTTGAAATGAACTAAGCCGAACTCGGCTCGAGGCTTAGCTCGTGGAATTAAAATTTTAAAAATTAAAAGAATGTTCAACTTAACATTAACAACTAGTTTAGATATAGCCCAATGTCTTGGTAAACTCTTATTAAGTGTGGATGCCAAGCTAATTTTCATTAAACATGGCAAAGCCCAACAATCATACATTTTTTCTCCTATCTATACATGCCCTTTTAATACAAAAGATCCCTTATTACTCTTGCTTCCTCCCCAATGTGGGACTTTAAAAGTCCCAACTCCCAACAAAGGAGCCCGCTGTTGGCTCTACAGCTAGAACCAGGAAGAGATGGGTGAATATGTAGATTGTATCATGCCCCTTTTATATTTGCAAATATGATTTTTGCTTTTGCTGAGCGATGTGGGATTTATACCTTACTGAAATAATTCACACACTATGCGCTGTAGGTGTATTGTAATGTGATGGCTGGAAGTGTAAATGTAATCATGTAAGTTTGCTGGCAGTGTTCATGAAAGTAATGGAATTATAGTAAAAGATTTAATTTTATCCTAATCCAAGTCTTTGGGCCATGCATTTTAGTAATTGTCCAACATTATTAAACAAGACAAATAAAAGAAAAATTATAATTATCTTAAAGGATTATAAGATTATATAGGGAAAACAAGGTCGGTGTTTACTTTATCTATCGATGTGGGACATTACTTTTTTACATTAAGCCTATCTAAAATGTTTTCGAGCTTGTTCACGAACTTTCGAGACGAACTTTCGAGCCGAACTCAATGAGGCTCAGGCTCGGCTCGTTAGTTAGAATGGTTCCAATATTATTATATCGTACTAACATATATAGTCACATATACATACAAAGTTAAGAGAAGACTATAAATTCTATACTAGTATTAAACTATAGTATAACAAAAAACAATTAACTTAAATAATCTTATAACTTATAAAGATAATGGAGTGTTATGGTTGTTAATCTAATAATCTTATACTAGTATTAAACTATATGGTTGTTAACTAGTAAGTACTTGTTAACTATTTTACTTAACTTATGGTTGTTACTTGGTAACAGTTAACTTATTTTAATAAGTTATGGTTAGCTTTTATAGGGGATAATGATTTGGGGGTATAATTTATTATTATTATTATTGTGCAACATATGAACCCTCGTTATAATCACTTAGGCCTCATATGAACCGTCGTTGTAAACATATGAGTGTACGATTGTCATTTGTTATAATATTATAACATATTAAAAGTCGTTATACTAATTTATAATCAACAGAGTATTAGATTGGTTTTACAATTATTTTGATATCAACCTTATATTAAAATGATTCAACATATTAATATTTATATTGTTATTGTTAGTATTCCTGTTCTTATTTGTATTACTATTGCTATTGTTAGCCTTGTTACTATTACTATTATTATTTGTATTTTTACCTATTATCCTTGTCGCTTTATGTTTATTAGTATTATTATTCTCATTACCATCATAACTATTTACAAACTTATATATCAATCATAATGCTTATAATAATAAATCATTTATATAAAGTTTGGAATTGATCGTCTACTCGTTATTATTGTCGTTGGTTATAATATATAATATCAAAACATATGAAGAGTCGTTGTACTCCTTTACTCATTAGAGTGGTTTTACGCAGTTGATTATTCGAAATAAGAATTGAGTAAGAGAATACACTAAACATCACGGTAATCAATATAGTGTTTTTATTGGTTTTTCGTTGTCATCCATATATTTATCGCACACACACACATATGTATATATATGTCGATCTTAATATTTTTATTAATATGATTCGTTTACAAAATCCATAAAAAAATCAAGATGGCCCGATCAGGAGTTACCCGAAGTTGAGTTGGCGTTCAATAGCGAATGGACCCGATGTTTCACAATGATCGAACTAAGGTCATTACTAATTCAACCCGAGTACATTTGACTTAACTCAACCGTACATGAAACCTAAATACGACCTGCGCAAACCCGGCAAAAAAAAATGTCAACGGGCGATCATATCCGGGAATGGATCGACTTATAAATGGAACGCTCAAACCTGTCCGGCACCCGGGGATCCAATGATTCAAATGTGTTCGACCCATTTGAACAAAACCTGACCAATCATGACCTGGGGCACTGACAATCAGAATCCTGACCTGTCCGGGTCTGACCTGGTTCACCGTGGGTATACCCAGAACCTGTTTGAGAACCTGTTTTGACACCCCTAATTAAAATACGAGATTACTTGAATACATGACAATCCATTCAAAAAAAAAATAATACACCAAAGCACCATAACTTAGCTTTAATTTTATACGTAATCCCACAACAAAGGAGATTGGGTTGCAATTAAGGAAGTAATTTAGGCACAATGATTGATAAATTACGGAGTACTCCCTCCGTCCAAAATATAGTTCCCATTTCCCTTTTTTCACGGTAATTTATGCAAGTAGAATCTAAGAGGGATAGTAAAGATTTTTTGTTTATTTAAATAAATGTTGTATGGGAAAAGATGATTTTAGGAGAGAGAATGGAGAATAATTGGTGAAAGAGCATTAATTGTAACACTTGGGTTGAATAAACAAAGCAAAAAACAAAATTCAAGAAGCAAATAAATGATGAGACACGGTTTTTCTAGACAAATTACGAAAAAATGTGGAATTAAATATGGAAATGGGAACTATATTTTGGAACACCCAAAATAGAAATGGATACTATATTTTGGGACGGAGGAAGTAGTAGCTAGAACAAAAGGACAGCAACATATACAACTACTCCATCTTTATTAATATTGGCATTATGTGAACGACATCAACGAGGTTATAGCCACCTTTAACTTCCTTCAGGCTACTGCCCTACATACACCTTAAAAATCGTCAAGGAATAAGCCCTTTCAATATATTGCGTTGCATGCTTATGTTTGAATAATAAATATTTTAGTCTTTGGAATCCTTGGATGAATCAGAAATCATCTTCTGAATCATTTCACTTGTCTCTGCCTCAGACATTCGGTCTTCCTCATTCTTGGACTTGGAATAATTATCAAAAAATTCCTTGTTCTCTTTCTCTAGTTCATTCCATACTGCGTGAAAATTAAGCAAGCTTAAAAAACATGCATGGATTTTGATTGAAAGGATAATATTTTGTTAAGCTTTCATAGTGTCATATCATATCAAATACTCTTAGTCAATCAAGGCAAGATATAACTACATCTACCCACTGGGTGAACTATTTACTTCTAATAGATCATTAGAAAATAATTGTTAATGTTGAGTTAGATTTCACCTTATATTAAATTCTATTAGTAGTCGGTGAATTACCCATTGGACCAACCAAATTTTATCCGTTATACTTCCTCCGTTCTGTTTTAAATGAAACATTGGGTGGAATGACACTATTCATTGATCAATTTTGACTCTAATTTATCGCCATTATATAAAGAAAAACATAGTCAAGTGGGATCTTGTTAGATTCGTCTCGATGCATACTATCAAATTATAACGTTTTTATATTTTTTATGTGTGTACAACTAAAGATATTAATAATTAAAGAACCGCGTTGAGTTGCATGAAAAGGCAAACGTTTCATTTAATTTAGAACGGAGGAAGTATTAAATTAGCTCTAAAAGTCTGAAAAAAGTGTTCTATACCTAGAAATATTTAATTGGTGCTACAAAAGCTCCCCAAGGAAGAAATCGCCAGCTCAGCCACTTACACACAATTTGGTATCCCATGTACTTCTAGATACAGACCATGTTTCTCGAAACTTTGCTTTGACAAATATCTTTTACAATATGGAAAATAAAATTATAAATTCGGTTTGTTCAATTTATCATATTTGTAGTCCTTGTAAGAAAAGATATATTTAAATAACATTTAATAACTTTAGATCATAAGTTCACTAATAAGGTCTAATAAACAAAAATAAGGTTCAATAAATTCAAATAAGTAAAAATAAGGTTTGCAACTTTTTGATAATTAAACAATGATTAGGTTTAGAGAATAATAATGAGCAAAATAATGTTATTATAAACAACAACAACGACAATGAGCAAAATAATGTTATTAACAACTACAACAACAACAACAACCACCACAACAACAACAACAGTTAAATAAGGTATAATAAAGTTAGATAAGTACATCTAGTTCATACTCCCTCTGTTTTTTTTATCCTTCTCACTTTTCCTGTGCACGTCTTCCAATGCATATATTTGAACTTAAATATCTTTCATTATATATTAGTAAAAATTGTAATAATCGAATATTAATAAAAACTAATTGAGACGAATCAAACAAGACCCCACATGATTATATTTTCTCTTATAAATTGTAAAAAGTTGAGAAGATTCTCTCTAGGTATGAATAGTGTCAAGATTTCAAGTGAGAAAGATAAAAAAAAAAACAGAGGGAATATGTTTTAATAAGTTCACACATGATCTAATAAATTTAGATAAGTCCAGATTAGTTCTGATAAGTAAAAATCAGTTGAAAAATACAAACCCTTTATACTATTAATTTTATCTTAAAATATTCTTTCATTTCTAATGTTATATTCTTATCAAAGTTCGATCTTTAATATGCATGCTCATAATAAGAAACACAAAGAGTATGTAAGATGTTAAATCACTAGCTTGTGGAAGCTATCCAAGTGAATATTAAGAAAGTTTTGTCAAAATAGATATCAGTTTTTATATGTGAAACCACCTCTTATTACAAAAATACTTAGCAAGAAATCACTTATTATGATTTTTTTTCTTATGAGATGAAACCTGTTGTCGAATTTCGAATATTTATTTCTATTTTTAGACGTTGACTTACATGCACCTCATATGACCAACTTGACTCCTCCATCCCATGTATAATTTTTTACTTCTTGTAGACACAAAATTTATATAAGAGGAGAAGGACATTGATACATACAGACCACCAACTGGATAAAAAAATTATCCACTAGATTTAATACACAATAAGTTAAAATTAATGAGATGTATCCCATGATGGGTAGATTACTTACTAAATAAATAAAAAATCAAGAGGAGAAATTTATATATAATGAGGTGAGAGTACGTGTTTATCCTATTTTGATGAAGATATAGAGCATGGGAAAAAGAGCGTGTGTGGTAAAACCTTTCGAAATATTATATATTTGCTGCCAAAGATAGGAATGTAAAGTTAGGGTTTCTATGAAATGGACTATCAACAAAAAAAGATTAGGTGATCACATCGTGGAATGATTGCAATAATTATAATTAGGAAAATTGGCTACGAATAATATGAACTTTCACCTAGTTATATGTGCAAAATTATAAAAAGTGAACTATTTTCTATAGATAATATGAAATTTACTATTAGTTTTGCAAGATAATATGGGGTTCATTAAATAGGTACATTATGCAGATTATATTGACTTTATAAAATAAAAATAGAATATGTAAATCATATACGTCAACTTATTCAAATACTTGTAAAGTTTAATAATAGCTTTAATTTTTCTAAAAAGTTTTCGACAGTATATTGTTAGAATATTAGTTGGTAATCCTCATATTGTTTTGTACGATTAAGAGTAAAGTTTGTATTTATCATATACTCCCTCCGGTCTTTATTAGCTTACCCCTTTCTTTTGCACAGAGTTTTAGGAGGAATAGTATTGTGGGGCATACTAAGAGAGAGAAAAGATTAATTTATACTAAAGTTGAATGTATGTGTGATGGAAAGTTAGTGGACCCATTCCAAAAATAGCAAAAAAAAAAAAAGGGTAAACTAATAAGGGACACCCTTAAAAGGAATAGGGGTAAACTAATAAAGACCGGAGGGAGTACATTAAATAGGTCAGTTTTAATCATTTTACACATATGAGTGAAAGTTCATACTACCTCTATTTCTTCTTAACATACACAATTTGATTTTCATGTTTGCAAATTCTTCATTATTATCAATTATGAAATAATATTTCCGTCCCACGAAGAACTACTCAGTTACTATTCATGTGGTCAAACTAACAAACTTTGACCGTGGTATGTAATTTATGCATATTACAAATAAAAACATGTGAGATGTTGATTTCATCTAAACGTGTATAAAGTTATTACGATTTCATATTTTCTATTAATACTTGAT
The DNA here is from genome assembly GCA_947646795.1 of Beta lomatogona. NCBI lineage: Eukaryota > Viridiplantae > Streptophyta > Magnoliopsida > Caryophyllales > Amaranthaceae > Beta > Beta lomatogona. The sequence goes on from CANSNZ010000270.1 coordinate 1,361,594, forward strand.
TGAAGATACTAATGGTCAAAGTTGTACACTAGAGATCATGTTAGAGGCAAGTGATAGTTCTTCATGGAATAGAGACAATAGTAAAAAGTGGAATAGTTGATACTTTAAAGACATATGTTTGAGATGAATCTATCAAAATCTCTCATGACTATATTTTTATTGTATGCATAAACCACGAATGATTGATAAAATGAAGTATTTGAGTAGTGTCAAAGTACAAATTGCAAAGAATAAAAGAAGTAGAGAGAGTATGTATCGATCATCATCATTGTTACTCCCTCCGTTTGTTTTTGTTCGTCACTCTTTCCATTTTGGGACGTGTTTTTTTTTGTTCTACCCTGTTTTACTTTTTCCTTTACAAAACACACCGATGTGACTTCTTTGGCCCTACCATTAACCTTCTACCTTGACATGTGTGAATGAATATAAGAAAGAAGGGTGAAAAAATAAATAAAAAGGGAATTATTATTATTACAAGTGACAATTAAGTTCAAGTTCAATATAATTAACTATAGCTATTATACTCTTATTAATTATTTTAAAAAGTCTGAATTAATATTTTTTTTTGCAAATTTGAATTAAGTTTATGCCTTTATTTGAGCTAAACTTATTTGTATTAAACGAAATCTGAAGCCTTGAACTTATGTGTAGTGAACATAATCCGCTCCTCCCACCACTTCCATCAGGTATGATATACCCTTTTAATGCAGGTTGTTTCTCTCTACAAAGCTCCAGTGTCTTCGCCTTTGTCGCTATCATGGACAAGCGATTATCACAACCATTGAACAACGAATACCTCCATAGCAAGCAGTTTTATACCAGCTTAGGTGTTTTTACCTTATATGGTTTGTAGAGCTTGTGAAGCTCAGTTTAGTGTGTGATTAGTTTCAATTTTTCGTTTATGTGGTCTTTCCTTTGGTTGTAATTCCGGTTTTAATTAATGCAAATTTTCTTGATGTAAAAAAACAAAAAAAGATTTTAGTGAAGAATATTGGAGTAATAAATCAGTTAAAAAGAATAAAACGAAAAAAGAAAGAAAAACACCAAAGTTGAAATTGGAAAAAAAAACACTAAACGATATAATGAGTGAAATAACTCGCTAACTTATAAATTTAATTTAAGCTCTATTTCCTCCTTGTAATACAGCATCAATAACTTATCTCCGACCCAAATGAAGCTATCGAAGTCGAGAGTAAGAAATTCTATATATTATAATAGTAGGCTAAACCTTATTAGACCTAACAACAAAGACCTAGCTGTTGTCATGAGGAGACAAAAAGAAATATATAGTACAAAGAGATAAAAAAGATCATCATAGCATAACAAAAACAAAAGTTGAAAAAGGAAGAAGTTTTTACACCATACAATAGTTACCCAAAAAACGGCCATGCATGCAGAAGAACAAGAAAAGAGATAAAGGAAAACGAACCAGTGGAGGTAATGACAGGTTTGATGTCAGCATGTTTTGACAAGGCCTCCATGCACTCTTCTTTTGTCATGTGGAATATCAAGCATTTTTCTATCAAGTGTTGCACCTGCACACATCAACAAAAAGTTTAATTTACTCCATCATCACCAGTTATACGGAGACTGATACATCCAACCATAAAAAAAACTACTTCAAGTGTACTTTTTTATAATTATGTTATGGCACACATCAGGATTATTTTTTATAATAAGAGTATTACATAAAGTAAAAAAAAGTAACAAAAAAAAGTTGAGATCCATTTCAACCATATCTGTGATTGAGTTATTATGAGTCGTGACTAATTATTAGTTAGATCACGGAAAAAATATAGAAAAACTAAGGATCAAGTTTATGTGATATTAACCATATGAATGTATGAAGAAGATGAATCATCCATGATAACTTTCTTGGTGAAAACAACAATAAAAATGAATTAACAGTAGAAACCAAAAGAGTTGTGAGATTTGAGGGGGGAGTTGGTAGGATACAATTTCCAAATTAGAATGGAGTACTTCTATATAGCGGCAAAAATAACAAGAAGGGAATCAAAGGTATTGCTAGTGTGGGGCCAATTGTCCCACGTGGGAGATCAACGATAATTGGTTGAGAAAGGATTAGAGGGGATTTGTAGCTGATCAAAATTGTTTTGTCATGTAATGTAGCACTAAGCATTTCCACTTCACGTGATTAGTGGGTCCTATTAAACTTTCCTGCTCCAATAGTTGCTTGCAGTTCCTACCTACGTGGCATCTCCCTGCAGTAGGAAGTGATCCTATTGGCTATGCCGTCCAATCACAAAACAACACGTTGCAACAATGCAAAGTAATAAGAGAACTGTGACCCTGTAATTTTTTCTTGATGAAAAACGGTTTGATTCTTGTAAACCTGTTGAAAGTTTTGGACCCTGTCGTACATGGCCACGTTTGAAAATTTGGCCCTCCAACACGACACGATTTTTCCTTGACTCATCCCAGATCAAGTCCTATGCCACATGCCACATGTGACCCACTCAACCGACATGTGAGTCGATCCGGCTGATGTGACCCAATAAGAACTTAATTTTGCATATATCGATGAGTTTTTAAAAATTGAAATTACGATGGAGCTAGAGTGAAGCTATTTGGCCATAGTGTCATAAATTTAGTAGTAGAGGTATTATCGTAACAGTTATTTATATAGAACCCTCGCATTCCATATATCATGTGTTAGCTAACTAAAATATAACTTAATATATATAGTGACTTTTAAGGAAATAAATTAAAGGATATAACATATGGGGATATTCACAAAAATACAAAGCAAATATGACTATTTGGTGAAATATATACAAACTAGTTATAAATTTCATTTGATACACTCATTATCACACCTAATAATTAGTATTACCTGTTTCGTTATTGTTTCTTTCTGTTGGGATGTTGTTGGGAATCATATATAGGTAATTATATATTAGACCTGGTAAAACGGTCGGTTTAATAGGTTTTGGGTCTGGTAAATTTAGATTCGAGCAATTTCGGTATTGAGTCGATAACCTCTTGACCATGACCTAGAATTTAATGTTTGGTTCCAGGTCAAGCCAATGAGTCAAAGTGCTTTTTCAGTTTTCATTTTGGGATTGAGTTATTGTATTCATTCTTTAGAATATATAAAAAAAAGATAATTATTCTATATGCATGCGTGCATAGAACGATACATATATGTAGGTAATACAAAATATTAATCATAACAACGCACACAAATCATCAAAGCACTCTGATTGGTTGAAATTTTATTTAACAATGTCGAGATATAAACACTCAGATGCTATTTTATCCTAATATAATTAGACAACATTTCACAAGTACACTATCAAACATTGACGTATACAAAACCACAATTTAATTGTTTTGTCCAAGTTCAACACCAAAATGCTTTAAAATCAATATAAGCAAGCCTGGAAAATTGATAGATCTCGATCGAGTTTAATTTGAACCGCTTGGTATTTTCAAGTTTGGTTACTTTTGGGTTTTGGGACATAGTTTTGTGTTTACAAACCCATATATGTTAGGTTGGTTTTTGATTTAGGTCAAATTATGTCAAGTATAGTAGTTTCATGAAAATAAAAGTAAAGTTTTAATACGAAGAAGGAAAAAACACATCCAAAGAAAGTAACAAGAACAACAAGAAAAAGAATACTATTTTTTTTAAAACGTTGTGAATACTAATGAATAAAAAGGATTTTTTGTAGAAAATATCGCAAGCCAATGAGTCAAAGTGCTTTTTCAGTTTTCATTTTGGGATTGAGTTATTGTATTCATTCTTTAGAATATATAAAAAAAAGATAATTATTCTATATGCATGCGTGCATAGAACGATAAATATATGTAGGTAATACAAAATATTAATTATAACAACCCACACAAATCATCAAACCACTCTGATTGGTTGAAGTTTTATTTAACAATGTCGAGATATAAACACTAAGATGCTATTTTATCCTAATATAATTAGACAACATTTCACAAGTACACTATCAAACATTGACGTATACAAAACCACAATTTAATTGTTTTGTCCAAGTTCAACACCAAAATGCTTTAAAATCAATATAAGCAAGCCTGGAAAATTGATACTCTCGATTGGGTTTAATTTGAACCGCTTGGTATTTTCAAGTTTGGTTACTTTTGGGTTTTGGGACATAATTTTGTGTTTACAAACCCATATATGTTAGGTTGGTTTTTGATTCAGGTCAAATTATGTCAAGTATAGTAGTTTCATGAAAATAAAAGTAAAGTATTAATACGAAGAAGAAAAAAACACATCCAAAGAAAGTAACAAGAACAACAAGAAAAAGAATACTATTTTTTTTTTAAAACGATGTGAATACTAATGAATAAAAAGGAATTTTTGTAGAAAATATCGCATTTTGAATTGTACTTCCAGTTTCTATTTATGCCCATATAAGGCGGGAACTCCTCTTGTGCCTTAATCCTAACGTGTCTTATATATCATCCTCTCGGAAAAACATATTTGTTAAATTGTAAAAAAACATGCATTTTTTAATAAGAAAATACTTTATGTAACCCTTTTTATTACACTACGACCCACCTTGTTGTCGTATTTCGATCAAAAAGTCAAAACTTTTGATATGTGACGCTCGTTTTTTTTCTACCTCCCACTCAATATTTCCGCGCCTATAAGTGATTATCCACGATGAAGCAAATACTCAAGTTGATTATCTATATTTTCTTGATATTATGTGATGTAGTCTTCAGATCTTAATCATATATTTCTATTTCAACAACATTAAGCTCTCGTTAGAAAAGCGAAGAATTTAGCCATTAAATTTTTTATTTCATGCCTATTAAGAAAATAGACGCTAAAAACCCTCAGCGATAAGAAACCTCTCAAAAACTTCAACGACCCCAAGAAACCCTAGGGAGCTCGACAGCTGCCTGAGATGCCTCGACATTCATCACGGTGGCTGTCAAGCCCCCTCCTCCTTCCCCTTTTTCCTTTTCGCTCTAAGTTTCGTGGTCTAGTCTAGGTTAGCCAGCGCAGCGACGCCATGAAGTAGTCATCGTGAAGCCATTGACGTGCATAATCAGTGTGAGAGTGGTCATTTCTCCACCCTCAATCGTCGGTCGCGGGTCTACTCAGCACGCCGGGAAGAATCTTATGACTTTATTCTCCATATCTCCGTTCGCCTTTAGGGTTTTAAGTGAAGAGAGTCGCCGAAGGACGTTGTCTTTTGGATATGCTGGTCAGTTCTTCAGTTTGTTTTGTTTATATTTTTTGTTTTAGCATTACTTTAGTTTTTACCAGATCCAGTTATCCTAGCCATTTTGTCTATGGTTGTGCTTGGGCGATATTTAGTAGTGATAGGTGGCCAATAGAAGGATCTTAGTTTTCTATGACAATGTATGATCTAGGAAATTAAATTCGATCAATAGCAAAATCGCTCATGGAGTTTGCCATTGTCTAGTAGATGTATCTTCAGGGGTTCGAGTGTTAGGTAAGATGAGAGGAGCTTCTTAATTTAGGATACAAATTATATCTGTGTTGGTTCAATCTTCTAGCTAAGGAATTGCAAGATTAGATTTTTGGATCCGAATGTTGGGTGAACTAAATCAATACAACTCACCCCAAGTTCATGTGATGATTTTAGGAGTCATCACACTTCAAAAATGCATCTTATGGGAGGCCCTCCAATTTGATTTGAGCCAAGTTTCGACCTCCGCACATTTTGAGTTTCAGCCTTGCAAGGATAAACTCCAAATCCCTTCTCAGCAGGGTCAGAAGTCACTAAAGGACGTGACTTCTTGGTTAGTTCAATCGGTAGAATCCTGTAAGATTTTTCTATTCAAGGACCTTGGGATTTATCATCTTGTCAACACAGGGTTCTACAAGATGAGATGCGACAATTTATCTTTGAAGATCGTCTGGGTTTAGCATCTCAAAAGACTCCCACTCATTATATCAGGTCTTTTCTCCAAGGCATATGACTCAATCGCCCAAGAAAAGTTTCATTTGGATTGGAAAAATAACAAGCTGGTTTTTCTTCATAGGGTATGTAAGAGTGAGAATATCGGGAGTCTGAAGTTGAGTCTTACCAGGAAGTCTGAAGCCGAGTCTTTACATGACTCGGCGATATTGGTGCAACAAAAAGTCTTGGGTTGGGTTTTGAAATCCAAGACTTCCCCTAAGACTCGACCATGCAACGGAAAGTTTTGATACCTACTAAAAACATGCCACATGTCCTATTTTGTTTTTGTTTAAACTGCATTTTACCAATTTCAAGAGGCAGTTTTTTTTTGTATCTTCTATATATAAGATCTTGTTTCTAGTTTTTTTTATACTCTTCCAAATCTATCATCTCTATAATCATTTTACCTCTCAAAAATATATTCATCTATTTTATTTTTAATGGATCCAAATTAAAATTTTGATCTGAATTCTCTTATGAGCTTCTTAATCCCCAATTTTATTCTACCTTAGCAAAACCAACACCAAAATTCCCAAAATTCAAATTTGACTTTTCCTAATTCAAATAATATAATAAATACACCTCAACAAATTTTACTCAGTTTCTCCCAATTCCAAATTACCAATAAAATCCCACAAGTGATAATATGGGTCAAGCTCCATTTACACCCATTAGTATTTTATCTAATTCCGACAACCAACCTATAGATAATGTGGGCATTGAAGAGACGGTAAATGTTTATGTCACCACAACCACTCGAAAACCTACTCGTACTACAACATGTTGGAAAATTCAAACAAAAAAGAATAACTCGTTAGCTTGGACAATAGAAGATGAAAGACTTATTGGTGTCGCCATGATTAATACTACTAAAGATGAAGTTAATAGCAACGAACAAAGAGCAGATGCGTACTGGGGTAAATTTGTGCTTTCTTTTATGAAAATAGACAACAAGGTCAAGCTGAAAGAGAGGAAAACCCCTATAAACAACATTGGTGGTCAATTAATGCGGCTCTTGGAAAGTTTGCAGGTTGTTATGCCAAATATGAACAGGACAGTAGGTTCAATGAAGCTTTGAATCTCTCAGAGGCACGTACACTCTACCAAAGTCTCTACCAGTCAAAGTTCCAGTACGATGTTACAAATTATATCTGTTTAGGTTCAATCTTGCAGCTAAGGAATTGTAAGGTTAGATTTTTGGATTCGAATGTTGGGTGAACTAAATACATACAACTCACCCCAAGTTCATGTGATGGCTTTAGGAGTCATCACACTTAAAAAATGCATCTTGTGGGAGGCCCTCCAATTTGATTTGGGGCAAGTTTCAACCTCCACACATTTTGAGTTTCAGCCTTGCAAGGCAAAACTCTAAATACCTTCTCAGCAGGGTCAAAAGTCACCAGAGGACGTGACTTCTTTGTTAGGTCAATGGGTAGAATCCTGTAAGATTTTTCTATTCAAGGACCTTGGGATTTATCATCTTGTGAACACAGGGTTCGACAAGATGAGATGCGGCAATCTATCTCTGAAGATCGTCTGGGTTTAGCATCTCAAAAGACTCCCACTCATTATATCAGGTCTTTTCTCCAAGCCATATGACCCAATCGCCCATGAAATGTTTCAATTGGATTGGAAAAGTAACAAGTTGGTTTTTCTTCATAGGGTATGTAAGAGTGAGAATATCGGGAGTCTGAAGTTGAGTCTTACAGGAAGTATGAAGCCGAGTCTTTACAAGACTCGGCGATATTGCTGCAACAAAAAGCAACGAGTCTTGGGTTGGGTTTTGAAATCCAAGACTTCCCCTAAGACTCGACCATCCAACGGATAGTTTTGATACCCACTAAAAACATGCCACCTGTCCTATTTTTTTTGTTTAAACTGCATTTTACCAATTTCCACAGGTAGTTTCTTATACTCTTCCAAATCTATCATCACTATAATCATTATACCTCTCAAAAATATATCCATCTATTTTATTTTTAATGGATCCAAATTAAAATTTTGATCTGAATTCTCTTACGAGCTTCTTAATCCCCAATTTTATTCTACCGTAGCAAAACCAACACCAAAATTCCCAAAATCCAAATTTGACTTTTCCTAGTTCAAATAATATAAGAAACACACCTCAACAAAATTTTACTCAGTTTCTCCCAATTCCAAATTACCAATAAAATCCCACAAGTGATAATATGGGTCAACCTCCATTTACACCCCTTAGTATTTTATCTAATTCCGACAACCACCCTATAGATAATGTGGGCATTGAAGAGCCTGTAAATGTTGATGTCACTACAACCACTCGAAAACCTACTCGTACTACAGCATGTTGGAAAATTTAAACAAAAAAGAATAACTCGTTAGCTTGGACAATAGAAGATGAAAGACTTCTTGGTGTCGCCTTGATTAATACTACTAAACATGAAGTTAATAGCAACGAACAAAGAGCAGATGCGTACTGGGGTAAATTTGTGCTTTCTTTTATGAAAATAGACAACAAGGTCAAGCTGAAAGAGAGGAAAACCCCTATAAACAACATTGGTGGTCAATTATTGCGGCTCTTGGAAAGTTTGCAGGTTGTTATGCCAAATATGAACAGAAGAGTAGGTCAATGGAGCTTTGAATCTCTCAGAGGCACGTGCACTCTACCAAAGTCTCTACCAGTCAAAGTTCCAGTACGATGTTACAAATTATATCTGTTTAGGTTCAATCTTGTAGCTAAGGAATTGCAAGGTTAGATTTTTGGATCCGAATGTTGGGTGAACTAAATACATACAACTCACCCCAAGTTCATGTGATGGCTTCAGGTTTCATCACACTTAAAAAATGCATCTTGTGGGAGGCCCTCCAATTTGATTTGGGGCAAGTTTCAACCTCCACACATTTTGAGTTTCAGCCTTGCAAGGCAAAACTCTAAATACCTTCTCAGCAGGGTCAAAAGTCACCAAAGGACGTGACTTCTTTGTTAGGTCAATGGGTAGAATCCTGTAAGATTTTTCTATTCAAGGACCTTGGGACTTATCATATTGTGAACACAGGGTTCTACAAGATGAGATGCAGCAATCTATCTCTGAAGATCGTCTGGGTTTAGCATCTCAAAACACTCCAACTCATTATATCAGGTCTTTTCTCCAAGCCATATGACCCATTCGCCCAAGAAATGTTTCAATTGGATTGGAAAAGTAACAAGTTGGTTTTTCTTCATAGGGTATGTAAGAGTGAGAATATCGGGAGTCTGAAGTTGAGTCTTACAGGAAGTATGAAGCCGAGTCTTTACAAGACTCGGCGATATTGCTGCAACAAAAAGCAACGAGTCTTGGGTTGGGTTTTGAAATCCAAGACTTCCCCTAAGACTCGACCATGCAACGGATAGTTTTGATACCCACTAAAAGCATGCCACCTGTCCTATTTTTTTTGTTTAAACTGCATTTTACCAATTTCCACAGGTAGTTTCTTATACTCTTCCAAATCTATCATCACTATAATCATTATACTTCTCAAAAATATATCCATCTATTTTATTTTTAATGGATCCAAATTAAAATTTTGATCTGAATTCTCTCATGAGCTTCTTAATCCCCAATTTTATTCTACCTTAGCAAAACCAACACCAAAATTCCCAAAATCCAAATTTGACTTTTCCTAGTTCAAATAATATAAGAAACACACCTCAACAAAATTTTACTCAGTTTCTCCCAATTCCAAATTACCAATAAAATCCCACAAGTGATAATATGGGTCAACCTCCATTTACACCCATTAGTATTTTATCTAATTCCGACAACCACCCTATAGATAATGTGGGCATTGAAGAGCCTGTAAATGTTGATGTCACTACAACCACTCGAAAACCTACTCGTACTACAACATGTTGGAAAATTCAAACAAAAAAGAATAACTCGTTACTTGGACAATAGAAGATGAAAGACTTCTTGGTGTCGCCTTGATTAATACTACTACAGATGAAGTTAATAGCAACGAACAAAGAGCAGATGCGTACTGGGGTAAATTTGTGCTTTCTTTTATGAAAATAGACAACAAGGTCAAGTTGAAAGAGAGGAAAACCCCTATAAACAACATTGGTGGTCAATTAATGCGGCTCTTGGAAAGTTTGCAGGTTGTTATGCCAAATATGAACAGAAGAGTAGGTTCAATGAAGCTTTGAATCTCTCAGAGGCACGTGCACTCTACCAAAGTCTCTACCAGTCAAAGTTCCAGTACGATGTTACAAATTATATTTGTTTAGGTTCAATCTTGTAGCTAAGGAATTGCAAGGTTAGATTTTTGGATCCGAATGTTGGGTGAACTAAATACAAACAACTCACCCCAAGTTCATGTGATGGCTTCAGGAGTCATCACACTTAAAAAATGCATCTTGTGGGAGGCCCTCCAATTTGATTTGGGGCAAGTTTCGACCTCCACACTTTTTGAGTTTCAGCCTTGTAAGGCAAAACTCTAAATACCTTCTCAGCAGGGTCAAAAGTCACCAAAGGACGTGACTTCTTTGTTAGTTCAATGGGTAGAATCCTGTAAGATTTTTCTATTCAAGGACCTTGGGATTTATCATCTTGTGAACACAGGGTTCTACAAGATGAGATGCGGCAATCTATCTCTGAAGATCGTCTGGGTTTAACATCTCAAAAGACTCCCACTCAATATATCAGGTCTTTTCTCCAAGCCATATGACCCAATCGCCCAAGAAATGTTTCAATTGGATTGGAAAACTAACAAGTTGGTTTTTCTTCATAGGGTATGTAAGAGTGAGAATATCGGGAGTCTGAAGTTGAGTCTTACAGGAAGTCTTAAGCCGAGTCTTTACAAGACTCGGCGATATTGCTGCAACAAAAAGCAATGAGTCTTGGGTTGGGTTTTGAAATCCAAGACTTCCCCTAAGACTCGACCATGCAACAGATAGTTTTGATACCCACTAAAAACATGCTACCTGTCCTATTTTTTTTTGTTTAAACTGCATTTTACCAATTTCCACAGGTATTTTTTTTTTTTTTTATCTTCTATAAATAAGATCTTGTTTCTAGTTTTTTCTTATACTCTTCCAAATCTATCATCGCTATAATCATTTTACCTCTCAAAAATATATCCATCATTTTATTTTTTAATGGATCCAAATCAAAATTTTGATCTGAATTCTCTTATGAGCTTCTTAATCCCCAATTTTATTCTACCTTAGCAAAACTAACACCAAAATTCCCAAAATCCAAATTTGACTTTTCCTAGTTCAAATAATATAAGAAACACACCTCAACAAAATTTTACTCAGTTTCTCCCAATTCCAAATTACCAATAAAATCCCACAAGTGATAATATGGGTCAACCTCCATTTACACGCATTAGTATTTTATCTAATTCCGACAACCACCCTATAGATAATGTGGGCATTGACGAGCCTGTAAATGTTGATGTCACTACAACCACTCGAAAACCTACTCGTACTACAACATGTTGAAAAATTCAAACAAAAAATAATAACTCGTTAGCTTGGATAATAGAAGATGAAAGACTTCTTGGTGTCGCCTTGATTAATACTACTAAAGATGAAGTTAATAGCAACAAACAAAGAGCAGATGCGTACTGGGGTAAATTTGTGCTTTCTTTTATGAAAATAGACAACAAGGTCAAGCTGAAAGAGAGGAAAACCCCTGTAAACAACATTGGTGGTCAATTAATGCGGCTCTTGGAAAGTTTGCAGGTTGTTATGCTAAATATGAACAGAAGAGTGGCTTCATGCAAATCGAAGCAGATACCGTGAAAATCATACGCGAATTCGTAACCGAACTCAATGTCACCAATTGTAACATGACCTGATGGAACACATTTGGTCATGTTTAGGAGAAAATGCTAACTGAATTTTATGTGTATTTTTCAATTTCGTGTGTATCTTTTGTCATATGTTGTTGAAATTATTATGCATTTAATTATGTTTATGAATGCCTTTTAAATTTAATAAGTCGTCATTGCGCATGTACTCAATTAGTGTTATATAAATTTTATACTATTAATGTAAATTTAAATCTGAAATTATTAAATAATTTTTTTTTCATTTAACTAATTATTTATTGGTAATTATTCAAATTTATTACATTTTCATAATATAATGTTATTGAAAACAAAAAAATAAATACAATGCATAAAATAAAGTTAAAAGTAATGTGGAATGAGTCTAGAGAGAGTATGAGAGTTAAAGTATAAAATTGGAATGAGTTTGAAGTGAGTAAGTAGAATTAAAAAGTAGTGGAAAGCTGATGTGGCACGGTCTGAAATTTGGAGTTGAGTGTGAGGGATAAACTCACCCTAAGAGCAAGTGAAGCTTTCTCGAGTGTTCATTTGCTTATTGTTTTATGTATGATTGTATATCTCTAGGTTGTAATTCGGTTTTTAATTAATGCAAAATATTTCAATGTAAAAAAAAAAAGTTCTCGTTAGTAATAAAATTATATCGGTTGTCTTCCTTTACCTTAGACATTCACAAAAGTATGAAATCAATGTAAATATTTCACTGAACCATAATGTTATCATGTAATTTCTCAATAATCTATACTATTATTTGAAAAATGTTATCAATACATGATATTTACTAGATTTCTCTCTCATTTAAATAAATTAGAAAATTCTAGTGGTGACCCGATGTTCTGTAAAATATTAGATGGTGGAATTTTTTTTTTTTAATTATTGATGGTAATCCTGAACTTTGTATAAAGTAACTTTTGTGACCCCATTTTCTAAATTTCGTTAACCAACTGTTGTCTAAATAAGGAAAAAAGGTTTGTTTTTGGAAAAAGATATATATTTTTCCCGTTCTCTATATATATTCAACGTAGTGGGATTTCTTTCCTAATTTTATTTTTTGAAATTAAATTCACTTATTGATTTAAAGTCATAAGACATCTATAATAGAGATTGAAGTCAAAACTAACAAATACATGTCAAATTGAAATAAGTACAGTTCTAATATGGCAAAACTACAGAGGAGATCTAACACTTCTGAAATCCTCGTTTTTCAGATCGATGTCTGATGCAGCCTTCTACAAGGGTATCTATCGATCTTTTTAGTTTTGAAGTAGAACTACATTTAAGTCAAATGATTGTAAACGAAGTACTGATATCTGTTGCAACACCACACAAATTCCAATCAACAAATTAAACTTTAGAATCACAAAAAAAAGCCAAAAATAATGTCCCCAAACTCTCACTTTGAGATAGATAAAACCCAATGTATGGGTAGAAAAACTCTCCATTAACGAGAGACTGAAGTTTATTAGAAACAATAATATAAAAACTAGTAACAAAAGTAAAGAAGGGGACTACCACCGCCAAAAGAGTGACGGTAGCCCCTAGATTTAAAATTAGGGTTCTGTAGAAGATGAGAGAGGAGAGAGAAGAGAGAAGAGAGAAGAGAGAAGAGAGAAAAGAGAAAACTGGGAAGGAGGCAAAACATTAAGCCCCAAGAATAAGATTTTCCTAAATTCTTTTTTTTACGGGAAAAAATATATCATTAATAATAAGCCAAACGGCACATACAATGATAATTAAGATCTGAAAAATACAGATTTAGCAAATTGCAACAATTTTCACAATGGAACCAATTAATTTTAAGCATACTCGAGCACAGCTCCAACTCCACCACTTCAAGCTTGACGCGAGCAGTGTACTTCGATGTCTTTGCATCTTTCCAAGTAGAGACCTTCACAATCTGATTCTGTGATATAATTGTTCCCAATGACGAATTGATGAAAAAACTTAAACCCTTATCGATCCAGACCATCTTCCAAATTATTGACACCATGAAAATAAGAAAACTCGTACAAAGATGAGAAACAACCACCAAAAAGGGGGACAAAAATTTTCACAGATGGAGAGAACTGAACAGAAGAAAGCATTAAAAAAGATAGTAACACTAAAAAAACACTAAAATCTAAGGAAAAGGGTCGGAAATAGTCTAATTTCCAAAGAAATTAGACTATTTCCGGCCAAAGAGGCCAAGAAAATTAAAAACCCTAGAAAGAGAATTGAAGAGGGAGAGGGAGAGAGGAATTTCCTAAATTCTAATCTTTATAAATAGCACATAAACACCTTGCCACCGTCAAATTAGATTTTCCTATTAATTTAATAATTTGATGATTCTTTAGATTTATTAAGAAAGTTAAAGTTATCAAAGTTACTTTGATGTAAGTCGGAGATGGTTTTGTTAATGAAACTTCGATAAGCCTTTTTTATTATTTAGATAATGGTTTATTAACAAATTTAGAGAATAAAGTCATGTAAGTTACTTTATACAAATTTAAGAGTCGTCATTTAGAATAAAAAAAAAGTCTTACCATTTACAATTTTGCAAAACAAAGGTTCACCATCTAGAATGAATTTTATGGCATATTTTTTTTTATAGAAATGGAGAAGGAATTCGGAATGATAATTCCAATCTGTACAAATGATATGTTTGCTAACGGGGAATCGTTTAGGATAATAGGTGGGCGACGAAAGCTGAAGGTCTCAAACAATTTGTTTTTTGTTCTCAGTCTATTTATATCACTATAGCTAAACAAGGTAGTGATTAAGGCTAGTTAACAGATCATGTCGGGTCAGTTTTTTTTTCGGATTGATAATAAATAAGTTGAATATGTTTCAACCCAAACCTAACCCATTTATCAAACGGGTTGAAAGCTCAACCCTAGCTAGTTTATTAAACATATTACATGTTTAACCAACTTAACCCATTTATATATTTAATACCTTTAAATTTTAATTAACACTAATTATTTTGCAGCAACATATTCTTCTAAAAGTATACATGATTAGAGTTTCTTTTCAGTTAATGACTTAATGTGTTCTACAATTAGAATTTGTTAAGTTTTCACTAATTTCAACACAACTTTTTAGAAACTTTATATGTAAATGAGTTAAACGGGTCAAAATAGGTTAATATCGAGTTGGAAATGTCAACCTTAGCCTAACCAGTTTAATTAAACGTGTAAGTTGTATCAGCCCCTTTACTTAAATGGGTTGAAAATCCCTATCCTAACCCGCTATTTTCGTGTTAGTTTCAGGTCGGGTTAGCCAGGTCAAGTCAATTTTTCCCAATTATAGTTGTGACAATAATTTTATGAAATCCTGCTCACCAATTTTATGTCCAATTCCCACTGTTTAATTCTAAAGCTTCCATTTCTTATACCAAACGACATACTTCCTCTTTTCTAAATTAAGTTAAACACTTCTCTAAAACAAGCTCTCACATAAAAGAGAGAAGTGTTTCACATATTTCAAAATGGAGGAAGTATATTACATTATAAGAAACAATAATACAAGGTATGTATTAGGGTTCGTTCTATTCAACTTATTGTAACTTATCTGAACTTATATTAAATTGTGAGAAAAAATCATATCTTATCAGAACTTATTTTTTGTGAAATAAGTTCAAATAATTCAAGCATAACATAGTCTTCGTATTACTTGTCCTAAATAACGAAGAAATGTGAATAGTGACATATCATAACGGGATTTTGTGTAATTTTTGGGAAAGTAAATGAGTATTTTAGGAATTTCCCAAAAAACGTCGGGGAGTGTTTTGGGTTTATTATTTTATTTAAAGGATTAGAAAATTACTCTTGTAATATGCAATACTCACAACTCACAAGTCATCGTGATTATTTGATACGATCTCTATGGGGCATGAACTAGGCTTTGGTCCTTTCAAAGAAAATCCCAAATGCTAGAAAATCGTCAATTGCTAGTTTTTTCAATATGACTCCTAAGGCTTGTCTTAGTAGGTATTTAGGAGTTTTTTTCAACTCATACTATCTAAAAAAAAGTGATTATACTCATATTTTGGCTAGTTCTATCCTAGGAAATTTAGCATTGGGAATCTGGTTTCTCTCTAAAGCGATCCGTCATTCCCTTATTCAGTCTAATCTGGAAGCTCTTTCAGCTTATACTTGCTCCTCAACTCTAATGCCTTCGAATATTTGCAAAGCTATAGACTCAATGCATTGTCAATTTTTCTGGTGCCAAAACAGAGACAAAAATAGCACCCCGCTTATAGCATGGCATACCATCTGCTCTCCTAAGTCTCAAGGTGGACTGGGTCTAAGACGAACTCTACCGCTCAATAAAGCGTTCTTAGCCAAATTTGGTTGGAATTTGCTATCTCACAAGCAAAACTTTTCGACAACCGTAATCAAGGAAAAATATCTTCAAAATAAGTCATTCTTTGAGTATGCACCTAAAATCAATGATTCTCATATCTGGAAAAAAAATCCTAGCACAGCGTGACCTTCTTAGTTATGCCAAGAAAATCTATGTGATATACTCAAATTGGATCGAAATAATATTGATCTAGAACTAAAAGTAGCCCATTTCATTACTACAAATCATACTTGGGATGTAAGCAAATTAGTTCTCATATCTGCCCCATCACCTTCATGTTAAAAATCAAAGGCATTCCCCTTCCTTTCAATGAATTCCATGATGACCCTGTATGGGGCCCTACTTCAAGTGAGGAATTTTCAGTAAAAGCTGCTACTTGGTTGGCTCACGATCTGCCTAAAAGACCTCCCTGGCCTTTTAAATGGATTTGGAAGTTGGATTTTCCTCCCAAATTACAACTATATATTTGTTTGGCAAATTTGCCACAACAGTTTAGCTGTCAGAGCTATGATATTTAGTAGGAAAATCTTAGCAACAAACCTGTGTCATCGCTGTAATTCGCAACCTGAAACTATTAACCATATGTTTTTTAATTGTCCAAACTCTCAATGTATTTGGCAGTTGGAGGAGGTTGCTTCTTGGTGCGACCCGCCAAGGTCCTTCCCCTCCACTTTAGCATTCTTACAGGATTTCAAGGGTAATCTTACTTTGCCAAAGTGCATCTTCCTTTTCTGGAGTATTTGAAAAGAGAGAAATTCTATTATTTTCAACAATGAGAAGTGGTGCCCCAACGTATCATTCACCGAGCTAAATTTGCTCATGATGAATGGAAGTGTCGCTTACAAGTGGATACTTGTCAAGCTATTGGGTCTCCTCTTAGAGGAGCACCTCCCCTTCCCCTCACCCCCTCCTTCGGCTACTCTTGTAGCCAGGGATCCTCCACCTCACTCATTCTTCAAGTTAAACTTGATGGTTCGGTTCGTGGTTTCAATGCAGCTGCTGGTGTCATCATCCGTAATCATGAAGGCCAGCTTCTTCAAGCCAAAGCCTTCAATCTTGGCCACACTTCGTTCTCATTGCCGAAGCCACTACACTGCAACAAGGTATCAAGATCGCTCTGCAATCGGGTATTCACAATATCATCATTGAAGGGGATAACCTCTTGGTTATCAACGCAATTAATAATCTTTGTTCTACTCCATGGAAGATTGTTAATATTATTGCTGATTGTAAGCTTATGCTCACTCAATTTTCCTCTTGGCAAGTCAGACATGTGTTTAGGGAAGCAAATCGTGCTACTGATTTGATAGCCAATGTACAACACCTAGTAATGTCTAGTTTCGATATTTCTCCTTGTAATAACTCTTCTCTTTCTTACATTCTTGTATCCTACACATTAGATATTCCCCTCGCGAGCAGGGTAACCTAATGTTATTTTCTTACATTTTAATTAAAAAAAAGTTACCATCGGGTAAGTAGGTGATACTCTATTAGTATTTGCATCACTCCGATTTGAACGGAAAAATCTTCTATAAACGACTACACTGTCAACATCAAGACATGATATAACTATTTATGATGTCATATTGCATCTAATAATGTGAGTGGAACAATTGATATATCTCGTCGAGTAAGGTCGCAGCATACTCTCTGATATATCATCAATAAGACAATAATCACGCCACAAATCAGCTTTAAGAACGTTCGTCTATAAGATAATAAGATGTCATAATTCTAATTTCATAGACGATCATGACTAGGGGTGTTAATGAGCCTGGGTGGCTCGCAAACTATTCGAGCTTGGCTCGGTCAAAGCTCGGCTCGAGTTCGGGATCGGCTCAAGACCATAACGAGCCGAGCCTGAGCTTCCTTAAGTTCGGCTCGAGAGTTCGTGAGCAAGCTCGAAAAATATTTTAGATAGTCTTTATGTAAAAAAGTTGTCCCACATCGATAAAAAAAGTAAACACTAACCTTGTTTTTCCTATATAATCTTATTACCCTTTGAGTCTTTAACTATAATTATTGTTTGATTTGTCTTATTTTATAATGTTAGACAGTCATTAAATATGTAAGATCCAAAAACTTAAACTTAGTATAAAATTATTTATTCTACTATAATTCCATCACTTCAATTATTTGTGTAAACATCTTGGAAAAAATTATCAACACACCTAACAAACCTTACATATTACACTTGCAGAACACATGCAGCGAATTTATTTACCAAGTAGTTGGGTTTATTGAACAAAAAGTAGTTGAGTTTATTGATGCAGGCATGCAGCGAATTTATTGAACAAAAAGTAGTTGGGTCTTAGAAATCCCACATCGGCGAGGAATGAAAGGTTCAACATTACAGTTGCTTATATAAAGCTGAACCAGACAATCATCTCATACACCTTTTCTTGGCTCTTGCTGTAGCGCCAAAGTGGAATCTTCAGTTGGGATTTTAGAAGTCCCACATTGGAGAGGAAGCAAGAGTAACAAGGCACCTATGTATTAAAGGGGCTTGTATAGGTAGGAGTGTAATAGATGATTGTTGGGCCTTACATATTTAATAAGGATTAGCCTGACAATTATACTTATGAGTTTGACAAGATTTTATTGGGCTTTTCCTAAATAAAGGCCCGGTGGATGTAAGTTAAATCGAATTTTCTTTTAATTTTTGAAATTTAAGCTCACGAGCCGAGCTTGGCTTTGAACTTTTCGAGCTCGAGCCGAGCCTAAATCCTTGAGCTCGTCGAGCTTCGAGCTCGAGCCGAGCTCAACCATAACCATTCTCGAGCCGAGCAGAGCTTTGACATGTTCGGTCTCGGTTCGGCTCGTTAACACCCCTAATCATGACAATGGAAAGAAAATTGTGTCTAGTGGCTAGTATGCTCATTAGTACTAAGGCCCTGTTCTTTTGGACTTATTTTCAGCAAAAATAAGTAAAAATAAGTTCAGTTCAGCAAAAATAAGTTCAGTTCAGCATAAATAAGTAAAAATAAGTTCAGTTCAGCAAAAATAAGTTCATTTCAGCAAAAATAAGTAAAAATAAGTTCAGTTCAGCAAAAATAAGTAAAAATAAGTTCAGTTCAGCAAAAATAAGTTCAGTTCAGCAAAAATAAGTACAGTCTTATCTAATGTTGTAATTATTATTTTTATTTTCAATATTACTATTAATATTGTTATTATTATTAATATTATAATTATAATAATGATGAATTTCAATTTTTTATTTTTTATTTTTTTTACTTTCTTTATTTTTTTTATTTTTTTTATTTTTTTTTTATTTTTTTATTTTTTTTTGTTTTTTTATTTTTTTTATTTTTTTATTTTTTTTATTTTTTTTATTTTTTTTATTTTATATTTTTTATTTTTTATTTTTTTAATTCTTTTATTCTTTTATTTTTTTAATTTTTTTATTTTTTTATTTTTTATTTTTTATTTATTATTATTATTTATTATTTATTATTATTATTATTATTATTTATTATTTATTATTTATTATTTATTATTTATTATTTATTATTTATTATTTATTATTTATTATTTATTATTTATTATTTATTATTTATTATTTATTATTTATTATTTATTATTTATTATTTATTATTTATTATTTATTATTTATTATTTATTATTTATTATTTATTATTTATTATTTATTATTTATTATTTATTATTTATTATTTATTATTTATTATTTATTATTTATTATTATTATTTATTATTTATTATTATTTATTATTTATTATTTATTATTATTACTATTATTTATTATTGTTATTATTATTATTATTTATTATTATTTATTATTATTTATTATTATTTATTATTTAATTATTATTTATTATTTATTATTTATTATTTATTATTTATTATTTATTATTTATTATTTATTATTTATTATTTATTATTTATTATTTATTATTTATTATTTATTATTTATTATTTATTATTTATTATTATTACTATTATTTATTATTATTATTATTATTATTATTATTATTATTATTATTTATTATTATTATTATTTATTATTTATTATTTATTATTTATTATTTATTATATTTATTATTTATTATTTATTATTATTTATTATTTATTATTTATTATTATTTATTATTATTATTTATTATTTATTATTATAAAATAATAAAAAAATAATAATAATAAGTATTGATAATATTATGTTAATATTTATTGACTATTATAATAATGAGTATTGATAATATTATGTTAATACGATTTAGTTCGGCAAAAATAAGTTCGGTTCGGCCAAAATAAGTTCGGTTCGGCAAAAATAAGTAAAAATAAGTTCGGTTCAGCAAAAATAAGTAAAAATAAGTTCAGTTCAGCAAAAATAAGTTCAGTTCAGCAAAAATAAGTAAAAATAAGTTCAGTTCAGCAAAAATAAGTTCAGTTCAGCAAAAATAAAATAAGTTCAGTTCAGTTCAGCCAAAATAAGTTCAAAAGAACAGGGCCTAATTGTTAATTTTATTAGGACTAGTTTTGACGACGAATTCTCACTATACACAGTAGATAAGAAAAAAAAGTTATGGGATATCTTGTTAATTAGATTTTTGTCAATGTGAAGCTTTTAACTATCAAATTTTTGTAATTTTTACTAATTCATAATTAAATTTCTTACAAATGGTCAAAGTAGTGCATTAGATATTGTGAAATAGCAAGTTTTTCAAGAATAATTGAACGAAAAATATATATTTAAAATCATTTAATTCTAGTGGATAGATTACCTGCAGGTTGACATAGGGTTGTTCAGAGTGTGGTCTGGACCGCACTAAACCGCAACTCAACCCGTTTTTTCTCGGTTTGGGTTAATTTGCGGTTTCAAAATTGTGGATTGGTTTGTAATTACAAGCAAACCGCATTTTATGGTTTGGGTTGGGTTTGAATCTTTGTAAAATCAAACTGCATTGTAAATCGCAAAACTATTTAGATGATTTTTTTTCTAAGAAAATATTATATATTTTGATTTTTTTAAATACACTAGACAAAAAGCATAAGACTAGATTAGGATATAGTTTATTCACTTCTTTTAGATCTTTCACATATCATATGCTCCTATCACGGATGTAAAAAATATCTTAATTCTTAGATTACAAAACTCATATCGCGGATGAGAAAATGGTTAAACCGCCAACCACATCGTACCAAACCCAACTGTTTAGCGTTGTGCTGTTTGGGTTGGTTTGGGAGAAAGTGTGGTGCGATTTGGGTTGGAAAATGTCAAGCGTATATTTATAGTTTGGTTTGGTTACATCCCAAATCGCACCAACCCAACCTATGTATAGTCCTAGGTTGACATATAGCATTCTCCATCCGGACATTGCAAAATATATGAATGACTTGATGATTCTTAGGCAATCATATTAAATATCACCATGGGAATTTAGCGGTTCACAAAAAGGGGAATTTTAGAAGTTCATTAAACAAATGGATAACTTGGCTTGCATCCAACTTTTTTCCAACTTAAAATATCAACGAGGTGAATGTTATTTTTTTTTTTTTTTTTTTTTTTTTTTTGCTACATGAGAAAGTTGTGACACCCTTCTCTAAGGGAGACTCTTGACGAATCAAGAAGAACAAATTTTATAACGAATGTTATTATTTGATATAGAGCTAACGCCATCTCATGAACAATCCTGGTCAAACTATTCATCAGACTCCTTGTTATCATGAAGGCAATTAAGCTGCCAATTGGTTAGCCAATTTGGGTGTGAAGCAATCTGATCGTCAAGTGATTCAGTATGAACCTCATCTTAGGCTAATGGTTTAGCTAGAATTTTACACAATGATATTGTAGATACGACTATGGCTCCGTTCTTTTGGACCGGGAGAACCTGAACTCAACTGAAGTGCGAGTAAGTTGAACATGAGAGAGTCTGAACTGAACTGAACTGTGAGAAACTAAACTGAACTAGACTGAACTAAACTAAACTGAAAATAAGTCCAAAAGAACAAGACCTACTTCACGGATTATTGGTGTATAATTTCTACTTATTATTTTGTTTTTAAGGGGTGCACTCTTAAGTACAAAAAAAGGCTGACATTGTTTTATTCTAAAATTATTCTTTACAACTAGCTGTCTCATAGTAATGATTTACATGATCACCTAATAATACTGACCAACTAAGAATATTCAATGTTTCGGACCCATTTTATGGACAGGTCCATCTATAGCAAAATTACTAAAATACCCCTACCTTTAGGGGAGACAACCCCCCACCAACTGGAACTGACTCAAATACCCTCATATATTGGAAGTCCCAGCCTCTATAAATAGGGGTTGTCCCATCAATCAAAAGGGGTATTCAATTCTCACATACAAAACCAGAGCATCTCTCTATACATTTACTCAGTTTCTCTCTCTACCTCAATCACATCTGGCTTGAGCGTCGGAGGGGCTTTCCAGGGAACACCCCCGGGCTAGTTTTTCATTGAATTTTGTAGGATTGTTGGATTCCTCTTCCTTGGGATTTCAGACCTTCTCGGGATTTCAAGGCTCTCAACACTACACTCATCTTTGACAGTTTCTTGGCGGAAACAGTTTGTCGCCTTCTGTGTGGATACTACATCTCAAAGTCACATACCGAGAGCAACATGGCACCCAATTGAAGAAAGACAAGAGCTATTCACCTTTTGCCGAAGAGCTCCCATCCTGTCGTCACACCACACTCAGTGTGGCACCAACTCATCAGGAGGATAAGGGATCTACCTCTCGGGATGAATAGAACAATTTCAACCTCGGAACTAATTTCCTCTAAATCCACCTTTGTTAGTCATTACGACTAACCCAGAGAGGATAGTTAATCAGCTCAAGTAGAACATGCAACGAAGTCTTAAAGAGCTCCTACCCGACATACCTCAGATCAACAAAGGGCCTAATTAACTTCTCCACTCAAAGAAGAAAGTAAGAAGCTCGGGAGAAAAAGGGCCGAGATATTCCGCAGCAACAAATCGGCGTAATGGCACCTCCTTGCCACTTTAATCGGCGTAATGGCAACAAATCAACTAACTGCCCAACACTCACCACTTTAATATTAGGCGGCGGCACGAGAGGATATTTGAAATCATGTCAGCGAGAAACCATGGAAGCGAAAGGAGAGGCTCCCTCCCGGGAGTCCACCAACAATAATCGTAATCGGAACAATCACCCTAGGTATAGGGTCTTGGATCATGGAAATGACTCTCGGTTTAAGAAGAACCAAATAGAAATCAGCCTCAGCCTCAGAGGCACACTATCAAAAGCCTTACATCACCCACATTGGTTAAGGAAAAACTAAGTAGATACCTCGAAGACGTACTCTTGGATCAACAAAGGTGAGCAAAAGGAAACTCGAGATAATGATAACCTCCTTGGTCTAGCATGAGGCTTATTAGCCTCCCGAGTCCATAACTTCTCCAATGGCACCTCCTCGTTCATGAAAGGAGTGCCCCAACCAACTTAGCCAAAAAATGGCTAAATATCATTATTGGGACCTACTCGACACACGAGTAGTGTCGTTCCGACAAGAGAGACATCCTCGGTAAGCATGAGGCTCATTACACCCCCCGAGTCGAGAACTTATCCACTAGCACCTCCTCGAGAAGAACGGGGTTTATTAGCCTCCCGAGTCGAGAACTTCTCCAATGGTACCTCCCCGGTCATGAGAGGAGTGCCCCCAACAAACATAAGCAAAAAATGGCTAAGAATCGCTTATTGGTACCTACTCCGCTACTCGGCACACGAGTAACGTCGTTCCAACAAGAAAGACCTCCTCGGGAAGCATGAGGCTCATTAGCCCCCCGAGTTGAGAACTTCTCCGCTAACACTTACTCGAGAAGCACGGGGATCATTTGCCTCCCGAGTCAAGAACTTCTCAGGAAGCATGAAGCACTCCTAAATGGAGCAAAATTAACCACGTACCTCCCACTCAACCTGCTTGGAAAATATGGGGCTAGCCCTTCCCTACTTGGGGGGGTGAGGTGATCATCTCAAGAATAAGGCCTCGACCTCCTTGGACATTCCCCTAACTCGGTCTAACCTACTATGCATCTTCTGTGAACGGCCTCGGTAAACTTAGCATTCGGGACACCCGCACATCAGAGGAACTAACTTGAAATAAGGCGCAATCCCGAGTTCCTCCTCTCGGGGCTAGAAGAGTACCTCATACCAGAAATCTCTCTCGGGTTCCGCTGGACGATCGCTTCAAGATGGAATGAGGCTACCCTATTCGTTTATCCAACGTGGGGGCTAATTGCATGAACCCATCATCTGGTCAAATAAATACACTCAGAGGAGGAAGGATGGGATTTGTTAGTCCCCCGAGTCAAAAAATTTATCCACCGGCAAGTCCTCGGTCATAAGAGGAGTGTCCGATTCACTTAGCCAAAAAATGGCTAAGTATCGTTCATTGATACCTAATTGGCATCTGAGTGGCCCCGTTCCAACAATTAACCTCCTCGGGAGGCATGAGGCTCATTAGTCCCCCCGAGTCGAGAACTTCTTTGTTAGCACCTCCTCTGAAAGCTTGAGGCTCCTTACCCTCTCGGGAATGACAAAGTACCCCATACCATGAATCTCTCTCGAGTTTCGCTTGACGACCGCCTCTGGATGGAATGAGGCTACCACAGCGTGGGGCTAATTGCTTGAACCCATCATATGGTCAAATAAATACACTAATAGGAGGAAGGATGGGATTTGTTAGTCCCCCGAGTTGAAAATTTCTCCACCGGTACGTCCTCGGTCACAAGAGGACCGTCCCATTCAGTTAGCCAAAAAATGGCTAAGTATCGTTCATTGATACCTACTCAGCATCGGAGTTGCGTCGTTCCAACAAATTAACCTCCTCGGGAGGCATGAGGCTCATTAGCCCCCTGAGTCGAGAGCTTCTCCATTAGCACCTCCTCGGAAAGCATGAGGCTCATTAGCCCCACGAGTTGAGCACGTTTTCCGATATTCCTCCTCGGGCACACTAGGAGTACCCTATCACTTAGCAAAAATAGCTAAGTGCAAACAAATGAACCTCCTCGCCTTAGCATGGGGATCATTAGCCCTCCGAGTCGAGCACATCTTCCGCGGTACCTCCTCGGCCACGCCAGGAGTACCCTCACTTAGCAAAAAGGGAAATTTCCTCAGGTACCCCTGAGGTTTGGCGTAATTCCCAAGATACCCCCCACATTTGGGGAATTCCTCAGATACCCCTGAGGTTTGTGTTTGTGCTCAAAATACCCTTACTAATGACGGCAGGTTAACGCCGTTAATTTTTTTCCTCTCCCCTCTCCATCTTCATCTCTCCTCCCATCTTCTTCACCACTCATCTTCTTCACCACCCATCTTCTTCACCATCAAACTGTAATCAAACTATAGTTTTTACCAACCTAGATAAGATTGAATTGCAGATTGAAGTGAAGTTAACACTCTATATGAAAAGGGGAAAACACCCACTTACTACAGATTAAGTAGTGATTAAAACCAAAAAAAAAAAAAAATGAAAACCACTTTAGGTGGGATTTGAACCAGGGATGGAGAACCCGGGAGATACATCATCATCATTGTATCATTTAGTAAACCGTTGACCCAACTTTACGCATATCAAATGTAAGTAGCGCAGATTTTGTATATAATTAATGGCAGACTACAAACCAATAATTAATTTCTGGAAAAAAATTCAGCTAGATCTAAGAAAAATAATCAGAAAATTATGTGTCGAAAATCAAATTAAAGTTTTTTTTGATAAGCTAGATCTGGAAATTTGAAATTGATGGAAGATCCGGAAAATGAGATTCGTGGATTTTGGAGAGAAGAAAGTCGGAGTTTGAGGATTCAAAGAATGAAATGGAGGAGAGAGAAAGATGGCAGTGCAGGTGGTGTTCGCCGGTGGGACGGCAGTCAGGTGGCGGTGCAGGTGGTGAATGGGGTTTTTTGGGTACCGAAAAACAGAGAGGTAGGATGGTGGGAGGAGAGAGAAAATTCTGAGAAAATTGGAGAAAGCTTGGAGGATGGGGGGAGGATGGTGGGAGGAGAGAGAAAGCTTGGAGGTTCATCAATGGAGGATGGTGGGAGGAAAGAGAGAAAACGGAAGAGAGAGAGAGAGAGAAAAAAATTAACGGCGTTAGCCTGTCGTCCATAGTAAGGGTATTTTAAGCACAAACACAAACCTCAGGGGTATCTGAGGAATTCCCCAAATGTGGGGGATATCTTGGGAATTACGCCAAACCTCAGGGGTACCTGAGGAAATATCCTAGCAAAAATAGCTAAGTGCAAACAAATGCACCTCCTCGTCCTAGCAAGGGGATCATTTCCATCCCGAGTCAAGCACATCTTCCGCGGTACCTCCTGGGCCACGCCAGGAGTACCCTATCACTTAGCAAATTAACCAAGTGCAAATGAACTTCCTCGGCCTAGCATAGGGCTCATGGCCCCCCGAGTCGAGCACATCTCCCGCGATACATCCTCGGCCACGCCAGGAGTATCTTCACTTAGCAAAAATAGCTAAGTGCAAACAAATGAACATTCTCAGCCTAGCATGGGGATCATTAGCCCCCGAGTCGAGTACATCTTCCGCAGTACCACGCCAGGAGTACTTTATCACTTAGCGAAAATAACTAAGTGCAAAAAAATGACCTCCTCTACCAAGCATGGGGCTCATGAGCCCCCCCCCCCGAGTCAAGAAAGTTCTATGTCGGCACCTCCTTGGTCATACGAGGAGCGTCCTACTTGCTGAGACAAAAAATAGCTAAGTATCGTTAATTGGTGCCTACTCGACATACGAGTAGCCTCATGTGACCTCGTCGAAAAACATGGGGATCATTAGCCTACTCCCCGAGTCGAGAAACTTCTCTATCGGCAGCTCCTTGGTCATAAGAGGAGCGTCCTACTCGCTTAGCCAAAAAATGACTTAAGTATTGTTAATTGATACCGACTCGGCATCCGAGTAGTGTCTTGAGACCTCCTCGGAAATTATGGGGCTCATTAGCCCCCAGTGTCGAGAACCTCTCCGTTGGCACCTCCTCGGGAAGCATAGGGCTCATTAGACCTCTCGAATCGAGAAACTTCTCCATCGGCACCTCCACGGACATGAAAGGAGTGCTCCATTCACTTAGCAAAAAAATGCCTAAGTATCACTTATTGGCACCTACTCGGCACCTGAGTAGCGTCGTGCAACCTCCTTAGGAAGCATGGGGCTCATTAGCCTCCCGAGTCGAGAATCTCTCCAACGGCACCTCCTAATTCATGAGGTGTGCCCCCACTCACTTAGCCAAAAAATGGCTAAGAATCATTTATGGGCACGCACTCAACATCCGAGTAGCGTCATTCAGACAAAAGAGACCTCCTTGGGAAGCATGAGGCTCATTAGCCCCCCGAGTGGAGAACCTCTCTTTTGGCACCTCCTCGGGAAGCATGGGGCTCATTAGCCCTCCCCAGTCGAGAAAATTCTCCATCAGCACCCCCTAGGTATTGAGATGAGCGTCCCGCTCACTTAGCCAAATAATGGCTAAGTATCGCTTATTGGCACCTACTCGACACCTTAGTAGCATCGTGAAACCTCTTGGGGAAGCATGGGGCTCATTAGCCTCCCGAGTCGAGAATCTCTCCTTCGGCACCTCCTTGGTCATGAGAGGAGTACTTCACTAACTTATCCAAAAATGGCTAACTACTCCCTCCGTCCCAGAAAGATTTGAACACTTGTTGGGACACGTAGTTTAAGATGATAAGTTGTAGTGTGGTTATCAAATGTTATTTTATTTAAAAAGTAGATGTGATAGGAGTTGGTGGGGTATTTTTTATTAGAGGAGAGAGAAAGTTTAGTAACTTTTTATTAATAAAAAGTAGAGTGTGGGCCAAAGATGTGTAAAATAAATAATATATTAATGGTGGGACCATGCCAAAAATGAAAGTGTTCAAACTAATTTGGGACAAACATAAAAGGAAAGTGTTCAGACTATTCTGGGACGGAGGGAGTATCATTTATTGATCGACACGCGTACATGACATATAAATAGCGTCGCTCAAAGTCACCCCTCTCGGCCAGCGTTAGAACCCCCTCGGCTCGGGCGTGGCCCTCTCGGCTTACTCCATTCCGTCACTCAAAAGCGAACTCTCTCGACTCGGACGTGACTCCCTCGGTCAAGGAGCCCCTCGAGCATGAGCCCCTCAGTCTGCATTCCTCTCTGCCCCGAGGACTCTCTCCGATTGAGACACCCTCGGGTCGGGAAGGAACCCTTCGGCTTCGAAGCGATGTACCCCCTCTGTGCATGACTCTCTCGGGTACCGCACTCGGGGCATGACTCTCTGCAGGAGTATCGCGCTCGGCGAATCTAGCCGCGCTAGATGCAACACTCTCTCGGATACGAGACCCCCTCGGCTCGTAAAGGAACCCCTCGGCCTCGAGGAGATGAATACCTTCGGTGCATGACTCTCTCGGGTACCGCGCTCGGTGCATCGAGCCGCGATCAGCGCATCACTTCGCACTCTATACATAGAGCAGTGCTCGGGGAATGATTTATCAGGTACGAGACCCTCTCGGCTCGGGAAGGAACCTTTTGGCCTGCAGGATAGCCGCGCTCGTCGCATGGAGTCGCGCTTGGTGCATGACTCTCTCGGGTAAGAGACCCCCTCGGCTCAGGAAGGAACCTCTCGGTTTGCAGGGGATGAAATATCTCGGGTGAGTTGCGTGCACTCGGGACTTGGAGCACTTGGACTTGGGTGTTCCTTGTTCGGCCCAGAGTAGCCCCTCGGGGAGCCTATGTCGCTCCCCTCAGCTCGGCCAGTGCACAAGGGCACCCCCTTGGCCTAGAATACTTTCTCCACTACAATCCGGCATCGAACCCCTCTCATGGGAACTCGTGGGTCCTGCTCGACCTCGGCGAAAATGTGATCACTTCATTCCGCCAAACAACTGCACTGAAATATGTGATTTTCACTCCTATTATTTGGTGTGGGGATAATTGTTTGGTCCCATGACGTAGGGAGGTTAGCTGCCCGGTTCGACGAATAAGCCCATCGTCGAAAAAGCCTGAAATGATTTCTAATAGTCATGCTCCCGGTGTCAGAATGCTTAATAGAATACCTTTTCGAAAAGAGAAACGGTTCAACGAGTCCAACACATTGTTTTGTTGCGACCTACAGGCTTTTTAAGCCATCTGAGTCCGTTTAGAACCCGAAAACAACATTTTAATAATTCCCAGATTTTGTTTTTGCCTAATTTTCATTTTCGGTTTTTGCTTAGACTATTTAAATGTTTTTAGCCGTCATTAGAAGACGCCTTTTCTTCTAATAAAATATTTGAGAGTTTATCTCTTTTCTGATGGATTCCGAATTTTTGACAGATTTATTGCTTGTAAATATGTTTGTTCGTACTAGGAATTGCTCATGCTTTTCCTCTATTAATTCCGACTGCGTCAGGTGGTATCAGAGCAGGCTTTCTTCTGTTTCTTTTCATATCTTGAACGGTTATGGAAGAACCATTTACCAGAGCAGATCTCGAGGGAGCGACAGCGGCTATTACCACGGCCCTTACTACTTTGACCGATCAGATGACAGCATTGACTGTGCAGATGAACAACATGCAGAATAATAAGAATCAACAAGGAGACAGGAGAGGGAAACCGAATAGGGTTCCACAGGGTAGAAGTAAACAAACTATTATTGCCGATAGTTCGAGTTCTGAGGAAGATGAAGCCTTCGAAGACGAAAGGAGTGTTGAAGGTAATCATTATCATAAGCATGATTATCGAGTGAAGGCTGATATTCCCTTGTTCTGTGGAACTATGGGGGTGGAAGAGTTCCTGGACTGGCAGATTGATGTTGATAGATTTTTCGAAGTGATGGAAGTTTTTTAGAACAAGCAAGTTAAGTTGGTGGTAATTAGGTTGAAAGTTATTGCTGCTATTGGTGGATAAGTTGGTTGTATAGAGGCAAAGTAAAGGAAGGGGCCAGTCGAGACTTGGCGAAGGATGAAGCAGTTGATGTTGGAGCGGTTTTTGCTAGAAGAGTATGAGCAGATTTTGTACAAGATGTATATCGAGTGTGTCCAAGGAAAGAGGATTGCGGCAGAATATACAACGGAGTTTTTAAGTTTTTCTGAGTGCAATGATTTGGGAGAGTCAGAGAGTTAGAAGGTGGCTCGGTACATTAGTGGCTTGAAGAGTTCTTTGTAAGAGAAGATGGGTTTGCAAACTGTGTGGACGGTTTCGGAGGCATCCAGTTTGGCTTTGAAGGCAGAATTGATAGAGAAATCCCCTCGAAATTTCTCATCTTTCAGAAGATACTCACCCAGAGTAACTTTGTTTCCATAGATGACAAGGAGAAGAGTGCAGTAGCTAAGGATCCCAACCCTGCAAAAAAGGGAGGTTCTAGTAGTACGTAGCAGGGAAAGACACCCATCCAGAAGTAGAACAATCCCTATGTCAAACCTAGCGGGGACACATGCTATCGTTGTAATGACAAAGGTCACAGATCCAATGTTTTTCTGACCCAGAGAGTAGCTGATGTATTAGAAGGGGATGGAGAGGAGCTTGAAGGAGAGAATGATGAGTATGCAAATGTGGAGTTTGCAGAGGAGAAATCTGAAGAGAGAGTTAATTTTGTGCTGTAGAGGGTCCTGTTGACATCCAAAGATGAGGGGCAGCGCAAAAATTTGTTCAAGACTCACTACTCAATTCAGAACAAAGTTTGTAAACTGATCGTGGATAATGGAAGCACGGAGAATCTGGTGTCGCGGAAATTAGTAGACTACTTGAAGTTTCCCACAGAACCACATGAGAAGCCATACACCCTTGGTTGGGTAAGCAAGGGGTCCCAAGTTCGAGTCACGCTGACTTGCAGAGTTCCCATCTCCATAGGGAAACACTACAAGGAAGAGGTATTTTGTAATGTTCTTGATATGGATGTTTGTCATATTTTACTCGGTAGACCTTGGCGGTTTGATAATGATGTTACTTATCAGGGACGGGATAATGTGATGATGTTTACTTGGGGTACACACAAAATTTCAATGGCTCACATTTTGCAATTTGACAAGAATCCAGGGGGAGAAATCCAGTTTCTTAGTAATGACTTACAATGACAAAGAACTTGATGAGGCCGTAAAAGAAACTGATTATTTCTGTCCCGTGGTGATTAAGGGGTTGTTGAGTGCTGAGAAGGTAGAGACCTCAATTCCTGAAGAAGTGTTGAAAATCCTAGACGATTTCAAAGAACAAATTGCTGATGAGTTACCCAATGACTTGGCTCCCATGCGAGATATACAACACCAGATTGACATGATTCCTAGTTGTAGCTTATTAAACCTTCCTCACTATCGTATGAGCCCTAAAGAGAATGAGATCTTAAGGGAGCAAATTGAGGATTTGCTGAAGAAAGGTTTCATTCGTGAGAGCATGAGTCCATGTGTAGTAGCAGTCCTTCTAGTCCCTAAAAAAGGAAATCAGTGGAGGATGTATATTGATAGCAGAGCCATCAATAAAATAGCTATCAAGTATCTCTTTCCAATATCTCGACTGGAAGACATGCTTGATAAGTTGTCGGGCTCTAAAGTGTTTTCGAAGATAGATCTGTGCAGTGGGTACCATTAGATCAGAATTAAGCCTGGAGATGAATAGAATACAACTTTTAAATTCCCGATCAAAGATCTCCATTAATACCACGTTGAATAGCAATCTTGAGACTTCACCAATAGGTGGAGGCATTTTTTTGTTAGTTCGCCCCTTGCTGGCGGAGCGGTATACCGAAAAAAAAAAAGAAAGGTTTTGATTTTAGATTCTTATCGAACGCCGGGGCGAAACGGCTTTAGCTGTCTGCTTTACATCCGACTTTTAGCAGTCTCACTTGAATTCTCCCTCTCTCCGGTGGTGATCTCACTTCAGTAGTGGGATGAATCTGAAGGGTGGTCCACGATCAGAAGAGAACAGCAGCAGGGGAAGAATCGACAAAGAATGACGAACATAAAGTCGTTTACTGGAATCAACCAACTATTCCCCCTCCCCTGATTCTATTCAGGACAGGCGAACCAGAAGGTCTAGTCAGAGCCGCCAGGTTTGGAACAAAACAGTCTCGCCGGAATCAGCAGATGAGGAGATTCACGAAAGAACCTAACCGTCCTCTCTGATTGACTTCATCAGGACAGGCTCTTCCTATGGTCTGCTTAACCTTCCCTCTTTCCTGGGAACCTTGGATCGATATGGTTCATTTCTGGGTTCTGGGTTATGCTCTTTCAACGGTTGACAGAAGAGGGGGGAGCATGAGAAGAAAAGAAACAAAATTTAAAATAAAATTTTCGCCTATTTTCAAGCCGGTTTGACCCCGAAGGCCGAATTCTATGGTAGAGAATGCTGTAATAATAATTGGGCCATGAGAGACCTTTTTAAGTATTGCAAAAGAAAGGGCCTACTGATAGAGCTGGGCGAGGTGCTATTCTCTTGCCAAATAATCCTTGCCCCTAACGACCGCCTTTAAATTAAATAGGTTGACTCTCGGTTAATTCCATGCCGGTTTTCAATTCGCTTCTCTCTCTCCGGCGAGGTTTGCTCGCTCCGCATTCGTTCGTAAATCAGTTTTCCCTATCAACTATCGTTGACCTCGTCTATCAACAGGCGGATTCAGATTGTCAAACGCCCCTAGCACTTTCATGAGGTTGATGAATCAGGTTCTTCGTCCTTTTACTGGTTCTTTTGTAGTGGTTTATTTTGATGATATTCTGATTTATAGTAAGAACAAGAAAGAGCACTTAGAGCATGTGAGACAGGTGTTGCAAGTTTTACAGTAGAACCAGTACATCATTCTGAAAAAGTGTACATTCTGTACCAACAAATTGTTTTTCTTAGGCTTTGTTGTTGGTGAAGAAGGGATTCAGGTGGATGAAGAGAAGGTGAGTGCAATTAGGGATTGGCCCACACCTACATCAGTGACGGAAGTTCGTAGTTTCCATGGCCTTCCCACTTTTTATAGGAGATTTATCAGGGATTTCAGTACCATTACTGCACCTATAACTGATTGACTGAAGAAAGGGAAGTTTAAGTGGGGAGTGGAGCAGGAAAGGAGTTTTGCATTCATTAAAGAGAAGTTGCGTAGTGCCCTAGTGTCAGCCTTTCCAGATTTTGATAAAGTGTTCCAAGTTGAGTGTGATGCCAGTGGTGTAGGTATTGGAGCTAATTGTCCCATGAGAAGAGACCAGTGGCTTATTTTAGTGAGAATTTAAGTGATGCTCGACAGAAATGGAGTACTTACGATCAGGATATTTATGCAGTATTTAGGGCCTTGTGACAGTGGGAGCATTATCTGGTTAAGAGGGAGTTCATTATGTTCACTGACCATCAAGCTTTGAAGTTTCTTCAGAGCCAGAAGGTGATAAATAAGATGCATGCTCGGTGGGTGAGTTTTGTGCAGAAATTCCCTTTTATTATATAGCATAAATCAGGGGCTCTTAACAAGGTGGTAGATGCATTGTGTAGGAGGGCTGCCTTGCTCATTACCTTAGCTCAAGAGATTGTGGGTTTTGAGTGCCTTAAGGAGTTGTATCAGGGAAATGTTAAATTCAAGGAATTAGGGGCCAAGTGCAGTACAGGGCAGCCTAGTGTAGACTTTCATATTCGAGATGGCTACCTTTTGAGAGGTGAATAGTTGTGCATTCCTTATTCATCCTTAAGAGAAAAGTTGATCAGAGACCTTCCTGGTGGTGGATTGGCGGTCATCTGGGTAGAGACAAGACAATCGCTGGTCTGGAAGAGATGTATTATTGGCCTCACTTGAGGAGAGATGCTGGTGCGATAGTCCGGAGATGTCATGCTTGTCAAGTGTCAAAACGTTAGTCCCAAAATACAGGTCTTTATATGCCTTTGCATATTCCTGATGACATTTGGCAATGGATTTTGTGTTGGGTTTACCTCACACTTAGCAAGGCGTAGAATCTGTTTTTGTGGTAGTTGATCGTTTCTCCAA
Source organism: Beta lomatogona (assembly GCA_947646795.1). Taxonomy (NCBI): domain Eukaryota; kingdom Viridiplantae; phylum Streptophyta; class Magnoliopsida; order Caryophyllales; family Amaranthaceae; genus Beta; species Beta lomatogona. The sequence continues at coordinate 1,395,605 of CANSNZ010000270.1, forward strand.
AATGACACACTTCATTGCTTATAAGAAGACCGCTGATGCATCAAATGTAGCGAAGTTGATAGGGAGGTGGCGCGTCTTCATGGGGCTCCTACCTTTATCACTTCAGATAGGGACACCAAGTTTCTTAGCCACTTCTGGATTATCCTTTGGAGGATGTGTTGGACGCGCTGAACAGGAGTTCTACAGCTCATGCACAAACAGATGGGCAGACTGAGGTGACTAACAGGACCCTGGGAAATATGATTCATAGTGTTTGTGGAGATAAAGTGAAGCAATGCGATTTGGCGTTACCCCATGTGGAATTTGCGTACAACAGTGCTGTGCATTTGGCTACAGGGAAGTCACCATTTTCTCTGGTTTACACTTCTATTCCTAGGCGTGGTTGGTCTGATTAAGTTGCCTAAAGCACCTGGACTTAGTGCAGCAGCTGGTAATATGGCTAAGGAGATTATAGCTGTTAAAGAAGCTGTGAAGGCTAAGTTACAGCTTACTTAGGAAAAAAATAAGGTTGTCACTAATAAACGCAGGAGGGCCAAGGTTTTTAGTGTGGATGATGATGTGATGGTGTTTCTGCGTAAGGGAAGTTTCCAATTGGTACTTATAGTAAGTTGAATCCACGAAAATATGGTATTTTCAAGGTGGCTAGGAAGATAAATGACAATGCTTATGACTTATGTTGTAGCTCTTCCGGATGACATGAACATATCCAACACTTTCAATGTTGCTGACATTTATGAGTACCACGCAGATGAGGTTCTTTATGAAGATAAGAACTCGGGGTCGAGCTCTTCATAGGTGGAGGAGACTGGCGTAAGGAGGTTAGTTTCCCAGTTCGACAAAGAAGCCCATCGTCGAAAAAGCATGAAATGATTTCTACTAATCAGGCTCCCGGTGTCAGAATGCTTAATAAAATACCTTTTCTGAAAGGGAAACGGGTCAACGAGTCCAACTCACCGCTATGTTGTGACCTACAGTCTTTTTAAGCCATCTGAGTCCGTTTAGGGCCCGAAAAAAATATTTTAATAATTTCTAGATTTTGTTTTTGCCTAATTTTCATTTTACGGTTTTGCTTAGACTATTTAAATGTTTTTAGTCGTCATTAGAAGGCAGCTTTTCTTCTAATAATAATATTTGAGAGTTTATCTCTTTTCTAGTGGATTTCAGAGTTTTAACAGATTTATTGCTTGTAAATCTATTTGTTCGTACTAGGAATTGCACTTGCTTTTCCTCCATTAATTCTGACTGCGTCATCCCATTTCATGGACCAGCCCATCTATGGCGAAATCACTAAAATACCCCTACCACTAGGGGAGACAATCCTCCACCAACTGGAGCTGGCTCAAATACCCTCATTTATTGGAAGTCTCAACCTCTATAAATAGGGGTTGTCTCATCAATCAAAAGGGGTATTCAATTCTCACCTGCAAAAACCAGAGCATCTATCTCTACCTCAATCACATGTGACTTGAGCGTTGGAGGGCTTTCCCGGGAACACCCCCGGGCCTGTTTTTCATTGTATTTTGCAGGATAGTTGGAGACCTCTTCCTCGGGATTTTAAGACTCTCAACACTACACTCATCTTCGAAAGTTTCTTGGCGGAAACATTAGACAATGATAATCGAAAACTACACATCATAAGGGTGGTTTAATGAGTCTATTTGTAGTCGGAGTTGTCTTTCAATTGGATTATAAGAATTAATTGGCTAAATTGTTAGATGAGTAATTTAAAATACTCCAGTTGACTACTCCCTCCGTCCCAAAATAGTCTGAACACTTTTCCTTTTATGTTTGTCCCAAATTAGTTTGAACACTTCCATTTTTGGCATGGTCCCACTATTAATATATTATTTCTTTTACCCATCTTTGGCCCACACCCTACCTTTTATCAATAAAAAGTTACCCAACTTTCTCTCTCCTCTAATAAAAAATACCCCACCAACTCCTGTCACATCTACTTTTTTAATAAAATAACATTTGATAACCACACTGCAACTTATCACCTTAAACTACGTGTCCCAATAAGTGTTCAGATCTTTTTGGGACGGATGGAGTATAAAATTATGTGGGTATTTTAAAAAAATTTATCGATACAAGGTAGAGTGGAATTTGTGTATAAGGTATATGATACAAATCTTTTATATTACACAAAACAATAATTGATAACTACTAAAAATTTTATATGTCACCGTTTAAATTATGTAAATTACATATCATGATTACATTAATATACTGCTAAATCCTAATTCATTATCCTCCAATGCACTTCTGTTGGATTGTATAATATATATGTATATGTGTATTTATTAAGCTTGGGCTCTTGTTACTATCTATTGTATTGGCCCATGTATTTGAGTTAGATAGATTAGGATTGTATATACTCTTTACTACCAAAGGCAAGCTAATGATAGAATTAACAAAACCTTAAACCCAAATTATCACAGTGCCGTGACATGGTATTAGAGCCACGTCATTGAACGTTGCCCGCTGGAATTCTTCGTCAGCCTTGCGGAAACCCTAGCCTCATCCGTGTGACTCGCAAGGGAGAAAGAAAGACATGGGCGACGAAAAGAAGATTATTGGTGATGGAAAAGAGAGAGTGGCATATGACCCCCACCTCTCCGTATTACCTCAGCTCCGGTGACCAGCCGGGGAACGTTATTACCCACGTGATTTTCACCGGTGAAAATTACGTGGCTTGGGCGAGAGCCATGACTCTCTCTCTCTCTCTCGGCGCCAGGGGTAAGTTCGGGTTTGTCGATGGGACAATAACCAAACCGAATGCAAATACGGTCCACTCTATGATCGTGTCATGGAAACTGCGAAGCATGGAGTCAAAAGTCGCAGCAACCATCCCCTTGCATGATAATGCTAAGGAGTTATGGGAGTATCTTGAACGTAGGTTTTGCGTAGCGAATGGACCACGTATTTAACAGATTAAAGCCGCTATAACGGATTGCAAACAAACTAACACCATGAGTATCGATGAGTATTACATAAAACTTGTGGGATACTATAATGAATTAGCACAGTCGAAACCATTGCCCTCGTGTGAATGCAAGAAGTGAGATTGTGGTATCGTATTGAAATTGTCGAAGGATCGGGACAAAGAAATCTTCCACCAATTCTTGATTGGATTGGACACAAAGTCATATGGTGTCGTACGCACTAATCTGCTCTCCCAGCAACCTTTGGGTGATAATAGCGCATATCAAGCGCTTGTCCCAGAAGAGCAATCGCGGGCAGCAGCTCGTAGTAAGGGAACTCATGAAAGTGTTCAAGCTTTCGATGTTCATATTGAGCGTGTGAAAGGGAAATTTGATCATGTGATAAGACCAAGCTTATGTGTTCTCATTGTAAGCAACGGGGGCACGAGGCGAGTACTTGCATCAAAATCCATGGAAATCCGGCATGGTATCAGGAACGGTTTCGTGTGCGTCAAGCTGGACGCAACGAAAGGTTCTGGACGCACTGATGGTACTGTTGTGGCATCCTCGGGTGCTGCTGGGGCATCCTCGGGTGCTGCTGGGGCATCCTCGGGTGCAAGAGCTTATGATGCTCGTGGGGCACAGCCCGTAGTGCAGGAGGGCACGCACACACGCAGTGAGTGATAGTGTGTTCAGTGCTCTAGGAGAACGTGGTACACCACTTTCTAATCTCACGCCAGAACAGATGCAGGTTCTTATGAACCTTATTCACAATGAACAGTCCAATAGTGATCGTATGACAGGTGAAAATTGTCATTTGGAATGGATTATAGACACTGGAGCATCTCAATGGGTGATGTGCGTGGTGTCACATGATGTCTAGTTGGCCTCCCTAATGGGAGCTCTGTTCTTGCCAAGCAGAAGGGAGATGTGTATCTCACTGATAGTATTGTAATATGTGATGTGTTGTTTGTTCCTGAGTTTCATTGTAATTTGATTTCTGTAACGCTTCTGGTGTCTGATAATTCATGTAATATCCAATTCACTCCTTCTTTGTGTGCTATACGGGACCGACCTTCAGGGACCCTGATTAGAGCAAGTGAACGGTGAGGGGGTCTCTACTATTTTCACAAGGTGGCTGTGGTGCATGCTGTTCGAGTTCATGGTTTGAGTGAGTTTGATTTGTGGCATCAAAGGTTAGGTCATCCTTCGGAGAAAGTTGTGAAGATGCTTCCTACTATTCGTTCTAGTACTCATAGGAAGATATTGAATAAAATTTGTGATGTTTGTCCTTTGACAAAACAAACACGTGATAGCTTTCTTGTTAGTTCCAATAAAGCTAGTCGTTTGTTTGAGTTAATACATTGTGATTTGTGAGGACCCTATAGTGTTCCTTATTCTTGTGGAGCACTTTATTTTTTTACGATTGTTGATGACTATTTTCGTGCTGTGTGGGTTTATCTATTGCATAATAAAACTTAAGTTCACAAATACTTTACCTCTTTCTTTGCCATGGTTGAACGTCAATTTGAACCACTGTTAAAACTGTTCGAAGTGACAATGGCACTGAGTTTCATTGTATGCTTGATTTCTTTCAATAAACACTAGTACAATAACCTTATTGCTGCTATTGAATTGTTGCGATTTTTGCTACACGCCGTAATAGACCGCGTGAGAGAAAAAAAGCGTACCAAGTAATCTATTGCTGCGGTTTTGAAGATTAAAATATAAATTATTTAATCTATTGCTGCGGTGTCCATTAAAAACTGCAGCAATAGGTCTCGTTTTAATATTAAAATGTGCTAGGGTTTTCACCCCCTGTCACTCTCTTATTTTCTGTACGCACTCCGCCGTTTTCATCTCCTCACTCGCATCTCTCATCTTCCCTCTCATCCTCTATCTCTCAGTCCTGTTCTCTCACTCCTCGTATCTCTCATCTCCCCCCTCATCCTCTATCTTCTTCGACTTTCACACCCCTCTCATACTCAATCTTCTTCGCATCTCTACTCCTCTCCTCCTCTGTCTTCTTCTCTCACTTGCATCTCTCATCCTCCTCTATCTTCATCTCAAATCTCTCGTCATCGCATCAGCCATCATCTTCAACGGCGAAATTAACAGCTTCGCTTCCCCACGGCGAACTCCATTACTAGGTGGCCAAATTATCGGGACGGCGGCGAAGATCTGGAAGGGTGCGAAGTTCAACGGCGGAGTTGAAGGTGGGTCTTCCACGCAAGACCGAGAAATCCAAAGCTAGGGCCTTTACATGTGGGCCGTAATGGCCCGATGGTTAGAGTGATGTTAGAAGGAAAAAAACCAGGTTAATGTTTTGAAGAAACGAACGATGATGATGATGGTGAAGTCTGTTATTTTGATTTTTCATTTTTTCTTTTGCCCCCCAAGTCTGATTTAGTTGTAATTTTCTTTCCTTAAAAACAAGTTCAATAAAAAAAGAATTTGTGGTTTGTTGTTTGATGCTTGAGTTTACATTTTGTTGCTGATTGTGCTATTTTGTTTATTATGTTAATTCGCCAAAATTTTGGCAAATTGTTTTTATTTTTTTTACCTATACATATTGTCGCGGTTTTAAGTAACAATCGCAACAATAGGTCGATCTATTGCTGCGATTTTATGACCGCGGCAATAGGTTGAACCTATTGCTGCACCTTGATTTGCGACGCATAGAAATCCATAGCAATAAGCCTTTAAAAAGCCGCAGTAATTTAACATTATTCTACTAGTGAAAGTGGCATCTTATTTCAAACTTCTTGTACAGGAACACCTCAACAAATGGGCGAATTGAGAGAAAACACCAAAAAAATTTAAATGTGAGTAGAGCTTTGATGTTTCAAACTTACTTGCCTGTTCATTTTTAGGAAGAATGTGTGCTTACTGCCGTTCATTTGATTAATCGTACTCCTTTGGGCAATAAAACACCTTATGAAATGATTTTTGGTCCTGATCCTGAATTTGATCTTTTGCGTGTTTTTAGGTGTTTGTGTTTTGCTCATAATCAAAAGGCGAAAGGGGATAAATTTGCTCCTCGGAGTCATAAGTGTGTATTTATTGGGTATCCCACGGGGAAGAAAGGGTGGAAGTTGTATGATTTGGAAACTTGTGATGTTTTTGTGTCGAGGGATATTCAATTTTTTGAAACTTCTTTTCCTTATGTTTCAACTTCTCCATATCCCGACACATCTGCTGACGGCCATGGAATTTTTCCCACTTCTTCATCTCCTCTAGCTGATGATCCTCATCCCCTTACTTCTTCTTTGACTCAAACCGGCACATCAAACCCAAACACATTCCCTCTTTCTCCTGGCCCAGATCATCCCACCACTCTAGCGCACCAAATTTTACCCTCGCCTGGCCCAGCACCACAACACTTACCCTCGCTTGGCCCAATCCCTTCTTCAAATGGTCCATCAGACCCCGCGTCTGCTTTCCCTCTCTCAACTCCCATTTATGGCCCAGCTGACACTTCACTATTTAACCCATTATCCTCTGTGCCTCTCTCTGAACCTTCTGGCCCAGCTCCTTCGGACTCTTCTGAAGTCCCTAACTCTCCACCTTCGGGCCGCGGTCATTGGGCAAAGCAGCCCAACACACTCTTACGTGATTATATGGTGCATACGATCTGAGAGAGCCCCCCCTCCAGGTTCACTTCATGCTTTTGGTCCCTCATGTACTACTCCTTATCCTATAGCTCACTTCGTGAATTGTGATCATTTTTCTATGCGGCATCGTGTTTTTCTTGCAGCCGTTGATGAGGGTGTTGAGCCCAAAACTTTAAGGAAGCTATGGAGTATCTTGGTTGGCGCGAGCCATGCAAAAAAAAAATCAGTGCTCTTGAGGATAATAAAACTTGGGTCGTGACTACTCTTCCTCCTGGGAAGAAAGTCTTGGGATACAAATGGGTGTATAAAATGAAATATAATTTTGATGGCAGTGTTGAATTTGTGGATAAGGTATATGATACAAATCTTTTATATTACACCAAGCAATAATTGATAACTACTAAAAATTTTATATGTCAGCGTTTAAATTATGTAAATTACATATCATGATTACACTTATATACTCCTAAATCCTAATTCATGATCCTCCAATGCATTTCTCACCAGTGCTTTACATAGCTGTCTTTACCTCCCTATCTCACTCAGAAAATACAAATCAAAGGACGACTCAGTACCCCATCTTATGATTCTGTACCTATTTCCAGAAACTTAGCACATCTGCTATTATTCTTTAACTCAAATATACTATTCTCAATCACACATATAATCTTAGTACAATTTGTTGTTTTTATTATATTTTTTCTTTAAGAGGTGATAGATTTGTGAGATCGATATACGCACATTACATCACCTCCAAGGTAAGTGACACACTAACCCCTCCCTCCAAATAAAAACATGAAGGTCACGAATGCTCAACTTGTTTATCCAACTGTAATAATTGTTTCCCAAATGGTTTAGCGATCTGAAGATGTCCCCTTGTTGATTTAAGGAGGAGCTGATTTCAGTTAATAATCCTGTAAAAAGATAAAAAGAAATGATTAGATCATAGTAGTACTGGAAGTGATTAGGTGCCACACAAATAAGATGAGAAATGCTATCCAAGAATCAAAGCAAAAGGAACATGTTTGTGACTACAATACACCAGCAATTATACAAACTTTTGTCTATAACCACTTTTACACAGATGATGACCATGGAAGAAAATATGATTATGATACTTGGTTGCTAAATGATGCCCTATAATTTCCTAGTTACCCCCTAAATACGTATAAAATAGTATATTTGTATACTTTTCATTTCTTTTCTCACTTTCTCCCCTTCCATCACTTCCCCTACCCCTTCCCCCTTTTTTCTTCCACAAAACCACCACATACACCACTTCCGGCGTCACTGCCGCCGTACCACCACCACCATCACGCCCCACCACCACCATTACTTCCCATCCAAATCATGTGTTTCTAATAAATCAATACCTCTGCAACAGAGAGGCCAAGTTCATCAGTAATTGCCGATTGAGTTGGAGATGAATACCCAGCCTCATAAAATCAAGAACATCTACACCAAACCAAAAAAAAAATCAGAAAATAGAGTGAAAAAAAAAACATACAGTAAAACCAAACTGAATAGGACCAAGAGCACTAATAAGAACACAAGCAAGGATAACTCTTTCAACAATGGCGACCAATTTTCAAAGCAAAACTTTTGAATTAAACTGACTGTCACCTGAAGAAATTAACATTAGTTTTTTCGATTTTTTCACCAAGTACCCCCGAGCTTTCGGTTTATTCACGATGTACCCTCGCACTTTTCAAAATACACGGGGTACCCCTCAGTTTCTTGGTAATACATCCACATGCCCTTAATGACTAACGATGGTTAACACCGTTAGTCATTAACCCTAATTTTTTGTTTTTAACCCTAATTAACCCCTAATCCTAACCCTAATCCTAACCCATAACCCTAATTCTAACCCCTACCACTAACCCTAACCCTAAACCCTAAATATAACCCCGACCACCAATCTACCACCCTCCCCCCCACCTTCCACCAATCCACCTCCCCCCCACCACACCCCTACAGCCCCCCACCCCCACGCCTCGCCGGCCCCTTCCTTCCCTCCCCCCCTCCCCTACTTCCGCGGCCCAAGCCCCCCCCCCCCTCCCCCCCCCGCGCCTCCCCCCCCTTCGATTTTTGCACCTCCCACCCCCCCCCCCTGATTTTCGCAGCCCACTCCCCTTGAATTTTCAATCAAATACGACACTAGTGCGAAGAAATCGAACTTTGTGCATGGTCTAACCGAAGAAATCGAACTTTGAACATCTCGATTGAAGAAATCGAAGAGAGAAATCGAAGTGGGGAGGAGGGATGTGGGAGGAGGGGCTACGGGGGGGGGGAGGGGGCTGCAAAATCGGCGTAGGAGTGGGGGCTGCGCGGGTGGGGAGGGAGACTGTGGAAATCGGCGGGGAGTGGGGGCTACAAGGGTGGTGGAGGGGGACTGCGGGCTGCGGGGGGTGGGGTGGGGGGGGAGGTGGTGGTGGTGGTGGTTGGGTGGTGGTGGGGTTAGGGTTAGGGTTTGAATTTAGGGGTTAGGGTTAGAGTAGGGTTAGAAGTTAGGGGGTTAGGGTTTAGGTAGGTTAATTAGGGCTAATTAGGGTTAAGACTAACGATATTAACCGCCGTTAGTCATTAAGGGCATGTGGATGTATTACCAAGAAACTGAGGGGTACCCTGTATATTTTGAAAAGTGCGATGGTACCTCGTGAATAAACCGAAAACTCGGGGGGTACTTAGTGAAAAACCGTAGTTTTTTTCTTCTTCCCATCACCACCACCATCTTCACGTCCCATCACCACCACCACCTTCACGCCCCATCATCAACACCCTCACCTTCACGCCCCATAATATGGTGTTTTTTAAAAATAAAAAAAAGAGGGTGGCGTCTGTCATGGAAGCCCCCACCACCGGCTTAGGCGTTTATGGCAGGCGCTCCACCACAGGTCGAGGCGCCTGCCATGGACGCCTACGTCGGTGGTGGGGCGTCCATGGTAGACGCCTCCCTCTTTTTAAAATAAAAAAAATAGAAAATGTAAAGAAATGGAAATATGAGGTGGGTTTTCATCATTCTTTTATCCCCATTGTTGTTACCGCATTGGTGGGTGGAGAAATGGCTAGTGATGATATTGGTGGACGGAAATTTAGGGATTTGAGGAGATAGAGGAGGGTGAGAATGAGGTGAGAGAGAGAGAAAAAGGATGGTGAAAATGGAAATCTCAGGCGCCGAGGTGGTGGCGGCGCGACGGTCTTGGTAGTAGACTCCATGGTTCTTGTGATGGTGGTGGTGGCGCTGGCACCTCGAGTGCTGCTGGTGGTGGTGGTAGGGAAAGGGAGAAATAGAAGTATACATATACAGTATAAAAATCATGTATTTAGGGCGTGAATAGGAAAGTATAGGGCGTCATTTAGCAAAACCCTTATGATAAGGGATCTTATCTCCAACTAACTAGCCTCCTTCTAACACCGCAACTATCCCAGTTTCAAGATCTTCTACACTAAATCTTCAACAATAAAATGATCAGGGGTAAAATAAAATAGAAAATGTTTTTGTATGTTCTTGTTCTGCTTGTTAATGTAAAGAAACAGGGGAATTACAGCATTATATGAAACAAAATAAAGTAAGATTTTGTTTGATTATCGGGTCCACACATAGGCCTTTGGTGGAGGAGAGTTTGACCAGATACATGTCTCGTCGATTTCTATCATAAAGTTAATTGACATTATATATAATACTCCCTCCGTCCCATAATACTCTTGACACTTATCAATGCACGTAGTTTTAGATGATAAGTTGTTGTTTGGTTATCAATTGTTATTTTATTGAAAGGTAGATGTAATAGGAGTTAGTAGTTAGTAAAAGTAGTATTATTTTATTTTAAGGAGAGAGAGTGTGGGTCATGGTTAGAGTTGGTGGGTGGTAGAAGTGATATTATTTTATTTGGAGGAGAGAGAGTGTGGGCCAACTTAAAAGGTAAAAGAATTAAAATAATAGTGGGTCATATCCAAAAATAGAAGTGTAAAGAGTATTTTGGGACAGATGAAAAAGGAAAGTGTAAAGAGTATTCTGGGACGGAGAGAGTATATAAGTTTACTAGCCTTATGAGCTTGAAATCCTGACGTCATTCTTCAATGTGGGACCAATTTACATTCAAATTTTACCCTTGACGCCTCTTACAACATAAGTTAACTATGACTTTAAATTAAATCTCACTCTTTAAGAATATCTAGGTCATACTTATGAGTTGTTGTGTGACCCACTACTCCTCCCTCTTGTAAGACTTTTGCATATTTTGTTTTTTTGCTCAAATATGAAAAAACCGTATTATACAATCTTATGAGCTATTTTAGTATATTAACACTAAATGCCACATATTGCTGAAATTATTGTTAGTTTAGTGATCAATATCAATTCATGACGATCAACTTTGATGATATTACTCCTAGCTGGCAATTATTTGCATGCAGGTCGCAGGACACTCAATCAAATGAAAATGTAGATAGGCCCGGCCCGCATCAAGTAGCATGCAGATGGTGACAAAAATGAATTGACAGCGCGTGGCCTAGTTCAGCTGCAGCATCCAACAAGTTCATAGAAACAACAACAATGCTCGAATATTTTACGATTTTTTCACCAAATGTCCCCGAGTTTTCACGAAATTCACCGGGTACCCTCGCACTTTTGAAAATACACCTGGTACCCCTCAGTTTCAACATAATACACCCAAATGCCCCTAGTGACTAACGGCGTTAACCGCCGTTAGTCAATAACCTTAATTTTTTGTTTTAAAGCCTAATTAACCCTAACCCTAACCCTAAACACTAACCCTAACCCCTAAACCTAACCCCTAACCCCTAAACCTAAAACCTAACCCTAACCTTCCCCCACCCCCACCCCCCACCCCCACCCCCCACCCTCCCGCAGCCCCCCCACCCCCGTCGACCTCCCGAGATCCCCCACCTCGTCGACTTTCCCCACCCCAGCCAGCCTCCCCCTCCCCCACCCTCCCGCAGCCCGTCGAATCCCCCCCCCTCCCCCCACCCCCCGTCGAATCCCCCCTCCCCCCCCCCCGGCCCCCTTCCCCACCACGGCCCTTCCCCTACCCCAGCCCAGCCCCCCTCCCCTTACCCACGGCCCTCTCCCCCCCCCCCCCACGCTCGATTTCCCCCCCCCCCACCTCGCATCCCAAGCTGCCCCACATCCCCCCCCCCCAGCGCCCCCCATCCCTTCGATTTTCGCAACTTTCATCCCCCCCTTGGTTTTCATGCCCCCCTCCCCTTGAATTTTCAATCCCCATGAATCGAATTTCCGACGGATTTGGAGCGAGAAATAACGTTGAAATCTTCGGCATTGTTGCGGTGCTTGGTTAGGTGGAGGGCTTCGGAATTTCGTCAAGGGGAGTGAGGGGGGGTGGGGAGGGGATGCGGCTTCGAAGGGGGGGGGGGCCATGAATTTCGTCAAGAGGAGGTGTGGATGGGAGGCTGCAGGATTGGGTTGGGGGACAAGCAATGTAATTGGTGCGGTGGGGGGAATCCAACGGGGTGGTGGGAGGAGGGAGGCTGCGGGAGGATGGGGGAGGGGGCTGCTCGGGGTAGGTGGATTAGGTGGTGGTGGAGGGGGGCTGGGTGATGGTGGAGGTTAGGGTTAGGGTTAGTTAGGTTTTAGGGTTTAGTTAGGTTAATTAAGGCTAATTAGAATTTAATTAGAGTTAAGACTAACGTCGGTTAACGCTGTTAGTCATTAGGGGCATTTGGGTGTATTATGTTGAAACTGAGGGGTACTAGGTGTATTTTCAAAAGTGCGAGGGTACCCAGTGAATTTCGTGAAAACTCGGGGGCATTTGGTGAAAAAACCGAATATTATATGCTTGTCTTGGCAAATAGCATGTTTTGTGCTTATACCTAGGTACATAAGAGTCGCAATAATATCGTTCTTTTCAACTTATTTTTACTTTTTTTTTTGAGTTTGAACTTATTTTTACTTATTTGAATTTTTTAAACCTATTTACATTTATTAGATCTTAAAACTTATTTTTAAATTTAAAAAAAAATCAAAATAAGGTGAACATAATATACCCTAATTTTCCCAACTTATTGAACTCCATATATAATGGGTTCATTCTTTTTAACTTTTTTGTCTATCTGAACTTATCTAAACTTATCAGAACTTAATAAACATTATTATTCCTTAACAGACTTTATATGAACTTATTAGACCTTATTTTGTCAGTATGCCAAACCTTATTTTGCTGAACTGAATTTATCAGAACTTATTATACCTTATTAGACCTTATCTTAACTTATTTTTTCCTTATAGCGACTAAAAATAAGGTGAACTGTGTAGATCCACTTATTCTATTTTTTTAGTTGCAACATTTGCTTTTTCACTTAGTCCAACATGTTTCTTTTGACATTAATATCGCTAATTGCATATAAGTAAACAATTATAAAAAATTGATATTTAGAATTTTCGCGTTTAAACGAATTTGACAGATCTTATTTGACTGTGTTTTTTTCTTATACAATAGTTAGAAAAAGCTTGTTAAAGTTGGTTGATAAAGAGTGCCTAAATGTCAATTGGTGCAACTAAGAAATACAGAGAAAATAAGTTTGTCATACATGAGATAGATGAAATTTTATTACATCATTGGCTTAGGACTTTGATCTTTATGTCGTACCTACTTCGTTTCCTATGAGTTACATCATTTTGACTTTCACACTTATCAACATACAACTTTAGTCGCTGATATTTCTAATTATTTACTAGTGAAAAGCATTCATAAATTGATATTTTGTAATTATACTATATTGAATTATATCCAACAATATTTTACATACTAAAATTTATTTCATATACAGAGTCAAAATTTTCTATCAAAATATATAAACAGTGTAAAAATCAAATGACAGAAACTAATAAATCATGGAGGTAGTACTCAGGGAAATTCTCAAATGAGTCCCATGAGGTTTGATCCCTAGACCTCAGGGATATGAGGTGGGGAGTGATACCACTACTCCACTACCTCAACCTCAAAGGTAGTACTCAATATGCCTCTACATATGACCGAAACTAATAAAACATGGAGGTAGTACTCAATATGCCTCTACATATGACTGCGACGTAGGAGAAGTCTGCCTAGATACATATGGTTGTCCAAGTCTAGCTAATAAAAAATTTCATTCTTCCTTAAAAAAAATTGAATTTCATCCTAAAAACACCAATTATTGATAGTACCCCTTGTTTTTTTTTCCATGTAAAAATAACTTACATGTGAAATGTCTCTAAAGAAATTACTACTTTAAAACTTTATTCACTTCAATTGATTTGCCTAAAATTATATTATCTAAACTTATATAAGATTATATGAACTAATTTTGTCTAAAAGAAGTCATTTTTGTCTGAAATTGTTTGAAAAAAAAACTTATTTTGTCTTAACTTAAAGAAAATAATTTTGTCTTAATTATCTAAAATTATCAAAACTAATCTAAGGTAAACGAACTTATTTTGTCTAAAGTAAGTTGAATTTTGGTTATGGTACCTTACTTGGACTTGCAAGTAGCCAAACTCTGCTAAGAAAACCTTTTTTTATCCTTAACGAGACTATGATTGGATTATAAAACCAATTCCATTTGCCTTCTTATTAGGGATATGTTTGATAACTCATTTCATCTATACCTTAAACGGATAGGAGCTAGAACTAATTTTTTTTTGGCAAGAGTAGAATTGACTTAATAAAGATGCTAGTTTGAGTGGCTTACTTATAACAGCCTGTATGTTACCATCAGCTTATTGAGAATTTTGCACACTTGAAAAGACTACGGTCGAGCTAACCTGAACTATCATCATGACACCTACCGAACTAAATCGGAAGAATATCAAACTTGAAACCCAACTCTAAATCAAATTAATTTAACAATTACCAGCTGAAATAAAACTTTACGACTTTAACTTTTAATACAAGACAAAACTTCATTAACAAAGAACTCTTATTAGAAAGTCGAATGTCCTCACTTTAAAATACATACATGATTGAACAATCACAACTGAACTTCAAGCATACATCAAAGCTTCCAACTTCATCACCAAGTGAGTAGTGACATGCCAAATAAATAACAAATGAAAGCATAACACATATTTTAGCAAAAATGAGTAATAACATAAAACATATGCTTTGGTGCATATTAGTTGAAAACGGCTCATCATATAACACCATAGCAAATCATTTGCTAAACTCATACTTTGAAACACTTTATTCAGCCAATGTTTTATACCTTTTCAAACTTGTCTTATACCTTTTCAAACAAATCCTTATCAAAAAGCCAAATGAGGAAGACAATTATACATAGTATTCAAATAATTCTTTCAAACTTAGACATTTCCAAAACAAGAATCCAAGTTCAAAGCATGATAAACACATTACATTCTTTATTCTTTTTCAAATGATTCCTTATTAGGAATCACAAACTTTTCTTATTAAAATGATCTCCATTTTCAGAATTACAACAAGGAAATACTTTCTTTCATCACCTCAAGAGCTTTTCACTTTTTCTGCCTTGAAATCGCAGTTGGTACTTACTCTGAACTGATTAACTTTGAGCAAGAATATTGTTTTTATCTCTCTTTTTAAAGTTTTAATTTATAACCTTCATCTATATAAACATATAGCTTTGACACGCAACATGTTTAAGTATTTAGCTTATCGATTCCATCTACCTATCAATTTCAACTAGCGCATTTTTCAGTTTCACCAAACTTATCAGCATCTATTCTATTTTAATTAATGTTGCCAAACAAGTTTGAAACATCCCATAATAATTTTTTATGAAAAGATCCCATTATATCCTTATAAAGGAAAGATATATTTATAATTTACCGATAATTGAAGCAAATAATTTCATCATGGGAGTGGTCCACCATTTCTCCAATTGTGATTTCCTATTGCTTCATAAGAGGGGAAGCTTAAAGCATATTCTAGTATATGTCGTCTAGTTATATATGGTCACTTTAAGATGTTTATTATAATGATATACCTCTCATCTCAATTAGATGGTAATTGTTATATCTTTGCTTATTGTGATTTTTCAATTTAGTTGCAACATTCTTTATGGTACATTTTTTCTCTTATTTTTCTCATATGTTGAAAATCACTTTATCCACCAATCTTTCTATCTGCTTTTCAAATTCTCATAAAAGTTGTGCAAAAAGTAACTATATCAACTAATTTGAGACAAAATGAGTAACACTGTTTGGTGTAACCGTGTAAGAGCACCCATAAATCCACAATGGTTGGTTCTTAGTTAAGGCAAGAGGTTAAACATCATACAGGAGTCTAACCTCACCATTACGGGGTGTTGACTGTTGAGGCGTGTATGGGGAAGAAGGGATGGGTGTTAAATGTGAATTGCTGCCCTAATATTATGAGGGTAGTCATCACTCATCAACGCAGCTTAAATTAGTATTATTATTCTTTGATTAACTTTTCCCCCTCATTCAACAAAACAGCTGTATTGTGCAGCACACTTGCAAGAATTCTGACAATTATTTGCGCAACCAAACAAAAGGGGGTAGATAAGGTCCCAACCCAATTTCAAGTTGAACCAATTAAGTTCAAAGAATGTGATTCCACTAGTTAAGCATAAATAAGGCCATAAACAATTAACAATGAAGTAGTAATGTGTATCATGGTCACAGTAATATTACAGCAACAACAATCAGGGTCAGGGCCAGGGCCCAGGGGAGATGAAAAACAAATCAACAGCATGCTAACTACCAAAACAAGATGAAGCAAATTAAATCTGAAAACTGAGTGCAGTCAACATCTAGCTAAATTCATAACAGCTCCAACATACGACGAAGATACGGCATGTTATTAATTTCAAAAGTAAACGTACAAATAAAGTGGTCCAGCAGGTTCAGCGGCGCCAAACTTTCATGAGATCCTTAACGTAGTTGCAAAATTATATAAATCTATTTCTACATCACGTTTCAATTTCCAAATTGGATGCTCTAGTGCATTTTCTACTTAGTTTACATTTATGATTCAGTTGTACGAAATACAATAGTACAAATTGGCATCTAGAAATTTCTATCGTTTAAATTAAGTAGTTAAGCACTTAAGCCTCGGCTCTTGACCCATGCAAAAAGGGTTTGATTAGCTAAGATTGGATTTTTATTGGGAGATCGATAAGGTGTTAGATTTCGTAAAATTTGTAAAACACAATATATTATTTTTATACTTTTTGAAAATAACTACCTAATAAGCTTTTTTTAAACAATTATCTATTATCAAGTTTTTCTTTAAGTGGCACTACCAAATGATGGAAACCTTAAAAAGTTCTGTCAATGGACCATACCAAAAGAAAACAAGAGAGAAGAAGGCAAGTAAGGTTTTAGGTAGGGACAGAGAAAATAATGGGTAAAAAACATAATGAAATAATGAAAATAATTATGAGGCTCAAGCAGAATCTCCGACCTTCGACGAGTTTATGTTACGTGTTGCACCTTTAGCTAAAGGTAGTGCTATGAACTGCACCCACCAAAGGTTGTGGTGCTCAGTGCACTTAAGCAATAGTTTAAGTTGTTTTGTCTTATCTTTTTCTTCAAATGTGTATCCCAAATAAAGAGTGCAAAACATAAAAAGTTTGAGTCATTTTCTCATTAACAGCTTAATAACAACAATATAAGTTTGAGTCACTTCACGGCATTTATTGGCTAATATCGTACTGGTATTTAATTCTGATCAAATTTTTGGTCAAATACATTCTGATTGATTTCATTTCGAGTTACTTTCGATTTTGGGTGAGAATTAGTTCTAGTTACTTCAAGTTCTAGGTCAAGTTAATTTCAGGTTGATTTTGATTAAATTCAGATTTTTTTCGAACTTCGGATTGAGTTTGCGTCATAGTTTTGAGTTCAAAATCAAGTCTCGAATCAAGTTATTTGGTTCAAATCAACTTTACTACACTAGTATAGAATTCACGTTTTGCGTCGGTCTATTTGCGTCGTATGCACGAAGACCTGACGCAAATAAACAATTTGTGTCGGATATCATAGAAGGTGCGACGCAAATAAGCACAGGATATGAATTGCGGAACCATTTGCGTCGCATGGCTTTGAGGACGCGACGCAAATAACCCCACTCTTTGCGTCGGATATCACATACCTTCGACGTAGATGATGATTTGCGTCGCGTGCTTTGTAGGTGCAACGCACATGAGCAAGAAGGGCTCCCAGCTCCACTGTTGTAGGCGTGCTTTGTAGCCTACTATCTGCGTCGCATGTTTCTCCTGTGTAACGCAAATGATGTAGCTATTTGCGTCGCATGTTCGAATGGTGCGACGCAGATAATGTTGACCCAGATCTAAAATTAAAACTGACTTCGCACTCCTCTAAAAGCTGATGACTTAAAAAAAATTGAAAATTGCGTCACGTGGGATATGTGTGCGACGCAGATAAAGCTCACCATGTAAAATGCCCACTTTAATTCCCAATTTGCCTCTCAGCCGTTTTCCATCTCTAACCTAATCTCTCTCATTCTCAACTCAACTCTCATCTCTCTCAACTCTCCGTTTGTTCTTGAAGATTATGGATGACGAATTGTGCAACTACAACGCCGGCGACTTTCAGTCTCACTCTCCAGCGACTCATCACTCTAGTTCGTCTCCGTTCGTTTTCTTCTCCACCGGTGCACCTCTCCAGATCTAACACAAGGTATTCTCCTCTTTTTTCTTTAATTTCTCTAAATTCTTTAGGGATTTTATTTAATTTTTAGGATTTTGAAGTGTAATCTTTTATTTTTTCTGAAATATTATGGAATTGAATGTTTGAGTTAAATTATTCGATCGATTTCTCTGACCACGGTTTTTCTTCTCTCGTGTTTTGCAGGAGATTCAAGGCTTTCAACTTAAACCTGATACAATTCAGTTCTAGTGTTCTACCTACCGAAATTCACAAAATTGTTTTTGTATCGATCTGATTCGCAGGAGGAAGAAGAATTAGGTTCACTTTTTTGTATGTTAGATCTGATTTTTTTTTTTTGTATTTTAGATCTGATTCTGTTTTTTTTTTGTACGTTAGAAGAATTAGGTTCAATTTTTTTAGGTTCAATTTTTTTAGGTTCAATCTCTTGGTATTTTCAATTCAGATTTCATTCTTGTTAGTATTTCGTTCCTGTATGCCTGGATAAGTGAGTTTATTTTTCTTTAACAAAAATTAAGCATTTGCGTCGGACATTGTGTTACATGTGACGCACGTAGACTTTTTTTTTTAAAAAAATTGGTTGATTTGCGTCGGACTTTGTGTTACATGTGATGCAAATGTTGCTCATCTGCGTCGCACTCAAGTTGCCATCCGACGCAAATAGGTATCATCTGCGTCGTGTCCTTATCCGACGCATATTATGTCAAACTATCTACGTCGAGACCTGTGTCATCGGACCCATGTGCGATGCAAATGGGGGTCTAGAGCCCGACGCAAATCAATGATTTTGTAGTATTGCTATGTCTAGGTGGGAGTACTCTTAACTTCAAAATAAGAATAGTAACTAATGACACATGTCTTTAAATAATTCAACAAACATCGCATATTTGAAATGATATTGATCTGATCAATCAAACAACTCAACGGGTAGAACAATTTAGCGTTTTCATAGGTAGAAATAGAACTGTTTATGCTAGCTACATTAATTAGCAAATTTAGATAGCACCTAAAATTATGTTCATATATATACCTTTATTAACCTTAGGGGGGGGGGTGTTCGTTAGATTTATATAGCCCACAACTCCTCAACTATTCAATGATCTCATGAGATGAGCCGTTGAGATTTCCCCTCCATTTTCAAAGATGTTTGTCTTGCAAGATACTTCCTCCATTTTTTTTATTTGCAACATTGAAGCATGGCACAAATATCTAGGAGAAAAGAGAGATGGAGAAAGATAGTAAAGAACCCCATTTTCAAAGAAAGAATATATTGCGGAAAATGTCTATATTGGAAGTAATATACAACTTTCTAAAATAGAAAACGTTCCAAGTAAATAAAAACAGAGGAAGTAATTCTCAACCACATTAACATTTGATCACCATTTACACAACAAACTCGGTTTGAAATTCTTATTGACTTTCCCAAAAGGGCTGCGTAAGGCAAAAGTGGGCTACTGTACACCATATATAACAGTGTCGCCATGCATCCAATTTCAAGTGATCTTACCAAAAAAAAAAAAAAAAATCACCTCACAATAGTTACAACAAAGAGCTAATTACAAAAAAAATCACCTCACAATAGGTACAGCAGCAAAAATGATATGTACAGCATAATTCTTTTAAAGAATAGCATCAATAATGTTGGACATCAAAGCACGATATGTGGTGTTAAGATCCCCCAGGCAAGAGTGGCTCCTGTAACTGGGGATCAGAACTGCTTGAAACCAATGAAGTTTGATTACCAGATTCCAAATCCACAGTTGGTATATTGTCCTTCCTTTGACCAAGTCTTTGGATGAGATTTCGCTTGCTATCGTTGAAGGAATCTAGGGTTTTCGGCATTTCGTTTTCCTGCACATGCTGAAAGCACACTTGAACAGCATCATGTACTCTCACAAAGTACCATTCCTTCCCAATCAATTCAACGAGGCCAGCTCTCGTTAAGGTCATGAGAACTTCTTGATTAGGATTCGAAATTACAATCTGGAAACCAACAGCGATTAAAAACTTTTACTTGAATTACTTAAAAAATCAATGACACAAGACTAAATTATATTCAGGGACAAGCATAAAACCTGGATGCCACGAGATTTGTATTCATTATACAAGTCTCTTAAAGCTTGGACAGCACTAGAATCAATATATGTCACAGCTGCAAAGTATAAAAAAAAGGTTCAAGATATTGGCATGTAATCATCACATAAGGAATCAAGATTAAATTTCTGTCGAGGTTACGTGTAAAAAAACCTTGGTACTTGAGAGAAAAGCTGTATGAGACTTGTAAATCCAAAGATCAGCTTTAATGACATGATAACTATATAATTAGAATGTCCCATGGCAACACCCTGCTTTTCTTGCTCACTTCTATGCATGTTCTCGTTCAAACTTCAAGCATTCTAATCTATTAGCATAGAAATATTTAGGTTCTTGAGAGCAAAGCTGTATGAGACTTGTAAATCCAAAGATCACCTTTGGTGAGAAAGGATCATTATATAATTTCGATGTCCTATGGCAAAACCTTGCTTTTGTTGCTCAATACTATGTTGTGGTTCAAGCATTCTAATATCTATTAGGATACCATACTATTATAGCATCAACTCAGTGCCTCTCATGAGGCTCCTGGAGTGTTGCCTTTGGCAGAGACGCAGAGTAGAAGGGTTTAAGATTTTAAGTCTTATCTGGGATAGGTCTTTTAAACCTCGATTAAAATGAGACTAATATGAACTTGACTGCTGCTTCATTATAATCTAAACCTACTAAATTATAGCAACTAATTAAAAGATATGGCTGATTTCATTATGTATATGCCATATTCTTGAGTCCAATCTAACATCAATGACACACTAAAACAAGAAAGGAGAGAATAATGATATAGAAAATTGCAATTACTCACGTGACAGCTCAAGAATTACAAAATAAATTCGTTCGACTTCTGGCCCACGTCGTATAGATTGATCAAGATTGGATTCATATTCGCGCAGCCTACAAGAGATAACAAATGAAAATCACAGCTCTAACTATAATATGAGAACTTCCGAATTAACACTGCATTCCAGTTTTCAGAAAAAAGCAGAAGCAGCATATCTAATCATACTGAAAAAGTATGAGCGTACCTATCTTTAATGTAACTAGTGTTTGCAAAATATATTGGCGCATCAACACGAACAAGCACTATTCCATGGTATGTATATGCTTCTGGATATTGTTGAACATTCCTATAGATTGTTGTGCCAGGAAGACGACCCAATACAGCTGCAGGGTTTAACAGATAAATCAAAACCTTCAATGAAATAGCAAACTTGATAATGGCTGCAGTCAGATTACACTAGCCAACGAGTTTCCCAATATGTATATTCCAGCTCGAGAACTGGCTTGCATAAAAATAATCCAGGTTAACATAAGACTTCATGAAGGTAGAAGTTATTGCACTCACCAATATGTGGATTTGCAGATTCATGGACTACAAAAGCAAGGGAAAACCCAACCTACAAGAAAAAGAAGGTTCATAAAATAGATTGTCAATTATACAATTACAGTGTTGATATGATTGCTATGATCTATTGTGGTGGGAGATAATGTTTCAATAATTGTAAAGGTTGAGTGATATTATAAAGGCGGTCATAATGCATATACAGGCTCTAGAAAAACGATAGGGAGCCAATTGTGATCACATTCGTCACTTCTTTTTCTCTGTAGATTATAGAATACTTGCTGAAATTGATTTAAATTAGACTACCATTTCACTAATTGGATTAGTGGTTAGAACACTCTATATAGATTGATAGTTTTTTTTTTTCCTTTTGAAGGGTAAGTAATATCACTAAGGTGATGAAAGGCAACGCCTTTTAAATGTATAGGTAGATTAGAGGTATCTTGTTCCAAAGAAACATAGAAATCCTGTCAGAAAATACTCATACATCTCTCTCCATCTGTTAAGAAACGGTGTTGTATAATCAAAAGAGCATATAGATATTAAATGTGAAAACCCCAATATAGAGAAAACCACCCAGCTGCGTTATTAATCACCATATTCTATAAAATATCCAACTTGCCATGAAATGAACTCCATTGACTCAGAATGTCTCTGATCCAATTTTGCAAGAATGCACTCAGACATTATGACTCCAATTGTGAATAGACTCCAACCTTGAGCATACAGCCCACATCAGGTCGTTTAAACTCCACATAGTGTCTACATCTCATCCAAATCCACATCAATGAGTCTGTAAGTCCCTGTTCATATGATAGGAGACTTCCAAAGTTCCAACTTTCTAACCTAGTCCAACTAGGAATAGGAAACACGATCTTGCAAAGGAAGCTTCTAGAAAACAAACCTAGCTAAGCAAATAACTTTCCATGTTTCGTCCAATATAGATATCCTACCCCACTTAGAATATCTGAAAACTTCCTAATTATAATAACATAATCATGAGAAAATCTAACAAAATTTCTATGAAATGTCCTGTCAAATTCACCAATGAATCCTCCATGCCACAGTCCAATGCTACTTCCCCAATATAAGTGCGTCGACATGCGTGGCTTCCAAAACCACCCTCTCCCTTACTCTTCCATTTTGAGCCTCATCCAATGTTCATCCCCACCCTCTGGTGTCCATCTACAAGTTAGACTTGCATCTAGCATATCCCCTCACCCTTCCTCACCTAACACCCCCCCCAAAAGAAAAAAGAAAAAAAGAGAGGGTTTCTCTTTCTAATTTAGGGGCCACAAGCTAATTGCCCAAACTCTAGTCTTCCTTAATTGTACTTCAGTAAAATGTATGACATGCCAAAGTAAGATAATTAATTTGGATGGAGTACTATGCAAAATTATGGCACATCATATATCTAGATGCATAGGTAAATAATCTACTTGAAGTATATATGACAGGGAAGTATACTCACCCCAACTAGAACACCAATTTCAATACCAAGGAACAACGTCGAAGCAAAAGTGATTGTCCAAAGGAAAAAATCTTTCTTGTCTATGCGCCATAGTAGCATAGCCTCCTCATAATCCACCTGGCATGACACATTCAAGAAGAAAAGAAAATTCAATGAAAAATTACTAAAGGATCCGCAACAAATAGTGAAATGGAACAACATAAGAAATATATTTTGTAGTTAAAGATCAAACTCAGTTTCTGCAATACAATGATGAGGTTTCAATCAACAAGTACAGCTTCCACTTATAACTTGTTGGAACATTTTAGCATTTTATCCTTTGTGAGTTGTAACCAGATTATAATTGTACATGCCTCTTTCACTTTTGCTGGTCCAAAACCTAAAACCCACATAATATAAAGGGAAACTAGGCAATATAAGACTGCAAAAGGCGAAGTTGCAACAAGTAAACCAACATTTTCAAGCATTCAAGGAAGACATGAATTGATCTGGAGTCTCGAGATGACTACTAAGACAATTATGAACAAAAATCATATCAACTTTACTGTCCATAAATCGAATTATACTCACCAGACCCATCACAGCAGATATCACAATAGCAGCCAGTGCACACTGTCAAGTTGGTTGATAAAGTACAAGCTCTAGTTAGCATCAATGACCAACAAACTCCAAAACAATAAGGAAAAGATATTTGCAAGAAACATTACTTCAACAAATTGATTACTCACAGAAAAGGGAAACCACCTACGTCATGCAGTATGATCCAAAATATACAACATTCTTTTACAAGGCCACAAAACTAACCTAGCAACTAATAGTTAATAGTCTGAGTTCATAAGGGTTTTTTTACATGAGATAATCAGAGAAACACACAAGTATTAGAAAAAGCATCACACCTGAGGTATGGCTTCAAATAACGGAGTTAGAAACAGGAGAGCGCAGCTCATGATAATTCCAGTCAGTATCCCAGCAAACCCAGTTTTTGCTCCACTTTCATGATTTACCGCAGATCTAGAAAATGATCCTGCAACATCAATAAGAATGAAGACACCAATTGGAAAAATTATCAGGAGTAGTAAAAAAATTCTGAACTTCATAACATTTAAAATTGGAATGACTTGCAGCAAAAAGCCAAAGGACCGAGAGATGACGCCGCACAAGCATCTGCAGACAACAATCTCACCTGTACTAGGATATGAAGAAAAGAATGATCCGGCAATGTTGGCTACACCAAGACCAAAAAGCTGTTAAATGGAACCTAGTTAGAAGTTAGCAAGCAAAATGCTATATAATATCAAGATAAAATTTCTGTTAAAGAAAAAGGAGAAAAACAGAATTATAATGGTGCCCAATGTAATAAATCAATAAAATTGCTTCCACCTAATTGTGGCCTGTCTCCTTCTCCTACGTTCTCATCTTTTCTTTGTTTTAAAGTTTAAGGAAAGATCACACTTTACATTATCAATGGACGGCTATTCAGTTGGTAGGACATAGCCAATGCTCTTAAAATATACCTCTTGATTTGAATCTAAGTCATAGCCATTCTTTGCTGCCAGTGCCTTCGCAATTCCCACAGATTCCTGAAGTTCCACAATTGATACAATTAAATGAAAAAAAAAAAAAAAAATTACTCCTCCATTTGAAATGTATCATTGCAGAGCAGAGAACTTCTGTATAATCCTTACCAATATGGCAACACCAGTTATGAGAAATGCTGTTGGGATCAAGGACTTGACATAAGCAAAGGCTTTAGGCACCGCAAACTCTGGGAGCCCCTGAGGTATCTCCCCAACCTATACCAACAATAAACACTTTGTTAGCAGATTCCTATTGGGTAAGATGCAAAATGATAACAAACCTTCAGATTCTAGTTAAAGGAGAGCATAACATTATCCCAGCAGTTAGCCAAAGATATAAAACTGTGCAGATCTTTTTCCAGTATACAATTATCACGAGAGAAAATATGCTGCTCTCAGTGTTAAGTTCTCTATCAGCATCAAGGCCCGAGCTCAATAAATAAGTACTCCACCATTTGATCAGCAGCAAGAACAAAAGTTCTTGGTCTTTACCCATCTTCCGAGACATGTCATCCGAAAAATTAAATAGAAAAAAGTATCTAATTCTCTAAGTGTAACCTGAGGTGGGGATATTAAAGGTCAATTTCATCGTCAAACACCCAAATTAGAAATAAAGTTAGAATAGAGTGGATAGATCAAATTGATCTCGAACAATTCCTCATTAGATTGTCCTCTACTATCTGTTCTCAAGTAGCAGACTAGCGGGGCATCTGTTGAGATAAGAATAGTGGCCAACGATCTTATCTGTGATACGATTCCACTAAGTATCCTACTTCTGTCTCTGACATCACCGGTCAGTTAGATTTCAGTGTACGACCTAGCAGAAATAGCCTTTTGATAACATAGGTCTAACAGAGCGCCACGCCGCCACTCAACCCCTCCAAATTAAGGTGGATCTTTCTGTGCGCATGATGCGAGGGTTTGACCAACAATCGTGAAATGAAAGCAGTGGATGTTAATTAGTACAAGAAGGTGCACTGCATAAAACTTGAGTTAGGAGGATTCAGATGATCGAATGTAACTGAAAGCATTCTCTTATTGATGTACTTTGAACATACAGACGTACACCAGTACATATAGAGGATTATATCTCATTGGTAACCTATGTTCAATATCTAGATGGAAATACTAAAAAAAAAAGCACAATTAGTTTACGAAGCTAATAAAGCAGTCCCCAGAACAATAATTAGTTTTTAAACAAACAAGAGAAGCTAATAAAGCAGGCCCCAGAACTTTAAACTACCAAGGCAGAGCATGGTATCTCACCACACTGATGGCAGAAGGATGAAATAGTTTGACGATAACAGTTCCCACCACGACTCCTGTCAATGGACCTGCTGCTCTGACAAATCTCAGGTACTTTCTCGTTTTCCCCTATATAAAATAATACCTTGACCATCCAATCCCTAAATGATATAGATAAGAGCTTTCAAGGGAAAAGAAAAACAGAAAGATTATGTGGAACTTTCTTACCAGATGCTTCATTGTCAACATAACAGCAAGTATCAAAGACCCCAACACAAATGGTGGCCATGAAAACTACACAAGGAATACACAAACTGTTAAGAATGTTTGCCCCATTGTATTTAATTAGAACCAAAGAAAGAAAAGAAACATGCTAAATTGCTAATACATGAAAGAAAGCAGTACTCAAGAAGGTTCTTCAACTTGGTCATTAATTTATGGAAAGAAATCTCAAAATGTTGAGAGACATTGTTTATGTGAAGCTCAGGGAAGATAATCTTGCTTGTGCAGTTAAGCAGGTTACATTAATCAGTGTCAATAGTTGCACAGAGACGGGTACCGGGGTATGGGTTCAATTCGGATATGGGGACAGAAAACGGCAAGATTTTAACATTTTAGGATATGGATACGCGAATCTGTACCCCGCATCGTACCAGAAACATGTCATACCAGATATGTATCTTATCGGGTACGGGTATGTGACCTAGAAGAAGTACTCATGCTTCTTAAAAAAATCAGGACACATTTAGCTAAGAATCATCACTTACAGAACACAATATCATGCATAATGATAATGATGTAAGTGGCATGGAGGAAACACAAAAAAGCAGATCAAATAACATTGCACACTCTCTGGCGAAGGAAAAATCTATATAAAGTATTTGATATTCGCACATCCATACAACAGACACCGCAACTGACTGCTATGCTTGTAAATAGATATGAAGTACACAAGATATCCTACAAAGACTACATATTTTACAAGGCTACAAGGCCTACATAGAAACTTCACTACGAGACGGATTGTCATTTCAAAATTTCAGCCAGTAAAACAGAAGCAAATTTGAATTCCTTTCCTAGTGAAAAGTGTATGGGAATAATGACGATTCTAATTTCCTACAATTGACTTACTATTTTACTTGGAATCTTTATTTCACGTCAGGAACCTGCATTAAGAATCCAATACTCCGACATAGGTATGGAGACTTGACACCTGATTTTGGACCAATAACAGGGAAATTTTACATAAGTTGGATGAGTGAAACACTTCGACCCATTTATGTCCATGACAAGTACGTGAGTCTGAGTAACATGGTTAGCTTGTGCTTTACGTTTTGCAGGGTGCCTTGAGATACAGTCTATGTTTTCATTAAAATGTTAACAGCAAAACCAAGAAAATTTTGAAGGGATTTGATTTTAGCTTCTTTGACTGCTTTCTATGGGCCATACGGCTGAAAGCAAGCTCCTACGGGATCAATCTATGTCTTTCACCTCAAATACTTGATACTCAGTGCCTCTATATAGATATTGCCGCTTGGCACCTCATTTTCAACCAAAAATATGCAACTTTTCTATGAACTATGACACTTGAACTGGAACAGTTTCCAAAGCAAGAATACAAGTCCAACTAACATGGATGTAACTATGACAACCATAAGGAGCATAAATGGAGATCATATTCAAGAATCGCTTTAATTTTCATAGAATATAAGCAGAATCATCATGACAATAAAACTATCAATGGACAAAATTTCCACCCCAATTTATTCTCTCTAAATTCTTCAGTGCAAGCAGGGAAAAAGGAATACGAAAGGAAGGTTCTACTTGTTTCTATTCATTACTTCGTTCACTTTCCATGCTGAGGTAAATCCATGTTCCAAGAGCCAGCACGTCAGAGTTCATAAGGCCTTGTATGATGCTACTGCTTGATACATGTTTTTAGGCAAATCTTCATGGACTTGCCTTAACTTGCACACAACTTCGCTCTAGAGCCCTCAACTCAGTTCTTATATCAGAAAACCTCCAACAAGTTTGGCATGATTTTGCAATATGGTGTCTTTCCCACTCCCAACAGCAATACTTGGTGCTAAATAATAACATGACAATGAGCTTTAACATGAGATATGTACCACTGTAATAAACTTAGGTGGTTCAGCATATGACCTTTCAGCATCATCTTAAGCTTACTTAATGTGTAGCACAGGAGTAGCATCATCTTAAGCTTACTAAGGATTTAGAGCTCAGGTACCAGTTTGATGAAAACACTACACAAGCTTGCAAATAAAACCAAGTTCGCAAAGGTAGACTATATGGGTATTATACCATTTCATGTTATGATGCACACACAAGAAGCAGCTGATCATGAGAGCATAGTTATACCCAAAACATACCACAAAATAGGAGTTAGGTGATGCTAATGATTGTAATCGACAGGGGAAAAAATCATCCATCATAACAATGAGGATTACACTATGCTTGGATAGCAATAATGAAGAGAAAGGTGGGAGAGGGAAAGAGAGGGAAGAAAGGGGGGGGGGGAGGGCAGCATGAGCTTGCTTTATCCCTACTAAAAATCTGATTTGGTTTATTAAAAGGAAAGGAAAAAAGAATCCTTCCCATTCCCTTCTCTTCCCTCCCATGTATCCAAACTCATTTCCCCTTCCCTTAATTCCTTCCAAATTCCCCTATGTAAACACACTATTAGCTTCAGTAATCAGACAAGGCCAAATACAAAATTTTAAAACAATTTCTTACAGGGGTTAGTTTCCCATTATTTGATGATCTAAGGCGTACCTTATCAAACCCAGATATAATGCTCTTAGCAAGGGGAATAATTTCGCTGCTTCGAACTATATCATACCCCAGAAAGTATTTTGCTTGAGACAAGGCAATCACTATGGCTGATGCAGTGGTGAAGCCAGAAATCACAGCATGACTGATAAATCGAATAATCCATCCAAGCCTGGGAGGAAAGAAAAGTATGAGTGTCGTCCCAAACGGCAGAACAAACTTACACTACCTCAACAATGCAGCTGTGCAGGCAAGTACTCCCTCCGTTTCACAAAGATTTACTAACTTTCCTTTTTGGTACATTTGACAAAAAATTATTCACTTCTTTTTTTCTATTTTGGGACATGAGACCCACCGTAACTTTTTACTTTATTAATCACATCTCCTTACTCTATAATTGTTTCTCTCTCCTTAACCCACCTTTTTAATTCCTCCCACCAACTTTTCCCCTATTTCCTTGGTTCTTGTGATAAGAGAAATGTAACTATCTTTCAGAAACGGAAGGAGTATATGACAATTAATATTTAGCCTATAATATACATAAGGAAATTGTTTCAATTACTATCTATTCAATAGGTCACTTTGTGACTTAAACCATATCATTATCTTTTTGAACACTTCACATATATTATTATATTGCTACCTTTGGAGTATACTTTTTACCCCAAAATGACGTCATAATGAACATTTTGATTTGTGAAGGCGTTCCAGTGGTTTTGGCAACAAAACCAATCCGTCCAAAGTTGGCAAGAGGCAGTTATAGTAAATGTGAGGTGTTTGGAGATGTAGTAATTTACAACTCTATTTTATAAGAAAAGGCCAAGTCACAAAGTAACCTGTTGAAAAATTGGATGGACAAAATTTTCGATGAAGAATAATGAATGTTAAATCATTCATATAGTGATTGTTGACAAGCAGACACTAGTCTGTTTAAAAATATTGGAATATAAAACTCCATCTCTGGTTGAGGGATTCGGCTATGATACTTCTCTTCATCACAAGTAACTATGTTGGGTAATATCACTCTCTGATCCAATTTAGGCATGTGGCACCCTTTTAGGACCAAACTATGAGAACTTTTAATGGACAAGTGTAACACTTGAACGCATAGCTCTCTTCAATACATATACTTCAGTCCAGGTAACATAGGATTCCAGTTCAAAGGTTAACAAAGAGAATGTTGCCTCCTAACATATGTACAAAAAATATATATGTAGTGGGACAATATGTGTGTTAAGTCAATATTTGCAACTACACACCCCACACGAGTGTAGCATATAGCGATCCCCCTATCCAAAAAAGTTGGATTTATAAAATTGGGTGTCAGTCATATTTCCTCAAACTTTTTGAGATGGAAGAAGCAGTAAGTTCAAATAGATTCTCAATGGATATTATCAAATTGGATGAATAGGGTATAAGGTTACTACCTCAAGATTCCCATTAAGCATTCCAATACGCCAACCATAAGTGACAATGTGATTGCAAGTTCCGTGTACAGCTTATCAGATGGACTAACAATCTTAGTCAACACATTAGAGACCAGTAGAGATGTCAACGCTACTGGACCAACTGCAAGCTGCCTAGAGGAACCAAATATTGCATATATAAATACAGGCAGACAACCAGAATCTGTTACAACCATCAGAACCATTGTTAGAATTATATGCATAGAGCAGATGTTTAAAAACATCATGAATCAAATAAGAAATATAATATAATCAGCTAAAAGACCAGGAGCAAAGTGCTGAGACAAGTAAAAAATGGTATATAGAAGAAATGCAGGGAGAGAACCTGCATTTTTTCGCATACGAAAGAATCATAGCAGTTATAAGACATAAAGAAGATCATCAAAATAAGATATGTAACCAAATATTATAACAAGATTACTACTTCTCTACATGTTGCTATTCTATGTCATCTCCCACTAAGGATCAGTAGTTGCATACAATGTACTAATGAAGTGTATCTGATCCAAATAAAAACTTCAGTGAAATCAAGTAGGGGTGATAATGAGCCTGACAAGCTCGCGAGCAGCTCGGGCTCGGCTCGATCAAAGCTCGGTCAAAGCTCGGCTCGAGCTCGGGCTCGGCTCGAGACTTAAACGAGCCGAGCCGAGCTAGGCAAAGCTCGGCTCGTAAAGCTCGTGAACAACTCGATTATTATTTCATACTAAAAAAATATTTTATATTAAAAAATTATTTATATATATTAAAAATTATATTAAGTATTTCTTTTAAGATACTAACTAAAGTATATATTAGAAGAAAGATAAAAAGAAAAGGTAAAAGCAATTAAAAAGAAAAAAAAGATAGAGAAGATCGAGCTCAAGCCCATAATCGAGCTCGAGCCACAATCGATCTCACGAGCCGAGCCTAAACGAGCTCAAGAGCCGAGCCTAAACGAGCTCACGAGCCGAGCTCGAGCCGCAAATTCTAATCACGAGCTCGAGCCGAGCTCGGCTCCCCCAAGCTCGGCGAGCTCACGAGCCGAGCCGAGCCGAGTCCATGAAAAGTTAAACGAGCTCGAGCCGAGCCTAGTGCTATTCGGGCTCGGCTCGCTCGATAAGCACCCCTAAAATCAAGCATTACTAGAAAAAAACAATAACAATAATATTTGCACCTAGGATCCACCAACGAATAACCTTGCAAATACAACAGACGTCATCCGTTTATCTTTTGGCCTTTTGTGTTCAAGTCATCAAATTCATATGCAATCTCATCTTCCTCACCAATAAATAGATGTATAAAACACATGCATGATGCATATAGCCCCAAATATACAGTAGCTGTAAACTTACAGAGTCCATAGATTGGTGCAAGCCCAGCCAGCTTCGCATACGACATTGCCTGCTCATAAGATTTCCAGTCATTAATGTGCCAAAGTACATGCATATGGTATACATTTTAACAAAATTAGGCAGTGAATTGCAATCTCATATCCAATCTTGTACCAGGAATTAAGTAACACTGAACAAGGTAAATACATACATCTAAACTTCAGAGTTAAGAGATAAGTTCCAAAAAGAGAGAGAAACAAAAACATCTTCATTGAGCTAGAGGAAGTGACAAACCGGAGGGAGACCAACAGAAATGAGTCTCACACTATTGATAACTAAGGAGTCAAGTGCAACATATTAAGAAACCAAGAATGGCCATTACAAAGAGTAAGGACCTTAGTCCTCAACATGAGCCTAAAGTGAATCGTGAAAAAACAAAAAAAGTAATTCTGTTCGTCTTATTTTGAATCCAAAACATGAAATTTTTTTTTTTTAAATTGACCGAGTCTAATACTTGAACACATAGCCATATCCAAGTACTCAAGTCCAAGTAACACACATTGCCACATAACCATCAACTACCAATAAACATTATCATGACTTGATCAACCCCGAAACTATCACGTTCAATTTTTAATTCATCTATGTTACATTTGAAGTTGTAAACTAATTCAACAACATCCACATTCTATTCATAGACTACGACAATAATTCAATCATTCAAGAATACAAAAATGTCTCCATCCAACCGAAATTTATGAAAACAGTTGATATAAGTCCTTGGAAGTTGGAATCTGGTTAATATTTCAGACAATATACACCAGAAGCCAAGCTCAATGGCCAAAAACAGAATATATTAAGAGATCTCCAAGTGGCCCCCAATATTCCTTAAAGAATTCCAGCCACTATACTGCAGTTTTACACAGAACAAACTTCCACCATTTATGCTAACAAATCAACGTAACGCCAAAAATATAAACATAAACTTAATTATTATTATTATAAAATAAAGGTACTAAAATATAATATATCAAAATATAATAGGACTAAAGCAATTTTATAACTTTTCTTTTCTTTACTCGAATCATACAACTTTTTTTCATTTCTTCCTATAAATACAAGGGAACTGCGTCTAGTACATGTACAGCTATGTGATGTACAAAATTCGCATATCAAAGCGGCAAATTCGTAATTATTCAACGTCTAGGATTGTATATATGTATCATTTTAATTACAGAAACGCATATTTTGTTCATCTCGGAGATGAACTTGAAATTTCCAATACAAGGAGACAAAAAAGGGTACGATACAGTAAAAACAAACGTAACAAGTCGTCATTCATCACGATTTACACGTAAAATAATATAGTACTCAAATGAATCTAACCATAATTATTGGCTATATTAATCACTCCAAAAAAAAAAAAAAAAAAAAAGAGCTAGTATTACTATTTGTTAAATTGAGCACAGAAATTCGGAATTTCAGTCAAATGCGAAGACGAAAACCTGTAATTTCCTACTTAAATCCAAAATTAAACAAAAAAGTTCAAACATAAACACGATGATTACATAAAACAAAAATAGAGTCGTAATTTTGATGATTGAGATTAAGGATATATGAATTCGCCGAAATTTCTTACGATTGAAAAAACAAAACTCATCAAATTCAAAAAAAAAAAAAAAATTGAATTAGAAATAGAGAGTAGGAGAGAGAAAATGACCTGAGGAACGACCATAACACCGACGGTGATACCAGCCATGACGTCACACTGAAGATAATCATGAAAATTGTATGATCGAACCCAACGATAACAAGGGAGGAACAATGAGATCCATTCAGTAGTAGTCATAGCTTTCATCTTGGACCTCCAACGAGCGAAAGCTGAGGAAGACGACGTCGTAATGGAGAAACCAGGAGACGACGTTGTCTGAGGGTGTTGAAGTGGTATGACTTTGACCGGACGATTACTGTAAGTTCTGGGAAGTCCGGCGAGGTCGCTGGAGCTCGGTGAAGCGTAGGATTTCTCCATGCCCATGGTGGCGATTGGCGATTTGCGATTGGAGGGAGAGAGACTAGTGTGGTCCCTCTTGATGAGAGAGATAGAAAGAGGGAGAGGAGAGATACGGGAGAGAGGAGATCATATATAGGTGGTCACTGCTGAGGGAGATTTTATTTTTCTTATGTCATCATGTAAGAATATTTGAAAGTTACAATGATTGGCTGTTATCTTTTTTTACAACGTCACTTTACTGGTGTTTTTTCCCCCCCGGAGAACACATTAGAGAGAGCCTTAGTTTATAGATAGATGTTACTAATATTAAGTTTATAGATATATTTAGGGGCCGTTTGGTTGCCATGAGGGTAAGGGAATGGAATCAGGAAAGGGGTAAAGGGGGAAAGGAAACCCAAACCCTTAGATTTAAAATGTTGTTTGGTTGAAATATTATTCTCTCTCTTTCTTCCACCATCCTCCCTCTTATGCTTGATGTGCTCTACCGGAACTCCTGGCCCATTACCGGCACCGCCAAGCTGCCGAAACTCCTGGCCCATTACTGGCGCCACCAAGCTGCCGGAACTCCTGTCCCATTACCGCGCTTCTCCCCTCCCCTTCGCACTTCCCCTCCTATCCCCTCCCCGCAAGCTGCGCTACTCCTCCCCCTCCCCTTGGCATTTCCCCCTCATATTCCTTCCCCGCAGTGTTGCACCGCTCCTATTCCCTCCCCGCAGCACTGCACCGCTCCTCCCCCTCCCCTTTCGCTGCCCGTCGCTTCTCCCCCTCCACTTCCAGATCTGTCGCTCCTCCCCCTCCCTTTCTTTCTATTATTCCATTTTTTTTCTTCTGAGGTTTAGGACTGTTTAGATGGTAAATGGTGCTGGTGGTTTTTGGTGGTTGGTGGTCGGGTGGACAGGTGGTGTTGGTTGGTGGGCAGGTGGTGTTGGTTTGATGGTGGCAGTGGGATTGCGGTGGTGGGTGCGGTGGTGGGTACAGTTTTGAGGTGGTGCAGGTGGGGTGAGGGTGGTAGTGGTGGGCTTGTGGGGGGGTGTTGGTTAGGGGATTGGGTGGTCAAAGTAGATGGTCAAGTGGTGGTTGGGTGGTCAAGGTCCTCAAGGAGGTGGTCAATTGTAATTCCCCATATTTTTTTTAAGTTATTTAATTAAATAGTTTTAATCATTTTTGAATTATTAAAGCTATTTAATTTCAGTATTTGAGAGCAAAAGGGTATTCTGGTCATTTTACCAAAAGAGTATTTGAGTATTTTCAAAAAGAAGTATTTGAGTCTTTTCAAGAAAGTATTTTAGTAATATTAGTGAGAAGATTATTTTGGCAATTTCATTATCAAATGTATTTCGGTAATTTGATGAGTAAGGGTATTTTAGTCTTTTACCCAAAAAGACTACCACTATAAATAGGGAAATCCTAAGTCTCCCCATCATTTTCAGATTTTCAGTAGCCACTTTCTTCAAAGAGGAGTAAGGAGGATTTCTTCCTCTTTCAAACTCTTGTAGTTCTTCATCCATTCCTTCAAAGTTCCAAGCTTTTAATCTAGTTTTATTTGGAAAATTGTAGGAGGATCTTGCAAATATCAAAGGGAAGCAAGAGGTTAAATTTTTATGATTTTTTAATTTTCATCGTTTATTTTTTTATTTTCATTTTCGGCCTCTCTCTCTCCCCTGCGTTTTCCGGCCACCACGGTGGTGGGGCGCCGGCTGGGCACCGGCGAGTGCTGCGTGGGCCACTGCCGTGCCGGCAGTGGTGGCAGTAGCTGGGCACGACGAGCACCGCCCTGCCCACTGCCGTGCCGGTGGTGGTGCAGGCGGTGCGTGGTTGCGCCGGTTGGTGCTATATTTTCCCGATCTGTGGTTTTCGAACCACATGTAAAAAAAAAAATTGGTTATTATTTATTAAATAATTTACAGCAGTAATTAAGTTAATAAATTTCTAATTATTGTGAAGTTTTAAGTATTAGTTTATAGTGGGTTTTGCCTACTAGTAAAGGTTTTCAAGTTTATGACTCAAAAATAGTTTTAAAGCCTTTTTAAAGAAAAATCAGCTTTGTTATTATTTTTAAAAGTGCTAATTTTTATTTATTAGTAGCCTTGAATTGTTGTTGGTGAGTACTAATTGATAGTACTTTGTTGTTGGTAGGTTTCAAGCATAGTAAAAGCAAGTCAAGCTTACATACACTTGACCTTTGACTTTAGTGTTTACAGGTTTATTTATTGAGCATGAGGAGTAAGGAGAGGCTTATGCCTTATAATTGTTTGAGTACATGTTGAGAACTTAGAAAGGAGATTAGGAATGGAACTTTTGAGTTATTCCTATATTTGGAAAGCACGTGATTGATGATAATTACTTTTGAGCATGATTAAAGTTGTTTAATGTTATTCTTGAAGCTAGGGCTTGCATGAGAATATTTTATTGAGCAAGGTCTCATTAGAAGTTATATAATTTATTGAGCAAGGTCTCATTAGAAGTTAAATATTTTATTGAGCAAGGTCTCATTAGAAGTTAAATATTTTATTGAGCAAGGTCTCATTAGAAGTTATATATTTTGTTGAGCAAGGTCTCACAAGTTTTAAAGTTATTGAGCAAGGTCTCACAAGTAGTTGAATCATTGAGCAATGACTCAATTAATTGGATCATGGATCCTTAAGAAAGTAAGAAAGGACTCAAGGAGTCATTAAAGTAATAAGATGAGCAAGGTCTCAAAGAATTTAGGATTGAGTTATTTATGGTGTTTTTTGCATTCACTTGTTAAAGAAAGATAAGAAATTAATTTATTTGCTAGATGTATTATTATTGTGATTGTGTCTCACATAATGGGCTTTGGCAATAAAACTCTTGGGATGGATCCCCCATGAGTATTCAACATAAGGGGGGAGTTAGTGTGAAACTACACTCCTGCATATAGCTTAGCATGACGATGCTAATGCTTTTATTTTATTGAGCAAGTTGATGGAATTCCAATTATCAAGATCTTTGAGTGGACTAGGTGTCACTCGTATTCTATATCTCTGAGATGTTGAGTCTAGAGGCTCACTCTCACCCTCTTTCATTACTAACAAGCTTAAAAATTCTCGAGTCAAGTTATTTAAAGTTCATGGAACTTTAGTAAGAGGTGTGGGATCTGTTACACAAGGAATAGTTGCACGTATGATTCCAAGAGGAGGACGGTGCCCGTTCATTGCCAAATATTATTAAAAAGAAGTATATAGTAAGTTGAGTTATGTGCTTGTCGTGTGTAGAGTCATAAGAAGAGCAAGCCGAAGTTGTTTGAGGATTGCATATTATTATTTGCATGAGTAGTAGTGTTATGTACTTAGCGTTGCTGATGTATGTGTTTCTTTATTTTCTTTTGGTTGTTGTTTTTCCTCAACAACTCTGTGATGACCCATTTGGCGAGCAGAGCTTAGAGGAGAAGTTTCAGGTACAAGTTCTTGATGTGCATGGGAATCATAAGCATCCGGATGGGAATTATAGTACACGAGTACTTTCTTATATATTTAAGTTATTTTGAATTATATGTTTGACTTTACTTGACCATTGGGGTCAAGGTTTGACTTGTTTTGAAGATGGGACTATTATGGGATAGTTTCCGAGTTTGTAGCTCATTTACATACTTTCTTATTTCAGTTGTATTAAAGTATTTCCAATTTATTTTAAAATACTTCCGCTGTATTCTCTGATTAGCCTTACGTATTATCATGCGTGGCATAACAACTCCCGCAATTGCTCCAGAGTTAGTACCTACTGAGGAAAGAAAGGCTATAAGGTTTGAGACTGGACTTAGTCTTAAGGTGAAGCTTGGGCTAGGAGGTTCAACTTTCAGGACCTTATAGGAAGTGTACGATAGAGCTGCTCATTTAGGTTCCTATTTGAAACAAGCTGGAGTTGAAAGCTCAAACAACAAGAGAAAGGAGAATCCTAGTCAGAATTTCCAGAGGAACGACAAGAAGTTCTAGCCTCAACATAACTTTCACCAAGGAGGACAATCTAATGGCCAAAGGAATGGGGGCCAGTATCAACAACAGAAGGGTGGAAATGGTCCTAATAAGGGAAGGAAAGGAGACGAACGCGTGTATTTCTGCAAAAAGTCCCCCTACAATCATCCTGGAAAGGATTGCGAAGGAAAGCTAGTGGAGTGTAACTACTGCCACAAATTGGGTCACCGAGAGTATGAGTGCTCTCTCCAAGAACCCTGAGTTGAAAACTGACAAGGGCAAGAGCGGAAACCAGTTTGGTCAGGGCAATCGAAACCATTCAGGAGGCAATAACTATCAAGGTGGGAACAAGCAAAATGGGAACAACAAGACCGTTTCGAGTGGAGCTGGCCCTAGTGTGCCTGCAGTGGCAAGATTGAATGTCATAAGTGCTAGAGAAGCTGAGACGTCTAAGGACGTAGTTACGGGTAATGTTTCTATAAATTTCACTTTTGCTAAAGCTTTATTTGATTCAGGAGCCGAGCGTTCATTTGTTTCAAAGTTAGTTGTTTCAAAATATGGCTTAGAAAACCCTAGGGATGTTTAAATTCCTATTATGTTACCATCTGGGGAAGTAGTAACTTGCTCAAGAGTATATGAGAACGTCCTTGTGAGAATTACGGATGTAGACTTTGAAACCAACCTCATAGAGTTTCCATTGGAAGACTTGGAGATCATTTTAGGAATGGATTGGCTTAAGGAGTATAAAGCCGAGATTCTGTGTGGAGAACAAAAAGTGAGATTGAGGAATAAGGACGGGAAAAAGGTGACTTTCAAGACTAAACCACAAGAAGGTAGAATTAAGATCATTTCATCCTTAAGTTTGGTAAAGCAAGTGAGTAAAGGAGCTTCGTTATTCTTGTGTAGTGTGCAGAGGTTGGAAGAAGAGAAGCTTAAGATAGAACATGTGAAGGTGGTGAATGAGTTTCCAGACGTATTTCCGGAAGATGTACCGGGAATGCCACCTCAAAGGGAGTTAGAATTCACCATAGACTTAGTTCCTGGAACTGCCCCTATATCAAAAGCACCCTATAGAATGGCTCCAGTAGAGATGAAGGAGCTCAACAAGCAACTAAAGGAATTACTCGAGAAAGGGTACATTAGACCTAGTTATTCCCCATGGGGAGCGCTTGTTTTGTTCGTAAAGAAGAAGGATGGGAGCTTGAGGCTATGTATCGATTATAGAGATCTCAACAAGGTGACTATTAAGAATAAGTATCCGTTACCGAGGATTGACGACCTATTCGATCAATTAAGAGGAGTTGGAATATTTTCGAAGATAGACTTGAGGTCAGGGTATCACCAGTTGCAAATTGGGGAGAAGGACATACCAAAGACTACCTTTAGGACGAGGTATGGTCACTATGAGTTCACCGTGATGCCATTTGGTTTAACCAATGCACCAGCGATGTTTATGGACCTCATGAATAGAGTGTTTCGAGAGTATTTAGACAAATTTGTAGTCGTATTAATCGATGATATCCTTATCTACTCGAAGAACAAGGAGGAGCATGAAGAGCACTTGAGATTGGTATTATCTACACTTAAGGAGCATCAGCTTTACGCAAAGTTCTCGAAGTGTGAATTTTGGATGGAAGATGTGGCGTTTCTTGAAGGGAATTTCCGTAGATCTGTCGAAGATAACCGCAGTGAGCGAATGGCCTACACCTAGGAATATTACTGATATAAGGAGTTTCTTGGGTCTAGCTGGCTACTATAGACGTTTTGTGAAGGATTTTTCGAGGGTAGCTAAACCAATGACTAGTCTTATGAAGAAGGATACAAAGTTCATATAGACCGAGGAGTGTGAGAAAACCTTTAAGAAGCTTAAGGAGTTGTTGACTACAGCTTCGATCTTGACATTACCAGAGGAGAATGCTGAGTTGGAGGTATATAGTGACGCTTCGAAAAATGGTTTAGGGTGTGTGTTGATGCAAAACCGAAAGGTTATAGCCTACGCTTCAAGGCAATTGACACCGTACGAAGTGAATTACCCAACCCATGATCTAGAGTTAGCCGCAATAATGTTTGCTTTAAAGATTTGGCGACACTACTTGTATGGAGTGAAGGTGAAGTTGTACACGGATCACAAGAGTCTGAAGTATTTGTATACTCAAAAAGATTTGAATATGAGGTGGAGAAGATGGTTGGAGTTGGTTAATGACTACGATATTGAGATCTTATACCATGAAGGAAAGGCAAACGTCGTTGCCGATGCGCTAAGTCGCAAGTCTAGCCATAGTTTAAGTACTTTGGTACTTCCAGATAAGTTGTGTGATGAGTTTAGGAAGCTCAACATTGAAGTTGTTGGGAGTGGTGGAGTGGAAGCATGCTTAAATGCCATTTCAATCCAGTCAACATTGAATGAAGAAATTTTAAAGGCTCAAGAAGGGAATGAGGAAATGGAGAAGATAAAGAAGCTGATCGAGGAGAAGAAGACAAAGGAGTTTAGCATCCATGACGATGGAAGTATCCGATTTAATGGAAGGTGGTGTATACCGTCGAGTTGCACCGAGTTGAAAGAGAAAGTGATGAAAGAAGGGCACAACACAACTTATTCTATCCACCCTGGAGGGGATAAATTGTATAAAGACTTGAAGCTGATGTTCTGGTGGAACAATATGAAGAGAGAAGTAGCTGAATTTGTTGCTAGGTGTTTGACTTGCCAGAAGGTGAAGAGTGAACACAAGAGACCTCAAGGAACGATTCAACCGTTACCAGTGCCTGAGTGGAAGTGGGATGACATAGCAATGGATTTCGTTGTAGGTCTTCCCAAGACAGCGAAAGGATTCACCAAAGTGTGGGTGATTGTAGATAGACTAACTAAAGTAGCAAAATTTGTTCCGATGAAGGACAATTGGTCGATGGAACAGTGTGGTAAAGTATATGTTGACCAAGTGGTGAGGCATCATGGAGTTCCTTCCACTATTGTGTCTGATAGGGATTCAAGATTCTTATCTCATTTTTGGGAAGCATTACAGAAAGCTTTTGGGACCGATGTGCTTAAGAGTACAGCTTCTCATCCAGCAACTGATGGTCAATCGGAGAGAACCATTCAAACTCTCGAGGACATGTTGAGGGCGTGTGCCTTAGATTACCCTAAGACTTGGGATGAGATGTTGGCTTTAATAGAATTTTCATACAATAATAGTTACCATTCTAGCATTAAGATGGCTCCTTTCGAAGCTCTATATGGTCGGAAATGTCGCAGTCCATTGTGCTGGAATGATATTAGCGAGACGGTTACTTTGGGACCGCAAATGATTGAAGATACCGTGAATCAAGTGAGATATATCCGTGAAAAGATGAGGGTGGCCCATGATCGTCAAAAGGCTTATGCAGATCAGAATAGAAGAGATAGTGAGTATTAAGTAGGCGAGAAAGTCTTATTGAAGGTGTCACCTATAGAAGGGGTGATGCGTTTTGGGCAAAAAGGAAAGCTTAGCCCGAAGTTTATAGGTCCCTATGACATTATTGAAAGAATTGGAAGATTAGCTTATCGTTTGGATTTGCCGAATAACTTGGGAAAGGTGCATAATGTGTTCCATGTATCCCAACTAAAGAGATATGTACCCGATAAGTCTCACGTATTAGATCCCGAGATTATAGAAGTGGATGAGATGCTTTCTTTTGAAGAGAGACCAGTAAAGATCTTGGACTCTAAGGTGAGGAGTACAAGAAATAAAGATATAAAGATACTCAAGGTTTTGTGGTCTAACCAGCGTACCGAAGAGGCTACCTGGGAGACTGAAGATGAGATGAGAAAGAAGTATCCTGAGCTCTTCGACTAGGTGAGTTGAGTTCCGGGACGTAACTCCTTTAAGGGGGGTAGAGTGCGTGCGCGCATTTTGCTAGAAATTAGTAAGAATTTGTTGCATTTGTGCACGATTTTTTTTTTGAGTTTTCAAGGAAAACTTTTCAAGCGAAGTAAGCATTTCATAGTTTAAACATTCAAGGCAAAAGTTTTATTTAGTAGCGTAATATTTGGCTACTTGTTTTACTTAGTAGCGTATTATTTGGCTACTTCTTAAGAAAGTATATTAGGGCGTAATGCTCATAAGTTTTCAAAGTTGAAAGTTCGGAGAAGAGAGGAGGTTTTTGTTTAAGTTTCGGGACGAAACTTCTTTTAAGGGGGGTAGACTGTAATCCCCCATATTTTTTTAAGTTATTTAATTAAATAGTTTTAATCATTTTTGAATTATTAAAGCTATTTAATTTCAGTATTTGAGAGCAAAAGGGTATTTTGGTCATTTTACCAAAAGAGTATTTGAGTATTTTCACAAAGAAGTATTTGAGTCTTTTCAAGAAAGTATTTTAGTAATATTAGTGAGAAGATTATTTTGGCAATTTCATTATCAAATGTATTTCGGTAATTTAATGAGTAAGGGTATTTTAGTATTTTACCCAAAAAGACTACCACTATAAATAGGGAAACCCTAAGTCTCCCCATCATTTTCAGATTTTCAGTAGCCACTTTCTTCAAAGAGGAGTAAGGAGGATTTCTTCCTCTCTCAAACTCTTGTAGTTCTTCATCCATTCCTTCAAAGTTCCAAGCTTTTAATCTAGTTTTGTTTTGAAAATTGTAGGAGGATCTTGCAAATATCAAAGGGAAGCAAGAGGTTAAATTTTTCTGATTTTTTAATTTTCTTCGTTTATTTTTTTATTTTCATTTTCGGCCTCTCTCTCTCCCCTGCGTTTTCCGGCCACCACGGTGGTGGGGCGCCGGCTGGGCACCGGCGAGTGCTGCATGGGCCACTGCCGTGCCGGCAGTGGTGGCAGCAGCTGGGCACGACGAGCGCCGCCCTGCCCACTGCCGTGCTGGTGGTGGTGCAGGCGGTGCGTGGTGGCGCCGGTTGGTGCTATATTTTCCCGATCTGTGGTTTTCGAACCACATGTAAAAAAAAATTTGGTTATTATTTATTAAATAATTTACAGCAGTAATTAAGTTAATAAATTACTAATTATTATGAAGTTTTAAGTATTAGTTTATAGTGGGTTTTACCTACTAGTAAAGGTTTTCAAGTTTATG
Organism: Beta lomatogona; assembly: GCA_947646795.1. NCBI lineage: Eukaryota > Viridiplantae > Streptophyta > Magnoliopsida > Caryophyllales > Amaranthaceae > Beta > Beta lomatogona. The sequence continues at coordinate 1,438,093 of CANSNZ010000270.1, forward strand.
ACTCAAAAATAGTTTTAAAGCCTTTTTAAAGAAAAATCAACTTTGTTATTATTTTTAAAAGTGCTGATTTTTATTTATTAGTAGCCTTGAATTGTTGTTGGTGAGTACTAATTGATAGTACTTTGTTGTTGGTAGGTTTCAAGCATAGTAAAGCAAATCAAGCTTTTGAATTGTTGATTTTTGTGTGTTATCAAGGTACATACACTTGACCTTTGACTTTAGTGTTTACAGGTTTATTTATTGAGTATGAGGAGTAAGGAGAGGCTTATGCCTTATAATTGTTTGAGTACATGTTGAGAACTTAGAAAGGAGATTAGGAATGGAACTTTTGAGTTATTCCTATATTTGGAAAGCATGTGATTGATGATAATTGCTTTTGAGCATGATTAAAGTTGTTTAATGTTATTCTTGAAGCTAGGGCTTGCATGAGAATATTTTATTGAGCAAGGTCTCATTAGAAGTTATATAATTTATTGAGCAAGGTCTCATTAGAAGTTAAATATTTTATTGAGCAAGGTCTCATTAGAAGTTATATATTTTGTTGAGCAAGGTCTCACAAGTTTTAAAGTTATTGAGCAAGGTCTCACAAGTAGTTGAATCATTGAGCAATGACTCAATTAATTGGATCATGGATCCTTAAGAAAGTAAGAAAGGACTCAAGGAGTCATTAAAGTAATAAGATGAGCAAGGTCTCAAAGAATTTAGGATTGAGTTATTTATGGTGTTTGTTGCATTCACTTGTTAAAGAAAGATAAGAAATTAATTTATTTGCTAGATGTATTATTATTGTGATTGTGTCTCACATAATGGGCTTTGGCAATAAAACTCTTGGGATGGATCCCCCATGAGTATTCAACATACGGGGGGAGTTAGTGTGAAACTACACTCCTGCATATAGCTTAGCATGACGATGCTAATGCTTTTATTTTATTGAGCAAGTTGATGGAATTCCAATTATCAAGATCTTTGAGTGGACTAGGTGTCACTCGTATTCTATATCTCTGAGATGTTGAGTCTAGAGGCTCACTCTCACCCTCTTTCATTACTAACAAGCTTAAAAATTCTCGAGTCAAGTTATTTAAAGTTCATGGAGCTTTAGTAAGAGGTGTGGGATCTCTTACACAAGGAATAGTAGCCCGTATGATTCCAAGAGGAGGACGGTGCCCGTTCATTGCCAAATAATATTAAAAAGAAGTATATAGTAAGTTGAGTTATGTGCTTGTCGTGTGTAGAGTCATAAGAAGAGCAAGCAGAAGTTGTTTGAGGATTGCATATTATTATTTGCATGAGTAGTAGTGTTATGTACTCAGCGTTGCTGATGTATGTGTTTCTTTGTTTTCTTTTGGTTGTTGTTTTTCCTCAACAACCCTGTGATGACCCATTTGGCGAGCAAAGCTTAGAGGAGAAGTTTCAGGTACAAATTCTTGATGTGCATGGGAATCATAAGCATCCGGATGGGAATTATAGTACACGAGTACTTTCTTATATATTTAAGTTATTTTGAATTATATGTTTGACTTTACTTGACCATTGGGGTCAAGGTTTGACTTGTTTTGAAGATGGGACTATTATGGGATAGTTTCCGAGTTTGTAACTCATTTACATACTTTCTTATTTCAGTTGTATTAAAGTATTTCCAATTTATTTTAAAAGACTTCCGTTGTATTCTCTGATTAGCCTTACGTATTATCATGCGTGGCATAACAACTCCCGCAATTTCTCCTAGTATGTATAAGGAGAAGTCGTGGGGGTGTTACATCAATGATGAGTCGAAGAAAGGGAATGTGAAACCTTGGGGGGGGTGTGGGTAATCAAATTAGAGGGATTTGGGGGTAAGGTGGGGAAAGGTGGGGAAAACAAACCCCCCAAAACAAACAACATAAAAGGGAATCAAGAGGTTATATTCCCTTTCCCTTTCCAGTTTCCCCCAAACCAAATGCCCCCTTAGTTTATTTCGGAGATGTATAAAGTTTGTACATCAAGTGGTCATTTTTGTAGATAGATGTTACTAATATTAAGTTGTATGGGTTAAATATTAAGCTGTGATTTTTTGTACATCAGGGTGGGGCTGGGGAAAGGTGACGGTGGTGGCTGGGTGTGGTGATGGTTGGGCGAGCGTGGTGGGGAGGTTCAAGGTTTGGGAGAGGGTGGTGGCTGAGCAAGGTTACGAAGGCCGACATCAGCGTCAATGGCGACAACGGAGAAGCCGTGGCAGGCGAGAGAGATGCATGTTGGCGGTGATGGTGGTTTTGCTGATGCCGCCTTTGCCGGAGGTCATGACGACGACGCTTGGGGTGGGGCCGGCAAGTTGGGGTTTGCGATTGTATTGGAGGATTGATTTGATGGTGGGGGAGTTAGGTTTATGGAGGTAGGTTTCAAGGAGGGGTTTGAAATTAAAGAGAGTAATGGATTGGAAATGGAAGGAGAGAGAGAGAGAAAGTGGGAGAGGGAGGTTTGAGGGATATCATTGCTACAGAAGTCAGAAGAAGGGGTTGGGTGGTTAGAGCCAGGGTTTAAGGTCGTGGTTTGGGTGGTGGGTGAATTAGTTGGTTATGATGGAAGGTTGTGATTGGTGGTTTGTGGGTGGTAATGCTAGTGGGTTGGGTGGTGATTGTTGGAGGGAGGTGCGTGGTGGGTGAGAATTAAAAAAGAAAATAAGAAGTAAAAAAATTAAATCAAAACGTAAAAAAAAAAATATTGTTCAGGTTGTAAGTATTTTGACTCATTAGAAAAGAATAGCCCTACAAGATTAACTCGATCAGGAATAATCAAAAGGTAGACTTAAAATGGGAAGACCGTCCAAAGGTTGACTTATTTAAATTTTCTCCCTTTTTTTCTTCTTGTAACATTGAAGTATGGCACAAGAATAATTTAGGAAAGCTGAGTATTAATTTGAGTATCATTTAAGGATTTCGGATGCCAAATAAACTTTGTTCTTTTGTTTTGTTATAAGATTGCACTGATGTAGTGATAGAGTCTAATCTTATCTCCATCGGCCAGATAGCTATCACACTTTGATAAATTTGATATGACTGAAAATGGGCATGGGCAACCCAATAAGGAGGAGGAGAGTTCGATCCACATACAAGCCCAGATGAGGTTCCATACTAAAACCAATTGGTAATAGTAGGAGTATCTCCTCTAGCTTATATTGTGCTACTTTCTCTCCTCTTTCTCCAATGTGCGACAACTCATATGTGCACAACATACATGGGGTTCAACACACTTCCTCAGAGTTCCTCTCCCCAAGAATAATATGTCATAGTTTGATCGAGGTTTATCATATATTGAAGGGGTATTTAGTTGGGCGTCTTATAAAGGAATGGTGTGAAATTTATTGATATAGCCTTTTCAATAAGAGAGATTAGTTTTGGTGATAATAGTAGTGATTTTTGAGGTTATTTTGTGGTGAATGTCTCATATCAAGATAATGCTTATTGGTCCTCAAATACCTCATGACATCTTCATAAATTGTCAAGTGATATTGGGTGGTAATTTATGAACAAAAACACATGTTTGCAGACACATGTTTGTGGACACATGTTTGCAGGTGAAACTCCATCATCATGGGTCTTCATATGAGCCTTCTTTCACAAAATTATAACCCGAAAGAGGCGAATTGCCAGAAAGTTTCTCAAATCCGATCCTTGCATACCTCTTTTATATGTTAATACATGTAACATGTTGACTGTCACGCATGTCAATTCACTACTTTGATTATTAATAACTTTAATTATTATTATTATTAGTTAGTAGAACTTATAAAAAGTTGATATTTTAAATAAGCATATTGAGGCAAATCCAACAACATATTATAGTTTGCATTTGTATTATATATGTTAGACTTTAAAAGTGGTCAAAATTATTAATTGAATAGTGTAAAATTTTCAATTAATTGGAGGCAGTAAATAGATTCATTGTCCTTATCACCACTAATTATCATATACTACCAACCAGGTCTTGAGTGTTTGGTTGAGCCTTTTTACACATTAATAAACTTGATATCAAGTGTTTTCTAACTCCACCCCATAAGTCAGGCGTTCCTTAGCTTTTTCTTATTCTCAAAACTTTCCCTATAACTAGTAACAAAAATAAAAACCCTAGCCACAATCTCTAAATTCTCTCTTCTCCCCAGCGAAAACTAAGCGAAACCAGAATCCCTAGGGGCTCGACGACCGCCTTGGCACGGTGGCGTCGAGCCCTCCCCCTCCCCCTCTCCCTTTCCCTTTTCGTTTTTCCTTTTCGGATTCCGGTTGTCGTCGTTCTTGTTTGCTCTGTTTGTCGTCCGTCGCCCGTTGTTAGTCGTCGCTGGTTTTAACCCCACCCTAGTAGTCACTGGTCTTTACCCCACCCTCTTCACCGGTGCTAGTCGTCCGTCGCGTCGGTCCCACCTGCAGAGTATTGGGCTTCCCCGTCCCTTCTTCCCCCTGTTTTAGTATCGGGCCTCCCTGTCCCTCCCCCTGTTTTACGTCGGGCCCCCTATCCCCTTTCCCCCTGTTCTCGTCGGGCCTCCCCGCTCCCTCTTCCCCTGTTTTAGTGTTGGGCCTCCCTATCCCCTCCTACCCTGTTTTTACATCGAGCCTCCCTATCCCCTCCTCCTGGTTTAAGTCGAGCTTCCCTTTCCCCTTCCCCCTAGTCTTTGGGCTTCCCCTCCCCCTCCCCCTGGTTGTTAGTTTTCCCTAAGTGGGTTCATTTTAAGTATGGTTAGATGAATTTTCAGTTTGTTTATCTGCTTCCTTTTATGTGTGGTGCTTCTTAAAAGTTTAGGAGTCACTTGGTTGGACAAGGCATGGGGATTCATAACAGTAGAACTAGTGGTTTTTTTGGAATTTGTGATGTGAGTACAGGTGAATCAAGCGGATTGTGCGCGTGGTCAAGGCGATGCACGTTTTTCATGGTTGGGATTTCTGTATTCCGGTTTCACAAACCGGCGAAGTGTTCGAGAGCTCAGAGCTCACTTTATTTAGCTCTCTTTCTAGCTTGGCACTGATCTTTATGATCCTTGCCTTGACAAATTCAAACCTGAAGGCGGCACACCAGTTACATCTGGTGGTTTTCAGCACGCCCACTCAAAAGCGTTTCTCCTTTCTAAGAGTCAAGATCACTAAAGAATCATCCATTTTTCTTTTTCAAAATTATGATCACTAAAGTCAACCAAAGTCAAGAGCATTACAACCACATGTTTTTCCAACTCATCCCTCATTTTTCTTTTTCAAATCTTTTGTTAAAATTAGATATATTTTTGGTAAATATTTAAAATAATTTTGGAAGTTTCTAAAAATACCAAAAATATAATTTTCAAAAAATAAAAATTTTAAAATTCATATTTTTTACGGTTTTTTCACCATATACCCCCGACAAATCACGAAATTCACCATATACCCTCAATGTTTCAGATATTCACCATATACCCTTAAGTTTCCGAAAAAGTTCACCAGATACCCTTTTTCTAACGGAAGTTAACTTACCGTTAGCTTTATTTACCATTTTGCCATTACTAACCCTTAACCCTAAATCCCTAACCCTAATCCCTAATCCCTAACCCTAATCTAAACCCTAATCCTTTACCCTAATCTAAACCCTAACCATAACCCATACTCCCCACCCTCCCCTCCCTCCTCCCCTCCACCCAGTCCAGCCCCCCCCCACCCCCTCCCCTGCCAGACCCCCCCCCCCTCCCATTCGATTTCTCTCCCCGACGCCCTCTCTTCTCTCACACCTACAGTCGGCGTTCGCCGCGAAATCAAGGTTGGCATTTTCCTTGGCGTTTGCGCGTTTGTTTATTCCGGTCTTTGCGGGCGAAATCGAATGTTCGAGTCTTTGCCATCGAGTCTTTGCCGGAGAGAGAGAAACGCCGATGAAATTGAATGGGAAGGGAGGGGGCGAAATCATATCAGCAGGTGTTATACGTTTCCCCTGAAATTCTTAGTTGATTCCTCCCCCTTCAATTTCTCCACCACCAACAAAGTTCGGGCTAGGCTGCGGCTGGCTGCGGGAGGGGAGCCGAGGAAGGAAGGGGGTGCGGGGGTTCTTGCTGCTGGGGAGGGTGGGCGAGGGAAGGAACGGGGTGGGAGTGAGGGGGTGTGGGGGGGATGGCAGGGGAGGGGGTGGGGGTGGCCATGTGGGGGTGGGGGGGCGGGGGGGGGGAGGGGGGGGGGGGGGGTGGGGCTGGGTTGGGGGATGGCGGGGGAGGGTAACTTGTTAGGGTTAGGTTAATTAGGGTTAGTGTTTGGGGGTTATGTTAATTAGGCATTAGGGTTAGGGTTAGGGGTTAGAGTTAGGGTTAGGGGATAATGGTGGCAAAATCGTAAATAAAACTAACGGCGAGTTAACGTTCGTTAGCAAAAAGGGTACATGGTGCACAGTTTTGAAAACTCAGGGGTATATGGTGAATTTCTAAAACATTGAGGGTATATGGTGAATTTTCCAATTTATCGGGGGTATATGGTGAAAAAACTGTATTTTTTATTTTCTCTGTGTTAAAAAGAAAGACGGTTGAACCATGGCACAAACGTCCAGAAAAGACGTTTGGACCATGGTACAAACGCTTTTAGGGCACGTTTGAACCAAGGTCCAAACGTCTTTTGTAGACGTTTGTGCCTTAGTACAAACGTCTAATGGACACGTTTGGGCCATGGTTCAAACGTCTAAAGAAGACGTTTGGACTATAGTATAAACGTCTTTAGCAGATGTTTATACCATGGCTCTAAGGTCTTTTTCGGATGTTTGATGTTTTTTTTTTAATTTCAAAAATTGCTTTTGATTGTTTTTCTCGTCTTTTCACGTGATTTTGAATTATTATTAATCAAAAATTGTCAAAAACACAACAATATTAAGAATATTAATTGATAATAATGACAATAATATCATAAAATTGATAATACTATTAACATATTTGCTTAAAAATTACAATCTGATTGCAATTACAAAAAAAAATCATGATACAAATGTAGCCAAATATGTGTATCCTAATGTTTTTTTCTGGATGAAATCATTCGACCATTATTTTCTACTATAAGATAAGTTACGAGAAATGGTATTAATGTGTTATAAATTATTTATATCGTTATTGGCCAATTTAGAGAAGAACTATTAAGATGAACGATCAAATTAACCCCTTTTAGTACGATAAATGATTGACTTTTGTATGATAAAACCCATAGATCATATCTTGTATAAGATAAGATATGACAAATGCTATAAGGTTGTGTTTGGATAGAATGAATTCATTTGAAATACATCATTTCAAATAATTCATTTCAATTCTTGACATTCAATTTCAAATCATTTGTTTGGGAAAAAACAAGATTTCTAAATTCTATCATTTCATATAAAAATAAAACCAGATTTTGTCATTCTTAATCAACAGCTTGTTAATTTTTGGTCTAAAATTTCACTTTAGCATATAAATAATAAATTACCTCCATCTCCTCCTTCAGGCTTTCTCCTTTAACTGAGTTCTTCCCTCCCTCTATAATTTACCCAAAAATTAGGGTTTCTCTCTCTTCATCAATTGATTATCTTTTAATTTTAACCTTTAATCTTCACCTTTTTTTACTGCCATTACCGTTATCAAATCAGATTCTCATTACAGCAAATTTGTTACCATCTTCAAGGTCCTCTCAAGTTCAATTTTCCAAAAAAAATTGAAAACTTCTTAGTTTGCAATTGTTGTTTCTGCAAAACAAGAACCAAAATTTCTCATTGTTTGGTCTTCTTTTAGTTTTCAACTTTGTTGTCTTCTTTGCTAGTATTTTTAGCAATTGTTGTTCATCATAATCAGATTGAGCTTGAAAGAGTTCTGTTATGTTAGAGGAGAGAGAGAACAAAGAGTGAATGAGAAGGGAAGTTTGACTGGATGGAGAAATGGCGAGGTTGGACTAAATTCTAAATTAATCCTTAGATTTTAGAATGGATTTCAAATTCTAAAGGATGGGGTTAATTTTTAATAGCATGTAATTGGTCCAAATGCAAATCCAAATACCTAGTTTATCCAAACAATGCATTTGGACCAATTTCAGCATTTGAAATGAAATGGTGTCATCCAAACAGAGCATAAATGTATTTTAAGAATGATTTTTATTGTTATTAGTCAATTTAGATAATAACTATTAAGACAGATGGTCAAAATAACCCCTTTTAGTACTTTGATCTACTTTTGTATGGATGAAACCGTTAAACCATTATTTTGTGTAGATTAGATACGAGGAATGGTATCGGCCAATTTAGAGAATAACTATTAATATGGAGGATTAAAGTAACCCCATTTCGTACGATGATTGACTTTTCTATGGATGAAACCCATACACCATTGTCGTGTATAAGATAAGATGCGTGGAATGTTAATTAATGTATTTTAAGAATAATTTAGATTATTAAGTTTTGTATGGATGAAACCCTCTTACCACTATATTGACTAAAATAATGTCCAAAAACACTCCTAATTTTATTTAGAAATGAATTGTGCTTGAATTAGTCAATTTCGGGACACGACCTATAATTTAGGACAGGTCCTAAACCTCTTTGAGGACTTGATCCAAACATATTTAGGACATGTCCCAAAATAATAACAATAATAAAAAGAATATTAATAATAACACTGCAAATATTTTTTTTTTTTTTAAAGAAAACATATGTTACTCAAACGTGCAGAGATGAAATAACAATGATTATTAGGACGCTATTTTAGGACATGACCCAAGCAGCTTCAGGACATGAACAATCTTCTATGCATATTCTTCACGCATATGAGAAGTTACATGTTTATCTAGTATAAAAAATTCTTAAAACTTATCAAATATGAATTAAGCGTATCGATAGTTAGGACAATATTTGAAAAGCTACTAAACATGGTAATAACTAATAAGTATTTGCTACAACTAAAATGACAAAGTACTAATATAAACATTAAAACTACTGAGGTGGGCTGGGAGGGGGAGGTCGATGACCCATCATTTCATTCCACATGGCAAGAACATCGATAGAATCCCGGACCGCTTCTCGAAGGTCAGGTGGGTCCAACTCATCAATGCGATGGAAAGTAGGATGTAGGGATTGCACAATCTGGTTCATCCATCGAGATGAAAAAATATTATAACAACTATATACATAATAAAAAAAATGAAATTATAAAAGAATAAAACCACTAATACACATACCTAATCGGCGGACATCGAATCAAGCTCGGAGGGACATGTCCTAAATTATAAGCCGTATCCCAAAATTGATTAATTGAAGCATAATTCATTTCTAAATGAAATTAGTAGTTTTTTGGACATTAATTTATTCAAAATAGTGATAAGAGGGCTTCATCTATACAAAACTTAGTAATCTAAATTATTCTTAAACTACATCAATATCCTTCATCACATCTTATCTTATACAAGACAGTGGTTTATGGGTTTCATCCATACAAAAGTGAATCAACGTACGAAATGGGGTTATTTTGATCCTCCATATTAATAGTTCTTCTCTAAATTGACCAATAACAATACAAATCGTTCCTAAAATACATTAATACCATTCCTCGTATCCTATCTTACACAAAATAACGGTTTAACGGTTTCATCCATACAAAAGTGGATCAAAGTATTAAATGGGGTCTTTTTGTTCATTCGTCTTAATAGTCATTCTCTAAATTTACCAATAACGATACAAATCATTCTTAAAATACATTTATACCATTCGGCATATCTTATCTTATAATCCCTCCGTTCTCTTTTGTTCTTCTGATTTAGAATTTTGACACTATTCACAATTAAAGTGAATCTTCTGAATTATTTTCAACATATGATAAAAGATATAGTCAAGTAGGTCTTGTTTGATTCGTCTCAATAAGTACCTTATTAATATTTAATCATTATAATTTTTATTAATACACAATGAAAGATATTTAAGGTCAAAGACGTGCATTGGCAAACGTGGAAGTCAAAATAGGAAGAACAAAAGAGAACGAAGGGAGTACAAGATAATGATTTATGGGTTTCATTTATACAAAGCCAATCATTTATCGTACTAAAAGAGATTAATTTGATCATGTTTGTTAATAAATCTTCTATAAATTGGCCATTAACGATATAAATAATTTATAACACATTAATACCATTATATTCCTCGTAACTTATTTTATAGTAGAAAATAATGGTCTAATGCTTTATTCCATATAAAAGCATCACGATAGACATATTTGATACTTGTATAATGATTTTTTTATTGTAATTGCAATTAGAAAATAATTGTTAAGTAAACATGTTAATATTATTATTAACTTAATGATATTATTGTCATTATTATCAATTAATATTCTTAATATTGTTGATCTCTAACAATTTGTGATTAATAATAATTCAAAATCACGTGAAAAAAAGACTAGAAATACAATTAAAGGTAATTTTTGAAAAAAATACCAAACATCCAGAAAGATGTTTGGGCCAGGGTACAAACATGAAACATCTGCTAAAGACGTTTGAACCTTGGTCCAAACGTCTACTTTAGACGTTTGTATCATGGTGCAAACGTTTTTAGAAGACGTTTGTGCCATGGAACAAACGTCTGAAGCAGGCGTTTGAGCCATGGTCCAAACTTGCCCTAAAAGCGTTTGTGCCTTGGTTTAAACGTCTTGTGCCATTCAATTTTCGTAAAGAAAATCTCCAAAAAAAAATTTGAATTTTTAATTTTTTTTCTGAAAATTTTATTTTTGGAGTTCTAGAATTTTTATAAATTAATTTAAGGTATTTTCATAAATATTATAAATATTTTTGAGAAAAAAAAAATGGGCCATGTTAAATTTGTGGCTCATATTCATTGAGGCCCCACATTTTCAGTGATCATATTTCAACTATGTTCACCTTAGAATTTTTGCCCACTACCTAAAATTTAGCTTCATTTCCCTAGCATACAAGCCCTAGTTAGTTTCCCAAAAAAGGGAGAGGTCAAAAAGGATAGATGTGGAACTACCGAACTACTCACTAACAACACATCTATCATCCCTTTGATGCATCAGGCATTCAGGCATCATCATTCTTCTTCATTAACAAAAGATTTCTCAATTAATTCATCACATATCACCTGAAGTATTTTCAAGGATTATTCTTTCATGGGTAATGTAATTGTCATGTAGCCACCATCTTCTACTCTCCTAGTTACCACTTGAAAGTTGAAAGTGATGTCAATCATGCATCAAAAGAAAGATAAGAACCATAATAAAAATATGCATGGTATTATTTGCCAATCTTTTTTTGTTTTGAGAAAGAAATATTGGGTCCCAAATGGCTATTATTAGCCACTAAATCATGATATAGAATTGTTGGGTCATGGGTTGATTATTCTTCTTTAGTTTATTGATTTGGGAGCTTTGAATATTAAAAATGTACTGTGAGTCTATGACTAATATACAAATTAATGAAATTTCCCAAGAGGCAACCCTGAGAAACTTCAAAATCACGGAATGTATGCAAATGGTCATATTAATAATATTCAATTCAAAATGACTGTTGTGGTTGGAAACTTGAGATGCATATATGTTACTATATGACATATGTCAACTCGCCTATTCGGCTGGGAAGCTCGTAGTTGGAATTTGGGTGATAATTACAAGTCAATTCTTCACCTTATTACTTGTTGCAATCATACTAAAACTTATTTTCAATATGTTAAAATTTATATTAATGAAAATAAATCTTAATTTATCAAAGCGTTGTCTAATATTTTTCACATATATTGACCTTATAATGCAGTCAAAATTCTATCGATTTAGAAGTATCAGAACAAGATTAGATCAAATCAGAATAAATATTAAGACCAAATAAAATCAGCGCTAGCCTTTAAATTAAATATCTATATCAAGTCATTTATATAATGTAGTTAGAACACAGAATAAGATCCTACGGTGGAGAAAGGAGAATTTGTAATGCATTATGTGTTTTGATGGTTTTCCATTATCCTTCTCGCCTCCAATGTACTAGTATTGCAAGCTAGACTCATGGAGTAAAATTTTGTAAGTTGGTAGTTAGATAGCTTAGAAGATTGGTTTAGTAGATATTAAGTGGACCCTTGACGAGATACAACAATGTGGCGAGACCAGCGAATTTTTCGTCATCCACAAATTATTTTACTAATATATACTTCTTTCGTCTTTTTTAGTTGCAACAATTTGACTTTTGAACTATTCCCATATTTCCTCTGTTCCATATTAGTTGCAACAATTTTGTTTTAAAGAAGTTCCAAATTAGTTGCAAATTTATTTTATTTGGTTTTGCATTCTCCCTATCATAGGGGACCCTATCTCTCTTGTTCACGTGCATTTCTCAAGATTTGTGTCTTCCTCCATGTTGCAATTAATATAGAACGTAAGAAATATTTTATTTTGACCGTCTTTATTTTATTGATTTAAACTTAAGAATATACATAACTATGCGTAAAGAATGGTCATAGTATATACTGTATATATAAGCGTCAAAAAGAGTAAAGAAAACAGGGAAGTGTAGCTACTAGCTAGAGGAGAAAAAGGGTTACGAGGATGAACAAAGACGGAAATTGGGTTAAGAGTGGGAAGCCTGAAGAGGGATGTCACTGTCACAGTGTCACCCAATGTGCACGTCTTCAGATCAAAGCCTAGGCCCCAATCTGTGTGAAACCTGGAGTATTATTTAGGCCTAGCTGGCTGAATCTAGACATGCCTCTTGTCCTGGTTTCATTTTTACGAATTTCAGGCAAAATTATTGACTAAGCACAACATTATCACGTTGATGATCTTAGAAGGAGGAATCCATGATTCTTTTCCCAAAAAACAAAAAAAATTTTTTTGTCCAAATTCATTTAAAAGCCATGTAATATGAGCTACTTAGGAGTAGTATTTTCTAGCCTCCACTATCAATTTTATTTTTGCTATTAATTTTTGCCAGATGAGGAAATTGTTATAGTTGGAATCTTGTTACAAAAAATGTATTCATTTTATAGTGATACAATACTCCCAAGTAATTTCGTACTTTTTTGTATAGAAAGATTAATGAAAAATACATTAATGTTAGTTAACACTTAATTACAACCTTGAATCACATTAATATTAGCTTAAATAAGAAGGTATTGACTTAGATATAATATCAAAAGGCCCCCAATTTTTTTACTTTGAGAGAATTGTCAGCTATCATAATTTGAAAGTACAAATTAGATTATAAGTTCTATCTGTATTTCACTAAACAGTTCGTAATTTCTTATTATAGTCAATTATCATTAAAAAAGTTATTATCATCTTTTGACGGAAATTATTATTGGACTTTGATATGAATTATAAAAAAAGAAAGAGTTATAGGTGTTTTCGAGATACTTTTGAGTTAAAAGTATCATTGATAATTGCAACTCCATTTAAAGATATATTCTTGCAAATTTATGTACCTTGTTAACAAGTTCATAACATTTCATTCAGTTATAAAATTATGATAAGCAAGGATAATCAACTCAATATGTCTTGTATTAAATGGAACAACTGTATACATTGTTATACAATAACTTGTGTTATTGTATATAGTTATTCCAATTTAACTTCTCACATTTGCCAATGAATCACTTTGACCATTAACATCTTAATTTGTGTATTCATAATAATTATAAAAGTTGATATTTTAGAATATATACATTCAGACAAATCCAATAAAATTTATCATAGTAATATTTCTTGTTAAATATTAATACATAAAATGGTCAAAGTGAGATATTGAATGCGTACAAAGTAAGATAACTTATACTAAAACAGATGAAGTACAAATACACCTGTTGTATACAAGTTTGTGTGTACCTAAGCTTATAAGTGGGGCCTAAGAAGCCTAATAATCAAGGTTGAACTAGTTGGTTGGAGGCTCTTCTTCCACCCTTATGACCTGCAATCGACTATTACCCTTTGCAAAGTGGGATCCCCAAATTTCCTCCACTTATACAAGAGATATTCATCTTATCTTAAAAGACATATAAGTGGGGCCTATAAAAAAAATTAAGTATATGTGGAGCTCGGTAGTCAAATATCCACCCGTCAATTTATAGCCCATTCTAGATACTTTTTGTATTTATAAGAAGCCTTCAATCATAGATGAATCCGTTCAAAGTCTTAATTACGACCTTCCCCTCTCATTAATGCTTCATCAATTCCCATCTCCTTATTACTCCCTCCGTCCCATAATATAGTGCCTACTTCATTTTTGGTGGGTCAAACTTTAAAATTTTTGACCGAATATTCTCATTTGTATATATAAAAAAACGTATTCATGTGGGATCTTGTTAGATTCGTCTCAATGTGTAATTTCATAATATCAACTTTTTATATTTTTTATTAATACGGAATTGAAGATATTAAAGGTCAAAGTTACGTCTTGAAGACCGTGTAAAAAATAAACAAGCACTATATTATGGAACGGAGGGAGTAGTTTTTATTAATTGAAATAGTTGACATATGTATCTAGTACATTATTGACATCAATGTCATGGTTGGGGAATCCTTAATGCGTTCTCCATTCATTGTGTCTGCTTTATCGTCTTGGTCTTAGCTCATACGTATTTTTGATACATTTAGACAATTTTTTATTTCAGTGTGTTGTTGAAGACCCTTTACATACGTTGGTCCGTTCAATGTGATGTGTCTGCGAAGGCAGTGATGGAGATGGTGGGTTGTTTGCAGCGGTGGTGGAGGAAATGGTGGTGGGTGCTTGTGGTTGAGAAGAGAGTGAGAAGCCGAGAGAAAGTGTTAGGAATTTAGGATGGTAAGTTGGAAAAAAATGTGAAAATGTAGGGTTGCAGAAACAATGAGACGTCAAAGTTGTGGTACCTGCGCCATTGGTAAAAACGCGAAGGCTAAAAATCAGGAGGGTTTTTGCAAAGAAAGAAAGAACCAAGATTGGGTTAACAACATTTCTGAAAGATTAAGCAAGTAAAAGAGAAACTAAGGGGGTAATCAGGGGAAATGTGGAATTGACATGATTTTGACAACTATCATAGACTTCTACCGTGATGCCTTTTTGCTCTGTAATAAAAGAAATGCTCTGAAATTATCATAAAGTATACTAAATCTTAAGCCATCAATCAAACAACTAATTTCTAAAAGTAATACTAATTCAGCCACTCACCCGCCTACTGGCCACTATAAGTGAGCAGCATTAACAGTGATCTAAAAGTAATCTTAACTCTTATCCAAAGTAATTTAATTATACAGTATATACCAAGAAAACAGAGTTTTGGATACATAAAATTTTAGGCCTAACATATACAGCTCAAACCAAAATAAAAATTAACTAGGATAAGGAGCTTAATAGAGTCAGCTATTCGGGTTATGAAGTAGGAGAAGTTCAGTGATTCCAGACCACATCTCAGACTCAGACTTCCGCATTTCAAATGATGCTAAAACCATGATACCCATTTCTCAAATTTAAGGCCAAAACCCACTGCAAAATATCATCCGAATTCCACACTTATACAGCCTTTGCCTCGTGAAGATTTGTAGAGCATATCCAGCATAATTACAGAAGATACACAAGATGAAAAATTCTTCACCTGTCGGACGAGCATCTATAGATGGGCTTGCGCATGCTCAGGTTTGTGAGTGTATTCATAGTCAAGGTGCACAAAAGCACGTTCTATCTCAGATAATTGTTCAAGTTTCTCTTGCAAAGATTCCCCAATGTCATGAGCTTCTTGCAGGGGCATGCTAGCAGGCAGCACTATGTCAACCTCGACAAAGTAGTGGGATCCAAAAGTGTATGCTCGGACTGTGTCGATGTGCCTGATGGCCTTGTGGTGGTTCCAACAAAGGTAAGTTAGTTTCTGTAGGAAGTCTGGTGTAGCAGATCTTCCGACCAATGAATTTACGTTTTCCAACACTGTCATTGACCATGTACGTATTGTGTACAAAGCAAGCTGCAAGAAAAGAAAAGGAAAAAAAAAACTGTTTGTTAGGGAGTAGCATTCAACAACATAAAATACGAAAAAAAAAATTGGGGGAGGCGGGGGAGAGGGAGAAAGCAGCAAACTGAGCAAGTAATATATCATGCAATAGCAGCAAACTGAGCAAGTAATATATCATGCTCCAGATTGCGCAAACTGAAGAAAGCTCTAAATCAAGGAGTTGTAAGACTCTAAAAGCTCATACTGTCACAGTCTCTTAGCCACAAGGAACTCAGTCACATAAACTTGTCGGTAGCATGTAAAAAACTCCATAATTCATAGCTAATTAATTGGCTTATGCTCGACAAGAGAAAAAAAAAAACTCAAGTGCCAAACACTCAAACACCCTAAACCTAATTCTTAGATCAGAATTCATGTCGTTTCCAATAAGTTCACCACATCTCTCCTAGCACAGCAGATCATATTCACAAATAACAATGCCAAAGGTGTCCCCAAGGCCCCTCAAGTATGTTCGAAGGAGTCGTGCAAACAGTTTAGCTACACAAGAATCCTAAAATGGCTGAGAGCAGAGCACACCCCTTAAGCTGGACAAATATGAGGAAAAGAAGTTTGAAACTTCCCTTCATGTAGGCCAACATTCCATAATCCACGACCTCGAACTTGTTAGATAAAGTAACACGAATCATCAAATCATATCATAGCACTCCATACTTGATTTCATATTAAATTTCCCATTCTGAATTTTTGAGTCAAAGTTACAAAAATTTACCAGTATATCTTAAAATATAAATATAAAGTTACATTGCAAGGACAATTGTTAGATACATCCAGAAAAGTTATTCATAATACATAAGTATTTTAATTTTATAATTACTAATTTTCATGGTCATTAACAATGATCGAAAGCTTCACTAAAAGATTGCAAAACATCTAAGAAGACATAATACGGAAAGGAGGAACTAGGATCTAGGAGTCATTTAAAAGATGAAACTCTCAGAAAAGTTATTTCATAATACATAAGTATTTTAATTTCATAATTACTAATTTTCATGGTCATTAACAATGGTTGAGAGCTTCACTAAAAGATTGCAAAACATTTAAGAGGACACATAGTACAGAAAGGAGGGACTAGGGGTCATTTAGAAGATTAAACTCTCAAAATTTAATTCTCGAGTACACAAAACTTACTTTGAAGCTTTTGAAAGATTTGATGGCCATTTAGTTGAACATACATCTATACTTCAAAAAGTTAAAAATTTCTAGAGAGCTTTACTCTTGGAAAGTGTTATAAAGTGTTTTGTTCCCTGCAGGAAATACAACTTCGTATGTGATGTTTTAGCAACTTCTTCCCTTTTGGAAGTAGAATTTCCAGGAAGTACTTCCTTATTTAATCATTGAAAAAAACTTCATGATATTCCACCACCGAAGAAAGTTTCTTATGTATTTTCATGTCAGTTAACAAACACTAAGGACTTATATCCTTGAATCCAAGCTGTCAAAATATTCACCACGCCAAAATAAATGAGTTTTTGGCCCTAAACGGAAGGCAAGGTCTCAAAAATGTTGACCAATACATGAGGCCATTCCCAGTTAGTTGCATTCCAACAGTGATTAATTTTATCTGCTACCCGTGGCACTGGTATCCAACACAGATGCTTTTTGACCCATTACAATTCCTTTGGCCTATTCAAGTGCTTCCCCTGATAGTTACAAACACGAAATTCCACTGCTGGCCAATCATAAATAGACACTGCTTGAAGTCACCAAAATCTTAAAATTTAATCCAGATATGATGTTTATACTCATGAAACAACTGCTCAAAGCAAGAACAAGTAGAGATGGTTAGCAAAAGCACTTACAATGATGGCTCCAACAGGGTCCATCCAATCACTGACATAATTAGCCAGGAGAGCGGCAATAAGGCCAATTATGTTGGTAATAACGTCAAAGAAGTGGTCTTGGGCATAAGCTTTGACTATCTCATTGGTAAAAGAGCGACAGTAGAGGACTAATAGAAGTTTAACCAAAGTCACTGACAGCATGATACCCACAAGCCATCTTTCTTGATGATTATTCAAGCTGAAATCACTCTCCTGAAACAGACAAAAATTTGAATCATTTACAAGGCAGAGAATATTATGAGAAGGTTAATATTTAATTGAACATTAGAGATGGCCCAGATGCGTCAAAAGAAAAAAAAACTCATCCAATACCCTACACAACTAATTCATGACAAGGACTTCTTAAGAAAGAAACTTACATCAGATGCCAGCTGCCGAGTTGACTCCAGGATAATCTGCAACCCCAGAGTAGCCATGACCGAAGCAAAAACGAGAATTCCCTGCACAAAACATGACTGTTATATTGGACAAAAGTGATTCTTCGAAAAGCTAAAGAAGTTAACATGGTCACCATATTAGTTGAAACAAAATGAGATGGGCAACTCAAGATAGAACCATTCTTAGGCGCTTGGACGTAAATACAAAATAACTTAGCATCGGACTATGATAATGGCTAAGAAGTTAACATAACTAGTGTTGGACAACAGGACAACTGTACAAAATTCTTATAAGTGAGCTGGCAAAGTCAGGAAATATTATACTTCATCTTGCTAAAACCAACTTTGCATAAGCAGGCTTTTTTATTCCTCTAACTTATTCTATATGCCTCTCTCGCCAACTATAGCTGAACCCTCTTCCTGATGCAGTCAGGAAAGAACAATCTAGAAGTAGATTTCAAAGGCACATGTATTCTAGATCTACATTGTATTCATATTAAACATCAGTAACTTAACTTCTCCTGTTTCTAAGAGCACAAACTAGCATGTACTATCGAGTTAAAATTGGCAGAATTGGTTATAACGTAGCTACATACTAACGCCTTTCCTCTTGGGTCCGTTCTTTTCAACTTATTTTTGCTTATTTGAACTTATCTTAAATTATTTGAACTTATAAGACCTTAGTAGCCCTTATTAGACCTTATCCGATCTCATTAGACCTTATTTTTTGGGTGTGTCAAACCTTATTTTCCAAACTGATCTTATCTGAACTTATTAGACCTTATCTGAACAAGTGAGCGCAGTATCATGGTATACGAGTCAATTCATTAAGGTAGCCCATCACAAGTGGCTTTAGTGAAACTTCTCTTCTGCGAAGTTTGCAATTCTACAAACAGCAATAGACCAGCTCTATATGAGGTCTCATTCAAGAATATTTAAGAAAAATAGACAAATAGTACTAAATTGGGGTCTGAAATCTGAATTGCTCACTTAACCAATTAACCAAGTGGGACAAGCCATACATCATAGTATCATACTATATTTCGTAAAACAAAACAAACATTATATATTACCACAATTAGATAAATTTATTAGGAATTAGAAAATTAGTGATGTTCTAGTAGTAAAGAATAAATTTGACGATTCCATAAGCTTTTCAGCCCATGATATGCAAATTAAACAATTTAGACCAGTATGTTGTCAAACACAGAAAAAGAAAACATCTTTCTGGTGGACATCATTGAGCCCATATTAACACATATACTACTCCCTCCGATCCTGTTCATTGAAGATCCACTAATTCCACCAATCATTATATAATCTTTATTGCATGGGAGGAAATTCTGCTTTCCTGGTTAGATCTTTGGGCACATTGTACTACTCCATCCAGCCAAAGGAAAACATACAGCATACATGGTTTCTCTAGCATAGCCTTAGCTAAACAAAACAGAGATTCAAGCAAGGAAATAGGGAGCAGTAGGATAGTAATTTTATAACAAAGATCACAGCAACTTCACCAATACAACCCTAACTTTCGAGAGGTAAAGACTCCCTCCTAAACAACTCTTTTTCTCAATTTTCTAGATGATCCCTACAGTAGACTGAGGCCCCTATTTCTTATAATTCTTCTACTTTCTCTCACTAGCTGCTTCTCTCTATAACTTCCTCATAACCAACTCCTGCTGTGATTCAGGGAATATTTCTTCTTTTCCCCTCAAGTGCTGCCAGCTGTTACTTGCTGATCAGTGACCTTTTTACCCTCCTGCTTCTTCCCTTCTACCATACGTGTGAAGTATAGGTGGATTAGGTGAGGCCTTAGCAAGCCTATATGGACCAGCAGGAAGAGGGTCACACAAATAGAAAAAGCTTTCAACTCAAAGCACAGCCAGCTCCAACCCAAAGTACAGACATAGTAATCCTGGCATCTACAACTTAAGTTACTTCAAGCTTCAAAGACATTTGGCAGCTGAGGAAGTATACCATCATCTCTAACAGCAGACTCCTCGGGTTTTTTCCCCAAATAGTACCTGCCTAATTTGATTAGGCAATGTCCAAAAAAGCACCTATGCTACCAAAACATCAAAAAGTGCCCTTCACTCTCAAAGATATGTCTATCACCCTTCTATTACAACTCCAGAACTTCAAATATTGAGTGGCAACTCATTTCTACTATCTTTATACTCGCTCTATGCTTGAGTCATAGATGAATCCAGTAAAAATTTCAACAACAAAAATAACAAAAGGCGCACAACAAAATTACCAAAGCAAATTAAGAAAAAGAACTCACCAGTGGTTGCATACGTTTCTTTCCAATTGGGTATTGATATGGGTTGGGTGTTGACATAGAAAAAGCAGTGAACCACAGAATGAAACCCGATAGAAGATCAAGAAGCGAATCCAACGTGGATGCAATAATTGCTAAAGAACCACTTTGGATGGATGCGTAAACCTTTGCAATGAAAAGAACCATATTGGCAATATTTGATAGCCTGATAGCAAATGTTTCACTTTTAGCCAGATTCTCTCGTTCTTCCTGCAGCAAATAAACAATGAAATCACACCAAACCAGGAGGACGTTTCAATCTAAAAGGAGCAGAAACTAGCAAAAACCATGTTGAGGTAAAGATAGACAACTTGATAATACACTTACCTTTGACATCCCAGGAACAAATCCACGCTCAGCCAAGGCATCCATTTCACTGAAACCCTCCAGCATTTCTACTTGCTGCTGATAATACTCAGCTACATCATCTTCTGGCCCTGACCATTAAAAAGTACAATAAAAGAACACAAAAGCACGTCAGCTTCAGCAGCTTCTTTTTGTAACAAAAATTCATCTCCCAAGGGTTTAATTACCACAACAGTCATTTCAGCATTTCTTAGACTTCTCACACAGACAAGATTCAAATTACTAGCCAAAATGTGAAGCAAGCAAATAAATCTTGAATACAACATTAACCCTCCAGGAAATATAAACACAGAGTAAGCCTCATAAAGTATCACTTCTAACATCAAACAATAAGGCTTCAACTTGACCAAGTTCCAAAATCCAAAACACGCTTCCTCCAGCCAAAAAGTAAAAACTACAACACGACACGCAGCAGCCAACTCCAAGCAACAACACAACTGATACATCATACAAATCAATAATCAACTTAAACTTACTATTGTCGCAGTTTAGACCAGTGTTTAGCATCTCCATCACAACCTGAGCTCCCCGCAGTTTGTTTATTTCAACAGGTACCAACACTACAATCTTATACTCCAACCTTTCACAGCATCTAATACCTCAACATAGGTGCAATCACTAACCTATTTAGCCTACTAACTTCACAAAAACGACCAAATCGACTCTAAAAGTCGAATTCTCTTTCCACCACTCAATACTCCACAATACAATTTCCAATTATATTTATGTCAGACATATACTAATTGTTTGCCAAAAGAATACCAAAAAGAATCATCACTTCCTATATAAGATAATTTCACATGCAAAAAATACACTATTCTAAACGCAGAATCTATTCCAATACTTCCAATAACAACAAAAAGATCAAAACAAAAGAATCACACAAAAAAAGTACTCAGAAATAAACAAAAATATAAAGAATTTAACGAAAATAGTAATGAATCATGCAAAACAATCGACGCACCAAAAATCATTCAAACAACCAAATTTACAGAATTCTTCAGAAAAAGGTAGAATTATACACAATTACCGAAAATACTAATAAATGCAATTATTAATATATAACTATAAATAAAGAAAAAAAGAGGAGAGAGAAAATAACCTTTAACTCCAAGACAGTCATGGAATTTACGCGGCGGTTTCTCCTTATGCTCAGGAGATAACTGATAACCATCGAAGTTTAACCGCCATGACAGGTCACCGGTTGCTCCGCCGCCATTGTTGTAACCAGTGGTACACGCAGCATCATCAAGCAAGCGTTCTTCCGAAGCGTCGTCGTTTTGCAAGTTGATTCTCACCATTTCCCCCATACTTTTTCTCGGTTAAGGTAGAAACCGAAAATTCGAGGGCAATGCGAGGGTAATTTGGGAAGTACAGGAAGAATTCTTATGGAGTTGGGAAGAAGTTTGGTGAATTATCGTGTGAGGCGGAAAGTTTTGAAGGAGGAGAGAGAAAATAGTGGGGTTAAGAATCTCACGCGCTTTGAAGAGCGTGAAGTTGAGGATTGGTGGAGGGGGTGACGTGGCGGGGCGTGGTTGGAGAGAGAGGAGCGGTGCGCGTGGGGAAGGGGAGAGACAGATGGAAGAGAGAAGATACGAAGGGTTTCTTAATTTGGAGTGTATCAAAGAGAGTGAGAGTGAAAGGAGTGAGATAATTCAATGAAGTCATGCAAATGTGGAGGTGAAGGGGTTACGTGGAATGGAATGAGTGGTGGGTGGAGCAAGTCAAGACGTGCGGGCGGGTATTAGAATTGTGGTGATTAGTGATTTTTTTTTTTGAGGGGGTGGTGATTAGTGATTAGTGATTAGTGATTAGTGCAAGTTAATGATGATGTTGTTGTTGTCGTGTACTCATGTAGTGGATACTGGAGAGGATCAAATAAATTTGACTAGACTAGACTTTGTTGTGACTTGTGAAGGATCAAACTGATCTTACTTGATAAGATCAAAGACGGTTCTTCTCAATCAAGCTCGTAATGGGGTTGATAGAACGCTAATCGTTAGTAGGCAGCTTAATAGGGATAATATTGTCATTTTAGAATATTTACATACATAAAGAGGGGTTGATTTAATAAAAACAAGTCTCTCTAACACATAAAATGAATTGATTTATCAACAATTAGTGTTTTAAATACACAAATAGAGATTCTTATAAATAACCAATTGTACTTTTTGGAGGGAAATCTGAATGAGACACACAAATCGATGCAACTTTTTACTTTTTGGCAGATATCACATGTTTATTTTCTAACAAAAGGTTGCCTTTCTATATTTTTATTTAATCAAAAAGGTTTTTTTTTACATAAAGATAACTTTTTGAAAAAAAAAATTAATAATTGTTGTTAGTGGGAAACGTGGCCACTAACGACTAGCGTTTTATTGCCCCTCAGCTCGTAGTTGGGGTTGTGCCCTGAGTCGAATGCCTAACAATCAAGTTTAGTTAAAATGTTCTTAAGAGAGAGGTAAAAAAATTAGGTCTCTTGAGTTCGCACATCACACATGAGACACAACATATCTAGTTCATTTTCATTCTTTTATTTGTTCTCCCCTAAAATTTCGTATTTGACATGTTTAGGTTCCAAAATTGTTGATTCACGTTGTATACACAAATTTCGAGTCAAAATAAATAAGACAGGAAACAAAGTAACAAAGAAATTATATTTCAATAAATGTATTGAGTACAATCTCTGTAAACAGTTTATAATAAAAATAAACTAAGTCCTCTGATTTTGTTCCGTAGCTTGAGAGTGACACGTGTTGATGTCGACGTGGAGCTGAGTGTAGACTGACGTTTTGTCAACGTCAACCTGAGTTTGAGTGTCGGGTGACGTTTTGTCAACGTCAACCTGAGTTTGAGTTTTGTTTGAGTGTATTCGAATGAGGGCTGACAAAAGCTTGAATCTCAATCGAATTTGTTTGAATGTATCTGAACAGTCGGCACAGATTTGATGTGCTTGTTGACTATTTGCAGAGAGAATTCCAAGAGAATTTTATGAGCTCTTGAGAATAATAATTGTCTGGTCCTCCCAACTGAAGAAGGTGAGGTTTCATTTATAGGGGAATGAAGATCCCTTCATGGACTTGGTAGTTAATGGGCTTGGGCCCGTTTATGACTTGGAAGTCTTTTTTACCTTTGCCACTTAACCATCTTATTTGGACTAATGATCTTCGCCTACATACCCAAACATTGAGTTTGACTTGCAACTTTGCGAACCAATTTTGACAGGTGACGCACTACACCTTGCAATTATTTGAATTATTGGAGGTTTACTAAATACTGCCCATATTTACTTGAAATCGTCCGTATTTTTTTTTAAATACTCCTAAACTACCCCTACAAATACTACCCCATACCCCCCATACTCTCACACTCTCTCACTCTCTCACTCTAACACTCTAACACTCTCTCACTCTCACTCCTCACTCCTCACTCACTCCCACCATAGCCACCACCACCAAAGCCACCACCACCACCACTGCAACCACCACCACCAGGCGAGCACGACCTTACCGGCTACCACCACAGCGGGGACGAAGAAGACACCGACGCTCACCACCACCACAACTCGCCGGAAAAAGAATGAGCCCAAGGAAGAAGGCAAAGGAAATCGGGGAATCTTCAAATCAGGTTAGTTTTGTAGTTATTTGTGGTGAAAACCAACCCATATGCCGGAAAATCCCCCACTCCTCGCCGGAAAACACGAGGGTTTCTTGAAAAATTTTTTTTTTTCGAAAACGCGGGGCAACGGATAGGAAATCCGTTACCACCGCAGAGGTAACGGATCGGATCCACGTTACCTCTGCGGTGGTACCGGATGGTAACGGTTCACTTTTTCGGTACCACCGCAGAGGTAACGTGGATCCGATCCGTTACCTCTGCGGTGGTAACAGATTAGTCATCCGTTACCACCGTGTGGTGGTAACGGATTTCCTATCCGTTGCCCAGCATTTTCGAAAAAAAAAAATTTTTTTTTAGCCTAGTGTTTTCCGGCGAGGGGTTGGGGGGGGGGGAGTTTGGGTTTTTTATTTATTTTTTCTTTTTTATTAATTTATGTTTTGTTTATGTTTGTAGTAATTTATGTTTTTTAATAATTATATATTTATGTTTATTTAAAATAATTTATATTTGTTCCTAATTTATTTATTAATAATTTCTGTTTGAATTAAAAATAATAATTTGTGTTTATTTGGGTTTTTATAATTTATGTCAATAGTTATTTGAATATATTAATTTAATTTTAATAGTTAATATGTTAATTTGTGTGATAATGTTGTAATTAGGTTTTATTATTATGTTAATGCATGTTAGTAACATGTTAGTATTATTTAATTTGTTTGATTTAATTTTATTATTTGTTTAATAGCATGTGATAATAGTATTATTTAATTTTAATAGTTATTATTTAATTAGTTAATAAATTAATTGGAAAAATTGTCAAAAATAATCCCAAGTTTGGGCGGTCTTCCACTATTAATCCGAAGTATTATTTATTTCAATTAAATCCCAAGTTGTCATGCTCTCTTCTCTTATTGGTCTCCTTGCAACATTAACCTACTATAACAGGTTAAAAATTACGGTGGGCCCCAGTTTTGTTTTTATTAATTTGTTTCCACTGAATATTACCTTTCCCCCTTTTAAATATATGTAAAATTCAAAAAACACACTTAATGCCAACTACTCATTTACACTTCCCTTAAAAAAAACCCAAAAAAACACATTTAATCATTAAATCATTAAGCAGTACTTCAGCTCTCTTTCTTCTTCACCATCGACTATTCATCTTTAAACCTGGATTTCTATGGCATAATTTTTTTTTCCTTTTTCATTGCAACTGGAGTTGAACGAATTTGGTTGCGAGGACTAAGGAGCAAATTTGGACGCGGTACAAAGCTCAATTAGGGCTTATTTGGTGAGTTCTCCATCGTATATCAGTTCTTAAAATTTTGCAATTACGTGATTTGAGTGGGTTGTTTTTGGATTTTTAATGTTTTGACGCACAATTTTATACTCCTTAAGTACTTTTCATGATTGAATTGTGGTTTAAATTATGGAAGTTGTAATTTTTCGAAGTTTTTTTGTGAATTTGTTTTGATGGATTTTCTTTAGTATTTGTGTGTTGGGTTGAATTTGGATGGTTGTTTTGTTGATACTGATCAGGTTACTGATGGAAGGTGCTACTTTAGTATTTAAACATGGGGGTGCATTAAAGGAAACAAAAACTGGATTACAGTACATAGGGGGTATGGGCAGAACTTTTCAAATAGACCCAGATGAAATGTGTTGGTGGGATTTAAAAGAGTTGGCTAAAAAATGTGGGACTTATAAGGAGGGTGATCAATTATATTACCTAGTTCCAGGGGAGAGTATGGAGGTTGGTTTGAGGGAAGTTGTGTTGGAGAATGCTGATCATCAGGTGTTGGAGATGGCTAGGCTTGCAGTGAAGTCCAGAGCAATACATGTGTTTGTTAAGCATGGTTTAGGCCCAAACAAGAGTGTTTCAAGCCCAAGCCCAAAAAAGAGTGTTTCAGACCAAAAAAAGAGTGCTTCAAACAGGAAAAAGAACTTTAGAAGTCCAACAAAGAGTGGTCCAAGCAGTACCAGAAATATAAACACCTCTCCTATTACTAGATCCATGACCAGTCCAGAAAAATTAGGGTCACTGATCAATACAGCAACAACTAAACAACCTGCTCCCTCAGCTCCCTCATTTACTAGGACCATTGACAGTCCTCTAACAAACTCCACAACATCACATTGTTCACAAAAGTCACAAAAAACCCCACAGACACATAAAACCTCCCAAAAAACCCCACAGACACATAAAACCTCCCAAAAAACTTCTCAAAACACTCAACACCAGGATACAGACAAGAATCTATCCTTTAGAAGTGATTCAAACTTTCCTCCAGATTTTTATGATTTTTATGATGATAGACCCGAAGACCCTATACCACTCAATGAATTAGTTGGCAACTTCAGTGACAGCAGTAATAGTGATGAGTTGTATGAACCTGAAGAACCTTTGGATGAGTATGAATTACAGGATGAGTCTGTGGAGCATGAATTAGAGGATGAGCCTTTGGAGCATGAATTTGAAGCTCAATTAGACTTTGAAGTAGATACAGCAGCTATTGGATCTGGTGGGAGAGCAGTGATGATGAGTTTCAAAGGGCTAGGGAAAATTTGAGGGGGTTCAATAATAAGTTGTTTGAAATAGCAGTTCAACTTCAAAAAGATGCAGGTGAAGGTAGATTGGGGTCTCAGAGAAAAGATAAAGGTGCATCTAAAGTAAATGACACTCCTAATGAAGAGAGGGATCCTTTGAGTGAGTATGAAGACAGTGAGAATGAGTGCAACACCCCTGACTACAGTGATGAAGAAGGTGATGGTGTGAGAAGAAAAAGTGAAAGAAAGGTTGTTCACTCAAGTACCACTGACTTCACAAAGTTCCAGTGGGAAGTGGGTCAAAGATTTCCATCCAGGCAAGACTTTAGGAGTGCTGTCACTAAGTTTGCAGTTGCACAAGGAAGGGATTTGTACTTCTCTGTCAGTAGCAAGAATAGGAATCAGAGGCTAGGGGTTAAGTGCAAGAGTGGTTGTCCTTTCAAGATGTATGCTTCTTGGGACAAGAGTTCAGCTTGCTTTGTGCTGAAATCTATTGTCAATGAGCACACATGTCATAGGACCATGGAGAAAAATAGACAACTAAAATCCACCTGGTTAGCTGACCAGTTCTTGGAATTGTTCAAAGCCAGGCCACATTGGCCAGCCTCTGAAATAATTGAGACCACAAGAAGGGCATACAGAGTCATAATTAAAAGGGACAAGGCTTATAAGGTGAAATACTGGGCTCACAAGAAGCTACATGGTTCCATGAAGGAACACTACCGAAGCTTGGTAGATACCTAGCAGCCCCGAGGAAAGCTTCACCAACAAGTGTGTTTATTTTGCGTAACAACCTTCAAGTTAAAACATTACCACCCGTGTTCCAACGACTTTTCATATGCTTTGATGGGTTGAAACAGGGGGTGGCTTAATGGATGTAGGAGAGTTTTATGTGTTGATGGGTGTTTTTTGAAAACATTTTTGGGTGGGCAGTTGCTTGCAGCCATTGGGAGAGATGGGAACGACCAAATGTTCCCATTGGCGTGGGCTGTTGTGGAGGGAGAATGTAATGATTCTTGGGAGTGGTTTTCCACCAAATTAAGCAGCACTATGGGGGCTGGAGATGGGACTGGTTGGACCATTATTAGTGATGAAAATCAGGTTATTTAGTTAGTTCATAATTATTTATGTTCTCTACATTCATAATTCAACATATGTGCTCTTAACTCCTGTGTTTTTGAACTACACAGGGCATATTGAATGGAGTTGCAAAGGTGTTTCCTAGTGCCGAGCACAGACATTGTGCTCGGCACATATTTGCTCATTGGCATAAGATGCACAGAGGAGAGGAAATGAAGAAGTTATTTTGGGCAGCAGCATGGGCTTACAGTGAAACAGACTTGCAAGATTGTTTGGAGCAGATGGAGAAGGTAAGCCCCACTGCAATAGATGATTTCAAATCATATGATCCTAAAGTCTTTTGTAGGGCCTTTATGAAGGTAAATACCAAATGTGATGTTGTCACATCCAATATGGCTGAGACCTTTAACGGTTATATAATACAAGCTAGGACTAAGCATATTATATACATGCTAGAAGACATCAGAGGGTCACTTATGCAGAGGCTTGTTACAAAGAGGTTGGAGATGGAAAAGAGCAAAAATGTGATATGCCCTAGAATCCAAGCAAAACTGGAAAAAGAAAAGGAACTTGCAGCACAATGTCATGTAATGCCATCCACTGAATTCTTATTTGGGGTAAGTGACAAATTGGACAAGTTAGTTGTGAATTTGCAAGAAAGAACTTGTTCCTGTAGAAAATGGGATCTCACAGGGGTACCATGTAGTCATGCTATTGCTTGCATATTTTTCATGCATATGGAGGCTGAGGCATATGTCCATGATTGCTATAAGAGAGATGTATATTTGGTGGCTTACTCAAGTTCAATCCCTCCAATTGAAGGAGACAGACATTGGCCTAGGATAGACTGTGATTTGCTGCCCCCACCCATTAAAATAGGCCCTGGTAGACCCCAAAAAAATAGAAGAAAGGATCCATTTGAGGATCCTAAGAAAAAGGGGAAGCTAACTAGGCATGGTCAAGTTTTGACTTGTAGTGTTTGTAAGTCAAAGGACCACACAAAAAGAAAATGTCCAGACAAAGGGAAAGAGGTGGAAATAGTTGCTAAAAGACCTAGAGGGAGACCTAGAAAGGATGGAACTAATCTATCTGAGGCTAGCCAACTGCATTATGAGGTCACAGCTGAGCCATCTAGAACAGGAAGGGGGGGAAGAGTGATAAGGGGTGGCGGGGGTTCAAGGGGGTGCCTTTGCATGTGGTGGTTCTGGTGCAGGCAGAGGAAGAGGGGCTGCAGGTGGTGGTTCTGGTGCAGGTAGAGGAAGAGGGGCTGCAGGTGGTGGTTCTGGTGCAGGTAGAGGAAGAGGGGCTGCAGGTGGTGGTTCTGGTGCAGGCAGAGGAAGAGGGGCTGCAGGTGGTGGTTCCGTGCGAGGGCAGAGGAAGAGGGGCTGCAGGTGGTGGTTCCGGGTGCGAGGTAGAGGAAGAGGGGTAGGTGGTGGTTCTGGTGCAAGCAGAGGAAGAGGGGCTGCAGGTGGTGGTTCTGGTGCAGGCAGAGGAAGAGGTGGAAGAATTCCAGTGGGTGTTGGAGTGTTCACCACAGCTGATGGCACCCCTATGTCTAATGTAAGTCTCCCTTAGCACTTTTCTTAGTTCTCAGCTCCCTCATTTGGTTGTAACTAACTTAACTTATTGATTTTGCAGATGCCAGGGCAAAGAGGTGGGCCAAGAGTGTTGATTGGAGAATCATGGTTCTCATCACAACAGTCACAAGCATCTTGCAGCAACAGCAACAATGCAAGCATATTTTAGTTTAGGTTTTCAAAGTAATTTATGAACTTAATTCAATTAGGCAACTCTGTTTGTGGCATGCATTGTACTGTTTGATCAGAAATATTGTGTTTTTTGTGAGCTTTTGGACAAATCATTGAAGCTATATGTCACTTTTTGGATCCTAACTAGATTGAATCTATCTGTCATTTTTTGTTCAACTTGTAGCATCTCACTTTATTTGTAGTCAGTTTGTGCAACAAGCATTTTAATTCCACACAAGAAGCATTGTACAAAAAAGGAAGCATTTTTATATCATTAAGCATAGGTTTCATAACCTGCTCATCAGTTTTAACCATTACAACTTTGGATTCCTAGCAATTACATCCACAAAAAAAAAACCAAAAAACCCAATACATTAGAACTATACCCCTGATCAACATTTATTAAACCAAAAGTATACACCAAACAGAAGAAATGTGACAATGAATGCTACACAAAATGATTGCTCTCCTTTGACATGCTTCATATTATCACAATGCAACATTTGGTTCTCCTTCCTTAATGCCTGAATTTGTTCAACATCCTTCTCTCTCTTCATCTTCAATTTTGCATATTTGCTGGCCATTGTTGCCTTTTCCTCAATCAGCTTCTCAACAACTTCATCCTTCCCATTCATTACACGCTGACTTAAATTATCTTCCCAAATGAAAAATGCACATCCATGCTGACAATTTGAAGAAAAAATAAGTGAAAAAAAAAATCAACAATGCACAACCCTAATTTAGGTTTATAAGTTCAATTAAATCTAATTTTTGGACAGAATTAAGAGCAAAGATGTAAAATGGAAGAGCAAAAAAACTCACTGGCCACTTCGGACAACCATAGTACTTCTCCCCAACTCTGGTGCTCTTCGAAATTCCATATTTCGCTGGAAAACCGCAATTACAAAATAGCTTATGGCTTCTTCTTGAAATGGAGTTAGTGGATGCAGACCCTGAGTGTGGTCCTTGCATTTTTTACTGATGATGGAGAAGAAAAAAGAAAAAAAAAAAAAGAAACAGAATAAAATCTAAGGTAATTTGCAGAAATGGAAGAAAGGAGGAAGGGGGAAAAAAGGAGATGAAGAAACGTGTAAAAATAAGAGACAAAAGTCAAAGGAAAGGTAATATTCAGTGGAAACAAATTAATAAAAACAAAACTAGGGCCCACCGTAATTTTTAACCTGTTATAGTAGGTTAATGTTGCAAGGAGACCAATAAGAGAAGAAAGCATGACAACTTGGGATTTAATTGAAATAAATAATACTTCGGATTAATAGTGGAAGACCGCCCAAACTTGGGATTATTTTTGACAATTTTTCCAAATTAATTTGAGCATGTTATTATATTATAAAAATATTTCAATGATATTAGCATGTTATTATATTATATTAGTAGCATATTACTATTATTTATTGTAATGATATTAGCATGTTAATTTGTTTTTATTAGCATGTTAATATTAGTTGTGTAGGGTATTTGTTTTTATTAGCATGTTTACTAATGATATTAGGAAGGTAATATGATTTATTGTTGTAATTTTAGTTAATTAATTATTAGAAAGTGAATAGTTATATAATAATGCCCTAATTTACATACTTTGCGCATGTTAATATGTTTTAATAATATTATGTTAACACCATCACCAATGTCAATGGTTATAGATTAGTAGTAATTACAATATAATAACGTAGACATTAAATAAATAATAAATAATTAACATAATTGATTATTAGGGTCTTGAGGGTCCTGAGGGATCGACGCCACGACACACTAGATCTCGTGGTGTTGATGCATCTAGTAGGAGGGGCGAGGACTGATGCTCAGGCTAGCCAGATGCCTATTCCCGAGGACGCGCCTGATAGTGCTGGATGGGATACTGGGGACGAGCAGGAGTTAGATCATGCTTTGAGCGGTGGTGATGGAGCTGATGTGGGTGAAGCCGCCTCCCATGTGCCTGTGAGGAAGGGTAGTAGAGGGAGGTTTGTTTCGGGGTCGAGTTCCGGAGGTAGTAGGATGACGAGCAGGACTAGAGCTGCTAGGGATACTTCGTGGTTAGTTACCGAGGCGATGCCTGGGGGCCCACTTGACGGTACCCTGATTCCTAGTTGGCGGGGTCACGTCGGCTCCCGTATATACCACGATACGACTGCTAGGGATGTTATGCTGTGCCATAACCGCTCCAGTGCATTTGATCCGTTCTTCGACTTGGGGTTTCCCGTGATCGTTGCGGCGCTTGGATAGATCTTGTATTGCCCGGCTACCACGGATTGTGTTTGGGCACCTTGACTTTCCATTGCTTACAGCGTTTGTAGAGCGTTGGCAGCCCGACACGAACACGTTTCACATGCCTTTTGGAGAGATGACGATCATGTTACATGTCATTTGGCAGATCCTACGTGTTCCTATTGAGGGTCGGACTGTGAGTGCTGTTTTGCCTACTTCTGATCTATATGTACGGTTTGAGGAGCTCCTCGGCTTGACTCGTGAGGAGTTATTATGTGAGGAGTCACGGGTTTGGAGGAACGGTGGCATTACCGTTCAGAAGATTTTAGATCGGTGCAGGGGTCAGGGCCGTCCAGCTGATGTGCAGGTTCGCGCATGGATGCTCCTGACACTTGGGTGTACCCTCTTCACTGATAAGAGTGGTTCCCGCCTCATGCCCCGTAACATTATCGAGCTGGATGACCTTGATTCAGTTCATACTTACTCATGGGGCTCGTTTGCTTTGGCGTACCTATATCGTCGCCTAGGGGTTGCGTCTAGAGCGGATAGCAAACAAGTTGCCGGGTGTCTCACGCTCCTCCACAGGCTTGGATATACGAGTACTTCCCGTGTTTCCGACCTCGCCGAGAGGGGCGACGTTCAGTGATCATGATCCCCGGGCACGGAAGTGGGATTTTCACATCATCGGCAAGGAGTTCGTCCGACTGGAGTCCATTCGTAGACGCTTGGACACCCTTCAGGTTTCAGAGGTACGAATATTTAATGCATTAGTAAAATATATATTATTATGTTCTCATATATTACTACTACGTTAGACTAATGAAATTATTACATTTATCCGTTTTCAGGTCGACTGGACGCCATATGGGGATGACCAGGCTGCCATGATTCCGAGGACGTTGTATGTCGGTTTCATACGTTATCGAGGTATCATTGAGCCGTACAACCCAGGTCGTGTACTGCGACAATTGGGTTTTGTTCAGGTCATTCCTACCACTCCTATTCAGCCTGATTTCGCATACAGACCGAGCAACCCGAAGAGGTATGAGGTTCAGTTCTCGGTATCGATGGCGAGTCTACACATGGCAGCGGTTCACGCCATATGCTGGGGGTCTCAATGTATCACAGTTGAGACGGGTTACTCGTCCAGGACAGTGTTCGAGAGAGTACATGGATTGGTATTGTACATATTCCCATCTTACCCTTATTGCTGCAGATAGGACGCATATTCCGGCTCGGCCAAACACTACAAACACCCACTACGTACGCAATTTTATCATTTCTATGTTTAGTTTTTTTTATGTTATATTATTGATACATAACATAACATAAGTAACTGACTTTTTGCAGTGGATGGCCCGACATTTTGACGCCACGAGAGCGTTGACGGAGGATAGGCACAATGACCAGCGACCTAACACATCTTCGGCATATGAGATGTTGGCCGACCTCGCTCGGGATTGGGATGCTGCATTGCGGCTAGATCGAGCACGGGACGCTAATGTGGACGCGCATGATCATGACATGTACTAGTCCATATTAGTGTTTTCATTCCATTTTTCATGTACGGGTGTATTATGTAGTTACTATTTTGTGATGATATTATTTTGTTTGGTATATACGACTTTGGTTTTATGATGCAATTTATTATTTCAACTTATACTTTTCATTACAAAAGATTGACTGATAGTTACCATCTAGCATTCATACTACATTATAATGAATTGCAACTTAATTTTTCACTTTGTATCATTGCAACTTATTATAATCCAACATTATATAGTAATATCATATCAAATAATACTAATAATTACAAATTGGATTATCAAATAATACTACTGAATTACAAATGCCTTTATCAAATAGAATATTAAAAATATCACAATGAATATATCTCACTATGTACTATATACTAAGTAGATAGTAACTCATCCCATAAAGCGCGTCTCACACCATACAACTGATCCCAATCATCAACACTATCTTCATGCATGTTATGCCACAAGTTATGAATAGGTGGTACGGGTGATCCGGGAAGTAACTCCAATCTAATATAATGCTCATAGGTACCAAGATGTGCTATCACGAGTTCGTTAGTTGGCCCCATCGTGTGCCCTTTTCTTAACCCAATCTTGTAGTTCCTTTTTCTCAGCCCATAGTGTTTCATTATAAAACATGTGATTATAATCTATATAATCACCCCCAAAGTCCGGCAAATAAACCTATAATGTTTAGCATTTGTTCAATTAGACAACATATAATCAATAATATTATTCACTAATATTTACTTATCGTAACTAATAATCATTATTATTTATTTACCAATCACAAAATTTATTAACTACATAGTGCACGTGTTCTCAACTTAATATAATCCATTCATTAACTTAATATTATTTAGTTACCAATCACAAAAATTACTACTTATGATGAAAATAATTATAATAATATGCATACATATTTGAAAACAATATCAAAAAATATTAACTAAATATTCATTAACAAAATTAACATAAACGGATGTACTATTATTCGCTAATTACAAAATCAATACTAATTATGACGGAAAATCAAATATTAACTAAATGGAATTTTTTAAAATACTAATACTAATTATTTGAATATAATATTAACAAATATTAATACTAATTTTTGTTTACATGCTAATATTAACTACAAATTTTCTTAATATTAACATGCTAATAAAAACAATTAATAATATTAACATCCTAATAAAAACAATTAATAATATTAACATGCTTAAATCATTAAATCAAACAAATTAAATAATACTAACATGTTACTAACATGCATTAAAATAATAAAATCCTAATTACAACATAATCACACAAATTAACATAATAATTATTAATATTCAAATGCCTATAAATTTAAATAACAAAAAATTATAACTACCCAAATACACACAAATTTTATTTATTAAAACGTAAATTATTAAAACATAAATTATAAAAAACGTAAATTATTTTAAATAAATAAGAAATATATTATTAAAACATAAATTATACATAAATTATTAAAAAGAAACCAAAAAAAAAAATTGCGCACCGGAGCAGGGTAACGAATCTAAAATCCGTTACCCCAGTGGAAGCAACGGATCACTATTCCGGTGCTTCCACAGAGGCACCGGATAAAAAATTCGTATCAAAAATCCGTTGCTTCCACAGAGGCAACGGATTTTTTATCCGTTGCATCTGTGGAAGCACCGGATTTTGCATCCGTTGCTTCCACTGGGGTAACGGATTTTCGATCCGTTACCCTGCTCCGGTGGCGCAAAAAAAAAATTCCGGCGACTTAAAAAAAAAAAAAAAATTTCAACTAACCACATTTCGTTCCGGCGGCGTTGACGGTCCTTCATCGGACATTTTCGGTACTCCTTAGTTGCTCCGATGGTGCTCCGGCGGTGCTGCTCCGGTGGTGGTCGTCCGGCGGTGGTGTTCGGAAGGTGGTGGTGGTGTTAGTGCTTGATGGTAGAGAGAGAGCTTAAGTTTGGTGAGAGTGGAGAGGGTAAAGTGAGGTGAAAGGGGGAGGGGCATGGGGGGTATATAATGAAAAAAATACGGACGATTTCAAGTAAATACAGACGGTAAATAGCGATTCGTTTTTTTTTTCTTTTGTTTTCCACTTCAAAACAAAACATAAAAGTGAACTTTTTATCACTTACAAAACACCTCCTTGACACCATCAATAGTTCAGTGTGTTTATTCATTGCACTTTCAATTGTTTTTTTTTTCCTTTCAATCTATTGATTTTCATGTTGTAAGCCTGTAACCCATATAATGGATGTTTTGCATCTTTTTTTTTTTTTTTTGTTTGTCTTGCCACGAATTCTCATGCTTGATGATTTTGCATGGTAGGAATTGCTTTTGTGATTTTTTTTTATAATTCATGCCGCACAACAGTAATCAGCATAGTTGATTTAATCTGCAGTGCTGAAATTTTTGTCAACCATTAACGTGGGCATCATACATCAAAAGGTAATTTTTTTTATTCTTGTAAACAAATTTGTATAGTGATAATGTCAGTAGCCAATATTTGCTATTCGCACAATACAAACAAGTATTCCTCTTGCATTCTTGATCGCTAGATTTATGCGCATCTTCTCCTCTTTTTTTTTTTTTGTGTGCATGTGTACTCGTTTTTTTGTACTATATGACAGGTTCACTTGAAGACGGGGACTTCGTCGCGATGGACCATATGTACGACTATGAGCCTATCAGGGGTGTTACTCATATGTCTTTAGCACTGTGACAATGACACCTCC
The DNA here is from genome assembly GCA_947646795.1 of Beta lomatogona. NCBI lineage: Eukaryota > Viridiplantae > Streptophyta > Magnoliopsida > Caryophyllales > Amaranthaceae > Beta > Beta lomatogona. The sequence goes on from CANSNZ010000270.1 coordinate 1,474,446, forward strand.
AGACAGTCCCTTGAAGACGAAGTCGGGGATTTCGTCACGATGGGCCATATGTGCGACTATGAGCCTGTCAGGGGTGTTATTCGTATGTCTTTAGCACTGCGACAATGTCACCTCCAGACAGTCCCTTGAAGACGAAGAAGGGGATTTCGTCGCGATGGGCCATATGTGCGACTATGAGTCTGTCAGGGGTGTTATTCGTATGCCTTTAGCACTGCGACAATGTCACCTATAAACAGTCCCTTGAAGACGAAGACGGGGATTGCGACACTGACACCTCTAGAGAGTCCCCTGACAGTTAGTCTCACCCTCGAGGTATGTTGTCTAACCCATATTTTTTTTAATGATTGTTCATTAATCCAAGAATTGCTTTTGTTTTGATGCTTTATTAATTTTTTTTTTACGAAAACGTTTTGGCTTGAGTTGTCATTTCGTGCTTCACTGTTTGCACTCTTGTGGGCTAGGAGTTAGAACTTTTTTTTTTGTTTCGCCTTTCACAGTTTAGACTCTTGCGGGCCAAGAGTATTGCAATTTTTTTTGTTTCCCGTTCACAGTTTATACTCTTGCGGGCCAGGAGTATTGCAATGATTGCAAATTTTTTTTTGGTGTGGCTGCACTCGAGTTTTATTATTTTTTTGTTACCTAAGCTGCCTACGTACTTGCAAAAGAATTGTCGAATCACTTTTACCAGATCAAGCCGACGTAGTTCAAGTTCACATATATTTTCTTTCAACATATGCAGTTTATCCTCTTGCTTAGGAGTTAGAATTATTATTTTTTGGATATGTAGTTTATACTCTTGCTTAGGAGTTAGATTTTTTTGTTTGCTGGTGGCAGTTTATACTCTAGCTTAGGAGTTTCTTTTTTTATGTTTCCTTGCAGTTTATATTCTTGTTTAGGAGTTAGAATTTTTTTGTTGGTGTGCAATTTAGACTCTTGTTTAGGAGTTTGATTTTTTGGTGTGCAGTTTAGACTTTTGCTTGGGAGTTGGATTTTTTTGGTGTGCAGTTTAGACTCTTGCTTGGGAGTTAGATTTTTTTTTTTGGTGTGCCGTTTAGACTCTTGCTTGGGAGTTAGAATATTTTTTTCGGTGTGCAGTTTAGACTCTTGCTTGGGAGTTAAATTTTGTTTTAGTGTGCAGTTTAGACTCTTGCTTGGGAGTTAAATTTTGTTTTAGTGTGCAGTTTATACTCTTGCTTGGGAGTTAGAATTTTTTTGTTGTGCAGTTTAGACTCTTGCTTGGGAGTTAGATTTTGTTTTAGTATGCAGTTTAGACTCTTGCTTAGGAGTTAGATTTTTTTAGTGTGCAGTTTAGACTCTTGCTTAGGAGTTTGATTTTTTTGTTGTGCAGTTTAGACTCTTGCTTGGGAGTTAGATTTTGTTTTAGTATGCAGTTTAGACTCTTGCTTAGGAGTTAGAATTTTTTTTAGTGTGCAGTTTAGACTCTTGCTTAGGAGTTAGAATTTTTATTAGCTTGCAGTTTATACTCTTGCTTAGGAGACTTTTTTTTTGTTTGTGTCCATGAGGTTTTGTTTCCATGCCCCCTAGATCTTTCACTTAGAATAATTTTTACAATCATGGCGTCGACGGATCCTCTATTGATGCGTCAGATGAGTCTGATTCATTTTCATGACAAGCAATTGTAAGCTCCATGTCGTGCGCTTTACTTGCTAGTTCTTGAAATGTTTTTGGTTTGATCCCTTGCAAGATGTAGGTCAAATCCCAATGCATGCCTTGGATGCACATTTCGACTGCAGAAGTTTCTGACAAATAATCTTTACATTGCAAGCTCAAAGCACGCCAACGATTAATGTAGTCAATGACGGGCTCATCATTCCATTGGTGAGTCTTAGTCAACTCAACCATGCTGACAATACGTCGAGTGCTATAGAACCTGTTTAAGAACTCTTCCTCCATTTGATCCCAACTATTGATGGATTGTGAGGGTAGATCTGTGTACCAATCAAAGGCCATCCCTTTAAGAGAACGTACAAATTGTTTGACGAGGAAATCGTCTGTGGTACCAGCATTGTTGCATGTTTCTACAAAGTGAGCAATGTGTTGCGTAGGATTTCCTTTCCCATCGAATTGTTGAAACTTTGGGGGATCGTAGCCAAAAGGCATCTGCAACCTATCAATTCTCTTGGTATAAGGCTTTACATAGTGATGTCTTCCTTGAGAACTTTCCCCAAGTTGATTCATGACAGCACGAGCTATCAACAATTCGAGCTGTCGAGCTGTTGGTGGACGGTGAGGGTTGTCACCCCTCTTGTCTTCGCTTTCATTACCACCTTGGCTTGATGATGCGTCGACTGGGATTCTACTAAGTTTCTCATTGAGGGCAACAATTTGCTCGTTTTGGAGCCTGATCTGAGCATCCTTTTCCTCTCCGTCCTTTATCAATTTCTGGAGTAAGATGTTCATTTCAGCGAGTTGTTTCTCAACTGTTTTAACTGAGGTCACCATAACAGAAGCAGTGACAACACCTTTCTTCATTATTTTATTGTGAAAACCAAGAGTCATGTCTTCCATAAAGTCACCTAACATCATATATTTTCGCGGGGTGTTGGCAGAGTTTTCAAGAGATTGAGAGATGTTCTTTCTTGAGGCCATTTCTCATATTTGCTGTTGATGACGAAACAGAGATGAGAGGCAGAGATAGTCCCACTGAGCGTGCCAAAATTTGTATACACAAATTTCGAGTCAAAATAAATAAGACAGGAAACAAAGTAACAAAAAAATTATATTTCAATAAATGTATTGAGTATAATCTCTGTAAACAGTTTATAATAAAAATAAACTAAGTCCTCTTATTCTGTTCCGTAGCTTGAGACTGACATGTGTTGATGTCGACGTGAAGCTGAGTGTAGACTGACGTTTTGTCAACGTCAACCTGAGTTTGAGTGTCGGATGACGTTTTGTCAACGTCAACCTGAGTTTGAGTTTTGTTTGAGTGTATTCGAATGAAGGTTGACAAAAGCTTGAATCTCAATCGAATTTGTTTAAATGTATCTGAACAGTCGGCATAGATCTGATGTACATGTTGACTATTTGCAGAGAGAATTCCAAGAGAACTTTATGAGCTCTTGAATATAATAATTGTCTGGTCCTCCCAACTGAAGAAGGTGAGGTTTTATTTATAGGGGAATGAAGATCCTTTCATGGACTTGGTAGTTTATGGGCCTGGGCCCGTTTATGACTTGGAAGTCTTTTTATACCTTTGCCACTTAACCATCTTATTTGGACTAATGATGTGGACTGGTCCAAATATTTACAATCCAAATTATATTTGTTTAATTTGGATATCTTATTTGAGTGGGCTAAATTATCTAAATTGGGCTAATTATATTTATTTTAGCTCAATAATAATTAATTTATTTCAATGTAAAACACTAATAAATTTTTAGTGTCTACACACGTCTGAAAAAAACTTCCCTTTAATATCATTCCTCCCCTAATTTATTTTAGTTAATAAAACTTATATTCTCCGATCCCTCAAAAGAAAACAAAAGGAACTTCCATTCAATTTCTTATCAGATCAACTTTCTAGCTAAATTTTACTTTAAATAGAAGTGTGTGTCATGTGTGAAACAGTGAGTTACATTCATGTTTTTTCTTCAATATTCATACTTATTTTCAATGCAGATAATCTCAATGTGCAATAAAACATTATTAACATTATTATTGATTGAAATCTACTTCTTTCTAATTCGTACAGGTAGACACATAAACCAGACTCCCCATTTTAGTATCCGATGATGACTAATACATTCGTCTAATTGGTCTGAATCGTAGAAAGAATGAATAATGAGCCTAAAATTTACTATTTCATGTTCATTCCATATTGTAGGCCATTTTCTAGGCCTGCTTTCGAAAAGCTTTTTAAAAAAGTATTAATATACCCACTTCGAACTCTTTTTGAAATAGCTTTATAAAAGTCTGTTTTAAAAAAAAAAAATCTAATCTATTTTCATTAATAAAGTTAATTAATTATATTAATTAATAAAGTCAAATTAATTATATTAATTGATTTCATTAATTATCCCTAATATTTTAAATTATTTGTTCTACCCATATCTTTGTTCTATATGTCAAGATGGGTAGGACACCAAAAAATAGAAAAAAAGAAAAAAAAGGAGTAAGTATCTACTTTAATTAAAAAAATAGCAAAAGGAAAAATAAAAGGGAACTACCTGATTAATTAAAAAAAAATAAAAGATAGAAAAGATACTACAAAAAGAAAAAAAATCCCTAATTTATTAGATGTAATTAGCAATTAATTTAATTTTCTACATCCCCTCAAAAAAAAAATTCTATATATTTTCGCACGCATATAAAACTAGTACTACTATATGTGATTTCTAGTTATTAGTGGGGGAAGCCTAACGATTGCTATATGCCTAATACGGCTAATACCCAAACACAAATACCAACTCCTTTCTATCTTACCTAACTCCTCCATTCCTCCTCACCCTTTTCATACCACCTCCTAATCACGCATCATCATCTCATCTAATCATTCATCACCAAAATTCCTTTTTTCTTGTAAAAGCCTAATGTAATCACCTAACTGCCTAAGTCCTAGTCATGCATCGCCATCATCTTATATTTCCAAAACCATGCTACAATAGTTTGTTTTTGCCTACGCCTAATACGAGCAAAAGAAATCATATTTCCTACATAACGCCTGATCAACCTAATCGCCTTTTCCCAACACAATCCAAAAGAAAAAATTTCATAAAACAATCTTTTATAACCAATTTTTTTCAAAAAAATACCTTTTAAAAATTTTCCTTCAAAAAAACTACCTTATATAACAAATTTCTTTGAATATACTACCATTTGACCGTTAATGAGGTTTAAGTGTTTGACCACCAATAATGGGGTCATCGCAATGCTTTTCTCTTATCCCCTCTTGTTTCCTTCGCTATTCCACCGGCAGCAACCCTCAAGGCGGCAATCATTTAATGATTAATATTAACAATATACTAAAAATGGTAGTATATTGAAGGAAATTTGTTATATAAGGTAATTTTTGAAAATAAATATTTATAAGGTAGTTTTTTTGAAAAAAAGTTGGTTATAAAGGTAATTTTTTTGAAATTTTGCCCAATACATAAAGAAAAGTAGCAAATACCAAGTCGACACAGAATAAATCATATTTGCCTTGTTTGTTTTTACCTAAATATCGTATATATTTCCTTACCGTAGTTTATTTTTACCTACGCCGAATACAAGCAAAATAAATCATATTTCCTCCTTAATACCTGATCAACATAACTTTGTAACCTTAGTTCCCTCTAGAGTCGGTTTCTCTTGGGAGGGTTTTCTTTCGTTCTAGCCGCTTTGCTAGGGTTTCGCTCCTCTTCGAAGGTTCTTGCTCTGTTTTCCGAGTATTCGTGATTGGCTTTCAATGGAGAATAAGGAGATGTGGTCACAAGAAATAATTGACAACACACATGGGGAGGGGGATGATAGTGTAGACTGGGAAATTGAGGGAGAAGAGGAGGAAGAGAATAGAGTTACATTGGGAGTTATGGGGAGGATATGGACTGAAAGAAACGTTAATTCCAATACTTTGATTGCAACGATGAAGAAAATATGGAACCTTAAGCATGGCATGGAAGCAATTTGCCTGGAAAAAAACGTGTTCTTTTTTCAATTTCATCACTGGCGTGATAAGGAGTTTGTCATGGATGCACAACCGTGACACTTTGATAAACATGTGTTAGCCCTAAGCGACGTTCACGGGGATATGAAACCATCAGACTATCCCTTGTACTATGTGCCGTTTTGGGTTCGAATTTACGATCTGCCTATTGGAGGTCGTCTGAATGAAGCTAATGCAAAATGATTAGGAGACAAAATTGGAATGTTCCTGCGTATGGATAATTCGGATGTGGTGGGAGTTAACAAATCCCTCCGAATCCGTGTGATGATTGATATTCAAAAGCCTCTCAAGAAGGAGATTGATCTCAAAATGAGGGGAGGAAGTTCGGAGAGAGTGAGGGTAAAGTATGAAAAACTGCCAGTTTTCTGTTATATGTGTGGGAAGCTAGGGCACGGGGAAAAAGATTGTGACTTATACCCACAATCTCAAACTCGTGTTCATGTGTTTAGGGATTCTATGCGTGCCTCTCCATGGCAAGCAAACAAAGGCGACAACAAGGAGACTCGGGATCACAATAAAGGGTGTGCTCATAGGCTCTTCATCACAAAGAAAAAGATACCCAGTATGGCGGCCCTTCAAGTGAAGCAGAAACTAATTGAAGAAGTTGTTGTGCAAGTTACGGGGATTTCAATAAGCAAAGATCAACAGGCGGAGACTAACGCATGTGTTGATGATAGTGAGGTGATTGGGGAGGGGTCACTTAAACTATGCATCCAGAAGGAGCAGGGGGAGTTGACTCAGAATGGTGGGTGTGAGGAAGTGGATGGTATGCTGCATGATGCCCCACATGCGGCTCATGGAAGGAAATTCAAGCGTCTTTCAAAGTCCCTGCCACAAAAAGGGAGTGTGGTGGATACGGGACAAACAGGAGACAAGGGAGACAGTGGTGAAAAACGAAAAGCAAGGATAGAGGAAAGGGAAGGAAAGTGCTCTAAAAAACATAAGGAGACAGTTGAATTGATGGAAATTGAAAATAATTCAGTAGTAGAGGTTGCGGAGCAACCTCGCGAACAGCAATGATAGGCGTTACGTGGAATTGCCGAGGGTTGGGGAGTCCTCTGGCGGAGAATGCCCTAAAAGGCATTTTTCGTATTGAAAATCCTCACTTTGTTTTCCTTTCGGAAACGAAGTTAAAGGTTTGTGATTGGGACAACATTAAAGAAAGCTTAGAATGGATAACTTTATTGGGGTGGATTGTACAGGAGATGGGAGACATAGAAGGGGGGGTCTTGCAATGTTTTGGAAGGAAGATATTGATCTCACGCTGATTTCCTTATCTTCCAACAATATGGATTTCATGGTCCAAGAGAGTAGTGGTGAACAATGGAGGCTTACGGGAATGTACGGATTTCCCGAGGAAGAAAACAAAAAGAGAACTTGGGAGCTCATGACATCTCTAAGTCATAGTCAATCTCTTCCATGGCTTTGCTTCGACGATTTCAATTGTATTGCAATGTATGAGGAGAAATAGGGAGGTCCTCCCAACAATTAAGGGGAAATTGATGGCTTTAGAGAGGCGTTAGAGATGTGTCACTTGCAGTCAATATGGTTTGAGGGTCACCCTTTTACTTGGAGCAATAACCGACGAGATGCGGATAACACGCAAGAAAGGCTCGATCATTTCCTTATGAACGATGAGTGGCATGCAAAATTTCCGTGCTCGAAAACTGAACATTTGCCTAAAAGAAGATCGGACCACTTACCTGTCAAAATTTTTATCCAGCAGCAACTGATGGGCAGCGGTGAGAAGAAGAAACGATGGATGGGTTTTAGATTCGAAAAAGCTTGGTTGATGGATGAGGTTTGCGCTGAAGTGGTGAAAAAGGCGTGGCAGATGGTGGATAGTAATAGCGTGCAGGGGAAGCTAGCCTTGTGTGCATGTAAACTGAAAGAGTGGAGCAAGGAAAAACCGAATGACTTTAGGCGTGAAGTTGAACAGAGAAGAGACCAAATGAGAGTGCTAAGCTCGAGAGATCCCACGAGTGAGGTGTTGCAGGAGATGAAAGCAGTCGACAATGAACTTGATGAGATCGAAAAAATAGAAGAAATTTACTGGGCACAAAGGAGTCGCCAAGACTGGCTCCATGATGGTGACTGTAATACGACTTTTTTCCACCAAAAAGCTGTTCAAATACGTAACCGAAACACCATTAAAGGAGTGCTTGATGATGGAGGAATGTGGAGAACTAAGGAGGAAGAAGCTGAACTGATTTTTGTGGAGTATTTTAAAGCTCTCTTCACGTCACTAGGGGATAATGTCGAGGTGCAGCAAGTTATTGACAAGGTTACCCCTCTGGTCACTCCAGCTATGAATGTAGATTTGGGTGCGCCATATACGAAGGAGGAAGTAGTGTGTGCCTTGAAACAGATGCACCCCACCAAAGCATCGGGTCCTGATGGCATGCCCGCGCTATTTTACAAAAAATTCTGGTATGTTGTCAGTGAAGATGTGCTGTTTTTTGTGCTTGATATTCTGAATAATAAGGCCCCATTGATAATATTAATCACACTCACATTCTATTGATTCCGAAAAAGAAAGACTGCAAGTCTACCAAAGATTATAGACCCATAAGTTTGTGCAATGTTCTGTATAAACTTGTGTCAAAAACTATATCTAATAGACTTAAAAAATTTCTCCCTGATGTTATTAGTGAGTGTCAGAGTGCTTTTGTACCGGGTAGGCTGATAACAGATAATGTGTTAAGGGCTACATGACTATGAAACTAAATCTGAGCAAGGCATACGACAGGGTGGAGTGGTCGTTTGTTGTAGAAATGATGAGAAAATTGGGCTTTGCAGATGATTTTTGTGACTTGATCTTCAGATGTATCTCTTCGGTTTCCTACTCTTTACTGTTCAATGGCTTCCCCTCTAGGAGGTTTACCCCTTCCAGAGGCTTGCGTCAGGGGGACCCGCTCTCCCCATTTTTGTTCCTAATTTGTGCAGAAGGATTCTCTGCTCTCCTACGTGATGCAGAGGAGAAGAAGCAGATCCATGGAGTAAAAATTGGTAGACACGTTCCTTGTATCTCTCACCTATTTTTTTGCAGATGACACTTTACTGTTCACACGAGCTAGTGACGTGGATGCAGAGGCTATTTCGAAGATTCTTATGACCTATGAACTTGCTTCGGGAACAAAAAAACAATTTGGAAAAATCGGAGGTCTCTTTCAGCAGGAATGTTAGTACTGAGTTGCAGAATACGCTTCTTTTGAAGTTGAACTTCCAAGCTGTTACAAAGCACGAGAAATATCTTGGGCTTCCTACCTCTATAGGAAGATCTAAGAAAGTTGTTTTCCAGATGATTCAGGCACTAGTAGAATAAATTTTTATTGTTGCGGTGGTATTGCTGCGGTTTTACCCATACGCAGCAATATATCACGACAAAAGAAAAGGTAAAATATAAAATAACCATATTGCTGCGGTTTTCTAAAAAAATCGCAGCAATATTGTTCCAACGGAAATTTTTTGCAAATAGTTGACCATTTGACCAACCATATTGCTGCGTTTTCTACAGCAAACTGCAACAATATATTTCCAACGGATATTTTTTTTGAAAAAAGTAGAGTATTTTTTACCAGATCTGGCTCAGCAATATTGTTGCGGTGTCTGTCAGAAACCGCATCAATATATTAAAAAAATATTTAAAAGATATTATTTTAATATATTGCTGCGGTTTCTGACAGAAACCGCAGCAATATTGCTACGCCAGATGTCAAAAAAAAACACGGGTTTCTTTTGTTAGCCTTCACCGTTTCTCTCGACTCTCTCTCTCTTCTCTCACACACTCTCTCTCTCTACTCTCACACTCTCTTACAATTTCCGGCGAAAAGGTTTCGGTTTCCGGCGTTAAGGGTTCACATTACTCGCGTTTTTCTGGCGACAAGGGTTTTTGGTTCAGTTTTTCGCCCCTCTCCTCCGCTTCTTGCTTGGTTGGTTAGGTTTTTCGCCCCTCTCCTCCGCTTCTTGCTTGGTTGGTTCGGTTTTTCGCCGCTCTCCTCCGCCACTTTCGTACTTCACCGCCGGCGCCACCCTCTCCTTGTCATATTAGGTTAGTTTTTCATATTTTTTTTAATTTTGTAGTTTTCTTAATTAATAGTGTTTTAATGGATAATTTGGCTTAAATAGTAGTTTAAAATGCTTAGTATAAAGTATATATATGATTAGTTATAAGATTTGAGGATTAAAAACTGATTTTGTGATGATTTTGCTTAAGTTTTTGTATGCCCTAAAATGTTATACGGGATTGTTTTTGCTTGAGTTCTTGTTATATTTCAAGTGATATGCAATGCCTTCATATTGATAGACTCACCAATGGGAGGGGAAGAGAAATCTAAGGAATGGTTTGGTACTTGTTTTTTGGTGATAACTTGAAATCGCTTGAACGCGATTTTTGTTTGGTGATGACTTGGAATTGCTTGAATGCGATTGTTTTTATGTACATCATAATGCCTAGATACCCGTTCAAGACTTAGTCATTAGGAGTAAGTCTTGAATAGTCCTCGTTTTGGGACTGTTCTTAAACGTCACATCTCACTTAGGTAGTGAATGTGTGTTGATTCTTTGATTCTAAGTGAAATACGGTTAATCATTTCCCTAATTTGTTCTCCTGGTACATATAAGATAAGCAATTATCTTCATCGTGTACTTGGAGAACTGAAGGGAAATGCTGCCGAATTTACTTAGAATCAAAGATGATACATGCATTCACTAGTGGGATTGGACGTTTAAGGATGGGTTAGGTTGGAGTGATAAGGACCCAATGGAAGCATGCATTGAATATTAGCTTGTTGTGTTATATTTATGTGAATTTTTTAATTGATAATAATTTTTTATGTATGTATGTATGTATGTGTGGGGGTTTTTAGAAATGGATCGAAGTTGGATGTATGGAAAGCGGAATACGTTGGAGTTCGTACAAGGTGTGAATGAGTTTTGTAAACGTGCTGCAGAGCATCAACAACTTACTTGTGAGGATGAGATTTATTGTCCATGTGTTGATTGCTACAATGTGAATACGATTTCTGATATTAGGACCATAAGAGATCATATTATTCGTCGTGGATTTAGGGCTGAGTAAAATATTTGGTTATGGCATGGTGAAAAGGGAAAATATACTCAAAATAGGGTTATTGTTGATGTTGGCACTAGTAACTCATTAGAGATTGATATGTCGAATGTTGGGGTTGAGAATGAAGTTGTGATTGAAGATCATGTTAACATTGAAGGTGATGATGTAGTAGGTCATGAAAATGACCACGGAGATAATTGTGACACTGAGGATGAAGAGTTTGGTGATGATCGATTAGGTGAGATGTTGGAAGGGGCCCGTGACCATTTTAATGAGCGACCACGAGTGTTTGACAGTTTGTCTGAAGCTGCTGGGAAACCTCTTTATGCAGGGTGTACAAAATACACTCAATTGAGTGGGGTTTTAACCCTTTTCAACATCAAAGCGAAAGGCTTCACAGAACTCTTAGAAGCTTTACAAGATATGTTTCCTAAGGGTAATTTATTTCCAAAATCCACCTACTATACCAGAGCGGATTGATGCATGTCCGAATGATTGCTTGTTGTATCGAAATGAGTATTCGGACCTTTATGAATGCCCGAGGTGTGGTAAGTCCCGCTACAAATTGTCAGATGGGGTTGAGCCTGGGCCGGGCAATACGGGTCCCTCTGCGAAAGTGTTGTGGTATCTTCCAATTGTGCCGAGGTTCAAGAGACTCTTTTCTATCAAAGAAGATGCAAAAAACCTAAGATGGCATGCTGATCGGAGAAGGAAAGATGGGATGCTTAGGCATTCAGCAGATTCTCCTCAATGGAAGGCTATAGATTCTAGATATAGGGAATTTGGTCAGGAAGCTCGAAACTTGAGACTTGCATTGTGTTCGGACGGAATGAACCCTTACGGTACTTTGAGTAGTCAACATAGTACTTGGCCTGTTCTTTTAGTGATATATAATCTTCCTCCATGGTTGTGCATGAAGCGGAAGTATATTATGTTGTCTCTCTTAATTTCTGGGCCTAAGCAGTCGGGAAATGATATAGACATCTATCTTGCACCTCTCATCGAATATCTCAAAAAGATGAGGGACGAAGGTGTTATGGTGTTTGATGCGTATTCTAATGAAGATTTCAGGCTTCGTGCTATGCTATTCTGTACTATAAATGATTATCCTACTTATGGCAATTTGTCGGGGTATAAGGTCAAAGGAAAAAAGGCATGTCCCATTTGTGAGAATGGTATGGAGGCTACACATTTGCCACATTGTGGGAAACATGTCTATATCATTAATAGGCAATTCCTACATAATTCTGATCCATATCGAAAGAAAAAAGCACCATTTAACGGGTTAGTTGAATTGCTCCAGCTCTTAGACCGTTGATCGGAAAAGAAGTTTATAATAGTGTTAAGGGGATGGACACAATATTTGGTAAGGGGGTTAAACCTTCGGAAGACGATGGTGTCATTTGGGAAAACGAGTCTATATTCTGGAGACTTCCTTATTGGAAATACTTACCAATTAGACATTGTCTTGACGTAATGCATATTTCAAAAAATGTTTGTGATGCAATTATTAGTACTCTGTTGAATATGCCGGGAAAGACTAAGGATGGTCTGAAGGTTCGTAGAGATATGGAGAAATTGAAGATTAGGCCTAATTTATGGCCAAAGGTTAAGGAAAAAGCTAAGAAAGGAAAGGGAACAACAACGTATTTGCCTCCAGCTTGTTATACATTGTCTAGGCAAGAGAAACGATTGTTCTGTGAGTGTTTATACGGTATTAAGGTTCCCACTAGATACTCATCTAACATGAGAAGACGTGTTTCTATGACTGATATGAAATTAATTGGGTTGAAGTCCCATGACTGTCATGTGTTGATGCAAGTGTTTTTGCCGATTGCAATACACGGGATTCTTCCAAAACATGTCAGGCTTGCCATCACGAGGTTGTGTTCATTTTTCAATACTATATGCAACAAGGTACTTGACCCTGATAAGTTGGATGCTTTGCAAAATGAGGTGGTGATCACACTTTGTCAATTTGAGATGTATTTTCTACCTTCGTTTTTTGACATTATGGTTCACTTAGTCCTTCATTTGGTAGGAGAGATTAAACTGTGTGGCCCTGTGTTTTTAAGATGGGCATACCCTTTTGAGAGACATATGAGTTGTTTGAAAAAGAAAGTGAGGTACCCAACAAGACCAGAGGCGAGTATTATTCAAGGAACAATTGCCGAAGAGGTTGCAGGATATTGTTCTTCTCATTTTGCTAAGGCTGTGACGATAGGTCTTCCAAAGTCCAGACACGAGGGAAGGTTAGAAGGCAAGGGTGGAGTCGGAATGCGACATATTTCGCCTTCATTGAGTGAGTTGAATGAAGCTCATCTTTTCGTGTTGCACCATGTTACTGAAGTTAATCCATACTTAGAGAGACATATGCGTGAATTGCGCCACAATAACCCGTCAAAAAAAAAGTGAGAGGGCGTTGATGAATGAGCATAACAGGTCTTTCATTGATTGGTTCCACAATAAAGTAATTGGTGAATTGTCTGCAAACAACCATCATGTACCCGATACAATTAAGTGGTTGGCATACGGTCCACGTGACAGTTTTAAATCGTATAAGGGGTATGATATCAATGGATATACCTTTTACACTGAACGTCGGGACAAGACATCAAAGGTGGTTCAAAATTGTGGGGTTTCAATGGTTGCATCATCTAGGGAGCATGCGAGTGCAAAGGATAAAACTCCGATTGATGCTAAACAATCCTATTATGGGACCATTCAGGAAATATGGGAGCTCGATTATTATGACTTCACTATGCCTATTTTTCAATGCAAGTGGGCGGATAATAGACGTGGTTTGCGAATGGATGAGTGTGGTTTTACTCTAGTCGATATGAGTCGTCTGCGTGACACTGAAGAACCTTTTATCCTCGCATCATAACCAAAACAAGTGTTTTATGTATCTGATCATGTAGACACTCAGTGGTGCATTGTTGTTAATGGTAAAAGGCGAATTTTAGGAGTAGGTGATGTTGACGACGAAGATGAATATGATAAGTTTGATGATATCCCCCCTTTCTCAATCCCAAATGATGATATGATGGATGTGTCTGATACTGAAAATAGTTACATGCGAATGGATCACCAAGAAGGTATAATGGTCATCGAGCAACCTATTGACCAAAATTAATGGTAAAAAATGTTCTATATAAGTAATTTGAATTATAAATTGATGTACTTATAATAGATTTCGTTACAATAATGTGTTGATATATATTGTTTTAAATTTTGTTAACACTTTTTTTTGTTTCTATGTATATGCTACAGATATGGCTAGTGACGGCTCGGACGATCAGTCATCGGATTCTGATGCACCATTTCACCCGGAAAAGGAGGCTGTCCACGGGGAGGACAGTGATCGTACTGCAGATGCGTTTGATGCTTGGATGGAAACAATGGAACTAGAAGCTGATAGGAATGCTTTACTTGACATTGAGGTGACATCTGATCCACGTCAGCCACCCCCCTCAGGTTCGCGCTTATTTGATTATTGTAATATTGAATATGTCATTTATTTGTTCGTTCTCTAATTTAGTTTCCTTATTTTGCTTCTTAGATCCTCGTCAGACCAGTGCATATTATGGTGCACAAGGGAGGGGGAAGAAGTCAGGTGGGAAGATAAAGGCATCTAGAAAGAGTAAAAGAGGTCCCACGATGAATCTCCACAACACAAAAGATATGTACTTATAGTTTGATGAATTAGGGAGACCAACAGGTAATTATTGATTGTAAGATAGTTATAATTTATCATGCTTATGATTTAATGTTTGGATTTCTAATTGTTTTTTCTATTAGCCCCGTGGCGAGCCAAGTATGGTATTTGGGTCGGTCTTTCTATACGCAGGCTTAACATCAATTGGAAATGGAAAAATATTTCTCCTGCCTTGTTGGATTTGATGTGGACAGACACTATGGTAAGATATGTTTCATTTACAATGTTGGGATTTATTGTACTAATGATGACCTAACATGCTTATTTATTTGTTTATGATGGAAAACAGAATATGTTTCACCTGCCGGACGAGATAAGCTCTAGGAAGCACTACTTGACTGCTGTGAACTCTAGATGGGGGGATTTTAAGAGCAAATTGGTATCTGGTTGGATCACAATGACCAGAGTCAGATCAAAGAAAGAGAAGCTAGGTGATATTCCGCCAGATGTATACAAGCACATCAAGATGGAGGATTGGCTTACCTTCAAAGAGGCTATGACGTCAGATGAGGCTGTAGTAAGTTTATAATCAAATTAACTTGGTTTTATTAACTTAAATTATATTCTACTAACTTAATGTGTTTTTTATTGCAGAAAAAGCGAGAAAAGGCGCTCGAGAGTGCAAAAAAGAATACACGTCATCACCACTTAGGTCAAAGGAACTATGGGGATGCTAGAGAGTTGTGGAAGCAGGAGAACTTCTGTCCACCTAGTTTTGATTCTGGATCGTCATCTAGTACACCATCCTCCTCGGTGTCCTCTCATGTTAATCGGGGTGATGACTGGTGGTATGCGATGCATAAGAAAGATCCAATCACTAAACATCGATTTATTCCAGTTGAGGAAACAAAGATTGCAGCTGACAAATACGTATGTATATCACTATAACTTTTAGTTTGACATATATATGTTGTTTCTATATTAAATACATTATTATTTGTAACTTATTTTTTTGGCAGTTGGAGTACAAGGAGAAGCAAGCCAAGGGTGAGTTCACTCCGGTACGTAACAAGGACGCCCTTTTTATGGCTCTTAGAGAGAATCCAGATCATTCGGATCGTTGTTATGGTTTTGGAGGCTACAATGTTGGTTATAGGAAGGCTTTTGGTCGTCCACCTCCTAGGAACTATTGGAGCTCGAGTCAGGTTCAAGAGGAAGCATTCATGCAGAAAATGACGGAAAGGTGGAGAAATGACATTGCAACATATATGCAGAATTTGGCGCTTTCACAGCCGACTCAGCTACCTACTCCACCATTTGGTGCACCATTTGTTCCATAATCTGCTTCACCTTCTTTTGGGCCAGCTACTTTTCAGCCCACTCAGCTACCTATTCCATCATTTATTCCATCAGCTGCTTCACCATTTGTTCCATCAAATGCTTCGCCATCTACTTCACATCCCACTCAGCTATGTACTCCACCATCTGGATTTTCCGACACTCATTCTCCTGTGCTGAAGGTACATATATATTTATCATATTTACATGTGCTTTATACAAATAATTAGCATATATACATGTGCTTTATACAAATAATTATCTTACATAATTAGAACATTACGTTATTATTAGGATGAGACTCCATGTCGATTGTATTTGATAGATCCAACTAGTGGAAAGGCTTGTCTAGTGGCAGATGCACATTCTTATGCTTTTGATGAGACCACTATTGTTCATGGGTCTAGAATGATGAATGATCACCTTCGAGTGAAAATTCATCGTTTTGTAGAGAAGTATGGTCATTTGCCACTACTTGTCCCCATTCCTACATATCAAATCAACACTACAGAAAGTGCTTTGGGTACGTGGGTGCAATGGCCAAAAAATTTAGTGCAAATATTAGGTGATGAGGTAATTGTTCAAATTTTATCCATTTTTGTGAAATAATAACATTAAATTTAAAAATTACATAATCTTATGCACGTTCTAAAAAATTATTATTAGGTTACACCGACACCTAAAAAAGAAAAGGGAATTTCG
This sequence comes from Beta lomatogona, assembly GCA_947646795.1. NCBI lineage: Eukaryota > Viridiplantae > Streptophyta > Magnoliopsida > Caryophyllales > Amaranthaceae > Beta > Beta lomatogona. The sequence continues at coordinate 1,490,883 of CANSNZ010000270.1, forward strand.
GGGGAGGCTGTTAGATGTCCTAGCCAGCAGCTTTCAGCCGGTTCGGCTACTCGTTATAGTCCAGTTGTCGATGATGTATCGTTCTTGGAATCCCTCACTGAAGATTGTAGGGAGTTAGCAGATACGCTTGCCCTTGCAGTCGCAGACGATGATACCGTTGGTATTACCTTGCCGAGCTCCTTGTTCCATTATTCAGATGATGCCACCGCTTATCTGACAAAGGAGGATATTGCTCAGATGCTTAATATTTCTATTATCCAAGTGTACATAAGGTAACAATAATCAAAGTTATGATTTATTTTACATGTGATTGTATGATAGTTGTATTTTCCACATAAAATTAACATTTGTCTATTTTTTTTAGGGCAACGCAGTCTGACTTGGATAGATTTGGGGATGTTGTTCGTATTTGTTGGATGTGTCTAGAGAGTACCGCGGATGTGAATGCATTGGAGAATGTAACGACTTACATTCATTGTGCTTTGACTGGATCCGTCGTTGTTGGTGCTAGTATCATCTTCGCGCCAATCTTTCAAGAGTAATATTCTATCTTAATAGTTTTACAAACATTGATTGTTGCATGATATGTGAATTTTTTAAGTAATTATTGTAATTCAATATTGCAATAGCCGTCATTGGACGCTCCTTGTCATATGTCCTAGGCTCTGAATAATTTATGTCTTCGATTCCGCTAGCTTACACAAGGAGCGGAAGTTAAAGATTAGACCGCCTATGATAGCGTAAGTTGATCTGTTTGATATATTTTAAATGAATTGAAATTATAATATACAACAAATAAAGTGTAAATCATTTGATATTGTGTTATGTAGTGTAAATTATAATAAAAAATATATATTGCTGCGGTTTCTGGGAAAAACCGCAGCAATATCCATATTTTTTATTATAAAAATAAAGCATATTGCTGCTGTTTTTCCCAGAAACCGCAGCAATATACTTTATTTTTATAATAAAAAATATGAATATTGCTGCGGTTTATATGTTGTAATATTGCTGCGGTTTAAAACCGCAACAATAGTTTAATTACATATTGCTGCGTCGTTAATTGCTGCGCGGTCAAAACCGCCGCAATAGGCCACTTAATGACCGCAACAATAAGCATTTATTCTACTAGTGAGGACCGGGTTTGGAAAAAGGTCAAGGGATGGAAAGAAAGATGCCTGTCACGAGTGAGAAGGGAAGTATTATTGAAGTCCGTGGTGCAAACAATTCCTACATATGCTATGCAGTGTTTTAAAATCCCGGAAGGCGTAGTTGATAGCTTAAACTCATTGTGTCGGAATTTTTGGTGGGGCCAAAAAGGGAGGGAAAGGAAAATAGCACTTCTTAGCTGGAAGAAACTTTGCCTTGCAAAGGATAAAGGAGGTGCTAGCTTACGTGATCTAAGCTCTTTCAACATGGCTCTTCTCGCAAAACAATGCTGGCGGCTTGTGACGAATCCGGACTCGTTTGTGGCAACAGTTCTAAAGGGAGATATTTCCCTAGAGTGAGCTTTTCGGAGGCTACAGTTCGAGCAAATTCTAGTTACACTTGGCGCTCCATCTTAAGCGCAAGAGAGTTGGTGAGACGAGGATCCACTTGGGTTGTTGGTGTAACACCCCCAAAATCCATACACGTCTAAACTACGTTGCATCGACTTTGGGAGTGTTACCGCCGCGGTGAAACGAAAGGCTTATTGAAATTAATACGTTAACGACTCCTTATTATGAAAACTACATTGCAGCGGAAATAAAATATTTATTTTAAACTACAACTCGGGAATCATCATTGACCCCTTTTATTCAAACCATTATCTAAGTAGATTATTATAATGATTCTATAAGTTCAACAAAACATTTAAAAGTTTATAAACTAAAGAATATTCCCCGTATGCCTTTTCTCATGCAGCAACACCAGCATACCTAATCTGCTCCCCATTGATGTATCAATGGTTCATCACATGTCAACAAACAAACACAAACAACAAACAATCAGCTATGCTGAGTACGTACACAATCAGTTAAATAAAACACTAAGCATAACTAGAATAGTAATAACAATTCCTAAACATAATACTACACAACCTTAAATTCCGTTTTTACAGTTTATTTGGCATCGAACGGGCACCGTCATCTTCCTAGAATCATACGGGCTACTTAATCCTTAATAGACACTCGGTCTATTAGATGAAATGTAAATACGGTTTCGTTCCGTTCCACATCCATCACCTTAGTATGCATACCCCCAAGATCGTACGGAACCTTCCGCCTACTTGAGTTATCAAAATTTATAAGGACACTACTGTTGTCACAGTAGGCCTGCGTAGGAGTGTAGAGCAAGTCTCACACTCCCCCCATTGTTCATACTTGTAGGGATTCCAACTACAAGTTTATCGCCAAAGATTCCTCTTAGTGATATTCATTCATACAACATTATGTATATAATCATTTAATTTTCCTTCTTAGGTACATTGCTCAATTCTTTAGTTTAAGTAACTTCTCGTAACATCCTTGCTACAACAATAAATCACAGGATTCCAATCCAACTCTCATTTCATGCTTGTGATACGATAGAATTACGCATACCAGCAATAATGCATTCCAATTCACAAGTCATACAACAAGGAAATACATATAGATTTCCAATTGATTTCATGTTACCAAACAATCTCATCAACCATAATCAACAACAGTTCCCTATCATGATTCTAGGTTCCAATATAACAATCATAACCTCAACATGATACTAATATATCAAACTGAACTAGTACGCGCACGTACCTTGTAACGGAGAATCTTCCCTGACTATCTAAAACGTTCCGCTTATGAAATTGGGACCTAATCGAATAATAAAAGTAATTCAGTTCTAAGTCCACTAGTACAGAATTGTCAATTTGCGTCGGACCTGGGACCCCCATTTGCGTCGGACATAGGTCCGACGGCACAAGTCTCGTCGCAGATGATGGAGATAGCATCTGCGTCGGATAAGACACGACGCAGTTGATTTACTATTTGCGTCGGACCAAGCCCAACGCACATGATGGGAGATAGCAGCCCAGCAGGGGCCACTCATTTGCGTCGCACGTAGTACTCCATCCGATGCAAATTGCCCTTTTTTTAGAAAAAAAATAAATTTTATAAATTCAACCCACAATCAAATAGGAACCTCCAAAAAAAAATGAAATTCAAAGAACAACAAAGAATTTGTAGAGAGGATGGAAAATCAAAGAAAACTAATAAACAATAAAGCAAGAATTTGTAGAAATACTTGGAATTTCAGAACATATGTAATACAACAATTCATTAAAATAAATCTATCAATAACTAATATAGTACAAAAATTTGTACATAACCTAACCCACAACTTCCAGATTTTGGAGCTTCCTTCAAATCTTGATCTTCCTTCTCGTTCTTATAATTCGAACAAATGCACCAGCAACGATTAAGACACGGAGGAAAATGAAAAACGAGGAGGTCTTCAAACAAATCTGGAAAATTTGAGACAGGGATAATGAAAAAGTAAGACAGACAAAAAAAAAAGTAAAAGAAAAAGAGTGAGAAAAAGGCAAAAAGGCGAAACATATACAAAATCTCCAAACATAATTTCACACATATAATGTTTAGAGAAGTAAATGAAAAATTAGCTTAAAAGAAATTATCAGGAAAAAAGAGGAAATCAAGAATTTTTATAAAGGAAAAACAGAAAATTACAGCAATGAGAATACGGTGCCGCCATCTTCTACTTCACTTAATTCATCTCCGCCGCAGTACAACTTCGTCGAAATGTGATTCCTCATTTGAATCTGTGGTAGTTTTTTGGTTCGAAGAAGAAGATAAATGGTTAGGATTTTTCGTGAGGCAAAGAATGGGGTGTAGATTTGAACAGCAGCGAGGAAATTGGAGGAGGCGATAGATCTTAGAAAGTCGAAGACGAAGAAGAAGCATGCGCCTCCGCTTACTCCGTCGCAGGAACAAACTCCGGCGGCAGCAGGTTTCAGTGAGATGCGAACCAGAACGGCGTCGGAGGTTTCAATGAGATGAGGGCAAACCGACGAGTTGAGAGAGATGAGAGTTGAGATGCGAATGGTGAGGGAGATGAGGGCAGACCGACGAGTTGAGAGAGATGAAACAGATCTAGGTTAGGGATGGAAGTGAGAAGGTGAGAGAAATAAACGGCTGAGAGGAAATTAAATGGGAGTCAAAATGGGCATTTTATATGAGAAGCTTATCTGCGTCGCATATATAGCCCATGCGACGCACTTTACATTTTTTTTTTATTATCAGCCCAAATCATCTGCGTCGCATCTTCTGAGCACGCGACGCAAATATCCGGATCCCAACATGTGCGACGCAAATCGTGTTCATCATTTGCGTCGCGTCCTCATTATGATGCAACACAAATGACCCTTCCACTCATCTGCTGTGATTGTTTGCATCGCATGTTTTCTGATGTCCGATGCAAATAGGCTCTTCCTGAGCTTTTGCGTCAATTCTTCGAGAGTGGTCCTTGATATCATTAAAATAAAACCAGCTTAACTAACTATGTAAAACTTAGTGTTTCTAATAATAAAATGAACATTCTTGTTGGTTAAACTTTTCTTTCATAAACTTTATTGAACCAACATATTTAGGACTTAATAATATGCTTGAATCTAATTTTTGTTAACTTACATTATACTTGGTTTATAGTAACAAAACTTACACAAATATACATAAGTGTTATAAAATCAGAATTGACAAATATAAACATCCTAAGAACTATTAGTATAATTACAAAATTACAAATCTGATTTATATTCTTTACTTTATGCCTTATTTAAAATCATCAAACTTAATCAAAGATAATCAAAGAATAATAAAATCAGATTATATAAATTAATTTAAAGAAGAAAAGAGAGAAAAGGACCGCCGGAAGCACACCGGCGACCACGACTATGCAGACCACACACGGCTGCACTCCAACGAGCCACGAACCTCCGACTCGAACACCACACTCGTAACGTCGGCCACGACCGAGCAAGCCTCATGACACACGAGCACTTGATAGCCACTCGCTGCACTCGTCGGTCCGCAGCCCTCGAACCACACTTCGCACACCCGCAGCACTCGTCGACCTGCACAACACCGCACACATCCTCGAGGCCTCGCACGACCCACGACTCGCACGCACACTCGAAGCCTCGCACCTCCGCACTCACGATTCACGCATAACACAACCCTCGACTCGCACACAAGGCCCCGCACACCGCTTGACTCGCTCCGCTCGCACTCAACCCTCGCACACGAATGCTCGCGCATAAACACACGCCTTGACGTCGATGATAGTCGACGCAAAACAGGGGAGAAGGGAGGTGAAGGTGTAGGAGGAGAAAGAAGAGGTGCAGGGGAGAAGAAGAATTACGCAGGGAAGGAGAAAGAAGGAGGAGAGAGAAAACTTTCTCTTGGGTAAAATCACGGCTGATTTAGTAAAAGTTAGGGTTTTTAATTTTTTTTTTCCTCTTATTTATAGCATGTGAAACCTATGTTTAATAGGATTTATTTTCCAAATCAAATTCTTATTTCTTATTTTTTTTATTTGGAAAACAAAACAAAACCGAATTATAATATAATTATTAAAATACTTTCAACTTTATTCTTTATATGGAGTATTACAGTTGGTGATGGACGAAAGGTGCGGTTTTGGGTAGACAAATGGCTCCCTGCACTGCTGGGGGGTCGCCTGCTGTCCAGGTCTCCAAATGAGGAAGTGGGGGGCTGTGTGAGGGACTGGCGCAATGAAGCTGGTTCTGATTGGAAGCTGGAGGACCTTGAGGGCACTGTTACGTGTGAAGAACTCGAAGCCATTAAGAACGTTCGATGCTCTGACTTCCTTATGTGGCAGTACACAAAAAATGGGGAATTTAGCGTTCGTAGCGCGTATCATCTTGATTGTGAGAGAAGAGATGGCAACATTGAAATGTCCTCTGGTGACCCATACAAAAGGTTATGGAAGGCATTATGGAATGCAAAGGTGCCACCTAAAGTCCAGAATCTAGTTTGGAGGGCTGCTCATAATGCTCTCCCAACTAGGAAAAAGTTGGCAAGCAGGGGAATGGAAGTTGATCTAAAATGCCCTCGGTGTGGAGAAGATGTGGAGGATGTGGAGCATTTATTTCTCCTATGCCGTGAGAGTAAGTTGCTATGGAATATGTGCCCAGCTCGAGTGGAAGTGGAGGGCGAAATCAGGGACAAATTCGCTGACTAGTGTTGTGGGATGGTGATAAATTGCAATATTCTTCGGGCCTGGGAGTTAATAATGATGATGATTTGGCAAATCTGGAATTTGAGGAACATGTGGCTGTTTGAGGATAAGAGGATGGATACCTTCTTAGCGTGTGAAAAAGTAATGAAACTGCTGTGGGGACTATGAACATGTGCAGCAATGTGAGAGAGGGAACGTGGCACAGCACATTAAGGCGGTGCCTCGATGGGTACAGCCTAGAGCTGCACCTTATAAGCTCAATTGTGACGCAGCGATAAGGGCAGGAAGATGCAGATTGAGCGTTGTGGTTAGGGATGCAGTAGGTGATGTGCTTATGGTAGCAGGGGAGTGTAGGGATGGTGTGTGGTCGACTGAGAACGCAAAGGCAACATCGATTAAATGGGGGCTCCAACTGGCTTACGCATCGGGGTTTCGTAATGTGGAAGTTGAGTCGGATTGTCTTCGGGTGATCCTTATGCTGAATGGAGAGCGAGCTTGCAGCCCTACCCAAGTGATAGTGGATGACACGCTTAGTTTAAAGCTTTCTTTTGATTGTTGTTCTTTTATGCATTGTAGTGGAGTTTGTAATAAAGTGTCCCATGCCATGGCTAAACTTTCACTCACCTTTGATGAGATGATGGTTTGGATGGAGGATCACCCAACTGACATTGACTCCCTTGTCTTACAAGATAAGGCGTTTATTGCTTAATACAACTTGGCTCTTTCAATACTTGTCAAAAAAAAATACCTGATCAACATAATTGCCTTGTCCCATCCCAAAACAAAAAGAAAAATAACAAGTACTAAGTCGACCCAAAATTCAATTCCATCACTAATGTTATTTTTGAATGCTCGTTCAACACATACAATCCAAGATCCGTACAAATAAATAACTAAGACGAAGGTATAAATTTTGTAGGTCAATCTTTTTCAATTCTATATTGTTTATATTGAAGTTACTAACATATTTTTTTACAAAGCGGCTTGCGCACAGTGCTCGACACCCAGTCAGCCCATCAGCTCACTTTCAAATGGTCATATCTCACTCGTTTCTCATCGTAATTGAGCTTTTGACCAGGCATTGGAAAGCTATCAAGCTAAATTTTCATCTCCAACTTGAATCTTCCCAAAATATTGAGTGTGTGTTGTGAGATATGATATGTTGAAGTTGACCCTTGTGCACAATAACCCTTATGAACAGAATAAGTTACTCTTATGATTAAATGGAGTTACTTGTATGGATATATGGTCACTCTTAGCAATAATGGATGTTACTCTTATAAACAAATGTGGTTACTTTTATAACAAAAGAGAACACTAATCAGTAACTTTCATGAACGAATGAGGTTACTCGTATGAAGAAAAGTTGTTACTTTTGTGAATAGTTAGGGTTATGATTACATAGGGTCATCGTATAATTAAATAAGGTTACTCTTGTAAACTAATGAGGTTACTCGTATGAATAAATAAGATTACTTTTGTGAACAATTGAGGTTACTAGTATGGTTAAATAGGGTCATCGTATGATTAAGTGAGGTTTCACATATGAAAAAATGGGGTTACTTTAGTGAACAATTGGGGTTACTCGTATGATTAAATACTTAAGTGAGTTTACTCTTATGAACGAATAAGGTTACTCGTATGAAATAATGGTGTTACTCGTATAAATAAATAGAGGTTATTCACCTAGCAGGGGAGGATTTTGAGGCTATATCACTGACTGCGGTCGAATATTTGATTAGTTTCCAGGCTGGGATAACCCACAAGTCATTGTGGCCGAATATGTGGAGTCCTCAGCCGCAACAAGGGCGTTGATGTTCTCAAATGGGGTGTATGCAATACCCCTCATGATTGCTGTAAAGGGATTTAGCAGGCTACTCATTGCAATAAGATGCATTTTTCTTTTATGGAGCTCATTTCCTTAGTTACTCCACAGTTAAGCGTACTTGGATGGGAGTAGTCTAGGGATGGGTGATGACTCAGGGTGCGCATGAGTGAGGTCAAAAATGTGCCGGAAGAACTTGTGTTGTCTATTGAAGACAATTGTTAGCCTTGGATACGCATTGGTGACAATAGACTCGGCTCTTTACGGGGCGGGTGTTACAAAATCTCTCTTACATACTTTAAGTTCCTATTGCTTTTAAAGTTCTTAATTCCGCAATTATAGTCGAAAATTTTGAAAAAGAACTCCCACTATAATTCACCTCCCCTCTTATAGTGTTCCCCTAAAGTAACACTACCACTCCTTGTCTTTGGCAAACCCATCACGAAATCCATTCAAATCGAGTCTCAATTTTATCCAAGCACTTCTAAAGACTGGACCTTTCCCATAGGTCTCTCATGGTTAGGGATGGCAACGGGTCGGACTTGGACCGGATTATGCATAATTCGACTCCAACCCTACAAAAAGTCGGATTTTAAATCCAAGTCTGACTCCGAAAATCCAAGTCAGACCCGACTTAAAATCATAACATCAGACTCCGGCTCGGACCCGATCCGACTCCACCCCCCTTTTTTAACAGAAAAATCTTCTATAATAAAAATAATCAAATCATTACTTTTTTTTTAATAATCATATGGAAATCTTATATTGTACAAATAATCTAAACATTACTATTATTTTTAACAATCATTTCTTCAATGGATAATACAATTGCCTCAAAGTCGGAGATAGATTATACTTACATAACACATTAATATAATAAAAAAGAGATTAATTGCCTTAAAGTCGGAGTCGGATTCGGATGTCGTACTTTTTTATGGGATCCGACTTTAATCCTCCTTCGACTCGGAGTCGAACTTTTTAAACGGAGTCATATGCGGAAAATTTTTTTGTCGGAGTCGGCTCGGAGTTTTTCCTTCGGATCGGAGTGAACTGGGGTCGGATCTGGATTGGATTGCCATCCCTACTCATGGTCAATGTTGACATTCTGGCAAGTCAAGCACTTCAAAACAAACTCTAGTACTTCTCACTTCATATTTGGCCACCAATACATAATTGTAAGCTCCTTATAGTACAGCTTGTTACCATCTAGGTGCAGTGAGTGTGTCGTATTATGACCTTCCTCCTAAAGCTTGCACTTCAACTCTTTACACTTCTGGGTATACACCACACCTCCTTTTATATCTCAAGCTTCCATCCTCATGGACTCATACCCAAATCGAATCATGTAGACCCGAACTTGACTTGATTCGAAATGATGATCGGACTTGAGCAACCAGTATTATATCATCAACTATACAAAGAATTAAATGTTGACTTTTCATTAATTAATAAGACTCGATGTTATTTACTTTAATATCTTTTATCTCTTGCTTGTAACAATTGACTTAAACTATTTTATTTAGCTATTATTTTATTTTAAGCCTGCATTCAGTAAAAAAGCCCAAAACCTGCATAAAAAATAACATTATCAATTTCCCAAGGGATGTGCCAGACATGCTTGATAGAGTTGATAACCACAAGATTATCTCCTTTAATAAAAAAAATGGGAGATATTAAGAGGGCGAGCTCCTTTAAGCTCCTCAATGAGGCCCTACGCTTCGGCTTAAAGAATACTAGAAACATAACCCAATGACTTAGCCCCAACAAGCAAAACTCTACCTTCATCATTTTCGATAACAAAGCCAAAAGAGGAGCTTCCATTTGAGAGTTTAGAACCATCAAAATTAAGTTAAAAGATATTGGGAGGAAGAGGATACCAAATAAGGCTCTTGCTAGAGTGAGGCTTGGAAAGGGGGATAGAAATATTATCTACGCTAGACAATACTAAATCAATAGACTGAGAGTTAGCCTTAGCCCCACTAATTACCAAATTATAGATAAGAAAGCAAGCTTTCCAGGAGCAAACTTGCTTAAAACTAAGAAAGCAAGCAAACCACCAAACAATAGAATAAAGGTCCATGTCTTTGGAAGAAGAAACCTGGAAACACCCGTCTAAAGAGGTACGGAAGGAGTTTTGAAAAATTACAAAGTGTTGCCAAAAGTGGCCAGCTGTAAGACAAGTTGAGGTGAAAAAAAAAATATCCATTGTGAAAAGGAATAAGAAGAAAAGATGACAAGAAGACTCTAAACAACTAGGCGTGTAAGTGGACTGTAAAAAGTCCAGAGTCCAATCCAGTCCAATCCAAACTTGTCGGACTGGACTGGACTAAAAAATAATTGCACTGGACTTGGACTCAAATTTTTGAGTCCAAATATTTTCGGACTGGATTTGGACTCACCCCTTTGGAGTCCAATAAGTCCAATCCAGTTCAATAAATATTTTAGCATATAATATATATATGTATACATATACATATAATGTATATTTAAAAAAAAAAACTTTAACATTTTTGTTAAAATTTTGGACTTTTAACATTCACGTCCTAAATTCTTTTACCTAGCGTAAGAACTTTCACTTACCATCCGAAAGTCTAAACTGAGAATTGGAAACTGAAAAGGCGAAAGTTAAGTTGACTCTTTTATCCACTTTTGTATTCTGTAATTTGCATTTTGATAAGACTTTAAAGATGTAAAGATATATGTAACTTACTTTATGAAATAAATGTAATGAGTCCAAATTTTCAAATTTCAATAATTCAATCATTAGAAAACATTGTGAACCTAAATCGGAAAAAAAAAATATTATAAAACAATCGGACTAGACTAGATTGGACTCGGACTCAAGAAAAAAGTTTCAGACTGGACTAGACTGGACTCAAAAAAAGTTTGAATCGGATTTGGACTCAATTTCTCGAGTCCAAAAAACTTTGGACTGGATTTGGATTTGACAAAGTCTAATGTAGTCTAATCCACTTACACCCCTAAAAACAACTATTGCAAAACACAAACTGTTGAGGAAGGAAAACATGACTTTTTTTCTAAACGTTCCTTGGTTGGAAGCCCAGCATTACAACCCTTCCACAAAAAAAAATTAGGCGGTGATGCGATTTGCAAATCCACCAAAAGTCAACATCTACCTGATGAGAGTGAAGAAGGCCTTGGGCTTAAAGAGCACCTGATTTGACTGAGTATTCTTCGTCTGAGAAAGACCTTAAATAAGTTTGTCAGCAGGCTGGCTATAAGGAATCTACATTGACAAATATGAGCCACAAGGTGAGGAGGAACCACAGTAGCAAGGTTCTCCTAATGCCATTGCGAATACGGGGTAATATAAAATCCGAACCCTAAGGGACTTGGGATAATTAAGAGCATCAACAACGTCTTTAAGGGGGTATTAGAAAGCCCAATTGTCAAGCCAAAAACAATTGCTAATATCCGTACCAACTTGCCACCTGAATTCTTTCTTAAAAGTGTCCCTTAGACGCATAACATTTTTCCATTGCCAACACTAGTGGAAAAAAGCCAAACTGATCCGGTCAAAATGGGCTTAACTGATCCGGAAATGGATCAGATCATGGGCTCAGAGCAGTTGTGGACAGTTAACTGACCCGACTAACAACTGATCAACTGAATCAGTTTTTTAGGTCAATTGATCCGATTTGATGTTCAACCGGATCAGTAAACCCCTTTCAGAAAAAAATCCCCCCATTAGAGGCGAGAAGTGAGGAGAGGCGGAAATAAAACACAAGCCACAATCTAACAATACAAGCAACCATTATACTTATATATAAAGATGAATTACATAAAAATAAAAACAGAGATATGCAAATACAAATACAATACACATGTGTATACAAATAGATTACAGTAACACTAAAGTTAGATACTTGACGTCCTAAAAACAAAAACAAAAACAAATCGACAATCTAAAAACAAAAATAAAACCGACGTCCTAAAAACAAAAACAAAAATAAGATCCAAAATTCATGACAGAGATTAGTGTTTATTCGAACAAAAACAAAAATGAGATCCAAAATTTCAAATCCTTAAACCTAACTTCATGTAAAATTAAAACCCTAAAAATAGTACCAATTTTGATTCTTGTCAGCATGGGGAGAGTGAAGATCTGTTGGTCGGCATGGGGAAAGCGAAGATTCAGATTGGCTCTTCGACTCTTGTAACGACAGAGGAGAGCGAAGACTCGAATTAGCGTCGCGTCACATCGCAAAGACTCGAAGTGGCGTGGCATGGCGTCGCGAAGACTCGAGGGAGGAGGGTGAATGATGGTGGCGTCGCTTCGCGGTGGTGTAGTGTTGGGAGGGAGGGATGAGGAGGGTGAGTGGTGTTGGCACTGAGTTCTCTAGTGTTGGCTGATGAGGAGGGTGAGAGGAGATGGTGAGATGAGGAGGGTGAGAAAAGAGGGTGAGAGGAGAGTTTGGGGGGGGGAGGGTTGGCGGATTAGGGTTCAAGTGAGAGAGAGAAGATGAGTGAGGAGGAGAGTTGAGAGAAATGGACTTAGCGCTGAGTTTTTTTAGTGCGAACATATTCATTTTTAGGCCCAAAATTTTATTAACTAATCTGGTGGGCCTAAAACCGGATCAGTTATTGGCAACTGATCCGGTTTTAGACCCGACAGGATCCGTTATTTGTTTATGCTACTTGTGCGTGCAAAAACGTAACTTAACCGATCCAATTTTAGTAGAACTGGATCAGTTTTCTTGTGTCATTTAGCCTTTTTTCCACTAGTGCAAGAGGCAGATATATCAACTTTTTGAGAAAGAAAGTCGCGATTCTTATAATATTTCTTCTTAACTAAAGAAACCCAGATACTAGGATGATCCTTGACTAACTTCCAAGGAAGTTCATTTGTAAAGCTTTATTATGAGGCTCAACTTTCCTAAAACCATGCCCACCCTTTGATTTCGGCTTGCAGATCTTCTCCCAATTCAATCAGATTTGCAGTTTTGTTAGAAGCATCTTTATTCAAGAAGAAGTTCCGATGAGTTTTATCCAAATTTTGCAAAATAGTTTTTGGAAACTGAAAGCTTTGCAGTTGGAAATTAGCTTTGGTATTTGAATTAAGACCATCCTACTAGCTTGAGAGAGAGAGAGAGAGAGAGAGAAAGAAAGAGAAAGAGAAAGAGTTGGCTTTCCATTTAGGGAGTTGGTTAATGAATTTGGTGAGGAATTTGCCAAAAGTTTATTTTGTAACACGAGAATCAATGATATGGCACCCAAGGTAATCCCCTAAATTAGTCGTTTCGTCCATAGTTAAGATGGTGCAAAAATTCTGCATATCATGAAGAGGGACGTTGTTAGAACATTGGAAAGCCGATTTATGGAAGTTAACCAGTTGCCCTGACATGGAACAATACTTATCAAGAATATTCTTAATAAGTAAACAACTATTGTCGTTAGCTTTCGCGAAAATTATTGTTTCATCTGCAAAACAGTGAGGAATGGAATGCTGACTCCTGACTTTCTATTGACGCACCAAATAATTTTTCCGTAGCTAGGCTAGCCTTAGAGAATTCACGTGCCAAATCGTTGTGCACAAAGAATAAACAAATAAGGATAAAGTCCGTCCCTTGTCTAATGCCTCGGGTTGGGTAAACCGATCCCCTCGAATACCATTAACTAGAATAGAGAAAGTAGGGGAAGTCACACAACTCTTTATCCAGTTACACCAAGTGTTACAGAAATTGAGTTTGTTTAAAGTAGCAAAAATATAGCTCCATTCTAATCGGTCATAGGTTTTTTCCAGCCTTCCTTACCATTTTTTTTTCTTGAGTGGAACACTTCATGGCTATCAGGGTATTATCCTGAATTAGGCGTTCTTAGACAAAAGCTCCTTGAAGAGGGTGGATGATCTTTCCCATAACAATCTTAAGTCTATCAGTGATTATTTTTGAAATGATCTTGTAGATCGTAGAGCAAAGACTTATAGGCCTAAAATGATTTGAACAACTCGGGTTGTTAACTTTAAGAAATAAGGTAAGAAAGGTATGATAAATTTCTTTAAGCATATTGTTAGAATGGAAAAAGGCTCTAATTACCCTAATAACCGAGTGCCAACTAAAGGCCAATATTTTTGAAAAAAGAAAGGGGGAAAGCCATCTGGGGCCTGGAGACTTGTCAGGAGCTAAATCGAAAGTGGCTGATTTTATTTCCTCCCCTAAGACATCCTTAGTGAGAAATTCATTATCAGACCGAAATAATTGGAGCGAGTAGATTAAAATCATTCTCAATATTAAAAGAGCAGGTACAATTAGAAATAAATCTTTAGAAGAACTCTTTAGAGATGGAGGAGGGAGTAGTAATAATCTCTTGGGCCTCATTCGTGAACTCCTTGATTTGATTACTATTTCTCCTAGTAGAGGCATGAGCATGGTAATATTTGGAATTAGCATCCCTTTTACATAAGTACATACTTTTACTCTTTTGTTTTCAATATTTCTCACTAAAAGACATAAGAAAAGATCTTTTACGAAGAAAGATGAGTTGTTTAACTTGGCATTTTCGATCATTTAGGTGAAAGGAGTAAATGATCCTAAATTTCTTTTAAATCTTTTTCAACCATACGCTTTTGCCTAAAAATGTTTCCAAATTGGGTTTGATTCCAAACTTTGGCTTTAAGTTTCAAAAAAATTATATTTCTTAACTAAACAAAACCTGTTCACAAATTATTAGAATAGGCGGTCTAATTTTAACATAAAATTAGACGAACCTAATACTGAATTTTTCTAACAAGCCCATTCCATTTCACTCTAACCCAACACTATCCTAGTCATCCCTTCTCTTCTCCTTCCTTTGTTTTCTTGATTCTCAAACTACAATAAACAATTTCAAAAAATAACTCGGTAGTCTTACCGAACGGATTAAACTAGTCACTAAATGGATTAAACTAGTCACTGAATGAGTTAGAGAATATCATTACTTAATAGATTAAACTGGGCACAGAATAAATTAAACTGGTCCCTAAATAGATTAAACTAGTCACTATATTAAAAAAGGTGGCATGTTCTCTTCTTAATATTGGGCTTGGGCCGTGCCTAATCTCTTACAAGACCAACTGAAACATGTTAGAGTCTACAAATCTAGTACACCAAGTTTTTTTTTTTTACTAGATTATAAGAATTTTCATGCAAACACCACATTTTTTCAGATCTAAAGGGAGGGGATTTAAAATTCCTTGTTGGAAGAAATTTCAAAGAAACTTGACAATGATCCGAAGAAGAGAAGATATGGTGTTTAAGTTTAGCTTGGGGAAATTCAATTAACCATTGAATACTAACCACTCCTTTATCTAACATTCACGGATGTTATTAAACTATAAATTTTTTTCCTCCAAGTAAATCTATTACCATTGAATGATATTTCAGTAGTACAAGTGGAAGGAGATTATTCATTACATTATGTGACGCACCAAGTAACTTTTCCGTAGCTAGGCTAGCCTTAGAGAATTCACGTGCCAAATAGTTGTGCACAAAGAATAAAAAAATAAGAGAAAGCGGATCCCTTGTCTAATGCCTCGGGTTGGGTAAACCGGTCCCCTCGAATACCATTAACTAGAATAGAGAAAGTAGGGGAAGTCACACAACTCTTTATCCAGTTACACCAAGTGTTACAGAAATCGAGTTTGTTTAAAGTAGCAAAAATATAGCTCCATTAGGCGTTCCTTACGAGTTTTTTTTCCTAAATGAGTGGAACACTTCATGGCTATCCAGATATTATCCTGAATTAGGCGTTCTTAGACAAAGGCTCCTTGAAGAGGGTGGATGATCTTTCCCATAACAATTTTAAGTCTATCAGTGATTATTTTTGAAATGATCTTGTAGACCGTAGAGCAAAGACTTATAGGACTAAAATGATTTGAACAACTCAGGTTGTTAACTTTAGGAATTAAGGTAAGAAAGGTATGATAAATTTCTTTAAGCATATTGTTAGAATGGAAAAAGGCTCTAATTTCCCTAATAACCGAGTGCCAATTAAAGGCCAATATTTTTGAAAAAAGAAAGGAGGAAAGTCATCTGGGGCCTGGAGACTTGTCAGGAGCTAAATCAAAAATCGCTGATTTTATATCCTCCCCTAAGACATCCTTAGTGAGAAATTCATTATCCTAATCCGAATAATTGGAGCGAGTAGATCAAAATCATTCTCAATATTAAAAGAGCAGGTACAATTAGAAATAAATCTTTAGAAGAACTCTTTAGAGATTTCACTAGCGATGGAGGAGGGAGTAGTAATAATCTTTTGGGCCTCATTCGTGAACTCCTTTGATTTGATTACTATTTCTCCTAGTAGAGGCATCAGCATGGTAATATCTGGAATTAGCATCCCCTTTACATAAGTACATAGTTTTACTCTTTTGTTTCCAATATTTCTCACTAAAAGATATAAGAAAATATCTTTTACGAAGAAAGATGAGTTGTTTATCTTGGCATTTTCGATCATTTAGGTGAAAGGAGTAAATGATCCTAAATTTCTTTTAAATCTTTTTCAACCATACGCTTTTGCCTAAAAATGTTTCTAAATTGGGTTTGATTCCAAACTTTGGCTTTAAGTTTCAATAATTTATATTTCTTAACTAAACAAAACATGTTAGAGCCTACAAATCTAGTACACCAAGTTTTTTTTTTTTACTAGATTATCAAAATTTTCACGCAAACACCATATTTTTTCAGATCTAAAGGGAGGAGATTTAAAACTCCTAGTTGGAAGAAATTTCAAAGAAACTTGACAATGATCCGAAGAAGAGAAGATATGGTGTTTAAGTTTAGCTTGGGGAAATTCAACTAACCATTGAATACTAACCACTCCTTTACCTAAGCATTCATGGATGTTATTAACACCAGATTTTTTTTTCATCCAAGTAAATCTATTACCATTGAATGATACTTCAGTAGTACAAGTGGAAGGAGATTATTCATTACATTATGTGACGCACCAAATAATTTTTCCGTAGCTAGGCTAGCCTTAGAGAATTCACGTGCCAAGTAGTTGTGCACAAAGAATAAAAAAATAAGGAGAAAGTGGGTCCCTTGTCTAATGCCTCGGGTTGGGTAAACCGGTCCCCTTGAATACCATTAACTAGAATAGAGAAAGTAGGGGAAGTCACACAACTCTTTATCCAGTTACACCAAGTGTTACAGAAATCGAGTTTGTTTAAAGTAGCAAAAATATAGCTCCATTTTAATCCGTCACAGATTTTTTCCAGCCTTCCTTCCCAGTTTTTTTTTCCTAAAAGAGTGGAACACTTCATGGCTATCAAAATATTTTCCTGAATTAGGCGCTCTTGGACAAAGGCTCCTTGAAGAGCGTGGATGATCTTTCCCATAACAATTTTAAGTCTATCCACTAGTGGGAAAAAAGTTCAGCCACTCCGGTCAATATGGGCCTTACAGATCCGGTTTTTGGTCCGGAGCGGTTGACAAAAGTCAACTACTCCGGTCAAAAACCGGATCAATTGACTGGTCAATCTGTAACACCCCGTCCTTCTACTACTGAGATACTAAACAATATCTAATCAAGAAATACTAAAATGACGTTAGCGGAAATAACGTCGGGATGGTTATGCTACTCTAAAACAATAAATAAAGATAATTCCTCAAACTCAAAGTTTCATAGCTTCAAAAGAAATTTATATCCGAGTAAACATCATAATTCTAAAATAAAAGAAATATCCCAAATCGTATCATTATCAATCCCAAAAACTATGAGACATGCAAGTCTCCCGATAAAACTTAAATAAAGCTAAATGTCCTTGAAAGCTATCCAAAAGTAGGACTGTCTATGGTCCCCATAAATCTCATCTACCAAAAACAATATCAGAAGCTTCTTCTCACTACAAACCCTCACTCTGCTAGCCCAAGCAGTCACAAGTCTAGCATTCATTTCCATCTGCAAGGATGTATTAAATAATTCCACAGTCAGTGGGGAGTAACTAGTAGTTCTCCCAGAACAATAGCAATCAAAGCACGATTCAGAAGTAGATTATTAAGAAAGGAAAATCATGCAATCATTACATCAATAGCATGCATATAGAAATCATAAAGCTCGTAGGTAAAACAAGTGATTATCAACAATGAGTAAACAAGATATAAAGAGTGAATAAATTCTGGAATACAAAAAATATAATCAAGAATACAATAAGTTATTGAGTCAGAAACCGAACGCCAGTGATTCGCAAATCACTTCCTAAGGTTTGTCAGATCGCAATCTCCAGGTCAGTCTATGGGCTTACGTTCCCCACTGCCTGTGTCTAAGAATGGCCAAACTCCCGATGCAGGGTAGAACACGCAGAACTCCCTGACCTCTCGGACGACAACAATTAACCTAGGTGTACCCCTAGTTCGCAAACCAGGTGGTTGGCATGTTCTTCACCGGGGACTACATCTATCCCACTGGATATTCTTATCTCAAAATACAATCATGCATACAATCCAAGTAACATTCATCAAAATATTCATCAAAAAGGGATGCCACCCGGCCTTATACCCACAGTTCTTCATAATTCCTCAAAATAAATCACTTACAAATTTTCAACAAATATCTCTCACAATAACACTTGAACATCTCCAAACATCATCAATGATAATATACTGGTTTTTACAGCAACCACAATTCAATCAAAAATACACCACCAATTAACTCTAAATCATATTCATTAAAAGAGTAGTAACAATTAATCATTTTCTTTCATAAATCAAACATAAACATGTGGTTACCCAATGATACATACTATATACTACTGAAAATCAGCAACCCAGAATATATTAAATTATGAATTATTTCTGATTTACAAGCCCTCAAACAATTTAAAAGTGTATCCTCAATTTCACAACAAAAACACCATAATAATTATTAAACTAATAATTTCGAGCAGTAAAATCACAAAAAAATTATCATACGACCCTAATGGCTCTACTGACATGATACAATTTTTATTTACAATTTTCATGATTTATATACTGACAGAACCAAAATTACAAAAACAGATATATCAATTAAATAAAACAGTAAACAGTAGGAAAAAATTATTCTAAGGCATGGAATACATACTACGCATGTAACATGATCTAAGAAAAATAATTTCATCAATTTTAAAAGTCGTTCCATAATTATTATGCAATTTAGCCAAAAATGCACAAAATACCAATTAAATCAAATAAATACTAAGAATCATGCGAAAATTATTTTTCTCTACACAGTATTTACATAGCACGTATCAAGAATATTCATGTCAAATTTCGTCAAAAATTTCATTCAAAAAGTATTTTAAATAATTCCTAGCGTAGTAATCTAATACCGAATAATACCCTAATCACTATGGTTCTAAGATAACAACTAGTTACCTGGATCGTCGGAGGCGAGCTGAAAACTTCTGGAAAATCCCAAAATAGGCGTGTGCTCCTCTCCTTCTTCAATTCCCAAGCACCAAGTATAAGAAAAAGGCAACAAGAACAATTCACGAACAATTAACAAGGAGAAGAGAGTGAAAAATTTTGAGAGATTGAAGAAGATGATGATGGTGGCCGAAAATCATAGAGTGTGGCAGTAAGGAGTTCTGATTTTCTAATCAGAATTTGAAGTGATAAAGGGTGGTTTAAAGAGGTTTAATTAGGAAGAATCATTAGGGGGGTTATGGGAGTTACAAGGCATCAAGAGTCACAAGGAAAAATAAAAGAGAAAAGAAAGAAGAAAGGCTCTCCTTTTCCTTCACTTGGCCGGCTGTCAAGCCCAACACACCCA
This sequence comes from Beta lomatogona, assembly GCA_947646795.1. Taxonomy (NCBI): domain Eukaryota; kingdom Viridiplantae; phylum Streptophyta; class Magnoliopsida; order Caryophyllales; family Amaranthaceae; genus Beta; species Beta lomatogona. The sequence goes on from CANSNZ010000270.1 coordinate 1,510,696, forward strand.
CAAAAAAAATTTCGGCCCAATTCAACAATGATCCATGCTTCAAAAGCCCGCTACGCGATAAAACGATTAATTCCTAAATCGCGCCTAAACTTTGAAAATACTTAATAATAAAAATAATTCTAATAAATTATATTATAAATATAAATGAAATAAACACATTAACACGCCATAAAAATAAAAATAATAATTCGGCTCCCAAAATTATAAAATAAAAATAATTAATTTAGAGAAAATAATAGTTTTAGAGAAAATTCTTGCGAAAAACTAGGAGCAAAATTATGGGTTGTTACACAATCGATTCGATTTTCATCAAAACCGAATCAGTTTAGCTTGACAATGTTTTTTTTTACTAGATTATCAGAATTTTCACATAAACACCATATTTTTCAGATCTAAAGGGAGAGGATTTAAAACTCTTAGTTGGAAGAAATTTCAAAGAAACTTGACAATGATCCGAAGAAGAGAAAATATGGTGTTTAAGTTTAGCTTGGGGAAATTCAATTAACCATTGAATACTAACCATTCCTTAATCTAAGCATTCATGGATGTTATTAACACCATAATTTTTTTCCCTCCAAGTAAATCTATTACCATTGAATGATATTTCAATCGGTTTTTTCACCAGGTACCCCTGAGGTTTCACGAAATGCACCAGGTACCCTCGTTGTTTCAAAAATGCACCAGATACCCTTGTCATTTGCATAAAATGCACCAAATACCCTTAATGAATAACGGTGTTAAGTTTCCGTTAGCTTTTAGGGTTAATTAACCCTCTAACCCTAATTAAACCCTAATTAGCCCTAATTAAACCCTAATTAGCTTCAAACCCTAACCTAACCTTAACCCCTAACTTCAAACCCTAACCCCACCACCACCACTCAACCAAGCACCACCCAACCACCACCACCACCTCCCCTCCCCCTCCCCTCCATCCCCAAAGACCCCCCCCTCCCTCACCCCCTCGCAGCCCCACCGTCGACCCTCCCCCGATCCTGTCCCCTCCCCCCCCCCTTCGTAGCCCACCGTTGACCCTCTCCGCAGCGCTCCCTCCTCCACCCCTGCCGAATCCCCCACCTCCACCCCCCCCTTGTCGAATTCCCACCCCCCAATTCCCTTCTCTCGCTCGAAAACCAATTCGAAAACTTCGAAAACTTCTCCGAGGGGACGGGCGGAGGGGGGAGGGTTTGCGTGGGTGCGGGAGGGGCTGCGGGGTGCGGAGAGGGGGCCGCAGGGGGGAGGGCGGCTACGGGGGTGGGGGGTGGGGCTGCTAGGGTGGTGGGAGATGAGGGGGGCCGCTGGGTTGGTGGGGGAGGGTTAGGGGTTTAGGGTTAGGGTTTAGGAAGTTAGGGGTTAGGGTTAGGGCTTAAAGATGGCAAAATGGTAAATAAAGCTAACGGAAACTTGACGCCGTTAATCATTAAGGGTGTCTGGTGCATTTTATGTAAATCACAAGGGCATTTGGTGCATTTCCGAAACAACGAGGGTACCTGGTGCATTTCCGAAACAACGAGGGTACCTGGTGAAAAAACCGTATTTCAATAGTACAAGTGGAATTAAGGAGATTATTCATTACATTTATTCAACTAAATTTGAAGGGTGCACTACCTATCTTATCTAGATCACTATAAATCAAAATTATGATAAAGGAGGAATGAAGATTAAGCAAATTAATGGAGCAAGAAATGATGAAACGAAAAGACATATGAATTACAGACAATTTAAAGCGTTTCAATAGTACAAGTGGAATTAAGGAGATTATTCATTACATTTATTCAACTAAATTTGAAGGGTGCACTACCTATCTTATCTAGATCACTATAAATCAAAATTATGATAAAGGAGGAATGAAGATTAAGCAGATTAATGGAGCAAGAAATGATGAAACGAGAAGACATATGAATTACAGACAATCTAAAGCGTGAAGGCTTTCGTTTCCTTAGACATCAAAAAGAATGTGGCTACTGGGATTCGAGCCCAGGTCTCCACGGCCACAACGTGGAATTCTAACCACTAAACTACAGCCACTCTTGTTGATGATAATATCATACACTCCCCTAAGAAAATGCCTACCAAAATTATCTGAAGTACAAAAATAAAAAGTAATACCTACCTAAATTAGAAGATCATCCGCCATTGACTCCCCCTAAGAAAATGCTTACATCCACCATCATCACTTCTCCCAATGCACTCATTTTCTCTCTCCTCCTAACAACACTCACACTCCTCTTTCTCTTCTCACCTTCGTCTTCTTCCTTCAATGATTCTCTCACCTACATTTGGCCGTTGCCGGCTAATTTCACTTCCGGCGACGAAACTCTCACCGTTGATCCCGACCTTTCACTCTCCTTTTCCGGCGAATCTCCGATCATCTCCGACGCTTTTTTCCGGTACAAACGCCTTATTTTCACTCACGCTTTTAAGATTCCCGCCGGATTTCGCTCTCTCCGGTTCAGTGGGCCTAGTTTTGACATCGGCGTTCTTCAGATCGTTGTTCACTCTTCAAGTGAAGAGGTTTGAATTTTTAATTAATGTTTTTTTTAATTAATTTTTATGCATTGTTATAGTAATCATTGTTTGGAATTGTCAGCTTCAACTTGGAGTGGACGAGAGCTACATATTGAAGATAAGTGGGAGAGATGATCACTCCATTGTTGGAGTCACCACGATTGAGGTTAGTTTTTGACTTTTTGTCATCTAAGACACATCTTTGACCCTTTATATATTTAAGGAAAATTTTGTTAGAAACCACCTTTTTAAATGCAAGTTTTTGCCATTAAAATATATGTGGCAGAACTTTGGATGATTTTTTTTTTACGAGGAACAACATGATCCATTTGCCGGCATTGACCCAAGTATTTTCTGGCGTTAGACTCATTAAAACCAAAAATGTGAAGGGCATGTGACCTGTATCCATTATGTTTTTACCTCGTTTTTGGGCATTGATCAAGTATTTTTCAGCTTTGACTTCATCAGTAGTTAGGATAATGGAGGAAAATGGGGTTGAAACATTAGAGATGCAGGTCATCACATGCTTGGTTTTAATGAGTCAACGCCGAAAAATACATGGTCAATGCTAGAAAATAGGTCAAGTTGTTCCTCGCACAAAAAATATTCTAAGGTCTTCTTTTGCCAAATTTTTCTTAAAGGCAAAAACTTGCATTTAAAAGGTTCTTTCTAACAGATTTTCCTATATTTAATTATGTATTTATAAATAGTTCTTCCTCCGTGTTGCAACGTAAGGGAGGCACATTAATATAAAGGGAGCATGTGATGAGGAGAGAGATACAAATAATTAATATTCAAAAGAGATAATGTTGCAACTAAAGTGAAACACAAAAAACTCAAAAAGTAGGAGGTGTTTCAAGAGAACAGGAAGTTTAGAAATTGATGTTTTGGATATACATATTGAGACGAATCTAACATAATTCCAGATGACTATGTCCTTTGATGAGAATTTATGGTCAAAGTTTGTTTGACTTTAAAGAAAAGCAAGTGGGAAGTCGATGGTGGGAGTAACATATTTTTTTTCATTTAAGTAGAAATTCCTGTTCCCCTCAAAAAGAAGAAAAAAAAAGTAAAGAATTCCAGCTCTTTTGGTAATGCAAAATGGAAAAGAGAGTTGTTTTTTTCCGTTTTTGGATGAGAAGTTGATAAAGGGAGTTATTGTAGTTTGGGCGGAAGTGATTTCATCATGGATAGAGATAGAATCTATTTTTTAATAGGATTGCGGCCAAACTCAGTAGCATTGGCTACTCAATTCTCTGACTGAAATCATATTGACAGAGCCAATTTCATTTCATCCAAAAAAAGGGAAGAAAATGGGAATGAGGCTGATGTTTTTTTTGCTTTCTCTGTAGGCCAATACTGTGTATGGTGCATTGCGGGCATTAGAGGTATGCACTTTGTAATACATTTCTGGCTATGACTTATTTCAAGATGGAATGTTTAGTGCTTATGATAAGGCCTCTGTTGGTGGATGGCATGTGAGTTTGTGAATTAGAAGTTTGTAACTGCATGTGATATATATATATAATGTCAATAATCAAATTTCGCCCTTCATCTTCCCTTGTACTTGGGAAACATTACGCTTGCATTTGGGGTAAGAAGAATGCTGAGAATGTGGATTATTTTAATATGCCAAGGCGAATAATTTTTTGTTGTTGCATGTGTTTCAGAATTTATGTCAGTCCTCTGCAATTAATGTGTCAATAAGCCACTATAAGAGTAGTTATTCATATAAAGAGACTCAAGATGTGAGGAACGTTTCTTTCTCCTTAATTCTCTTTAAGGGGTTGGTCGTTCTTATATTTACCATTGCATATCATGCAGTTTGTAAGGCTTTATGCACTGGTATTTTCTTATAGATTCATGTCATATGCTCAAATCTGCAATTCTCATTGCTTGTTATTTATATTACGCAACAAGCTGTAAATCGTTATAAGTATTTGTATATGGGCGTTGGCTGTTTTCATGAGGGAGGAGAGTTGGACTATCACAAATTTATTTGGCAATAGGAGTAACTCCCTAAGCTCATAAAGTGGTAATATTCTCCCATCTTCTCGAATGTGGCACAATTCACCTGCATACTCACATATTTTATGGGGTCTTTTAATACAATTAACACAATTCGTTTTGATGTTAGTTAACAGTGCTAACTCTTACATGTATTTAGTGCACTGTCATTTGCTTTTTTACATTAGAAAATACGGAAGTGAAATAAAGTTTCCCACACATTGGTTTCTTTGCTATATAACGTGAGAGAAATGGAAGTAGATAGAGTTTTAAGAAGTGCCTTTCGTCTTTTCCCCTTATCTTGATACTAATACGTACAAGTAAGAACATCTACAAATAAGTTCATTTCGGGAAGTTCCTCTTTTTGCTTACCGAGAATACATTAAACATCCTTCTGTTCTCTTTCTTTTTTTCTTCCTGCAATTATTCTTTAAATTTATTGTGCAGACTTTCAGCCAGTTGTGCACATTTGATTATTTATCAAAAACTGTGAAAGTTTTCAAGGCTCCTTGGTATATTCAAGACAAACCAAGGTTTTCATATCGTGGACTTCTTATTGGTAAGCGAAAACATTTCTAAATTCCAGTACCACAAATGCCAATGTTTACTGTCCTTTGAGCTGCCACTAACCCAACACAAAAAGTAATTGCTTTGCCTAAAAATTCTCATCTGTTGTCATATCTCTCTTACATTTGTTGCTTCCTTGCAGATACTTCTCGACATTATTTATCTTTAAATGTTATAAAGCATATCATTGATTCTATGTCATATGCTAAACTTGTAAGTCTTCTTGCCAACTTTCCTATTTTCCTGTGTTTTTTTTAGCGTATGAGATATACTGTTCCCTTGTCTTGCTGCCTTTTAAGTTGCTTGTGATCTTTATGTTCAAAAATTTTATTCAGTAGAATGTTCTTCATTGGCATATCGTGGATGAGGAGTCTTTTCCTCTTGAAACACCGTCGTATCCATATTTGTGGAAGGGTTCATACTCAAAGTGGGAACGATATACAGTTGAGGATGCTTATGAAATCGTCAAGTATGTTCTCATTATCATTTTCTTCTCATCATAACTTGTTAAGCAAATAGCCGACAACATTTCTTGTTTATCTCATAAGCTCTTTGCATTCAGGAAAGAAAAAACACTCTTAGTGTGGTCTATTTTGCCTTACAAAGTCTGACAATGTTTTTCTGTAGTTGAAGTAGTGAAAGGGGGAAGGTCAGAAAAGCAATTGGAACTGATTCTTGTCTGTAGTGGGTTTGCTCTATAGCCACGCTGCATTGTTGATGTTTTCATTGGTACTCCATTATTCATCTTGCTGGAAATGTTTATTGTTATTGGCCACTAATTTGGTATCAAGCTATCAATGACCTACCCTCCACTGCGTTTGTCGTTTTCCATGTTTTCTCTCCCTCCCTCTTTCTCTGTCTTTTGGTTAGGGACTGCATGATAGCTAATTCTGTTGCTTTCTTAGTTTCTCACTCACTAACTAATTTTTTCACCCTTTCATGTCTATCTGATGGCTTACTTGCAGCTTTGCAAAGACAAGAGGTACGCCTTATCATTTACCTTGTGTTTTTCCTCCATTACTTTCCTTCTATGTGTCACTTTGGAGTTGTTTAATTTGGCGTTAAATCATAAAATTGGATCTAGGCCCTGTTCTTTTGGACTTATTTTCAGCAAAAATAAGTAAAAGTAAGTTCAGTTCAGCAAAAATAAGTTCGGTTCAGCAAAAATAAGTAAAAATAAGTTCAGTTCAGCAAAAATAAGTAAAAATAAGTTCAGTTCAGCAAAAATAAGTGCAGTTCAGCAAAAATAAGTTCAGTTCAACAAAAATAAGTTTAGTATACTATAATGTTGTAATTATTATATTTGTTTTCAATATTACTATTAATATTGTTATTATTATTAATATTATAATAACGATGAATTTGTAATTATTTTTAAATTTTTTATTTTTTTTTATTTTTTTTATTTTTTTATTTATTTTTTATTTTTTTATATTTTTATATTATATTTTTAATTTTTTTATTTTTATATTTTTATATTTTGTTATATTTTTTTATTTTATTTTATTTTTTATTATTATTATTTATTATTATTATTATTTATTTATTATTATTTACTATTTACTATTTATTATTAGTATTATTATTATTATTATTATTATTATTATTTATTATTTATTATTTATTATTATTATTATTTACTTTTTATTATTTATTATTTATTATTTATTATTTATTATTATTTATTATTATTATTAATATTTATTTATTATTATCTACTATTTATTATTTATTATTTATTATTTATTATTTATTATTATTATTATATTATTATTATTATTATTATTATTATTATTATTTATTATTTATTATTTATTATTTATTATTTATTATTTATTATTTATTATTTATTATTTATTATTATTATTATTATTATTATTATTATTTGTTATTATCATTATTTATTATTTATTATTTATTATTTATTATTTATTATTTATTATTTATTATTTATTATTTGTTATTTGTTATTTATTATTTATTATTATTTATTATTAATATTATTTATTACTTATTATTATTATTATTATTTATTATTTATTATTTATTATTTATTATTTATTATTTATTATTTATTATTTATTATTTATTATTTATTATTTATTATTTATTATTTATTATTTATTATTTATTATTTATTATTTATTATTTATTATTTATTATTTATTATTTATTATTTATTATTTATTATTTATTATTTATTATTTATTATTTATTATTATTATTTATTTATTTATTATTTATTATTTACTATTTATTATTTATTATTTATTATTTATTATTATTATAATTTATTATTATTATTATTTAGCAAAAATAAGTTCAGTTCAGCAAAAATAAGTAAAAATAAGTTCAGTTCAGTAAAAATAAAATAAGTTCAAAAGAACGAGGCCCTAGTATTCTACATTTGTCATCTTTCTTGGCCATTGGCTTAGCATGAAAAAGGCTCTTGTGGTTTGCCTAGGCATGATAAACTCATAAACAGTGAAATGCCAACCTTATCCCATCAAGCAATCCTGGCGCAATGTAGACAACGAGGCACACCCTTCTCTTCATTCTTCCCCCCATATATTTACCTTTTCTCATTTCTCTTGATACTGCTCCTTTAAACATAATCTTCCTAACCCCCTCCTCAATATGAGCATTTAATGCAAAATTTGAAGTAAAAATAAATATAAGCATTCTTGCAAAAACATTAACCGTTGGGTGTTGTGTGCTTGATGTGCATGCCTTAACATAACACCTCACCTCTCTGGAACCCTTAATGTCTTGGAGCACCTTGCAGCTTGCGCTTTCAAAACCATGGGCACTTTGTGTGTGCTATATCTATCTATATTTTTGTGCTAAACTGCTTTATAAGATTTTTAGCCTTACGATACTCCATACTTGTGGCAGGCATACATGTCATGCCAGAGATAGATGTTCCTGGTCATGCTGAATCATGGTAAGTAATTTCCTTGTACGGCCTTTATCTTCTGAAATATTCATACGATGTTTGGTTCTTTTTGTCAATTTGAATTGAAAGAATGACCCTCATGATTTATTTTCCTTTCTTTTATTTAGTCTCCTAAGTGACCTGGCTCAGTATCTTTTGCAGTTGCTTAAACTGCCTCTGATGCATCCTTCCTTTCTTGTAGCTTATAATTATATGACGATAGTAGAACCCATGAAAATTTTTCCCTGCCATATATTATTTTGTGAAAACGCTTGTAAATCTTTTGTTTCTGTGCTGATAAGCTCAACGTCTATCACTTGGGTTAATCTCTGATGATTATCAGCACTCATACTGTTGAATTCCAATCCCAATATCAGGACTTGTTCCTCTGTGCAGGGGTGTTGGCTATCCTGATCTCTGGCCTTCTTCTTCTTGTAAAGAGCCACTTGATGTTTCTAAAAATTTTACTTTCGATGTGGTTTCTGGCATTTTGACAGGTCAGATCTTCAACTCACACTCGTACAGATGTAACCTATAATAATTCTAAACTGATAGACTCTAGACCCTTAAATCTCACTTAAAGTCTGTGTTTTCCTCAACTGATTGTTAAATTGAAAAACAAAATTACTAATTAGTCATATCACAATGTTCAATAAATCTCATATTATAGATGTTCCCATGTGTCACAATTCATGACATGATATACATTTGTATCTTGCAGATCTGAAAAAAATCTTCCCATTTGAGCTATTCCACTTAGGAGGTGATGAGGTTAATACAGGTATACTGAGAATATTATTCTTGAAAGCTTACTATTAATTATGCCGTAGATTAGACCCTGATTGATCAAGTAAAGCAAGTTGGGAACAAAGTAGTTCCATTTCTTCTCTTTTCATAATTAAAGTAGGACAAAAGGTACTTATGGATCTTCACAAAGTTCGCTGCATTCTTTTAATTATATATCATTGTTGTACTAAAATCTGAAGTATGCTGGTCTCTGCACTGTGGTTTCTCTTTTGCTCAAGGCCTAGGTAATGTATTTTTTTTCTGTTCTCGGTATAATAAATTATCATTTGATGCATGTTGTTGCTTATGTCTCTTGTATTTTGTTCAATTATTTGAAGCCTTTAGTTCAAAGTTTGTTTTAATTGAATAAGAATCAAAGTAATGCACATAGGCTTTACTGAGAAGCACTTGTGTATTTTTAACTTCTTTGATCTTTGCTTAGTCCTATGATTTGTATTCTTAAGCACATTGGTCACTGCTAACCTAGGAGAAATTTGTGGGCAAGTTAGCATGCTTGTGAAAGACATCCATAGGCGCAAAGGTTCCCTAATTCATGGGTACTTGTCTAGGCATGCCAAAGACATTGCTTGTGACAAGATGTACTAGAGCTATCTTTGAGATCGTAAGGGTATGTGGTGAAGGTTGTCCTTCTGTTAGACTGTCACAGGTGGAGTGACCAAGTTGTGTCATAGGTAAAGAGGTAAGGAAGAATCAGGATCTGATCAAGGATGTAATGGTTGTGACAATGTCGGGTAAAGACACCAACGCTTCACCACGAAGTATTAAGTACTAAGCAGTGCAAATAACTACACAAAGGAATAAAAGAGTAAAGTTTCCAAACAAAACTTAAAGGTTGTGCTTGTAGTTGGACAATATTCTAACAACCTTGAAGGTGACGTGTCGTATTAAGTAGCTAGAAAATATTCGAACAACTTTGAGATACAAAGTGGTGCTGTTTTAGTGTGCCGAAGTTTTATCTAAAAGAGAACATGTCTAAGCGAATGAGTTTTGGCAGAGTTCTTGATTCAAGTTCGGTCAAGGGGAGGTGGAAGCGGTGAAGGAGATTGTCGCTTGGTTAAGGGTGGCAAAGTAAGGGAGGGAGAAAGTTCAAGGTGCTTGCAGATTCTGTGGGTAGTGTGACGTGAAGATCCTTGACAATTTCTTGTGGGGATAGAGGTATTTGACCTTTGCATGCAAAACTAGTGGACATCACTTACTGAACCAATATTCTTACACTCTACTAATCTACGTAGTTGATAATATATGCGACTGTAGTCTTATGTTGTAGAAGTTTAGACAAGATGACGTCAAGAAGGGGGGAATTAGATCAGGATGTGTGGTGAGTTTAGGGACATAGTCAAGAAGGAGAATTTCACCGTGAGAATGCTTAGCAGATGGCCTTGACAAATCTATGAGTGCCTAGGCGCATAAGGCACAAGAATAATAGATGCTATTCCTTCATGCTTGAGATATCAAGAATGGTCGAGAACACACATAAGAGCTTTTAGCGAATGCATCATATTATGCTTTACTCGCATATGTATACTTGAAGTCCTTGTAACCTTATTAAAGGATTCAACACAATTATCCCTTTGATTACTTCCTCAATATCTCTAAGTTGCAACATTTAGACTTGCACATTGGATAACGCATAACTTTAACCATTGATATCTTTAATTATTTACTAGTAAAAATATTAATAACTTAATATTCTAAAAATATACATTGAGACAATTCTAATAACATTTTACATAATAACACTATTTTAGTATATGGTCCGTCCGTCCAAGTGAGGAATGTGAATAGTTCAATAGTCAAAACGTATAAGGAGGATTCCTTAAACAAATTTAGATGATCTCCTAGAGAATATGCCATGATTTCCTTATCCGAAACAAACTATGTACTTGCCAAGTATCACACAGTTCCTTAAAAAAACTTTACATCTTGTTTTGTGCTTGTAAAATATATCTTTAGACAGAAGATGCCATCATCACCTTTATTTTCCGGCTTTCCAAACAGCCTATTGGTTTTTCATAGTAAACTAATACTACCTCCGTTTCACAATAAGTGAAACACTTTCCTTATTTGGAATAGTCACAATAAGTGCAACCAAGCTCTAAATGGTAAAAAAAGTTCACTCTTATTACAAATATGCCATCAAAAAACAAGAGGGGACCACAACTTTTTTGTTTCATCACTCTACTTTATTGTGGTCCCAACTTTCTCTCTCTACCTTTCTTGGTAACTCCCCACTTTCTCTGTGTTTCACTTATTGTGAAACGGAGGAAGTAAATGTTATTAGAGCACCCTTATCAATGATCAAGAAATAAGATCAAGCATGTAATCTTAAAAAAAATCCCCTTAACAATGAATGAAAATAAGATCATGGGTAGATTGGGATGAAAATTTTGCATGGGGTGAGTGAAATGATGAATTAGATTGTGGGATGAGTGAGGCCAAGTGTCACTTTCTGACTGGGTTTTAGAATATAGTAATTGTAAAATTTCCAACGATTTTATTTTAAAAAATACAAAGTGAAAAAAATAAAAAAATACCAATAGCTCTATTTTTCCGAGCTCTATAAATAGAGACCCATATTGCTATATTTTAGACAATTTTTTTTTCCAGCTATTTACTGATTTTCTCTAATTTTGCTTATTTTATATGAAATATCTTCCATTTTTACACTTCAAAAAAATAAAAAGTAAAGAGTAAGAGAGAGAAAAGTAGTTGGGTGGGGTCAAAAAGTATAAGAGAGAGGAAAAAGTAGTTGGGATGATATTTTTTGTTGTTCATGATTAAGAGGATAGGTGGGAAAAGATTGTGCGATATTATTTCTTAGAGAGAGAAAGTTAGAAAGAGAGTGGGATGATCTTTGTTTAAGAGCATGAATAATGGTGCTCTTAGTACATTGTGTAAAGGATTGTAGACTGTAGTAATGTAGTGCTTCGAATTCTTCTTCCCTTGAAGGTTTCTATTATATGTAGTATCTAAATTATTGTTGTACATCTATGTAGGTGGGAAGAGATTGTGCGATATTATTTTTTAGAGAGAGAAAGTTAGAAAGAGAGTGGGATGATCTTTGCTTAAGATCATGAATAATGGTGCTCTTATTACATTATGTAAAGGATTGTAGACTGTAGTAATGTAGTGCTTCGAATTCTTCTTCCCTTGAAGGTTTCTATTATATGTACTATGTAGTATTTAAATTATTGTTGTACTTCTATGTAGGTGGGAAGAGATTGTGCGATATTATTTTTTAGAGAGAGAAAGTTAGAAAGAGAGTGGGATGATCTTTGTTTAAGATCATGAATAATGGTGCTCTTAGTACATTGTGTAAAGGATTGTAGACTGTAGTAATGTAGTGCTTCGAATTCTTCTTCCCTTGAAGGTTTCTATTATATGTAGTATCTAAATTATTGTTGTACTTTTATCTTTTGACAGACTGTTGGAATTCCACAGCACACATAAAGCAATGGTAAATTCTTTTTGTTCAAGTTTTTCCCCCTTTATCCATGGTATCGTGTTTCATGGTGTAAAAATTTGACTTGCAGTTTCAATTGGCCACAGTATTTAGATTCCCTTTTATATCTCATGGATAAATAATACAGACATATATTACAATTAAGCCAAGGGGATATCGCCCATAAGTGTACAGTATTGGAGTATGTGTAAAGAACGGTGGTTTTCGTTCATGTGTTATGAATTTGATATCAACCCATTAATTCTCCTAACAGCTATATCAGCTCATTTGGCTGCATTGACTTTTACATAATACCCTTTTACAACTTGCGAATTGCAGGTTGTTAAGTTAAAAATCTTATATATATTGGCCTATATGATACATATGGACTGAGTTTTAAAGCTCTGATAAGGTAAAATAACACATGCCGATAAGGGATCATGTAACATTTTATCTACAAAATCAAGAAACAGCAAGTGCCACTCAAATCCAAAGCTTAACTCTAGGTATACGATAACTTAAAGCAAATTCTTCAGCTCTTGATGCCTGGAAAGCTCGAACAAATCGCTAGTGTCTTTCTTTCCAGGTGCACCCCTACTTTGGGAATAGATTTATCCTTCAGACGTTGCAATCCAACCTTTCTTCATCCTCGTTTTTGGAGTCACATGATTGGTAGAACTAGGTTGCAGTCAAGGCTAATGATAGTGTGAAAGAGAGATAACCAAAGGCAAAAGTGTAAAGGATGATGAATTCTCCCTTGATTTATGAGATACACTACAACTTCTCTCAAGAATATTCTCCTCTGAAATTTTCTCTTTGATGGTTGCTTATCAAAAAGAAGAGCTTTAGAAAAAGTTTTTGTCTTCCAAATGTTATCGTTAGAAAAATCTGAAAGAAATTTATAAAATCTCGACAAAAAGGGAAGCAATCTTATCATGCCACCGTAACGCCCTTTCAGATCAATCTTCTCAAGAAAAAAAATATCTCTGAGTCTGAATCCATTTATTACAAAGTCTTGGAAGAGAATGCTTTTCATTACCATTACACACTAACACCTCTCTAATAGTAGCCTCCTTAAGTAAGACAATTTCAGTCTTTGAGGGTTTATTCCCATACCAAACGACAATTCAGAACAAAATTATGTCAAACACTTTACACCTTGAAATCAACCAAGGATATGCAAGCGTCTAATATGGATTTTCATGTCTACTTTGTGAGAGGAAAATACTTTGGCTCACCAGCCTAGCTTAACTAGACCATATTGGTAATTTTGATAATTTCTTTTACTAAACCGTTCTTCAAATGTGAACTTTCTAAGCCCTTTCCATAAAAGCCTCATTCCTTGTTGATAGAGGTGTAATACAAAGACGGTTATTATGCTTTAAGCGATATACATTTGTGTATTAAGCGTTATCTTCACCTAAACCTTGCTGAAGCAACTTTTTAAAACTTATTGAAACTTATATCTTCAACTTGTTGCATTTTATATGATGTTAAGTTTCCTAAAAGTTATTTTGTTAAGGTGAAGAGAAAACATCCTTAATACAATGAAAGCCCTTATAATTATTTTTTTTATCCCGTGGGAAGCCTCCTTTAATTTTCTCTAGCTCTAGACAACCTGGGATTGTGAACATGTGCATAAAGTAATCTCACTTCTTGGATAGCGTGCTTCTGTCAAGGTTAATCTACCCTTGCCGAGTAAACGCTTTGGTTTTCCCAAACAGATTATCACTTGATGGAGAACTGAGTGGAGACTCAAATAGAAAATGGAAGGAACTCCAACCTATAGCTAAGACATCAACAGAAGTCCCCAAATTTGGAGTCTCACCAACTAGCAAGAGTACACTCTTTTGTAAAATCGACCTCTAGTCCAACATTGCTTCGATAATTGGAAGAGCACATCTCAAACAAACAAATTTACCCTCATGAGGCTTGCTAAACACTAGAATATTATTGTCAAATGGGAGATGTCAAATTATGAGCTGTTGAGAAAGATGATTTCTAATGCATACCAAAGATCTACTTTACTATCCTTGTTTACGATTTTTTTCTAAGACACCATCATTGAATGAAAAGGAGGAATTGGATTGTGTTTGGTGGGAGGTGATGATTATTTTTTGCTATGGGAAAGGGTCCATGCCGATTATTTTTTCATTAGTCACTCTTATCTACCCTGTTCTATGTTTTAAAGAACCTCTTAAGAAATGTTGTTGACTTAAGGGGTATGAGATTTAACAAGCTAGAAGAGCTGCATTTGCTTGTGGAGGAACAATAACTATTTAGTACATTTGGAATAGCAATTTGAACTTATCTCAAAGCATTTTGTCCACATGAACTACAGATTCATGATTCTCGTTTCAAACAACATCTTTGGTACCTAATTGACTATAGCCTATGAAATTTGAATCAGGTTAGTGAAGGTGGTTGTGAGAGATACATCAAGAGTCTTATGGGTCAAGGAAATCCCATTCAAACTCAAAGCTGATATTTAATCAAGTAGCTAGTAGACTAGCTCTTCTTTGTGGCGTTGAATACCAATAAATATGCAACCTTACAGAATAGAGAACGTCAAGATTAAGTTATAAAAAACAAGGTGGGTTTTCCCCATTGAAGTTAAGACATGAAAGATAATGTTCCTATGGTTTGGACTTGTTCAAAGGTGACATGCATAATATCTTATTGTTTAGTGGATGTGAAAAAATTATGTTACAGATTGTGATTGAAGAAAGGTAAAGCTAAGAAGAGTTAGAATGAGGTGATCAAACATAACATAAGTCATGGACAACATATGGAGGATATGGCCCGTGACAAGAAGTTTTCATGCTCTAGGATTCATGTCCGTGAATCGTGATCCCAAGTATTCTTTTTTTTTTTTTTTTTTTTGGGGGGGGGTTCATCCTCTCATACGGTTTAGGCCCTTGAGCATGACCGTGTCCTCCAGGGGCTATTCTACTCCCACACATGTGTGCTACTTGGATTAATTGACTTGCCTTTTCTTTTATATTATTCTTACTAAAGTGTGTTATCTCTTTACGTTCAGGTGCTCACTTCATCTCTATATCAAATCACAATAATGTGTATATGTGTTAGTTTTCATGATGGCGGTGTTAATATTTTGATGTTGTTGATATTTCTTTTATATTCCTCTTATTTGGAAATAATAGTTAGATATAATTTTTGAATGTCCAGGATAACTTGTCAAGTTTCCTAAAAGAATTAAGTTATTGGATTTTGTATTAGACGTGTATTAATAAGTGCAACGCTTTTTTTTTGGTTGTTGAACTTCACAAACTTTGACCTTTTTCTTTTACTAATTATGAACAAAATATTATCTTGTGGGGCCTTGTTATATTCTTTTCAACGTGTATTTTCATGATATCAACTTTCTATAATATCTACTAATACGTAATAAAAAAAGACTGAAGGCCAAAAGCATGCATGGGAGACTTTAAAAATCATGTGTTTCACTTTTTAAAATGGGAGGAAGTATAAATTTTGATGAAAAAAGGGAAGGATACAAGTTTTCAAAAGGGAATCTAGGTAAAATTATGGTGAATTGTTAATTTTTGAGGGGATGGAGTCACTTACCAATTACTTCCTCTACTCCAAAATTATTGCAGCACTCGCCTTTTTTAGTAGTTCTTTAATTAATGCAACACTTCTATAAATGGAAAAAAAAGATATACACACATGAGACCACTCACATTAAACAACTTTTCTCTCTCCTTATATTAACATAATTATTAACACAATACCAATTTCCAACTCTCTTCTAAATCTCCGTGCCAAAGGCAAGTGTTGCATTAATTTTGGAGCGGAGGAAGTATATCTAGAGGGAGGGGGTATTAAGCTACTATTTTTTTTTTCTACTGCTTTCCAAGAGTTTACATTTTCTACGAGTCCTCCAAGTTTGGGCTAAGTTAGTGACAAGGTGCATATATATGTAAGTCCTAGTCCGTATGCCAAAATCCATTTTGGGTTGTCCAAATCATATCAAGAAATTGAATGAGAGGTTCATCACAGTCAAGTCATTGTGCTCTGACATTCACCCTTGTGATTCACGCTGAACACATTGTACTATTGTAGACTTGTAGTGACTATATTGAGACGAATGCTATCTAAGAATACAGTCACAAACTTGTAAAATGTGGTATGAGCTTGAACCCATTGTTCTTCTTCTTGATAATTTAGGGGTGTCTTTCTTATGTTTGTTGAATTTTTGGTGATGAAATAAATTTTTGGTGATGAAATATTGCTCTAGTAACAAAAAATTTTCATTACCGTATGTCAAAGCAGCATAAAGGAAATTTGACGGAAAAAGTTTAGTAGTTTATGTCAGTAGTACTAGTGTACTTGAAGAATGAAATTATAGGAACATAATATCTATTTGAGGAACTGTTCAAATCTTGATTAACATTTCATTCATGGCTTTAGAGTTTTAAGGGTGAGGTGTTTTGTGCGTGTTTACTTATCAAGGGCTCTCTTTCCTCCTTTCTCCCTCCCCCTATGTTTCTTTATGTATCTAGGAGATGCTTTACTACCATCACTGTGAAGTAATTTGTCCACGGAACTTGTATATAACTTCTGTGATGCAGGTTGTATGACCATAATATGACTCGTAAAGACGCCTACCAGTATTTCGTACTTAAAGCTCAGGAAATAGCTATTTCAAATAATCGGACACCTGTCAACTGGTATGCTCTTTGTATGCTACATAAAATTTGTCCTTGGACACCAAATGGAACACAAAAAGCCCACTGCACAAATCTTCACCCCAGCTTACCTATGCTTTGAAGAAAGGCAGTGCCTGGCAGAATGAATATGACTTATTTCTTTAAAAAGTAAAACATTGAAAAATCCTCTCTTTGTCCCATTTAGTTTGCCTTGTTTTAATTGAGGTCTAAAGTTTGTTCACCATGATGATTAACTCAGTATGCATGTTAATTTACTCTGAAAAAGTGATCATGTGAGATGCAATAAAAAAGAAAGCTTTCACAAATTTGTCTTTGTATAACTTATACTTTCATTATTGATCACAATCAAAGGTCAAAAGTTTGGCCCTTTCACACCACTGTCAAATGGGGAAAAGAAAGTAGGCGAAAGGGAGTGTGTCAATGTGAAATGTCATGAGATGAGTTAGCATCAGTCAATAAATATGCAGGGTCATCTTGGTAAAAGTGATCTACTTTTGAGGGGAGAACAAGATGACTGCCAATTGCCAACTGCTGACAATTTATGTTTCTTTTATCTACTTCCGCTGCTCCAATTTATTGCAACACTTCCACTTTCATGCTTAACAATGCACAATCTACATTATTAATATCTTTAGTTATATTTTGGTGAAAGTTACAGAAATTAGATATTAATAAAGTATATATTGAAACGAATCCAACAAGATCACACATGACTATATTTTTCCATACATAAAAAACACAAAAGCTAGTTATATGAGTGATTGTGAATAGTGCCAAAACTGAGTGTTGCAGTTAAATGGAAGCGGAGGAAGTACTTCAGCCGCTTGTGTTTTAGAGCCATGTAATGAGCTTGCATGTGCCACTCTTTGCTTTTTCGTACCATATGGAAAAATACCTTATTGAATCAGTTAATTTTCATTTTAGGGAAGAAACGTTTATAAGTTTCCCGACAAAGCTAAATCCAAGAACGATTGTGCATAACTGGTAAGCTAACTTAAACTTTTATGTCTTTTTGTAAGGTTCTCTTGTGTATGAGTATAATCATATAACCTGTGCAAATTGCTGATAGGCTGGTCTCTGGAATCTGTCCTAAGGCTGTGGCTAAAGGTTTTAGATGTATATTCAGCAATCAGGGTCTTTGGTACCTTGATCATTTAGATGTCCCTTGGCAACCTTTCTACGAGGCAGATCCCTTGGAGAATATTACTGATGTCACTCAGCAAAAGTTAATTCTTGGAGGAGAAGTTTGCATGTGGGGTGAGACAGCTGATACTTCAGATATTCAGCAAACAATATGGCCACGAGCAGCTGCTGCTGCAGGTATGTACATTAGTTACATCTCTTGATAAAAAGAGAAAAAGAAAATTGCAGTGTGTTAATCATACTCACCAGTTCAGAATTCCTTTTCTGACGTTTATCTGGCAGAAAATTTTAGGCATTGAACTTTGATAACTTTGATACGAGTTGGGGGTTTATAGCATTTGTTCCTAGATTTATTCTGGTGAGGCGTTGCACAGACGACCATTGTCTTCATAGGGTGAGCTAGTTGCGGCACTGAGATTGCCTATTTGTGATCTGGAGGTCATAGGTTTAAGTTATCTTAAGTCTCCTGGAAAAGGCGAAGGTGAAGCTTTGTGCTTTTGATGCCCTTTCGAGACCCTAATTTGGTGGACACCTCTAGCATAGGTTTGCTCCTCCTGTTGGTTTCATTCACCAGCATATTTTATGAGGTTAGCTGGAGATTTGGGGTTTGAATTTTGAAACATTATGAAATGAAGTACTTCATAACAAATGAAGATTTCGAATAGGTAATCTTGGTTTTATTGGTTGATACTTGAGAGTGATGAAGTCTATATACTTTGCATACAGAGTGAGATTAGGACTTGACACCAAAACTATCCCTGACTCAATTATTTTTATCATGCCTGTCTATAGTCGAGGAACATGAAAATTGCACCCTTTTGGTGGTTTTCTTAAACTTCTTATTTTGTTGAGAGGTTGGTGGTCCTAATCTCATCTCATTCTTTCTGTTAGTTTTTTGTGCGGTAAAATTCTTAATGAAACTTTTCAACTTTGAGTTGTTTCTTCTGTTCTTCAGAAAGACGATGGCATATAAGTCTTTGCCTTAGCTTTCATAATCTTTGTAGAAAGCAGTCTCCATGTTAAATTGTTCATTCACCTTGTATAAATATCATAGATTCTGCCAGGCTTGATAGGATAGTGCCTGCAGTCTTAAGATTGTGTCTTTATGTGTTTGTATATGGCTATATGCTTCTGCTTATTTCTTGATTTTCAATCTACCTCTACCATTCAGAACGCTTATGGAGCAGGAGAGGTGCTACATCTGAAGGAAATATAAACACAACAGCTCTACCCCGATTGCATTACTTCAGATGCCTCCTGAATGTGCGTGGGGTTCAAGCTGCTCCTGTCACTAACTATTATGCTCGACGTCCTCCTACTGGTCCAGGATCTTGTTATGAGCAATGATGTTGCATGCGGGATTATCTATGTACAGTTGTGATGATGGTCGCACAAAACTACTGATGAGCTCCAATTTGTGGTAATTGTTCAAAGTACAAGTTGATATGGAGCTTGAAGTGCATGCTGACAGCTCAGAAGCTTGTTTCGTTGTTGTGCATATACCTTATTGAAATGTAATTGTGGGATTTAAGTTTGTTTGTTCGGCTGATCGGGGATCCTCTAGGGTTGTGGATATGGATTCCGGAATCCGGATGTTACCTTACCTGCATTTATTTTCGTGCATAGATTCTAGAAAACTACCCCTCTGTATCACCTCAGTCTTCCTTTGAACTTTGATGCTTTTATTTTTCTTTCAGTTTCTTCCAATGTTATGTATCATTAGTGGGTTTTTCCCTGAGATAAGGTGGCCTACTTGTATCTTTACCTTTGTAATAAAAAAATAAATATCAGATACGGTGTGATGTGAGCTGTGAAGTAAGGTCCATATGTTCCAGGCATAAGGCAACACTGTGCGTTGTACTTTGAACAAAACTACTCAAGGATAATCAAAAGGTTAACTTATTTTTAGCGGATGGCTGAAAAGTTGACTTATTCTTGACAATTTTCCCTTTAGTAAATGAGGCTGAGAAGGGTAGTGACATTGATCCACAATAAGCTTAGCAAACTCTTGAAATAGCAGAAGATAACTTGAAGAAAGCGGAAGGAAATAGACAAGTAATTGAAGCAAATCTAGCTCTTAGACGAGCTAGGACACGGGTAAAGGCTAGCAATACAATTTCGTTGTAAATAATCGGTGCATTCGAATAATCATAATCAAAAGAAGTTATGTTTATACACCCTTTATCTATATATAACACCCTAGAATTTTAAAGCGGAAAAGAAAGAAATAATAATAGTATTATAGGACGATGGCGGAAACATCGTCTTCTGGGAATGTCACTACTACAAGAAATGCGATTAAATAACTAAGTGATAAAACCAACATAAATAAATAGTATAAATAAATTAAATTAATTAGATTAATATCCAAAAGAGAAAACTAACCCTCCAACTAACTAAAAGTCTAGGCCTAAAACATCAAACATTTTAGTGCTCACATCTCAACCCGAGCCCAAAACCAAAGAAGATTCCCATCAACATAACCTGCAAAAATATACAACAAATATCCACAATCAGTGGGGAATAACTAGCAGTTCTCCCAGAACAAAAGAAATCAAAGTCTACTCCCGACTTAGATTAGTAAGAAAGCAAAGAATAAAGTCAAGTCAACTAAAATATGCATCCACATCCATGTAGCTCACAAGTTACTCAATGAAATGTAAATAACAAGTAAATATGATAAAATAAATAAATCATCTCAAGAGTACTTTTATAAAAATAAAAGTATAGGTAAAACAAGTTATTGAGTAACTAACCGAACGCCAAAATTCACTTACTTAGGTTTGTCATATCGCAATCTCCAGGTCTGTCTATGGGCTGACGTTCCCCACTACCTGTGTCTAAGAATGGCCAAACTCCTGATGCAGGGTAGAACACGCATAACTCCCTGACCTCTCGGACGACAACAATTAACCCAGGTTTACCCCTAGTTCGCAAACCAGGTGGTTGGCATGTTTTTCACCGGGGACTACATCTATCCCACCGGATGTTCTTATCTCAAAAATAAAATCATAAATAACATAAAGGTATCATTCATCTCAAAATTATTAGTCAAAGGGATGCCACCCGGCCTTATACCCACAATTCATCAATATATATCTCTTCAAAATTCCATTAAAGAAGTAAACTTACAAACTTACAACAAATGTCTCAAACAACAAATACTTTGAACACCACTAAACGCACACAATGATAATAAAAGAGTTTTTACAGCACTAACAGTATCAACCAGAAATGAATCACATCATATAAGATCACCAACTCCATGTAAAACGTACATACAAGCACAAACGAAAATCATGCAATACAAAACTGTGCGTCTGGCGCACGAACCATCCTGCGTCTGACGCCACCACTAATTAACCCCGAAGCTCATTAACTCAGCAAAACATACACAATTAATCATTTTACACTAGCTGAACGTAAATATAATGATACTCAAATATAACCACAGTAACTTACAAATCATCAGCTTCCAAGAACATAAAAGGTCTCATTTTAATCCTGACTATTAATCCCTTAAATAATTAAAAAGAACAAACTCAAACTCTTAACAAAAACACAATAAAAATTATTAAACAAATAAAACCAAACCGTAACATCTCACAAAAATTAACATACAACCATCATAGCTCTAATGACATAGTAAAAAATTTATATCTAATTTTCGAACTCCAAAAGTAATTTTAAACACTAATTTCCAGAATACTCAATAAAGCCAATAAAATACTTAAAATTAGAAATAGAAGCCCAAAAATTACCAAAAATTCACATAACATGCATAAACCTACGTTAATACAGATTCTGTAAAGAAACAGATTTTCCGCCCTTAAAATATAATATTCACGAATTAAATACCAACAATTATGAAAACCCAAAAATAGAGAATTCAATTAATTAAACTCGTAAACAGTAGTCAAAAATTATTATAAGGCATGAAAAACATACTACACACATAGCATGCTTCATGAAAAATATTTTCGACAATTATAAAACTCATTCACTAATTATTTTATAAATAAGCCATAAACCCACACAATTAAATTAATAAAATAGGAAAAACTCAATTAAAAATTATTTTTGCACATAAAATACTCACAGCATATATAATGAACACTCACATAAATTTTCATCAATAATTTCATATAAAAAGTAATTAAAACAATTCCTAACGAAATAATCTACTACCGAAATATACTTTAATCTCTAACGTTCTAAGATAACTACTAGTTACCTGAAACGTTGGGAGGAGAGCTGAGTCTAAGGAGATTTGAAAAATATGCGTGCAATCCAAGTCCTCCACGAACGATAATTGTAGCAACAAGTCACTAGGCGTTTTCTTCTTGAACGTTGAAAAATCTCATTTCGTGCTGTTATGTTCCGACCATGATTCCTAGCGACTGTAAACTCGGATTCAAAATCCCTCCAATCAAAGTGAATAAAAAGATGTTGTAAACGTGATGTCCAAATTTGAGGACGATCCAACGGTTAGATCTCCGGAGATGGACATTTTCGTGAACGTGTGACAGGAAAAACCGGTTTGAACTTTTCTCTTATTTTTCTCTTCCTTTCCTCTCTTTCTTTTCTTGAAAATGGCATGGGTTAAATGAGGATGATGCTGAATTTATCTGATTAAAAATTAGAATTAATTGGCAAGGAAAAATGAAGGGTTTAAGAGAGTGTTAATGAAGGATTAAATGGGGGGTTACAAGAGATCCAAAGGTTAGCTTAATAAACACCAAAACTGTTCATCCTCCACTCCATAATTGCTGATTTTCGGCCAGCATGACATGCGACATGTGATGCAACATTTCATCACCCAAGTCGGTCCATCAACGCTACGCGACAGCATCGCATCCTAAACGCCTAAATAAATAACGAAACTATTATAACTTTTAAAATAAATAACTAACAACTTAAAATATATATATATATATATATATATATATATATATATATATATATATATATATATATATATATATCACAACATATAAAAATATATACACATTTTCACAACATGTTCCAAAATAATTTAAATAATAAATTATTTATTTTTATGAAAAATATCATTTTAATATAAACAAACACCAAAAATAAAGGGTGAAAATTACGGGGTGTTACACTATATCTTCTATATATATAGAAGATATCATACATATCTTATTTTGATTTCATTGATTCAATCAAATTCAAATAAGATAATCAGTTTAATAGTCTTAATAATCCGAGGGTGAGTAGTAAAACTTATTATATACCAAAGTATTCAAATGTAATAGGGGGTTTAAAGATGTAGAATTCTGTTAGGAATTTTGTTAAGCTATTGTAAATTATGTTACATGTCTTTTGGCGGGAAAAGTAGTTACTTGCAATTACTTGTAATTCTTAGCTTAACTCTATAAATAAGCTAATTGTAGTGACATGTGATTTCATTCAGAAATTAATAAACACAATTCTCTCTCTCTCTTGATCTATCTCTTTCTATCTCTCTCTACCTTACTCTCTCTATTTCTCTAAAACTCTCCTCTTCTTCTATTAATCTGTTGATCTTAGTTGTTGACAGTAAGCTAAATTAAGCTTACTGTTACATTGGTATCAGAACAAACCCATTAAAAATCTTCGAAATTTGTGATGCAAAACAACTGTTTCATAGTGTGCTTAACAGAAACCCAGAAATTTCTTGATACTTTCAATATTCAGAGCTGGCACTTGTAAGTACTAGAAGAACTAGTGCAATGGAGGAACAAATTTGAGTTCTATAGCAACAAAATTTGGAGTTTCAGGAGAAAATGTTGCTGATGGTGAATGAATTGAACGAAAGAATTAGGAGTTCAAAAGAAAATAGAGGTTCAAATTCTCCTGGAAATCTGGAAACACCAAGATCTAATTCCACAAGGGTCTTAAGGTATGTACCATAACTTGAATTTCCTAAGTTTGATGGTACTAATGTCATAATTTGGATCAAGAAACGTAATAAATACTTCAGTTTATGTAAAATTTCTGAAGAACAAAAAGTTGATTTAGCCTCACTTCACATGGTTGATAAAGCTGAAAATTGGGTTGCTAGTTATCTTGATGTGAGGATAAATGTATATTGGTCAGATTTTATCATTGATTTGAGTGTTAGATTTAAAGATGAAAGAAGTGATGTAGTAGAGCAGTTTAATAAACTTCATCAATCTGGTATAATAGAGCAGTATATTGATGAATTTGAGGAGTTAAAGTCAATCTTACTACATCATAATCATAGATTGCCTGAATCATATCTTCTTGAAAGTTTTATTGGTGGTCTAAAACCAACTGTGAAGCCTTTTGTTAAAGCCTTTAAACCTGCTAGTGTTTCTAGTGCTGCTGAATATGTTAGACTTCAACAAGATAACATAGAAGCAATGCTGAGAGGAGGGAAAAGCAGCAAAAAGGTTGTGCTATTTTTATGATCAACCCTATGAGAGGGGTCATAAATGCTTGCTGAAACAGTCACATTTGTTTACTGTGGAGAAACCTGGTGTGGATGATGATGAAGGAGAAGTTTATGGAGAAGAAGGAGAAGAAGAACATTGTTTTCAGGCTTTGGATATAAACCATTGCATCTCTGTCAATGCTTTATGTGGAAGTCATAATTTTCAGACAATGAGAGTTCATGGATTTTACAACAATAAGCCATTGCATATTCTGATCGACTCGAGTTGTACACATAACTTTTTGGATCTTTCTTCAGCCAAAAAGTTAGGACTACAATTGGAGAATATTGCAACTCAAGCGGTTACATTAGCAAATGTGAATCATTTAGCATGTCACTATGTATGCAAGAATTTTGTGTGGGAATTGCAAAACATTACATTTGCTTCTGATATACTACTCATTCCATTAGGCAGCTGTGATATGGTGTTAGGGGTTCAATGGCTCAGTAACTTGTGAATTGTAAAATGGGACTTTAAGAAGTTGATTATGGAGTTTAATGTTGTTGAAGGGAATTCCTCCTAAAGGAGTAAAAACTACTGTAAGTACCTCTAGTCTTATGACTAATGCTATTCAATTGTATTTAATGCAATTAGTGTTGCCTAGTACTGATGACAAGAGCCTGGATATAGTCAGTTTATCCTATGAACTTTCTTCAATACCTAGTTGTATTACAGACTTATTAACCTAACATCATAAACTGTTTGAAGAACCTACTGAGTTACCTCCTTCTAGAGGACTCTTTGATCATAGAATTCGTTTGTAGTTTGGTGCTAATCTTGTAAATATTAGACCATATAGATATCCTCTCAAACAGAGAGATATTATAGAAGGTTTGGTGAATGAAATGATGCAACAAGGCATAATTCAGGACAGTTGCAGTCCCTTTGCCTCTCTAGTGGTGTTAGTAGGGAAAAAAGATGGTTCCTGGAGGTTATGTGTGGATTACAGAGATCTTAATAAGAAGACTGTGAAAGATAAATTCCCCATTCCAGTAGTGGATGAATTGATTAATGAGTTAGTTGGTTCTCATGTATTCAGTAAGATAGACCTCAAGGCTGGATATCATCAGTTGAGGGTTCATAGTAAAGATGTATACAAAACAGCTTTCAAGACTCATAATGGTCATTATGTGTTTCTTGTTATGCCATTTGGTTTAACAAATGCTCCAACTTCATTTCAAGCATGGATGAATCACATTTTTAAGCCATTACTGAGAACATGTATATTTGTCTTCTTTGATGACATATTGATATACAGTGCTTCTTTGGCAGATCACATACAACACTTAGAGGCTGTTTTTCAATTAATGCATCAAAATACTCTTTTTGCTAAAAAGAGTAAGTGTGCTTTTGCAATACCTGAAGTGGAGTATCTAGGGCATTTCATTGCAAGAAGCTGAAACTGATCCTGCTAAAGTAGCTGCAGTGACTCATTGGCCTCTTCCTCAAAATGTGAAGCAACTTAGGAGTTTCCTAGGATTGGCTGGCTATTATAGAAAGTTTGTGTAGAATTCTGCTATCATTAGCAAGCCTCTTATTACAAACTTATTGAAGAAAGGGGAATTGTTGTGGTCTAAGGAAGCTATTATGGCTTTTCAAAGTCTTAAAACAACCCTCAGTTCTGCACCAGTGTTGGCTTTACCCGACTTTTCTAAGCCATTTGAAATAGAAACTAATGCTTCTAATGGTGGCATTGGTGCTATGTTGATGCAAGGAGGACATCCCTTAGCCTTCCTAAGTAAGTATTTGGGTCCTTAATGGAAGAGACTCTCTGTATACGAAGAAGAGCTCTTGGCAGTAGTGACAACAATGCAAAAGTGGGAGCAATATTTGTCTAGCAGCAAATTTATCATCAGAACTGATCAGAAAAGTCTCAAATGATTACTTCAATAGAAGATCTCTACCCCTTTCCAGCAATTTTGGCTTTCAAAGCATGGGCTTTGACTATGAAATATTCTATAAATATGGAAAAGAGAACCTTATAAATCTGGAAAAGAGAACCTGGCTGCTGATGCATTATCTAGGGTGAATGGTTCTGAAATTTTGTTGTTAGCTCTCTCAGTATTAGACTCAAATCTCAGCTCACTTATCCAAGCTAGTTATGCCTTGGATGACAACCTTCAGCAACTGTATCAAACATTGCAGCAAGGAAATTCAGTAGCTCATTTTACTCTCATTGATGGGTTGATAAGAAGGAAGGGTAGAATTTTCCTTGGGCCTAGTGATGATTTAAAGTTGCAAATCTTGACTTGGCTTCACTCATCACCTCAAGGGGGTCATTCAGGGAGAGATGCAACTTTACAAAGGGTTAAAAGGTTGTTCTATTGGAGGGGTATGACACTGACAGTTACAAGCTATTAAGGAATTGCCTAGTATGCCAAGTAAGCAAACATGAAAATGTGGCATCTCCTGGACTTCTACAACCCTTGCCCATTGATAAGTATAAATTATTATATATTATAACTTTCTTATTCCCTCTTACTAGCTTCTTATTAGTATTATGAACTATAAGTTGTGAATTTTAATTGTTTTTATAGGTTATTTAGTAATTATATTTATAAGCTTATTTATTAGTTTGACCTGTGCAATTTTTTTATACTAGTAATAATATATCTAATGTTAGCAGGTGCATAATAATTTTGGAGTTTCAGAAATGGAAATTGTTCTTAGAAAATTTATGGTGTTACCATTTAACCAAAGTCACGTTGCAAGAACAAGTAGTAGGAAATTTAGATTTCCTTGGATGAATATAGAAATGACCATTGCATTAGTGGGCCAAGCCCAATGTAAACGCAGCACATGAAGAAAGGTGGGGAATTGAGAACAAAATAAAAGAAAATAATGAAAGCCTTGTGATTTGGTTGGGCTGATCTGATGTATCATTAAGTCAAAAGAAGAAAACCCTATTGTTTGGGAGGAAAGGAAAGACACGCAGCATTGAGGAGGGTCAGGCATCAGGAGGAGAGGTAGTTCGACAGAAGACAGGCAGCAACAACAGTACGGAAGGAAGGAGACGGGACGAAGTAGTTCGCAGCAAACGAGCCTTCAATCAGAAATTCCGGCCATGGTTTCTTATAATTGGGTGATGTTCTCTTCAATTATGAGTAGCTAATTTCTTTTTCTAGGACTTAGATGAAACCCTTTTAGTATGAATTGGTATTTTAAGTGTGTTTGAGAATTAATTTTTAGTTTATGATTGCATAACTATTGAGATTATTATTGGGTTGATTATTGTTTGCAATCTAATTGATAATATTCTTGTAGAATTGATTATTGGGTTATATTGTTATCAAATTTACATACTTTGTTCTTGTAGTTCAAGGTGTGATGTTATGCAATGGTGTTTGATGATTTGTGATTAAAAACTTGAATAATTTATGCTTTAGTTAGATAGGTTATGTCACCTAATTAATCACAACACTATTTTTGTGAGTATTCCGGCTTGTAGTTTAGGATACTTGATAAACCTATTAATTCTCATTCCTATTAATCTATTAGTCATATTATTAGTGGTGGATTCGACTGTCTTAGATTTCATATTATTGACTGTTCTCCGATTCACTTTTGTTATTGTCAAGTTTATTTAGTTATTTTAGATTTCAGACTAGTTTAATTAATTCACATACAAACCATTATATTTTTTATTTAGGATAAAATTAGTAGACATTAGGTTTAATTTTAATCAACTGTTCCATGTGGATACGATACCCTATTATTTATCACTTACTATTAAGTCTTCTACACTTGCAAGAATAGGGTTTTAAAGCTTGTCTAAAATCACTATCAAGTTTTTGGCGCCGTTGTCGGGGAACGGTGTTTTGTTAATTTAATTTATTGTCTGCTAGTTTATTTCTTATTATAATATTAATTTTCTATTTTTCTAATTTGCTTTTCTTTATTAGTTTTTCTTATTTACTTTTCTTTATTAGTTTCTTAGATATTTACTATATTTTACAAGTATTGAAGGTTGGAGAAAGGTTGCCGAAATAACATCTCAAATACCAGGTGCTTTCTTTCCACTCTATACTTCTATTTTGTGTTTGTTTGCATTTTTTTTTAATTAATGTTAGGTCGTAGGTCATTATCTTTTGATTTAAATCCATATAATCCTGAAATTGAACGTACACTTAGAGGAATTAGAGCTTCTCATAAAATTACTACCGAATTTAATTATGAATCTAAAATTGAAACTGAGATAAAAATGGGTGAAGAACAACCTAGACAACTTAGTGAGTATTTCACTCCTGGTACTTACACTTCTCCTGTAGGAAGTCGAATACCCACTATAACTAGGAGATTTGAAATTAAACCTCAGACTATTCAATTGCTTCCTTCCTTTTATGGTCTTGAATCTGAAAATCCATATAAGCATATTGATGAGTTTTTAGAGGTATGTTCGACTTTTAATCAACCTGATGTGCCAAATGAAGAAATTTATTTCTTACTTTTTCCTTTTTCACTAAAAGATAAAGCGAAACATTGGTGGACTACAAAGGAGAACATTACTAATTGGCAACATTTGGTTACTCAATTTCTAAAGAAATATTTTCCAATTGGTAAATTAACTAAGATCAGACGTGAAATTACTACATTCTCCCAATTACCTAATGAGCAATTTCACGAGTGTTGGGAGAGATTTAGGGATCTTTTACGTAGTTATCCACACCATGAAGTCCCTAAATGGCAACAAGTGCAAAGTTTCTATTCTGGTTTAGATGAGCGTAATCAACAAATGATTGATTCTTCTTGTGGTGGTACCTTTTTCATAAAGACTCTTAATGGAGCATGGGAATTATTTGAACATTTGAGTGATAATTCCTTACAACATGCCAATTCTTCACGTATGGGTTCTTCTAGATCGCTAAGAAATAAGGGTTGGTATATATGAAATTTCTCATTCTTCTGATTTGTCAAGCAAAGTAGAACTTCTCACTAATAAGATGGATCAATTAATGGCTATGAAGAACATGAATATACAACCCCCCTACTTCTCACGATATATGTTCGATATGTTCAAATCCACTCATTTGTCTCATAATTGCCCTAATATTTACTCAGAGGTATCACAGGAACAGGTGAATGCAGCACAAGGTTATTCTCCGCATAATAACTCGTATTCAAACACATACAATCAAGGGTGGAAGAACCATCCTAATTTTTCATGGAAGCAGCAAACAGGAGACATACAAAAAGAGCAACAACCTAACCAAATGGGTCAATCTGGTATGAATATTCCTCTTGGTTTCCAAGCTCAAAGGTATACTTCGCAAACTACACAACCGGTGAATGAAAATTCGAACTTGGATAAAGTGATATCCTCGCTTGGAACTCTTACTACCACCATACAAAACATGGACTCTAGGATTCAAGGTATATAAAAGAAAATACATATTATTGATTCTCACACACACTCCATAAGTAAACTTGAATCACAAATTGGTCAGTTAGCTAATGCAATTAGTAAGAGGGATGATGGTAAACTTCCTAGTCATTCTGTGGAGAATCCTAAGAGTAAAAATTATGAACATGTGAATGCAGTTATGACTCTTAGGAATGGTAAAGATGTAGATAACTTAGTGTCGGGAAAGAAGAAGCATGGTAATGGATTTAGTACTCAGGAGAACAAAATTGAAAAAGAAAATGTGGATTCCCTTTCCCCGAATGTTTCTAAATCTCCTGATCCTATCCCTTATGAGCCTAAAGTTCCATATCCTCAAGCTCTAGAGTTACCATCTAATTTTAAGAAAGATAAGAGAATGGATGATATTTTAGAAATTTTCAAACAAGTTAAGATTAATCTTCCATTGTTAGAAGCTATTAAGCAAGTCCCTGCTTATGCTAAGTTTCTTAAAGATATGTGTACTTATAAATGATAATCTAAGAGTCATGAGCCCAAGAAAGTTAATTTACATGGTCAAGTTAGTTCAATTTTGCAATATAATATGCCACCAAAGTTTAAGGACCCAGGTATTCCTACCATTTCTTGTTTTATTGGCGATTATAAAATTGACAATGCACTCTTAGATTTGGGTTCCAGTGTTAATTTAATTCCATATTCTGTTTATGAGAAATTAGGATTAGGTGATTTACAACCTGCTAATATGACGTTGCAACTAGCGGATAGGTCATTTAGAGTGCCGCGGGGAAGAATTGATGATGTGCTAGTTAAGGTAGATAATGGTTTTTTCCCTGTGGACTTTATAGTTCTTGACATAGACCCTCACCTTCCTAAGAACAACTTTGGGTCGTCCTTTCTTGGCTACTGCAGACGCAACTATTAATTGTAGGACTGGAGTGATGGACGTTTCTATTCTAAACATGATAGTTAAGCTTAATGTTTTTAAAACGTCACCCCTCTCCTCTAATGAAGATGAATCTACTTGTTTTGCTCTTCATATGCTTGATAACTCTAAGACTAAACCACCATTTTTTTCTGAAACTTCTCATGAATGATTGTCTACTAAGAAAGCTTTTGCAGGGAATGTATATGGGATTAATTCTAAGTGTCATATACCTGATAAGAAAGCTCATCAGTTGAAGATTGGTAATGCGAATGCTAGTAAAATGACGCTTGTTGGAACTAATTTGTTAGATTCAGGTTGATTCGGTTATTTCTAGACTAAGTCTAGCTAAAGACGTGAAACTTAGCGCTGACTGGGAGGCAACTCGGCTTTTACTTGTGTTATTTATTTCTCGGTTAGGATTTTAAGTAATTTTTAGTTTCTTAGATACTAATACTTGGCTATTCTAGAACTTGTTCAGTTTTTGCAGGAACGTGCTACAACCTAATACAAGTGTGCGAGCATCATCATGGACTTGGAGTATAGCGCACCACACGTGGACAACTTTGCACAATTCAACAATGCTTCCACGTTCACCAAACATACACTCACCAAGTTGTGTTGCTCTATCTTTTTTCTCTCCTTTTATGCTTTTCTTTTCCTTTTTATGGCATTGAGGACAATGCAGAACTTAAGTGTGGGGGAGAGGAAATTTGGTGCATTTTGGTGTTGTTTGAATCTGCTGGAAATATACATATGAGTGATTTATAGGTTTAAGTATGTGGCATATAATAGCCTTTTGGTCATCTTACGGGGAGATGCTGCCCAAATTTGTCCGAAATTTTGAGTTTATATATGCTATTATGTGTCTATTTAAGGGTATATTATGCATCGTTCACTTTCACATCTTAAAAGAGTTATCGAATAATAAGAAATTTTATTAATGGGCTCTAATTTAACAACGTTTTACCCAAATTTTATTTTCTTACTTAATAAAAAAAATGTTTTTGAAGTTATGAATGTGATGGCTTTAACTCTTGCAACCTATTAATGTACCTTAATAATGATCATTCTTATTGGTAATCTAGCACACTTTCTTCATTGGCTTAGATGCGGGGTATGGAGGAAGGACTTTTATACTTTAATCTACCTAATTAGTACCTATATTTTTCTTGGTGTTCTTTCACTGCTCTTGGTTACTGGAGAATTACTTGACTTTGTTAAAAAAAATAGAGAGAATTATGGTTCGAAAAAAATTAATGGATTAGTAATCCAATATATCAAAACTGTGAGAATGTGAACCATTGAAGAAAAAAAAAAGAGTGAAAAAAATTTGTATTTCCAAAAAGGAAATCGAAAAAAAAAGCATAGAAAAAGCCTCAAAAGCAATGCAAACAACAAAGTATCGAGTACTCTTTTGAGATCATTAGGTGGCAAGTGCAATATCATATGAAAGAGACGATCCATGTACGGATACTAAGTGCCTCTTGTACGGAAAAGTATGTGGGAATTAACTGAAACAATAATCAAGTCCGACTAAAGTACATCGTATTCGAATGTCAATACACTTGCACATGAGCACCTAGATTACTTATGAGATCAAACAAATTTATTACAAAGGTTGCTTGAGAATAAAAGTTCAATAGCGTTCATAGCTTGCTAACCTAACTAAAATGTTTTTATGACTAACTTTTAAGTTCTTTTAAAACAAAATCGTTTTAGCCTATTGTTAACTCTCATTAGTTTGGTTTCTTCTTTGAGAGATGGTGGAGTGGTACGACCCAAGTTGGTCTTGAGTGATATTGGATGTTACTTGGATATTTTCTTTGCTCGAGGACTAGCAAAGTTATAGTATGGAGGAGTTGATAAGTATAAATTATTATATATTATAACCTTCTTATTCCCTCTTACTAGCTTCTTATTAGTATTATAAACTATAAGTTGTGGGTTTTAATCGTTTTTATAGGTTATTTAGTAATTATGTTTATAAGCTTATTTATTAGTTTGACCTGTGCTATTTTTTTATACTAGTAATAATATATCTAATGTTAGCAGGTGCATAATAATTTTGGAGTTTCAGAAATGGAAATTGTTCTTAGAAAATTTATGGTGTTACCATTTGACCAAAGTCACGTTGCAAGAACAAGTAATAGGAAATTTAGATTTCCTTAACCATTGCATTAGTGGGCCAATCCCAATGTAAACGCAGCACACGAAGAAAGGTGGGGAATTGAGAACAAAATAAAAGAAAAGAATGAAAAGCCTTGTGATTTGGTTGGGCTGATCTGATGTATCACTAAGTCAAAAGAAGAAAACCCTATTGTTTCGGGGGAAAGGAAAGACACGCAGCATTGAGGAGGGTAAGGCATCAGGAGGAGAGGTAGTTCGACAGAAGACAGGCAGCAACAACAGTACGGAAGGAAGGAGACGGGACCGAAGTAGTTCGCAGCAAACGAGAAGCCTTCAATCAGAAATTCCGGCCATGGTTTCTTATAATTGGGTGATGTTCTCTTCAATTATGAGTAGCTAATTTCTTTTTCTAGGACTTAGATGAAACCCTTTTAGTATGAATTGATATTTTAAGTGTGTTTGAGAATTGAGTTTTGGTTTATGATTGCATAACTATTGAGATTATTATTGGGTTGATTATTGTTTGCAATCTATTTGATAACTATTCTTGTAGAATTGATTATTGGGTTATATTGTTATCAAATTTACATACTTTGTTCTTGTAGTTCAAGGTGTGATGTTATGCAATGGTGTTTGATGATTTGTGATTAAAAAGTTGTATTATTTATGCTTTGGTTAGATATGTTATGTCACCTAATTAATCACAACACTATTTTTGTGAGTATTCCGGCTTGTAGTTTAGGATACTTGATAAACCTATTAATTCTTATTCCTATTAATCTATTAGTTATATTATTAGTGGTGGATTCGACTGTCCTAGATTTTATATTATTGATTGTTCTCCGATTCACTTTTGTTATTGTCAAGTTTATTTAGTTATTTTAGATTTCAGACTAGTTTAAATTAATTCACATACAAACCATTA
This sequence comes from Beta lomatogona, assembly GCA_947646795.1. Classification (NCBI taxonomy): domain Eukaryota; kingdom Viridiplantae; phylum Streptophyta; class Magnoliopsida; order Caryophyllales; family Amaranthaceae; genus Beta; species Beta lomatogona. The sequence continues at coordinate 1,544,593 of CANSNZ010000270.1, forward strand.
TATTTTTTATTTAGGATAAAATTAGTAGACATTAAGTTTAATTTTAATCAACTGTTCCCTGTGGATACGATACCCTATTATTTATCACTTACTATTAAGTCTTGTACACTTGCAAGAATATGGTTTTAAAGTTTGTCTAAAATCACATCACCCATCCCTCAAGAAGTTTGGAGAGATATATCCATGTATTTTATCTCTGGCTTGCCAAGATCTCAGGGTAAAGATGTGATCATGGTTGTTGTTGACAGATTAAGTAAGGCTGCTCATTTTATGGCACTTACACACCCTTACTCAGCTGAAGTAAAGGCTCAAGTCTACCTTGAAAATGTTTTCAAATTGCATGGTTGGCCTAGTTCAATCATTAGTGATAGAGATCCTATCTTTATCAGTCAATTTTGGCAAGCCCTATTTTCCATACAAGGCACTGAGCTCCTTTTATCTTCCCCATACCATCCATAGACTGATGGTCAATCAAAGGTAGTTAATAAATTTTTAGAGGCATTCTTAAGGTGTATGTGTAGTGAATGTCCCAAGGACTGGAGCCTTTGGTTATCTCTAGCTGAATGGTGGTATAACACCAATTTCCATACTTCTATCCAGGCCACTCCTTATGAGATAGTTTATAATCAGCCACCTCCACTTCATCTTCCTTACTTGCCTAATGAAACTAAGGTTGATCTAGTAGACAAATCCCTTCAGAAAAGAAAAGCTATGATTAATACTCGTACGTATTATCTTAAAAGGGATCAAGATAGACAGAAAAGTCAAGTTGATCACCATAGAAGTGATAGACAGTTTCAAGTGGGAAGTTGGATATGGTTGAAGCTCCAGCCTTTTAGACATAAGTCTTTAAGAATTTCTACAAATGAGAAGCTTTCTTCCAAGTACTTTGGCCCATTTCAAGTAGTGGCCAGGGTATAGTCTATTGCTTACAAATTGAAGATGCCTGCACATTCTAAAGTTCATCCAGTGTTTCATGTTTCACAATTGAAACATTTTAAAGGAATTCTACCTGCAGTGGCCCATATTCCTACTTGGTTTCACAACACCTCCACTGACATTCCCTTAAGTCCTGCTGCTATATTAGATAGAAGGGTGGTTAAGCACAGAAATGGTGCTCAAGTTCAGTATTTGGTTCAGTGGATTGGTTATTCCCCTTTAGAAGCTACTTGGGAATCTGCTATGGATTTTGAGGAGAAATTTCCTTCCTTTGTTATTCCATCTTGAGGACAAGATGTTTCTCAAGGGGGACGAAATGTTATAGGGGGTTTAAAGATGTAGAATTTTGTTAGGAATTCTGTTAAGCTGTTGTAAATTCTGTTACATGTCTTTTGGCGGGAAAAGTAGTTACTTGTAATTCTTAGCTTAGCTATATAAATAAGCTAATTGTAGTGACATGTGATTTCATTCAGAGATTAATTAACACAATTCTCTCTCTCTTGATCTATCTCTTTCGATCTCTCTATACCTTTTCTCTCTCTATTTCTCTAATACTCTTCTCTTCTTCTGTATAATTTTTGTAGTTCTGAAGATCAAATCTGTTGATCTTAATTGTTGACAGTAAGCTGAATTGAGCTTACTGTTACATAAAATAAGATAAGTTCAGATCTGATTAAGATAAGTGTAAATAGGTCAAAGTAAGATGAATAAAAGCACTAGCTTCCTCTATGTTTCTTGGATGGTCAAACAACTAGATATGGTGTTGAGATAATCACACTACCTCCTGAACAGCCCATTACAATTAGATATGGCAACGGGTTTGGTTGGATAGGATCCATCAAGCCCCATATCTCATCTGCCTCTAATTTGAATGTGGATTATTTTTCTCAGATTTAGATTGGGTTTTCTTCTCTTGGATCAGGTTGGACTTAAGTGGGATAATATGAACTATATCATCCCTTATGATCACAAAACTAAGAGTTTTAGAAAACAACAATGCTATAATCAACGGACTTATGATGATGCAAACTTAATTATACTACTATAATGCAATTGTTATAATTAATTACATTGATTAATTAATTAATAATTCTAGTTTAACTACTACACAAAAAAGAGTTTTAGAAAATAACTATACTATAATTTAGGTTGTTCTTGATCTCATGCTACAATTCTTTTAGGGCATATCCCTCATCAATGAACAAAAAAAAAGTCATGAAAGGGGTTTTTTTGTTGTAATGATCCCGCTTATGATTAATTGGTGTAATACTTTAGGTCTCACTATGACAAAAAGGAATTTGATCATCATGTGACCACATGAGAAAAAAAGTCATGAATATATTAAGCCAATAGCATTGTGACACATGTGCAACACTTTATCATATTTTTTTTTTGCCTTTTCATTTAGAGAACTAAAATTGCAATATCTTACAAAAATATATATTTGAAAAAATAATAAAAAATATCATTAATCATAATTCATAACTTTTTAAAATCTACAAATAGACCCCCATTTTGTTATATTTTTATACACTTTTTAATATTATCATTTTCTACTCTAAATATAGTGGAGTATGACAAAAAATAGGAGATAGAAAGATGATGGGATTTTTTAAGTTGTGAGGGCGATGAATTTGTGAATTTGATTACGAGTTGGGGGTTACTAAACGCAGCCCCACTTTACTAACGCAACCTAGTAAAATACCCAAAAGCCCTCATTATCATATTCTTTCTAAAAACACTTCTCTCTCTTAAAATATTCTCTCCTCCTCCTTTCTACAGTTAGAGAAAAAAAACTTATAGAAGACCTAATTCACAAATTTTAATCTGATACTCATGGATGATAATTTAGACCCAAACGAATTTCAATCTGATGTAAGTTGTTTAGTTTTTTGTTCCGTAATTTATGCAATTTCGTGCAATTCTTATGAAACGATTTGCCCTATTTCGTGCAGTCTTCACAAAAGATTGAACGAAACAGGCTATTCTGTTTCGTGAAAATTGCACGAAGCGGATGAATATGTTTCTTGGAGATTGAACGAAACAGACTATTCTGTTCCGTGAAGATTGCACGAAACAGGTATAGGGTTTCGTTCAAACTGTACGAAATAGCTAAAGTTGCCTCGTGCGACATGAATGAAACAATATAATCTCCTAAATAACAATTTATGCACAATTTTTGGTGTTTGTGATTGATGAAGTTAAATTAATTTATGAAATTATTGATGTAAAATTGATGATATTTATCAAATTTTGGAAATTGATGATATTTATCAAATTTTGGAAATTGATGTATAAATAATTTTTTTGTTTGTGATTGATGATTGTATAATAGATGATTGATTATGTATAATTGATGATAAAATTTGTATTTTGTTATTTTTATAAATTGTCAGGATGATGTTCATGTAGAAGAGGTTGATGAAAATACAACCTGATTATAGTGACTTTTTCATCACTACAACTATATTTCCCACTCGAAAAGCATTGCGTGATTGGGTTATCGAAGTAGGTAGGTTGCATAATATGGTGATATTCATCGCTCGATCACTATATGGTGAAGGGCAAGGTTTGGGAAATGCAAAAGCTACCCTCACTTGTGAAAGAAGCGGGAGATATAGACTCAGAACAAACATGCTCCAAGAACTCTAAAACTGAACATGGTGGATGTTCTTCTACATCTACATCTGCTAGAGGACGTGGTCGTGGGCGTGGACGTTCTTCGTTGACACCCTCAAATGCTGCACAAGTAATTCCTCCCAATATCTTGCCATTTGTTGATCAACTCCCCTCCTACATAGTGCCTTTTATTAGTAGCATACACAATGTTGGAGCTGATGGAAATTGTGGTTATAGGGCTGTTTCTCGATGGATTTATGAGGATGAGGAACGATGGCCAACTGTTCGGCAAGAGTTAGCTGTGGAAATTGAGACTAGGTTAGACATTTACAGTGATATTTTAGGAGGTCACGATAAAGTTAGAAATACTTTGATCTCCCTTCATCACTATGTCGGATCCGCTACTAAAGATTACTGGATGTCATTACTTGACATGGGTTTTGTGATCTCCACTAGATATAATGTGGTAGTTGTTTGTTGGTCTCTTGATCAGCCAATTACTTTTTTGCCAATAATTGCTCGTGAGGGGAACCATGCACCTGATTAAGTCATCACATTAGGATTTTTGCAGCGGGTGGAGCATTACATTGTGGTAAGTATCACTTGTTAAAAAATTTATATTACAATAATTTACTTGTTTCCTTATAGCTTGTTTTTTCTTAGGTTGAAATGAAAGAAGGTTTTCCTATGCCGCCGATTTACCCATATTGGCGTCATCATCATGATCCTAGTGTTGCAGGTTGGTCGATACCTTATCATTCAAGATTTAAAAAATGGAAAGTCATTGCAGGTGTGCGAGGTCAACAAGCGGGAGATATAGACCCTTTTTTGATTGATCCTTGAAATGAACTTGTTTGGTAATATCACTTTTTTTTATATGGTAATTTACTATTTGGTGTTGTCATTTGAATTGAACTATGGTTTGGTATTAATTTTTGTGTCTTATAAGTATAAGCTTTTGAGTTCTCAGAGTGTCATAAACATCATAGATAATATTAAGATTGGTGACCTGCTAATATCGAACCAAATAATAAAAACCAATAATCCTTACTACGATATAATAAAAATACCAATAATATATAATAAGTTATAACTTAAAGTTTCCTAAATAACAAAACATGCACAACCTAATGCATATTTTCCCAAATCATCGTTGTGACACATGTAATTTTTCAAACTCCTGCACAACCGCAATAACCTGGTCAATATGGTGAAATTAGTCCTCCAAACTCAATTTTGACCGCACTTCAGGATATACTGGATGTAAATAGTGAGCAATCATGTGGAGTCGCTGTAATAAAAAAAAAGATTAAATATTATCATGAAACGACAAAATGGAAAATAATAACAAAATAATACTAAATATATTTTACCGCTTCGGCAGTAAGTTGGTGTTGTCTTGGCATACATCCATTAGGGGCATGTTCAGGGTTTTGCAACTTTGGATGTGTACATTGTAGAAACCACTGCATGTAGTCGGGAGAGCAATCCCATGGATTAGAAGCAACCTGACCTAGACGGTGCATACTTAAACAATGGGATGAAGGATCATCCCAAAAGCACATCATAGATTCTGGATATTCGATGGAGTAAAAGTGGGCTGGCTTGTTCTCTTTATTTGGTGTAATTGGACACATATGACGAGTCTGTACATATCCAAATTGTCGTAGAACACGGTATGACATATATGGTTCAATTATGGAAGCATAACGAATACACCCATGATACAATGATAATGGTAATTTTTCTACTACATTCATACCATAAGGCATCCATATAACCTGTATTTAACATTATATTATTAAGATAATATACACAGAACTACAAAAAAAAAAATTCAACTCAAACAAAAACATAAATATAAATATACCTCTTGAGCTGTCATGTCATCTAACCTCCATCGATGCTGTTGTAGTGTAGAAAGTAATTTTGGTGTCGGAGTCTGAGCATCCCATTTCATAGCGCGAGGGTGCTCACTGGGCAAATAGTTAGAATTGGTCATGGGTCAAAACATAGGAAAATGCTCATATATCCAAACCTTAATAAAAAGGAATAAAAAATTAAATTGAGAATTTTAGTCAAATACTATTTAAATGTAATTAATTTCTTACCTCAAGAAGAGTAGATGATCCTGCAAGTTGCTTAGTCTCTGCTCTTGTAGCTTTGCCAAGTTCTTGATAAAGATAAGTAAGTGCTGCCGAAGCCCACGAGTATGACTTAACACTAACAAGGTCGCGGACTAGAGGAAATAATAGAGTGGATGCTCGATCTACTGTTTTGTCAATAAATATAGTGGACCCAAGTAATGTCACTAAGAAGCCTCTAGCTATATCATCAGCACCATACTTATTTTTTGGATCCATGAAAATCTCTCTAATTTTTTATAGCTTAATTCCACCATGTGCATGTTCAAACTCTATTTCTTTTGCATCTATATTAAGCACAAAAATATGAAATTACACTAGTAAAACACAAAATTGGGGAGAAAACTAACCTTAAAATACGAAATTTCCTTCGAAATTCTGAAAGATAGTTGTACGAAATTCCAATAACTTCTTCGCTTGAAATTGAGTTCGAAATGACCCAAAAGATCTAGCAATTTATCATTTTTTCAACATTTCATAAAGATTAAGGAGATTGCAAACGAATTTCGGGTATATTGGTGGACAAATTGTCCGCAACTGACCCAGAAATGAGGAGATGAAACACGAAGAGGAAGAGAGAGATGAGAGAGGAAGAGGGAGAGGGAGATATGGGTTTTGAATGAATAAGGGCATTTTCGGTATTAAGCTGGGTTGTATATGGTAAATGAGAGTTGCATTTATCAACCATGAATTCTAAATAGGGAAAAACATTGGGACCCTTCATATGACTCTTTGTAGAAAAGGGAAAGAGAGAGAGAAAGACTATGAAGCAACACCCTATTTTGAGTTATTAATACATACACAGACTATCAATATCAATTTATATGAATTCATAAATTTCTCTCTTGAAAAAGACTTGTACCTTCCCCTTTCGCTATGCTTCTTCTCTCTCTCCCCTCTCTCCCGTGAAGCAAGCTTACTCCGCCCAACCCCACTAACTACTTCTATGTCTATCACACACTATTAATTTTTCGTGGATGCCTCTCTTCTCAAACTGTAAGTTTTAAATCTCTAACTATGCCCTGTTTACGCACACTATCTCTTTCTCTCTCTCTTCAATTTTTTGTTCTTTTTTGAGAAACCCTATAAACCCATGAACTACTTTGATACTTAGTTTGTCCTTCATGGATTTACTTCTTAGAATGTAAGTTTTGTGGGGTTGTAATTGCTTTTAATATCTGCTCTTGGTTTATTTTTGTTTCTCAGTTTGTGAGATGGGGATTTGTGACTTTTTTTTTTTGTTTACTGAAATAAGTGGATTTTTGCAGGTTATGTGGGATTAGATTGATGGGTTGTGGTTATTAAGGTATGTGCAACTTGTTTGAGCAAATATCGGTTTGATGATATAAGTTTTGTTTTTGTTAATTGGCTGTTAAATTGTCAATTTTTATGCTCAGGACAAGTGTAGAAAAATTGGGAAATATTTGATTTTGGGTAAATTAGTTGTGGAGGGAAGTGGGCATGGTGGGCAAAGAAGATGAAAGTGGTTCATGGGGTCAGTATCAAGTTTGTAATAATGCCCCCAAAAAGTTTTGGAGGTCTGCTTCGTGGTCTTCATCTAGAACTGCTGCCCATAACCCTGATAATGACGATAAAGATAACGTCGATTTAAATGGGAGTTCCGGGTGTAATGGTATTCAAGCCCGGAGGTTCCCTGCACCATTAACTCCTCGTTCCCAACAGAATTGTAAGGCTAGATCATGTTTGCCCCCACTACAGCCACTTGCCATTGCTCGAAGGAGCTTGGACGAATGGCCAAAGGCTGGTTCAGATGATATAGGAGAGTGGCCTGGACCACCCACCCCTAGTGGCAGGGATGTGAATAAGGGTGGGGAAAGGTTGAAGCTTGATATGTCTGTTATTCAGACAAATTCAGATAGGAATGGGGGATTTGTTAAGAAAGACAAGATTGCATTTTTTGATAAAGAATGTTCAAAGGTGGCGGAGCACATTTATCTTGGAGGTGATGCTGTTGCTAAGGATAAGGATATACTGAAAAAGAATGGGATTACCCATGTGCTTAATTGTGTGGGTTTTGTTTGCCCCGAGTATTTCAAAGCCGACTTTGTTTATAGAACGTTGTGGCTTCAGGACAGTCCTTCAGAAGATATTACTAGCATACTTTATGATGTCTTTGACTATTTTGAAGATGTTAGGGAGCAGAGAGGAAAGGTTTTTGTCCATTGTTGTCAAGGTGTATCTCGGTCTACATCGCTGGTGATTGCTTATCTTATGTGGAGAGAGGGGCAGAGCTTTGATGATGCATTTCAATATGTGAAAGAAGCTAGGGGTATTGCTGACCCAAATATGGGTTTTGCTTGCCAATTATTGCAATGCCAGAAAAGAGTCCATGCCTTTCCTCTCAGTCCAAGCTCATTATTGAGGGTGTACAGGATTGCACCCCATTCTCCATATGACCCCTTACATCTTGTCCCCAAAATGTTGAATGACCCGTCTCCTTTAGCCCTTGATTCTAGAGGCGCATTCATTGTACAAATGCCCTCTGCAATCTATGTTTGGCTGGGAAAGAACTGTGAAGTTATAATGGAGAGGGAGGCAAGAGGTGCTGTGTCTCAGATTGTGCGATATGAAAGAGTACAGGTGCCTGTCCATGTAATCAAGGAAGGTGAGGAGCCATCCTCTTATTGGGATATCTTCTCTGATTTTGTGATGGACAAATATGCTAATGGTGTTAAGCACGAGGATGCTAAAATGCAGCCCGCTGACAGGAAAGTAGACTCATATGATGTGGACTTTGAGATTTTTAAGAAGGCGATTAATGGGGGTTTCGTGCCACCCGTAGCATCATCAGAGACTGAACATGAAACACATCTGCCTGCGCGGGAGAATAGTTGGAGTGTGTTGAGACGCAAGTTTGCGTCCTGTCATATGAAGGACTTTGTCTTAGCTCCCAAGTCGATTGTCAGTAGACTTTACTTAGATTCTAGGCTGAATAGTCATGGAGATAGTATTGTTTCCAATAATTCACGTATCTCTGATGTTACACTGGCGCCCTCGACATCCTCATCACCTTGTTCTCTGTCATCATTATCTCTATCATCATTATCACCTCATCTTTCTCCAGACTCCTCCTCTGATTCAAGTAATAACTCAAAGTGTTCCTTAGATTCTCCTTTAGAGTCACCCTTGTCATTATCACCAGCTGTATCTGCATTTTCTAACATGTCTCTCCTCTCATCTAAAACTTCTACAAATGTATCTAACCATCCAGGCTACATTGAGGTTGACTTTGGCTCACATCCTTTAAGATCCACCAATTTACCTGCTAGAAAATCACCGTTATCACTTGCAGAGCGTAGAGGTAGCTTATCCAGATCCCTGACTTTGCCAATTGTGTCTGGTGATGGAAGGACGCAAGAACCTGCCAAAGAGCTCTTTGTTGATAAACAAGATGGTAATGTAGATGATAATACTTGCTTTTCGTTTGAGCTGGATAAGGGAGGAATGATTGCAGATTGCAAGAATGCTTCTCTTGAAAAGCATCTTGACTCTGATAATTTTGCAAGCAAATGCAGTCCGCATCTGATGGATTCTATTGTAACAAGTGTTTGTGATATGATGAGAGGAAACTCCACTCCAAGTGTTACCACAGGGGGTGTGTCGATGGTTTCCACAAATTGTGACCCCCAGCGACCTTGTGTTTACCGCTTACCCAGTCTGGAGAAGGTATCAGTATCGGGAGCATTTGAGCTAGATTCAAGTTCAGCCTTTATTATTACGGCTCCTGGGAAAGTTACATGCCCGATCAACAAAATTAATATCTATCTCTGGGTTGGCAAGACTTTCAAATTTGGTCAAAATCAAGTTCATGCAAATAGGAAAGTAGGTGATGTAGATTTAGCTGACTGGAAGCAATTTGGTTTAGATCTTTTGTGTCGCATGGGTCTCCCAGAAAACACCAACATTAAGGTATGTTTCATGTGCTTCTCATAATTTTTCGTTGGAAGGTGAAGCTTTTGTGTTTTTGGCTATGCAGATTTGTATATATAGTTTCTAGATGAATTTACTGTAGTTCCCTGATTAGATTCTCTAGATAAGTAGCTGCCTTTTCTAATATAAAACATAGACATGGCTTCCTCATTTCTTCTTTAGTTTAAAGTTGTAACGGTTGGGTCGTGATTACAAATTTGTAACTGCCTAATCACTTAATATTCGAAAAACTTGGCTGATTTGAAAATTTTGATTTCAAGTGAAATTCTTGGAACGATTTGAAAAAGTCCCGGTTTGATCTAGAGTATAAGACTCCTTTCTCTTTCTCTTAAGTGTTTTGTCGATCGGGCATATTTGATTTATGATCATTCTATAGATAGTACTCATAGGATGATAGGAACGAAAATGTCCAAAAGCATTATATTCCTCTGTCACTTTATGAGTGTTTTGCTTCTCTCATGTTTATCTACAAGAAAAATTTTCCTTGAGAAGAGGCGGGAGGCGTGAGACGGGAGAAGATATCAAGCATATAATATAGTCAAGACTCAAGAGTGCAGGATGTGTAATATTTATTGGTTTAACAAAATTTCTGCTTCCATCTATGCATTATTGGGGGTTATCATGTTCTATCTTTTGGAAGGTAGGCTTGCCATAGAGTTGGATGATGGGACTCCATTTGACTATCAAACCCTTTTATCATGTCTTAAGCACTGCTGCTGTACTAATGAAGCCTGTCATCATCAAGCATCACAAATTTTGGGCTTTTCCTGGAGGAGTACTGAAATTAGCAGCTACTACCACTTCTGCGTAGCTGTAAAAACTCTTTTCTTTTCCAGTGTGAAGTCCATGCAATCTTTAGAAATTTTTAAATGCTCAAAATATATTATTTCTTATCAAAATGACACTTCTCAATTAATTTATTTTGGGAGATTATACTACTGCCAATAATGTTGTCCCTTAAATTTGGAAGATCTTTTCTGATTTATCTTAGGGTTTTGATATATGCAACTTTTAGAGTTGCATATAAGCATTAAATATAGTTTCTAGAATAGTATTAATTTAGAAATTTATGACATAATCACGCATCAACAAGGACGCAAGGTGACCCTGTTTTTCAGGGTAAGAAGGGGTAGAGAAAATGCCTCAATGTAATTGATACTTATGTATTGCTTAATGTTTCCATTTTTAGGGCTGCATATCATTTTCCTTTATCTTATTATGATAGTATGACAACTGTTTCTCCAAATAAGATGTACTGTTCTGTCTTTTTTTGTAAAATTATACTTCACTCGTCCTACAATTACATGAACACTAACTTTTTTCTGCTGTCTGAAAACTGTTGTAATACCTTCTTTCTGAGATGACATACAACAATTTTTTTATCACTCTTCACTCTCCATCACATCAACCCTTTATTCTTCTTCATCCCAACATTTGTCGTTTTCTTCTCTCTTTTCACTTCCAATTGTTGTATCCTACTTCTATTACTCTCTTAAATTTTGTGCCAACCTAAGAATAATTAATCTATGGGCATTAATGTTCTTTATACCGAGTTCTTATGTAGTCTACTTACTAAACTTGCATCAAGGCGACTTACATAGAAGAATGTTTGATCTGTGTTCTCTGCTGCTTTGGGAGTGTTACCTTCTGGCATTCTGCTTTCTTTTCAGAATTCACTCCATTTTACCCAATGGGAAAAGGTCAGAAGTAAGTGTCAGGTTCCTTAGTGGACTTTTAGCACTTATAGCTGTGCACATCTCCTGAAGCTTTTCTTCTACTATGTTAGTCACAAATCTAAACAAATACCCTAGGTATAGTTCTTACAAGTAAATCTGACCAGCAGAGGCTTGGCCAAATTAGTTTTTCTGTTCTGTAAAGGCCAACTTACAAAAAGAACTTCAGCTTGCTATTTACAAAGGGCCATTCTTAACATGTGTTTTAGGTATAGTTCTTACAAGTAAATCTGACCAGCAGAGGCTTGCCAAATTAGTTTCTGTTTTGTAAAGGCCAACTTACAAAAAGAATTTCAGCTTGCTATTTACAAAGGGCTATTCTTAACTTGTGTTTTAGAATCACAAATTCACAACTTGACTTCTGTTATATTACCATATTAGCACATTTAATCCATTACTAAACCGATATATATTGCTACTTATAAAGTTCACACTATAAACTTATACTCCTTATAGTTGCTAGAAAAAAGCTGGAACCATTCTAGTCTCATACTCTCATGGCCATTACGGTCCAACTAAAAAGTCCAATATCATAAAATATACATGCATTTTTCCCTTTCTTGAGCAAACTTTTGGAGTTTCCTTTGCGTCTCTCTTAAGCAACATTGTGGAACACGGTTGCTTTTGCAAGGAGATGATAACATTGTATTTACTATTTAGTGCCATTTATGCTTCTGCCCACTCATCATGTCAATGCATGGGAAAGTTCTTGGGCCCCTTGCAATGCATGGGATGTTAGTCATATCAATAAGAAAAAGAATGAAATATGAGAGACAAGCTACAGTAAACAGAACTGAAGTAATATGAGATGGGAGAGTAAGAAGAAATGATGGAATTTTATACAGCAATAAGGGTTGAAGATAGATTTGTAGAGGAGAATAAATGTATCTAGTATTTCATGGTGAGTGAAAAATAGTAGTTTTGGTTGCTAATTATATTTCCTTTTAGTCCCTGGCTGTAAGTTGTCATTTATCTATAATGTACCTAGTCTATGTGACATCAATTGTACCATTTGACTGATGGTAAAGATCCTTCATTAGAAATCAATTATACCATTGGATTGATGGTTAAGATCCTTCATTATCTTCATATATGGTCGAGGGTTCAATCCTTTAGCATGCTTCATGTTCGACCTTCATTTTCCTTTCATTTTATGTTATAAGTTATAAGATAATGGGGGTATTTCACATTTGGTGGTTAGTAGTTTAATGCAAATTGAAAACAGAAGCCCATACTTCTTACTATTGACTGAGAAATTTGCTTACTAGCTACCTAAAAAGTCATTTACAGAACACTTCTGTTTTTTGGTTGTTAGACCACATTACAAAGCCAAAAGGCATGAAAAGGTCACCTAAAAGCCATATACTAAACACCATGGAGGTGTTTAGCAATTGGTTAGCTGTAAGGGTTTGTATTAGCTGTTCATGTTGGTTGTTTGATTATTTATTGTTTATAAATATGTTGTAAAAGCAGCTCTTGGCATTGGTCGTTTAATGGAAAATGAACGCAGAAGCCAATACAGGAAGTCAGTAATCGGTATAACCAACTTAAAATCAATATTTGACTTTGCTTGAAAAGCTGGCTTTTTAGTTATCCGAAAAACCATTTACCAAACTTTTGTTTTGGTTCCAAAAGCCACTGAAAAATGTCACCCAAAAGCCACTAAACACCCTCATTGAAACATAATGACATACTTACACTTAATTACATGTCTTTGAGAGGGAGGTGCATCACACGGTGTGTAGGTGTTATTGACAATGCCATTTTACTATATTATTGTAGATAATGTCGAAAAAGTCTAAATTAGAGTTGTCTATGTTAGTATAGATAATTCAAATACCCGAACAAAGGTAGCATAAAATATTAGTTTCCCATCTCTTGCAAGGACTTACCGATGGAGATAGTCTTTTGCTATGTTGTTCACATTGTTACTAATTTGCGGTATGATAATGGGTAGAGGTGCAATTCGTGACCTAATTTTGAAATATTAGCCCAATAGTATACCGATTCGCCTTTTTTCGAATCGCATGAGGTGTGGCGAATTAGTTGACACTGGTGATCCATCACAATTTTTGATATATTTAATTGGAATAAATCTAAGAAAGCAAAATGAGAGCATGATAGGTGATCTGTTTTGTTTTAAGTTTTTGTGATTGGTGATGCTTTTGAATTGGTCCAAGTAATTGATGAAGATTATATATTACAGATTGTCAAAGGAGGAGAAGAACCAGCAGATTTCCTCGAAGGTTTGAGTACATAGTAGCAGTACACTAATTAGGGAATATTCTGCATTTCTGCTCATCCAATACATCTTTGTTGGGCATTTCTTTCGAGAAATATAGCCACACAAGCATGGGAGGTATTGAACTCTTTATTTTTGTTTCGTTTTTTTTTTCTTTGAAGAACTCTGGGACTCATCCAGCCAACCCCATTTGGATGGTATTAAGGCTCTAACATTATTGTTGTTCTGTTATCTTTGATGCTTTGTTGATGTTTGGTATCACGGTTGTTTTGCAGCCCGCAGTGGGTTTACTGGGTCTGCTAACAGGATGTACAGACTACACTCATGTGATGCGCTTAAACATGTTATTGAGATTTAAGATACTTACAGACTGATTTAGTAGACGCGCCATGTATATTCCGAAATTATTTATTACTTAGGATGGGTCGTTGGCGACCGTTTAATGCAAAAGTTATTTTTGTGAAAACGTACCCGTCATTTTTCTATTTATTGCATTTGCAAATTTATTTTAGGAAAATTGGGTTCACTGTGCAAGGAAAATGCTTTTTACCGACTCTTTTGATTCTCTTTTTAAAAGAAGATAAGTAAAAAAAAAAAAAAAACATTTTAGGAAAATATAGGAAAATTGACAAGAACAATTCCAACTATGGAGGTTTTGCCAATTTCAATCCCAACTATTGCCTTTTCGTCAATTTCAGTTTCAACTTTTGATTCATCCTCATTGGTCTCAACTTTGGGGTATGTTTTATAAAGCTGGTTTCACCAGGTTAATGACCTACTATAACAGGTAAAATGTCTGAAATTACAACCTCTACCAACCCTCCCCTACCCTGAAACTCCCTCCACTACCTGCCACTTCCTCCCTCGCCTTTGAAATCCCTTCTCCTGCCAATCTCTCCTCTTCCTTTTGAAAAAAAGTCAACATGCTTTGAACATGTTTGACTGGTTATTGGTTAACATGACCTGTTTTGTAAAACGTACCTTCAAGTCGGGACTGCTGAGGATTCATTTTTCTTGTCAATTTTTTCCAAAATATATTAGGTGCAATTTTACAATTCCTTTTATTTTCTTACAAGAAGAAACACATTATAGGTTACATTGTCATGTTAGATATACTAGATTAACTAATATTATGTCAGCTGCCAAAAGAAAAAAGAAAGCCTAATATTGTATTAGAATTATGATTTTAAATTCCCTAATTACCACCATGTAGCTATGTGCAAATAATTCAAGTCAAAGTATCACAGATAAGTTGGATATTGATTGTTTGTCAGGTAGGTTATAAATGGTGGTATTGATAATTAGTCATAAGTATCATTGATATGTAAGAAATAAACCTCATATTATTGTCCATGGCAATAATCAATCCCAAACATTTTTTTATGGAAATTATACATTGTATCCTCAAGGTTTTTAATTTTCTATAAAAATAATTTGGGCCCCCCTACTGGAAACCCCTTGGTAAGAAGGACCTTACTAGACCAACATCTCTCGCAGGTCATCCAGCCCAGCTACACAGATCAATGCTTCAGAGTAGGGGGAAATAAGGTATTACCTACTACCAAGCACAAGTACGTATTGGGGTTCGAACTTGTGACCTCAAAGTCACAAGGTAAGTTTCCCACCACCTCCACCAAGCAAGCTTGGTTTTTAAGTTTCTATATGGTAGCACTTTTCAAATGCAATTATATGTAGTAGCCCCAAGTTTTTTAATTATTTTATTATACTACCTCTGTTTTTTATTAGTTGCAACAAATGCCTTTTTGCACAAATATTAAAGAAAGAGGAGAGAGAGTAAAATTTGACCATGCTCATACTTTTGCATGTAGGGTAGTTAAAGTGAGGATAAAATTGTCAAACTGCCTCAAAACCTTTACCAAGAAAGGAAATGTTGCAACTAAATAAAAACAGTTTATTCACCAAATACCTCGATAAATTACGAAATTCACAATATACCCTCAAATGTTTCAGATATTCACCATATACCCCTGAGTTTCCGAAAACGTTCACCAAATGCTCTTTTTCTAACGGATGTTAACTTGCCGTTTACGTTATTTACAATTTTGTTATTATGAACCCCTAACCCTAACCCCTAAACCCTAAAACCCTAACCCTAATCCTAACCCATAACCCTAACCTTAACCCAACACCCCTCCCCCGCCAACCCCCGGCCCATGCCCCCCCCCCCCTCCACCCCCCGCAGCCCCTTACCCTCTCCCCCCCCCCCACCAGCCCCGAGCCCCTCCCCCGCCACCTCCGTTCCCACGGCCCCCCAAACCCCCTCCCCGCAAAGAAGAAGGCCCCAACCCGGATCCCCCGCACCCCCTTCCTTCCCTTCCCTTGCCCCCCCCTCCCCCACGAGGCCCCTCACCCCATCGCCAAAGAACTTCAACAAAATTATAAAAAAATAAAAAATGGACGAACTAAGCCACGCTCGCCGGAAACTTTCAAAAAATGAAAATGAAAATGAAGACCTCACCCATATCTTGATTATTGGTGGTTATTGGCGAAGCTTAAACCCTCAACAATGGCGCTTATTGACGAAATCCATTTAACTCGAAGGGGGGAGGGTGCATGCTGCAGTAAATTCGAGGGGGCCGGGGGTGGCGTGGTGGGGAGTGGGTTGTTTGCGTGGGTGGGATACGTGGGGGGCTGCGTGGGGGGGAAGAGGGTGGTGGGCTGCGGGGGTGGGGGAAGAGGGTGGTGGGAGCTGCGGGGGTGGGAGTGGGTAGGGCTGCACACTGGTCCAGAACCGGACCGGACCCGGCTGGACCGGTAGACCGGTTCAATGGATTTGTGTGGACCTGGACCGGACCGGAAATGATTCCGGTCTAGACCGGACCTGTTTTTCCCGGTCCGGTCCAGGTCTGGACCTATTGGACCTGTTTTCGTTTTTTAAGGATATTTTTCTAATTAAAAAAAAAAAGCTGCTTCATAGTTCATACAAAAAATTCATCTCAATTGTTTATCAAAAAAAAAAATCTCAATTAAGCCAAAACAGAAAAAAAAACACCAGCATATTATACCAGAACCGTTTCATTACAAAAAAAAAAAAAAGATGCTTCATACCAAAGCAGAATCACATACATTATACCATAAAAGTTGAAATCTTGGAAACAAACAAAGTGAGGATAAAATCTTAAAGATCTAATTGACCATTTTGGCTCATTTTCTACTGAAACAAATATAGAAATACATTATAAGAGAAATCCATGTCTTGAGATCTTTAAAATTGAATAAGAAAACAGTAGAGAAATCCAAAACCACGTTGCTTACTTGCTTGAACAGTTTGTTCACTCTTTCTCTCTCCTCTCTAATTCAAGTTGCTTGAACAGTTTGTTGAAGAAGAACACCTTTAACAACCGTAAATTGGTCTTCTCATCTTCATCTTTTCTTAAATGCAAACGATAATTATCAAAACTACCCAACAACATATAAATCCCAGAATATACCCAATATTTCATCTGATACCTCAAATTTACAACCCATCTTCATTATTCAAAAAGAATAAGGAAAATAAAAAGAAAAAATCTTCAAAAAAATCGCCCTTGGGAGGTGAGGTGTTGAAGAAGGTAGTGGGAGGTTGAGAAGGGGATTGATGCGGCTGGAGAAAGGAAAGTGGGCTAGGGTTTAGAAAATGGAAGTGACTTAGGTTTTAAAGAGTAAGTTATTGCTGTTTCAAAATTCTGGAAAAAAATTCAATTTTTTTTAAAAAACCGGGTCAACCGGTCTGGACCGGTTTCCCCCGGTTTTTACCCGGACCGGACCGGTTGCCCGGAATCCCCTTTTTCTTCGGACCGAGGACCGGACCGGAATCCCAGGTCCGGTCCGGTCCGGTCCAAATTCCGGTCCGGTCCGGACCGGTTTGTGTGCAGCCCTAGGGTGGGGGTGGGGTAGGGGAGGGGGTGGTGGGGGGCTGCGGGGGGTGGGGGAGGTGGTGGTGGTTAAGGTTAAGGTTAGGGTTAGAGTTAGGTATTAGGGGTTAGGGGTAGAAGTTAGGGGTTAATAATGACAACGGCGAGTTAACGTCCGTTAGGAAAAGGGTATATGGTACACAGTTTTGAAAACTCAGGGGTATATGGTGAATATCTTAAACATTGAGGGTATATGGTGAATAATCTGATTTTCGGGGGTATATGGTGAAAAAACCGAAATAAAAACACCTATAAATTGAAATTGTTGCAACTAAAAAAAACACAGAGAATATAGCCTTATTTGGTGATTTGACGTTAAATGTGTATTATTTCATGTTTAATTGCTTAACCAAGGTTAGTGCCTTAACCTAAGTTGTTATGCTATGCCCACTTTTAAGTTCAAGTGGCCAAATTTCGTGTATTAGGGTTAGGATTCTCAATTCTGCGAATTTCGTGTTTGGGGGTAAAGAGCTCAATTTTTTTGGCCATTCAACTGTAGTATGCCATAAACAACTCAATTTCATTCCATTTGACCTTGATAATTTGTTAGGAAGATGTGCTTTGTTTTGTAAATACTGTTTTTTGATTTCTTTGTTTTCAATTGCATGCATTTTATCCTTAGCTATTTGATCAAGTAGAAATTTCCTGCAACTTCGAAGGGAAGCACTTGTTGCAACTCTTGATTTTCACCAACTTCAAGTCTCCATCTATGGTCATAGCAGGGCCTGACATGGTGCTTGGGAAGTTTCTTGAAGATGATGAGTTCATGTTGTTCGAAGAGAAGAGATTATAAAAGGAGAGATGAAGGGAGCGTGATCTTTTATAGGTGAAAAAGGAGGGAAATGGGTTACGATTTGGGGGAAGAGAAATTGACATTGGAGGGAAGTCAAAAGGGTAAGTCAGTAATTAGAGTATGTTAGGATGATTAACATCAACTTAAGGTCAAATCACCAAATAAGGCTATATAATAGAATTATTTAAAAAACTTAGAGCTACCACTTATAATTGCATTTGAAAAGTGCTACCATATAGAAACTAAAATACCTTGGTGCTACGATGTTGAATTTTCCTTTTTATAATATAATACAATACTATCTACTATTACTTTAGATATGATATTGAGTGGAGATGAAAAATTACGAGAAAATCACATATTTAGAGATAAGATATCGTTACCGTGGTAATGATTAATGAGTAGCAGATTTTCCTTATATAAATTACATATGATTTCATTACCATCATAATACTATTGCCTACAAAAATGCACTAGGAAAATAGCCGCTTGGAGTTGAAGGAATTATTACCTTATTCATATGAAATACACTTATTTATCCCAAATCCTCCATATTTTAGGTGCTCCCTTTAGCATATTTTGCACAATTTATATTAACGCATATTACATTTTTTTCATTTGACAAAAGTAAGTGACAAATGTGCTTGGAGCACATAGTTTTACGTAAGCACCTAAGAATTTGCATATCTATCTACTCTTAGTTGTCTGTTCACTTTATTTTATCTTAGCTTTTTTTTGACCTATTTCACACAAAATATGTTCATATTAGTTCATATAAACAAGTTCAGATAAATTTGGACAAAATAAGTTTGTCTTCAAACAAATTAACGCATAATTATATAAGACAATTTCAGAGAATATAAGTTGTTTTAGACAACTTAACACGCAATTGAATAAGAAAATTTCAGACAAAATAGAATAATATAATTTCAAGAAAAAATATCTTGAAGTGAACAAAGTCTTAATGCCATATTTTCTTGACTTGATTTCTACAGAACAAAAATTACATTTGCTAATTAAAACTAAAACTTGCTTAGAAAACTTGATTTTTCTTTTTTGTTACTATATTTCGTGATTGAAACTAATACTTCAGTTGTCCTCACGAAACTATCTTGTTAAGTTTGGACAAACATATTAAGAGTAAATAGTAGGAGACTATAGATTTTTTTTTTTTTTTTTTTTGTATAAATAGAGTAAGAGTAAGACCAAAAAAAATTGATTTAAAGAGTGAGAGTTAGGTCCTCTTCTTTTGGGCATTATCTCAGTTCAGTTTAGTTCAACCTTAGCTCAGTTGAATTCAACTAATTTCCTCTCATTGTTTCGGTTCAGTCCATTTTAGTTCAGTTCAATTTAACCCAAAAGAATAAGGCGTAAAGGGACCCATATTTCATGGATACTGTCGAAGATAGAGTATAAGCGGGATAGTTAGTGTAAAGACCCACATCACATGGAAAGAGTGAGTTGGTTGAGTTAAAATTTTCATTTAAGGTAATAGGACAATTGTTTACAAACTGACCAAAATGATATACAGAATAATTATTTGAGGATGGAGGAAACACTTGTCTATTCAATTTTTTTTACTTGATTATTGTTAGAGTCTTTAATGTTGTTTTCATACATTGATAATCTATTATGACCAACTGATTTATCATCCTTTTAGTTTACTATTCTAAAGCACTTACTATTCTTATTGAACATTTAGTTGAAGTGAAACGTTTTAGAAAATATAATTTTTTTATACGCAATTAGAGATGGTAACGCTCAAAGAAACGTCTTGGCAAACGTGAAAAAGCAAAAGGTGCAATTAAAAAAAGGAAAAATTGACAGGAAAGGTTTGAACTTTGTCCGATAATTTTTAAAAGGTACCAACTTTAATTTAACCTGTGGAGGTCCTAACTTTATGGGGTATTGTATTTTATAGGACCCTTCAGGTTTTTAACCTGCTAGAGCAGGTTACATTCACGCGATTTCATTTACAATCACGTGACTCCTTCGTTCTCTTCTTCTTTACCTTTTCTTCCTTTTGATTCATCCTGCTATAGTGCCCCATAATTCATGAAATTGTAAAAAATTCTGAAAACTTAAAATCATCATAGTTTGAGTTCCCCAATTTACAAGTCCAAAAAAAATTCGAACCACATCATGATTATCCTCTATTCCCCAATTTACAGTTTCAGGCACAAATTCACAACCACCCACAAATTCATTTGTGCTGTGTTCGATGACAGTGAGTTGGTGTTCTTCAAAGAAATGGAGGAAATAAATCTTTGCCACTGGTGAAGGAAATGGAGGGAGAATGAGGAGAGAGAAAGGAGGAAAATGGGGAAAATATGCTGCCACCAATGGCTCTGTTTTGATTCAAGAAGATAGAAGAATGGATAGAGAAATGAAATGAAGACATTTGAAATGAAAGATAGAATGGATGGGTCTGTTAATGGACAATGATGAACAAATTCAATTATGGGAGCTGTCAATTAATAATTGTTTAAGTCTCTCGAGTGTTGACCATAATTGTTGAAAAAACTCGAAATCCCCATTGTTGTTGCTGCTAAGCTTGTCGTGGCAGACTCGTAAGTTTGTGTCCTTCGCCGGCGGTGGCGTGGGTTGCATGGGGTGAGGGAAGCTGTGCTTTAGAAATTTGGGGAGGGGGAAGGAGTGGGATGCGACGGCGGTATTACGTGGGGAAGAAGAGCAGCGAAGGTGAGGGTGGGGAAGAAGAGCAGCGAAGGTGAGGGTGGTGGTTGAAGAAGGAGAGGGCTAAAGGAAGAAGAAGATGGATAAGAGTGTCACGTGGGGTTCTAAGGGACCAACGTTTAAATTTTTTTGACCTATTAAACATGTATCAAGTCATTTAGGCCCTTTAAAAGTTAGGACCCTCCATAGTTGAGACCTGCACAGGTTAATCTAAAGTTGGCACCTTCTAAAAATTATCGGCCAAAGTTCAGACCTCTCCTATCAATTTTTCCTTAAAAAAACCAACAAAGGTGCAATTAAGCAGTCGGTAGCTACCTGAATGAAATGAATGAGATAATAGAATCCCTTGAATAACTCTTTCTCTCTCTATTTCTTTTCTCTAAAAGTTGCATGACATTCCTCTATAAGATAGAAAATTCAATCATCACAGTATCAGAGCCACACGTGGCAAATTGAGATTTCAACGGATAGATTTCCATTCCTAAAGGACTTGAAAACTCTTCTTTCTCCCTCAAAAAATCTCTGCCACCTAAATTTCTCATTTGCTTCCTCTCTTCCTCCTCGTTTTCTACCAGAAATCCAAAATGAAAAAAACTCACAATCTCTGCCACCTAAATTTCTCATTTGCTTCCTCTCTTCCTCCTCGTTTTCTGCCAGAAATCCAAAATGAAAAAACTCACTTGAACGTATGATGAATCCTTATTCTTACATCCTTCCAATGGTTGAACATCCATCCAAGTTGAAAAGCTTCAGGGGTCAACTGATTATAGATCCTGGCGCAGAGCTATGGATATTCAACTAGCTGCAAAGCGTAAATTGGGCTCCATCACATGCAAAATCCTGATACACCAGGGCTGCCATGTGGGGAACCTGCAATCATATGCAGTGGCGGACCCAGGAATTTGAATCTGGGGGTACGGACGAACAACAAACGCAGTTGGTGTGGAAAAAAGTTTACAAAAATTGTTCAACACATAAGTATAGATAACTAAAATCAAGATGATCACTTCAATTTAGAGCAAGAGTAGTTCTCGCCATAACAGATGATAGAGAAAAGTCAACAATTCAGGTACAAAAAAGGTCACACAACAGAGATAACATAGTAATATATCCAAGATACTAGACCAGTCAAAAAAATTCCTATTATAAAGTTTAGACTTAGTCATCTAATATGCTACCTCTCGTAGGTTCGTTACTATGTTATCTATGTTTATCATATAGAAAACGAAATTAATCAAAAACAAACAACTTCAATATATTCTGATAATTAGATCTAACAATATAGAACACTATACATTATCACAACCATGAACACAACAAATAACTAGCAATTTTAGCGATAAAATACAGCAAAATCATAGAAAAAACAGAATTGAACTAAGCAGAATTCCTCTAAAATTCATGAAAGAACAAAACTTTAACATAAAACCAATCAAATAAAAAAAATAAAATAAAATCAGATCTAATTGAAGAGCAAAAAAAAAAAAAAAAGCAGCAAAAACGATGCAATAAGCAAACCCTAACTAATTAATCAACAATGTCCAAATTCAACAATTTACATCTAAATATCCAATTAATCAACGAATCTAACATATATAAACTTATAAAAGTTAGAAAATATGAAATTAAAACACAAAAACATAAACTTTAACAACTTACCGGCTCGGCGAAGGCGAAGTTTGGTCGGCGATGGTCTGGGTCGCGAAGAGCCGAAGACCAGCTTCGAATTAGCGGCGGCGAACAGCCAGCAGTTCACTCGTTGTGAATCGTTGAGAGGTTGAGTTTGAGTGTCGTTGTGAGAGATTGAGAGTTGAGGTTCAGTTGTGAGAGAGAGGAGAGAGGAGAGAGGAGAGAGAGAGAGAAGCGTGAAATTCTGAGAGAGAAAAATGAAACGTGTGCTTTGCCCCTGCGTCCAGCGTCCAGCGTCCAGCCTGTTTTTTTTTTTTTTTTTTTTTTTTTTTTTTAAATCTGATTTTTTTTTTTTGAATTTGGGGGTACAACTGTACCCCCATGTACCCCTCTAGGTCCCCCCACTGATCATATGTAATTGTTCGGATTACTCATAATTTATCTCTTACCATTCGTAAATCTCTGATGTTTATGAACTTTGACAAAGATATGTGGAGTAAGTTGGAAAGTTGATTTTCACTCGCTAATGGATGTGTTGCCTGTAATTATTGCTCCTAGTGCTAATGTCAAGAAATTGCTAGATGTTATTTACTTCTAAAAGAGGGTTCTAGACTATTTAAATCTCAAATGGTTTAAATGATGTGTATACCTTTCAAAAGAGTCAATTATTGTTGTTGGCTCCTTTACTAACTGTGGAGACTACCTGTGCTTGATATACATGAAGAGGAGGCTCACATGGAGATTTTAGAATCCCCTAAAATTTCCAATAGGTGTCTGCTTTGTATAGCATAGGATGACAACTTACACAGAGAGGACGTAGTAGTGTAACATGTTGGTCAGTGATTGAATTCCCAAAATATCATCCCAAATACAAACCTCAATCACCTCAAACTCATAACTAATAACTTATGAATAAGCCTAGACCTTAACACTAAACTAGCCAACCTAGATGGAACACTAAAATCACAACTAAGATGGTTGATAATGCCTTCAGTTCAAACCGTTAACCAAACACATGATTGTTGTTTAGACCACAACAATTGGAGTAGCTAGCTAAAGTTTTCCCTCAAAAAATATCTCATTCCAAAAGTTCAGAAATTGATGATGAACCAAACTCTCCTTTCTCAGGCATGATTTCTTTATACTACAATGCCCCACAACCTTCCAATGAATGGACTATAGACTTTGTGGCTTTAGACTATATAACATCCAAAACCTAACATATCCCATACATACTCTAAATTTCCTTAAATTAAACTGTCCACTGAAGAAAAAGTTGTGATCTCCCACAGAGCTAAGACGCAACTTGTTAATGATCTAACCCTGTAAAATGTTCTTTGTGTACATTAAACATAATCTCTTCTCAGTGCAAAAATTGATCCAAGATAACAATTGTGAACACTAGAGTAAAAAAGGTCAAGGGTTGCGGTGAAAGGGTTGCGGTTATCTGAAAACCGCAGCCCTTAATATTAAGGGCTACAGTTCGCCAAAACACTACAACCCTTCTTGTTTTTTTTTTAATTATTTTCGCGTATTTCCCTCGCTAACATTGAAGTATGAACATTCTCTAACCCTCGCTCTCCCTCTCCCTCCCTCACTCCCAGCCCTAATCCTTTCAAATCTTTCACCGAGTCTTCTACTTCCTCCGATTCTCTTTACCCTTGCCCTAATCTTTCAAAGCTTTCGACAATGATTGGCCTTGCGACTTCGATCAATGGCGAATTCGTTGAAATTTCTGGTCGAAGAAGATGAATTTGAAGCCGTTTATATTTATGGAACTGCTTCTCCCTATCTCTTCATTCATTTTTGCTACGCGCTGTTGGCGCTCTTCCTTTTCCCTGTTCGTGTTTATCTCTCTCCTCCTCTCTTGTTGCTGTCCTTCGTCGCTGCTACGCCGCCAACCGCCGTTGGTGCTGGTGTTGTTGCAGTTACTGCCGTTGTTGTGCTCGTGTTAATTATCTCTCTCTCATCCAAAATTAAATCAACAAATTCAACAATTCACGAAGAATAAGAAAACAACAAAACCCTAACGTCAATTGAAATTGCTCAATTGCAAATTTCCTTGGGAAAGCAACCTTCCTACGGTATAATTCTAATATTCAATGTGAATTTCGTTGAATTCATATGATAATAATGTATTTTTTCTGCTAAATTCTTGTGTGATTTTTGGTTTTCACTGTCTTAATTGTGGTTTGGTTTGTAGGATATAAATATGCAGAAGTCAAATAACTTAACCTGAATTACAAGAACAATTCAAGTTGCGCCGTGGTATGATGGCCACTGCCTTAGAGTCGAATTTCGCCACCACCGTTGCGGATTCACGATAACGTTCGTCCCCCAAGGTTCACACAACTATTTCTAACTCCGTGCACCCGGATCAAAGATTGATATTTCTCAAGAACTGCTCAAATATAAGAGAGAATAGGGTAGGCTTGTGTTTTAGGGTTATATTGAATGAATGAATAAGAAAAACGGCCAAAACGCTATTTATATGAGGGTTATAAAACAACTCCTTCATAAATCTGGAAATAAGAAGAAAATATAATATTTCGGATACCTCGGAAACGGCGAGTCGCGGTAGGCTTGCGCCGATCTACCGCGAAACAAGGCAGAAACCACGAGACGCGGCCTACTGCGAGTCGCGGCCTCCACCGTGAGTCGCGGTAAGCTCACGGCCAAAATCCTTCGCCAAAGATGCTTCGCGTTCAACAGTATGAAATCCAACAATCCCTCACAAACGCGAAGTTTAAAAGAAATGAGAAATGAGCAGTAAAAGGAAAGTTCAATACTTACATATTAGTGTCCAAGGATTGAACTAACATGTTAGTGAGATGGGGTGTCCCCTCACCTACAAGGCTTAAGAAACACCGCGTTATCCATGAATTGTCCCATGAACAACATACCATTACAGTTGATCATGCAATTCATTTTACCTTCAAGATAAATCACATGTCTTTCAAATGATTGTGAACATTACACAGTTCAACAATCTTGACCATCACCCTGGGATTACAAAGAGTGCTCTAGAATGCCTACAAGTACGACATTCGACAGAAGGAGGCCATCCCTTCACACTCATCCACGATGTTCCATTACATTCAAATCAAATTGAATCAGCCGTAAAGGCCATAGAACATCCTTTCCATTACGTTCAATCAAATTGAATCAGCTAAAGGCCATGGACACCAAATCTCAAAAATACAAATATACAACCTGTTCAATAAGAACCACTCAGATCAGAGCAATAAGTATATTAATGAGACATCATAAATAAGTTCAGTATAGAATTCAAGGAATACAACAACCTACAAAGGTTTCAAACCCATTCCTCCTGAAAATTCTAATACTAACTTCCTGCTCAATCCTTTAGTAAAAGGATCAGCCAAATTCCTTTCACTTCTCACAAATTCTAGAGAGATGACACCATTCACAATAAATTGCCTCACAGACTCATGTCTAACTCGAATGTGCCTTTTCTTGCCATTATAAACACTGTTATTGGCAACCCCTATCGCAGCTTGTGAATCACAATGGACTGACAGGAGCCGGTCTCCCCCACAAAGGAATGTATGCCAAAAGGTTCCTCAACCAATCATCCTCTTGAGTAGCAAGATCCAAGGCGATGAACTCAGCTTCCATAGTAGATCGAGCTATACATGTCTGCTTTGCAGACTTCCATGATACTGCACTTCCATTTAGAGTGAACACATACCCACTGGTAGAGCTCACCTCATCATTCTCAGTCACCTAATTAGCATCACAATATTCTTCTAGGACAGTTGGAAAACCCACAAAGTTTAACCACCAGTCCATGGTTCCTCTTAAATATCTCAATAGTCTTTTAAGAGCTTTCTAGTGATCCAAACTAGGATTATGAGTGTACCTGCTGAGCCTACTCACCGCATAGGCAATATCAGGACGAGTACAGTTCATCAGAAACATCAAACTACCTATAACCTTTGCATATTCACCTTGTGACACACCATCACCATTATTCTTGAGTAATTGAACACTAGAATCATAAGGAGTCCTGACTGGAGGATCATCAAAATAGTCAAATTTCTTTAACACTTTCTCCACATAATGAGATTGAGATAATGAACAGCCCTTAGGAGTTTTAACAACTTTTACCCCTAATATCACATCAGCTACACCCAAATCCTTCATCTTTAACTTAGAAGACAAGAATCTGTTAGTTTCCTCTATGGCATCAAGACTTACACTAAACAGAAGCATGTCATCAACATATAAGCATATGATTACGCAATCAGAGCCCATTACCTTTGAATACACACATGCATATGAACCATTCACAGTAGATCCAAACCAAGAATAGTCCTATGGATTTTTTCATACCATTGTTTTGGAGCCTGCTTGAGGCCATAGATAGAGAGACTTCTTCAGCCTGCACACCGTTTGCTCCATCCCAGGCACTGGACAACCAGGAGGTTGTTCCATATATATCTCCTCATCGAGATTGCCATTCAAGAAAGCTGTCTTCACATCTATTTGATGCACAAACAGGTTAAATGAAGAAGCTAAAGCAAATAAAACATGAATGGTAGCAATTTTAGTCACAGGTGAATAAGTATTGAAATAATCCACTCCAAATTTTTAAGTGAATCAACTAACAATCAGTCTTGCCTTGAACCGTTCCACAGTCCCATCAATTTTCAACTTCCTCTTGAAAATCCACTTGCAGCTGATTGACCTATTCCCCTTAGGCAATTCTACAAGTTCCCAAGTGTTATTCGCCATGATGGATTCTAACTCACTGTTGACCGCTTCCCTCCAGAAACTAGCATCCATAGAACTCATGGTGTAATCCCCCGTAAATTTATTGGATTTTATAAATATATTTTAATGTATAGTTATATATATTTGAATATATTTATGTATTTTAACGATTTATTTCTTCAAAGGTTGATTATTTGAAAGTCAAAGGATTTATTTTAATAATTTCTGCAAGTCAAATATTTATTAAAGTCATGCTTTGAAAGTATTTGAAATTTTTTTAAACACTTATTAGATTTAGAAAAGAGTTTGTAAATGGGTGTGAGGAGCCCAAACCTTTTGGCTTAACCTATAGTCATTCTCATTTAATTAACCCATCAAAACCCAACTCTTTATTGGACCCCTAATGGGGGAAACTGTAGATACCCTCAATTGCACAAATCCCAACTCATTAAACACATTATTTTCTCTCTCCTCCTCCCTCTCACTTTCGGCCCTCCTCTTTTTTTTTTTTTATCTCTATTTTCTTCTTCTCTCTTCCTTCTCTCGGTTTTCTCCACCGTCGACGGCAACAGCTGCCGCTACCACCGCCGACCACGCCGGCGAGCCGCCAGCACCCGCGTCCCCGTCGGTTGCCACGAGTTTCATTCCTCCTCTTCGTTGTTTGGTTGTTATTTCTTCCTCCTCAAGTTTTATTTAATGCAAAGTTTGTATCTTTAGGGTTTGTTTTAATAAGTTTATGTTTAAAAAGTTATGATTTGTTTGCTTGTTTATGAATCTAAGATTATATAAATTATGTATTAAAGAAATAAAATTTCAGATTTACATGTTATGTCAAAATAGGGTTTAAAAATATCAAAGCATGGATTTTTAGGGTTTTACATGTTGGAAAATCATAGTATCATGTTAAAGTTTATGATTTTGGGTTAACTTATGAATTTAAGCATGTTTAAGTGTGTTAAAGGAGGTTTCAATAATTTATAAGTTGCTGGAATTTTAGAAAGGTTGCTATTAATGGAGTTTTATGGATTTTATTGATTAGTATAGTAGTACTATGCTAGGTAATGTAAGTAATTGAGGTTTTAATGATAAAAACAACTTTTAAATATTTTTAAAGGGGATTTAAAGTAATTTAAAGTTGCTGGAATTTATTTGGAGTATTGACTTTAAGTTCTATTGGTTGTTTTAGGCGGAGATTACTCTTTAGGCGATTTTTAAGGTGATTAAAGGTGGCCTACCAATTTGTCTACACAAGGTACGTACATACCTATGTGTTGTTGGTTGTAGTATCATGATATTAGGAGGAAAAGTTATGTAGTATCATGTATAGGAATTGTTGTGAGTTCATATATGATTTCTATTGTGCTTGGATTTTACATGTTTTATGCCTGTGTGCGAACATGTTGATTTTAAGAATTATTTATGAGTTGAATATCATGTTTGTATGTAATATTGATGCAAGCATGTTGGTTGGGAACTTTATTTATTAATTCACATGGTGGGGTTAATATATTTATTGAGTTGAATCATGTGTTCCCTTATATTATTATTTTCACTACTTTATGAGGAATGTGGGCCTTATTTGGTAAGTTGATAATTTATGCCTATGAAAGGTAAGTTGGTTGTTGGCTAGGTTCAACAAATGAGAAGGATTGAAATAAGAAGGAATTAATCTTGGGTTGTAAGTTGTATGATCACTTATTTAATCCTAAGATAAAAAGGAATCAAGTTGAGAATGTTTGATTATATGTTATCTGTATTGCTTGGGTGTCATGACAAGTAATAATTGGTAAATCATGTAAAGTGTAACGTGGATAGTAATAAACTTTAGACTGGTGCACGTCTGAAGTTGGACAATCAGGTTTTGGGGTACATGGTGAGTGGGCCATGGCTTTTTCTGGGAATTGGATTGATCACCGTTCCTACTTTATCTTAAAGGTTCCTCGATATCGTAGGTCATTCTGGAATACGGAGTCGCACCCGTATTTCGTCTTCCTAGGTGAAGGCTGATTTTTAGTTAGACAACTCGGTCCAATAACTATTCCATTAAAGTTTTAAAAAGATGGTTAAAGTGTAGTCAGTAAAAGTTGTCTGTAGATTGTTAGATTGTTATGTTATTATTTATCCTTGTTTATCATTTATTAGTATCATGTTAGGAATGTTTATGTATTATTATGTAGCACTCAGCGTTGCTGATTACGTGCTTGTTTGTGTGTGTTGATTATGGCTTTGCCTTATTGATCCTATGATGATCCATTTTGGTGAGAAGTCTCTAAGGATCAATAGTGCATAGTCCGTCTAACAGGTTCGAAGATGGTGCATCATTGGGATCGGGATTTGGAGAACTTGTGTAGTTATGCATTGTACTTTTGAACTATATATTTTATAGTTGGTTTAATTTGGTTGACTTTGGTTGTTGGTTGATTTTGAAGTTGACTTTATGGTTGACTAAGTTTATTTATAAAGTTTATTATTATTATTGTTTTCCGCTGCAAAATTCTGAATAAGCCGATAACTTTTCACACGGGCGATAATACTTTAATAATTCTCTATTTTTTATATTTAAAAGGTATTTTGGAAAAAGAGAGAATTATTGGGGTGTTACAAAGTGGTATCTAGGAGCTTTAGGTTTTTATTGGCCTTTCTTGCGAACTTTAAGTCTTTAGGCGCCTAACTAGTTAGTACTTAAAATGAATTTCTTAGAATTGAGCTCCTACTTATTCATGGTATTCAAATTATCTTCGAAAATCCTTTTTCACGATTGCGATAGAATTTCGCATTCGAATTTATATATTTTTTTTAGTAGGTCCGATTTTTTTTTTGTTTTTTTGTTTTGTTATAAGGTCCGAATTTTTATTATTTATGAGGTTCGATTTTTTTTCTTTTATGTCCGAAAATTTATTTTTTTATTATTGTTATTGAGTTCGAAACTTTTCGAACTATAATGTAAACCTTTTCACTTTATTTTGGTTTTTCGGATTTTCTGTAAATTCGAAATATTTATTTCAATAATTTTCAATACTCTAGTTTATTTTATGAGATATGGGTAGTATAGGAAGGGCATATAAGATAGAAATATTATATGTCTGCATTAAATAGTTAGTTCAGCATGATTATATTTTTCTTCCCTGCTAACTGTTTATGTTATTCCTATGCTTTATGTTGTTGGTTATTCTTGCTTCTTATTCATTGTTGGGATTATACGTTAAGTGAGAGTACCAATTGCTTATAGAAGTTAAATTTATTGTATAGATTCCTAGCCATGTCTGAAAGAGAAGCTACTAGAGTAGGGTCCTATTACAACCCTATTGTGCTCAGTGGTGATGAGGGTGATAGAGTTTATGAGTCTGATGATGATATCTACACCGAACTAGAGTTTATTATGCGTAATGTATTAAGAGCAGGCATGCCTGATAGTGATGATGCGGTTCTTCATGAGTTTGACCGTACTAGAGGGCAGACCAGAAGTGACATCTACCATGCTGTTATGAGATGTGAGACTGATTTTGAGTCAGAGGAGGACGAGCCTCAACCTAAACGGAGATCCACGAGATGTAGAAGATATGTTTATTATAATACTGAGGACATCGATGAATTTGAAGATGAGGTTTTCACTCCAGAAAACTACAGGGAATCAGAGGATAGGACTGATGATGTTTCACCTTAGATTATTTATTATGTATTTATGCTTTAAAGAATAATGTTGGATAATTCGTCCAATAGTGGTTTAAATTTATTTCATAGTACCTTTATTTTATTTTTAGGAAAAGTATAGTATTATGGGTGAGAAAATTGTTATTAGCATCTTTTGAGGAATAAAAGTTAAATATTTAGTTATCCAAGTGAGCAAGAATTTATTTTGGGCACGCGAATGGGGATATTTATATTTATTTGTTATGATTGAATTTTATTCATGTTTCCTAAACTGTGTGTTCTGGATGTGAATTTTCTTCATGGATGAATGATGATGATTATTTTATAGTGTTGTTGTAACTTCATGGGAAATTGTTTGTTGATGCGATCTTTATGGTCAAATCAAATGTTGCCTTCATAGAGAATGGCATGTAATTATGTATCGAACCTAAAGTAGAGTATGTTAATTTTAGGTCACGCACTAGAATGGCAAACAACAATAACGATTTAGCTGCTGCTATTCACCTTTTGGCGGAGAAACTGACTCAAGATAGAACTGAGCGTCCCGATTCTGCTGGGGACATGCTTGAGAGACTAGCCAAAGTTAAACCACCATATTTTAAGGGGCAAGCTGATCCTACCTTTTTGGAGAACTGGATTAGAGAGTTTGAGAAAATCTTTGGGGATGTGAACTGTCCTGAGAGTAGGTCAGGATGTGCTGTACCTAAAGGATAAGGCTGATTTGTGGTGGAGAGAAAGTGGAACTAGACTGAGTGCTGTTGAAGGATTCAATTGAGATTCTTTTGTTACTGCCTTGAGAAGTTTTACCCTGCTTTTATGAGGAAACAGAAAGCCAAGGAGTTTAATAACCTGAGGATGGGATCTATGACCATTTCGGAGTACTATAGCAAATTCATAGCACTGTCGAGGTTTGCACCTGAGGTCGTAGCCACTGATGAGTTAAAGGCTCAAAGGTTTGAGCAAAGTTTGACTGATGAAATCCAGCTGGGGATAGGTGGTGAAACTATTTCATCCCTAGATATTGTTTATGGAAGAGCCACCCACATTTATGGTCTTCAGTCGAGGCGTGATAAGAAAAATGTTGTAGTGGGTGAGAAAAGGAAGGATTTCAATGCTGGGGGAAATCAAAGTAACTTCAAGAAGAGTAGAAATGGGAATGGGAATTTCCAAGGGAGGAATAATCAGGGCTACAACAATAAGGGTCAATCTGAGAGAGTGTACCACTGTAAGAAGTGCAGTAATAACCATCTAGGTAAAGACTGTAAGGGAGAACCAGTGACTTGTAACTACTGCCAGAAGAAGGGCCATAGGGAGTATGAGTGCTTTGCTAAGCAAAAGAAAGACCAAAACGGCAATGGGGGCAGTAACCAAGCGAGGTCTGGGTTTAACCAGTCAGGAAATCAGGGTTCGAAGCCTGTAGGGGCACAGAACAATCAAGGGAGCTACAATAAACCCGCTAGCGAGAGCAACTATCAGAACAAGGCTTCGGGTAAATTGTTCGTGATGAGTCACAATGAAGCTGAACGATCTGCCGACGTAGTTTCTGGTACTTTTTCTATTAACTCCGTACTAGTTAAAGCATTATTTGATTCGGGGGTGACTTATTCTTTTGTTTCGTCGTCTGTTATTAAAAGTTTGGGGTTAGTAGATTTTGAGATGATTGATTTGCATGTTAGTATACCTACTGGGGAAACCATAAGGAGTACCAAGTTGTTCCGAAATTTGCCTCTGAAGATAGGAGGATGTGTCTTTCCTTCTCATTTGATAGAGTTTAATCTGGGAGACCTAGATGTAATTCTGGGGATGGATTGGCTAAGTTTATGCAAGGCCAAAATAGATTGTGAAGTTCAAAAGGTGGTTTTAAAGAACCCTTTGGGAAAGTTGACCTCATATAGACGTTTTGGGAAGTCCAAGAACTTTGGGGTTATTTCTGCAATGCAAGTAAAGAAGTTGATGAAGAAGGGGTGTGAATTATTTTTCTGTAGTGTGCAAGATGTGAGAAAAGAAGCTGGGGTACACATTGAAGATGTTCCAATCGTGAATGAGTTATGGATGTATTTCCGAGTGAGATTTCGGGTATGCCGCCTGCTAGAGCTGTTGAGTTCACCATAGACTTAGTTCCTGGAACTGCACCTATATCTAAAGCACCCTATAGAATGGCATCTCCGGAGATGAGTGAGTTGAAGACGCAGTTGCAAGATCTGTTCGATAAGGGTTGTATTAGTCCTAGTGCATCACCTTGTGGAGCTTCTGTATTGTTTGTTAAGAAGAAAGATGGGAGTATGAGGTTGTGTATCGATTATGGGGAATAGAATAATGTAACTATCAAGAACAAGTATCCTTTGCCTAGGATAGATGACCTATTCGATCAATTGAATGGAGCGAGCGTGTTCTCGAAGATTGATTTACGTTCAGGGTATCACCAGTTGAGGGTAGCTGATAAGAATATACCTAAGACTGCATTTAGGACTCGTTATGGTCACTATGAGTTCACTGTAATGCCTTTTGGGTTAACTAATGCACCTGCCATATTTATGGACTTGGTGAATAGGATTTTCCATGAGTTCCTAGATAAGTTCGTGGTTGTATTCATTGATGATATTCTGATTTATTCGAAGAGTGAAAAGGAGCATGACGAGCACTTGAGGATTATATTCGAGACGCTTAGAAAGAATCAATTGTATGCCAAGTTCCGTTTGGATAAAGTAGCATTTTTGGGTCACTATGTGTCTAAGGAAGGAGTCTCTGAAGATCCTGCTAAGATTCAAGCTGTGAGTAAGTGGCCAACTCCAAAGAATGTGTCTGATATCCGAAGTTTCCTAGGTCTAGCTGGCTATTATAGGAGATTTGTGAGAGATTTCTCGAAGATAGCAAGGCCAATGACATCTGATGAAAAAGGAGTCAAAATTCGAGTGGAGTGAGAAGTGTGAGGAAGCTTTTCAAATTTTAAAAGAACGTTTGACCTCCGCACCTGTTTTGACCCTGCCTGATGGGAATGAGGAATTTGAGGTGTATAGTGATGCTTCAAAGAATGGTTTGGGATGTGTGTTACAGCAGAATGGGAAGGTGATCGCGTATGCGTCGCGTCAATTGAAACCTTATGAGGCTAATTACCCTACCCATGATCTAGAGTTAGCTGCTATTGTGTTCGCCTTGAAAATTTGGAGACACTACCTATATGGGGTAACATGTAAGATCTTTACCGACCATAAAAGTTTGAAGTATATTTTCACCTAGAAAGACCTCAATGTGAGGCAGAGAAGGTGGTTAGAATTGATAAAGGATTATGACTTAGACATCCAGTATCATGAGCGGAAAGCAAACGTGGTTGCTGATGCGTTGAGTAGGAAGTTGAGTCATAGCATAAATGCCTTGATAGTTCCTGAGGTGCTCATCCCCAACTTGATCCTATTTGATCTCGCCGAAAATTGACAACCCCAATGACAAAGCACTCAATCTTGCCTCGATCTCCCCAGGATTTAAGATTTCAAGGCATTCATGATGATGGTAGTATGAGATTCAAGGGGAGGTGGTGTGTACCACAAAAATGTGACGAGTTAAAGAGACGTCTTATGGATGAGGGCCATAATACACCATATTCTGTGCACCATGGGGGTTATAAGCTGTATAAGGACCTTAAGTAGATCTATTGGTGGCAAAACATGAAGCGTGAAGTTGCCGAGTTCGTGTCCAAGTGTCTTACCTGTCAGAAAGTCAAGATAGATAATAAGAGACCAATGGGAAAGGTTTAATCCTTAGAGGTTCCTGGATGGAAGTGAGATTCCATTTCAATGGATTTTGTGACTGCTTTGCCTAAGACAAGGAATGGCAATGATACCATTTGGGTTATCGTGGACCGTCTGACGAAGTCGGCCGTTTTCATTCCAATCAAGGACACATGGAAGAAGAGTATGTTAAGCATGTAGTAAGATTGCATGGGGTTCCAACCGATATTATTTCAGATCGTGATTCGAGATTTCTTTCGAAATTTTGGCAAAAGGTCTAGTTAAATCTTGGGACAACATTGAAAATGAGTACTGCCTTTCACCCTGCGACTGATGGTCAGACTGAGAGGACTAACCAAACCATGGAAGATATGTTGAGAGCCTGTGCTATTGATTTTCAGGGTAGTTGGGAAGACCAATTAGATTTGATTGAGTTTGCATACAACAATAGTTATCATGCGAGTATTAAGATGGCACCTTTGGAGGCATTATATGGAAGAAAGTGTAGAAGTCCCATTTGCTGGAATGATTTTAGTGAGAACATAGTATTGGGAACAGAATTCATTAAGGAGACTGTCAAGAATGTGAAGTTGATTCAGGCTAGAATTCAAGCTGCTCAAGATAGGCAAACGAGTTATGCCGACTTGAAGCGAAGGGAAGATTAGTTCGAAATAGGTGATAAAGTGTTTTTGAAAGTATCACCAACTAAGGGTGTGATGCGATTTGGGAAAAAGGGCAAATTAAGTGCCAAATATGTAGGTCCATATGAGATTCTACAAAGAATTGCGAAGGTAGCTTATAGGTTGGCTTTGCCAATGGAGTTTGAAAAGATGCACGATGTATTTCATATTTCCCAACTCAAGCGTTATATCCCAGATGAGCGTCATGTCTTGGAGCCTGAGAGGATCCAGATTGATAGTAGCCTCACATATGAGGAAAGGCCTGTGAATAAGAAGGTGCGTAGTACACGCAATAGAGATGTCAATATCGTGAAAGTGCTTTAGTCGAACCATGAGTCTGAAGAGGCGACGTGGGAAGCTGAAGCTGAAATGAAGAAGAAGTATCCAAATTTATTCCTTGAGGTGAGTTACGAGGGCGTAACTCGTTTTCTTTAAGGGGGGTAGAATGCGATAGAATTTCGCGCTTTTTACCAATTTTTATGGTATTTTTATGCATTGTTATGCTTATTTTGGCGATTTGCACATGTTGGTGCAAAATAAATAGATTCTCCGCATAAGAAAAGGTGTTCATGAGTAACACAATTGTTCTAAGATGGCAAAAGAGTGCACATGAGTGGCACAAGTATTTTTTTTTTCTCCTTAGAGAGTTGAGTTAAAAACCTTTAAAAATGTGTGGATTTTTTTTTTGTAAGTTTCGGGACGAAACTTCTTTTAAGAAGGGTAGAGTGTAATCTCTCGTAAATTTATTGGATGTTATAAATATATTATAATGTATAGTTATTTATATTTGAATATATTTATGTATTTTAACGATTTATTTCTTCAAAGGTTGATTATTTGAAAGTGAAAGGATTTATTTTAATGATTTATACAAGTCAAATATTTATTAAAGTCATGCTTTGAAAGTAATTGAATTTTTTTTAAACACTTATTAGATTTAGAAAAGAGTTTGTAAATGGGTGTGAGGAGCCCAAACCTTTTGGCTTAACCTATAGTCATTCTCATTTAATTAACCCATCAAAGCCCAACTCTTTATTGGACCCCTAATGGGGGAAACTATAGATACCCTCAATTGCACAAATCCCCGCTCATTAAACACATTATTTTCTCTCTCCTCCTCCCTCTCACTTTCGGCCCTCCTCTTCTTTTTTTTATCTCTATTTTCTTTTTCTCTCTTCCTTCTCTCGGTTTTCTCCACCGTCGACGGCAACAGCTGCCGCTGCCACCGCCGACCACGCCGGCGAGCCGCTAGCACCCGCGTCCCCCTCGGTTGCCGCGAGTTTCATTCCTCCTCTTCGTTGTTTGATTGTTATTTCTTCCTCCTCAATTTTTATTTAATGCAAAGTTTGTATCTTTAGGGTTTGTTTTAATAAGTTTATGTTTAAAAAGTTATGATTTGATTGTTTGTTTATGAATCTAAGATTATATAAATTATGTATTGAAGAAATAAAATTTCAGATTTAGTTGTTATGTCAAAATAGGGTTTAAAAATATCAAAGCATGGATTTTTAGGGTTTTACATGTTGGAAAATCATAGTATCATGTTATAGTTTATGATTTTGGGTTAACTTATGAATTTAAGCATGTTTAAGTGTGTTTAAAGGAGGTTTCAATAATTTATAAGTTGCTGGAATTTTAGAAAGGTTGCTATTAATGGAGTTTTATGGATTTTATTGACTAGTATAGTAGTACTATGCTAGGTAATGTAAGTAATTGAGGTTTTAATGATAAAAACAACTTTTAAATATTTTTAAAGGGGATTTAAAGTATTTTAAAGTTGCTGGAATTTATTTGGAGTATTGATTTTAAGTTCTATTGGTTGTTTTAGGCGGAGATTACTCTTTAGGCGATTTTTAAGGTGATTAAAGGTGGCCTACCAATTTGTCTACACAAGGTACGTACATACCTATGTGTTGTTGGTTGTAGTATAATGATATTAGGAGGAAAAGTTATGTAGTATTTTGTATAGGAACTGTTGTGAGTTCATATATGATTTCTATTGTGCTTGGATTTTACATGTTTTATGCCTGTTTGCGAACATGTTGATTTTAAGAATTATTTATGAGTTGAATATCATGTTTGTATGTAATATTGATGCAAGCATTTTGGTTGGGAACTTTATTTATTAATTCACATGGTGGGATTAATATATTTATTGAGTTGAATCATGTGTTCCCTTATATTATTATTTTCACTACTTTATGAGGAATGTGCGCCTTATTTGGTAAGTTGATAATTTATGCCTATGAAAGGTAAGTTGGTTGTTGGCTAGGTTCAACAAATGAGAAGGATTGAAATAAGAAGGAATTAATGTTGGGTTGTAAGTTGTATGATCACTTATTTAATCCTAAGATAAAAAGGAATCAAGTTGAGAATGTTTGATTATATGTTATCTGTATTGCTTGGGTGTCATGACAAGTAATAATTGGTAAATCATGTAAAGTGTAACGTGGATAGTAATAAACTTTAGACTGGTGCACGTCTGAAGTTGGACAATCAGGAGTTGGGGTACATGGTGAGCGGGCCATGGCTTTTTCTGGGAATTGGATTGATCACCGTTCCTACTTTATCTTAAAGGTTCCTCGATATCGTAGTTCATTTTGGAATACGGAGTCGCACCCGTATTTCGTCTTCCTAGGTGAAGGCTGGTTTTTAGTTAAGCAACTCGGTCCAATAACTATTCCATTAAAGTATTAAAAAGATGGTTAAAGTATAGTCAGTAAAAGTTGTCTGTAGATTGTTAGATTGTTATGTTATTATTTATCCTTGTTTATCATTTATTAGTATCATGTTAGGAATGTATATGTATTATTATGTAGCACTCAGCGTTGCTGATTACGTGCTTGTTTGTGTGTGTTGATCATGACTTTGCCTTATTGATCCTATGATGATCCATTTTGGTGAGCAGTCTCTAAGGATCAATAGTGCATAGTCCGTCTAACAGGTTCGAAGATGGTGCATCATTGGGATCGGGATTTGGAGAACTTGTGTAGTTATGCATTGTACTTTTGAACTATATATTTTATAGTTGGTTTAATTTGGTTTTAAGGTTGACTTTGGTTGTTGGTTGATTTTGAGGTTGACTTTATGGTTGACTAAGTTTATTTATAAAATTTATTATTATTGTTTTCCGCTGCAAAATTTTGAATAAGCCGATACATTTTCACACGGGCGATAATACTTTGATAATTCTCTCGTATTTATATTTAAAAGGTATTTTGGAAAAAGGGAGAATTATTGGGGTGTTACACATGGTTTCCTCAAATGTCTTGGGATCCTCATCCAACATAAATAAGGACATATGCATGACTTCTGAAGTTTCAAATTCAAACATAAATGCAGTAATGAAATCCGGACCAAAACTTGATTCCACCCTTTGCCTTTTACTTCTTCTAGGCTCATTTGACTGACTTACCTCACCCGAAGTAACTAAAGGACCTACATCACCAGACGGAACCCCCACAGAAGTAGCATCTTCACTATGCCCGATTTTCTTCAAAGGAAATACCTCTTCGAAGAATTCTGCATCTCGAGCTTCACACACAGACCTGTCATCCAACCTCAGAAATCTATAGGCAGCACTATTCTCAGCATAACCAATGAAAACAACATCAAAGGTCCTGGCTCCTATAGTAGTCCTCTTAAACGAAGGCATTCCCACCTTAGCTAGACATCCCCACGCTTTCATAAATTTCAAATTTGGCACAAAACCTCTTCATAGCTCAAATGGAGTCTTGTCTAACTTCTTATGAGACACCCTGTTCAATATAGTTTTCAAATAGGACAGCTTTCCCCCATATATTATCAGGGAGACTAGAATTTAAAAGCATAACATACATCATTTCCTTCAAAGTTCTATTCTTCCATTCTGCTATGCCATTCTCCTGAGGGGTATATGGTGCAGACACCTCATGAATAATGCCCTCTTTCTCACATAGATTCTTAAGGAAATCAGACCCATATTCCCCACCGCGGTCAGACCGAAGCCTTTTAATTTTCCGATCCAATTGATTTTCATAAACCAAGAATTTCTATTCAGCCTCATCCTTAGACTTTAACAGGAAAACTCTATAGTACCTTGAACAATCGTCCACAAAGGCACCATGACTTTCAAGATTCTTAAAGTCTGCCAGATTAATGTGAATTAGTTCTAATAGTTCAACACTATATTAGTAACTGGTTTGAATGGCTTTCTTACAAATTTTGCCTTAGCACACACTTCGCACTTGTTAAGTCCATCATCAACCACATCATGCAATAAACTCATTCACCTAAGACGATTTATTGAACCAACCCCCGCATGACCCAAACGACCGTGCCACAGATTTACAGACTCAACAATATAAGAAGAAGAAGAAATCTTATTCATTGAAATAGGAGTTACAATGTCCAAAACAAACAGACCAGCATTAACGTACCCCTTCCCAACAAACTCGCTATTGCGAGTCAACACTAGCTTATAAGCATCAAAAACTAACTTGACACCTGCTTTATTAAGCAAACTACCATAAATTAAATTCCAACGAATGGAGGGGACATACAAAACATTAAGGAGAGCTAATGATTTGCCGAATGTCAGTTCAGGAAAACTTTTCCCTTTCCAAGCACTTGAGTTTTGCTGTCATTTCCCATATAGACTTAGTGACCCCCATCCACCTCTTCAAACTCCACAAATAGGTCTTTTTTTGCACAGAAGTGACGAGAGGCTCTTGTGTCTACTATCCACTCAGAATTATTCTCCGCCAGATTAACCTCAGAAATCATTGCAACAGCAAGCTCATCTGTCTCTGCCAGATTTGCTTGACCTTTGTCTTGATCGTTCGAGCCTTGACCCGAACCATTGCCCTTCTTTTTGTTTGGAAAAACAGAAGCATAGTGACCCGGCTTACCACAGTTGTAACAGCAACCCGACTTCTTCTCAATCCTCCCATTGCGCTTAAACTTTCCCTTGTCAAGGGGCTTTTGACCCTTCTTGTTGAACTTATTGGAATCTCTCTAGGCTTCCTAGAACCCAAGCCAGAACCAGAGCCAGCTTCAACCAGATTAGCCTTAACTGCCATATTGTTTCCAGTTGGGGCTACAGAGTATTTTAATCTATTTGCCTCTTCAATTTTCATGTGACCAACTAACTCCTCCAGAGTCATGTCCCACTTCTTATGTTTCAGATGACTACGATATATGTTCCATGACTCGGGTAACTTTTCAATCAAAACATTGGCCTGAAGAACTTCACACATCTTCATCCCTTCAGCAAGAACTTCAACAACTAAATTCTCATACACATGAACTTGTTCCATAATTGGCTTATTATCTACCAATTTGAAGTTCAACCACTTTTCAGTAATATACTTCTTTTTCCCTACATCATCAGCACCATACTTCTTCTCCAAAGAAATCCATATTGATTTTGCAGTCTTATAGGATACAAAAAAATCAATTATGGGGTTTGTCATTAGGTTCAGCATGTTTCCCTTAACAACCTTATTATCCCTGACAAATTTTTCCAGACTTATCCCTCCATCAGATTTAGGGGTTTTCTCAGATTTCTCTTTGGCAGGAGTATCAACAATAACAATAGTTTTAGATGTAGCATCTACGCCATCTTTTTCAGCAGGTGGATCATTAAACAACACATAATCAAGATCTACTTTTTCACATGCAATCAAGAACTTTTGAGACTATCTCTTATAATTAGTTCCATCTAAAGGTTCCAACTTTGACATATCAAGGAAAAATCTATTCATAGAACTAGACATGACTTCAACAGAACAAATTCGTTTCTAAATTGTAGGATATAAATTTGCAGAATTCAAATAACTTAACCTGAATTACAAGAACAAGTTGCGCCGTGGTATGATGGCCACTGCCTTAGAAACGAATTTAGCCACCACCGATGCGGATTCATGATGACGTTCGTCCCCCCAAGGTTCACGCAACTATCTCTGACTTCGTGCACCCGGATCAAAGATTGGTATTTCTGAATAACTGCTCAAATCTCAGAGAGAATAGGGTAGGCTTGTATTTTAGGGTTATATTGAATGAATGAATAAGAAAAACGGCCAAAACGCTGTTTATATGAGGGTTATAAAACAACTCCGAAATAAATCCGGAAATAAGAAGAATATATAATATTTCGGATACCTCGGAAACTGCGTGTTGTGGAATATGCCGCGAGTCGTGGTAGGCTTGCGGTGATCTACCGCGAAACAAGGCAGAAACCAAGAGACGTGGGCTACCGCGAGTCGCGGCCTCCACCGCTAGTCGCGGCAAGCTCAGGCGCGAGTCGCGGCCTCCACTGTGAGTCGCGGCAAGCTCACGGCCAAAATCCTTCGCCAAAGATGCTTCGCGTTCAACAGGATGAAATCCAACATGGTTGTTCTTTTGGAGCTACCTGATCTGGAAAATGGCTAGTGTTGTTCATTGATGAACTACTAACAAATATATTGAGATTTTTACAAGTTTGATAGCAAAAATGGGATTCAATAAAAATGTAGTTGATCTTAAGTTGTTTAAATTATTTCTTGTGCAAATGACATTAACATATTGTTATAAGAAGAATGTGGCTCACATGTTTTTCAAATGGTTAATAGTTTCTTTCTTTGCATTTTTGCTTTCGTATGGTTGTCCTTAATACTTCTATATGATATGTTAAGCCATAAATTGGTCCAGTTGCTTATGAAAGCAGAACTTTATGATTGAGGACTACCAAAAGGAAAATTATATGATACGTTGTAGGTTTTGCTGTTAGGTTTCGGAAAATTAAGCTTTGAACTTCTTTCACCCAAGAATCTATATTTTGTGCTCTATATGTAAGACCAGATGTTATATATGCGAATAACAATACTCATAATACTGGTGGGTATATCTCTATGTTCATTTGTCCAAAGTCTTTATAATAATCATGAAGAAATAGGGGCCGAGTTATGGTGGTGACTTGACTCATAAAGGTGAGTTAACTGGGAGGACGAGTCCTTAGTTGTTGACTCGGGTTGGCTGTTATACGATGTCGGACTAGCTTGTGTTTGCATGTCTTCTACATATTAGTTGGCATATCACTGTGGTTCTACTGGCGTTGCAGTTTAGTTTGAATTCTATTTGAGCTCCTGATGGTGACTAATATTGTCGTTTCCCAATTTTTTCACAACCTCAGATTTCTAATCATGTTGCTATCAAGATTGCTCTGGAACTGAAAAAACTGCTTATAGACAATAGTCTGCTTGATGTGTATGTCATCAACTAATTTTTACTTCTATACTTTGTGGTTGCTTTTTGTATGGAACTGCTAAGTGATAATTATGATCGTGACGCAGCTCTCGAAATGACCTGGAGGCTAATCTATTCAAGGTATGCATCATAAATAAAAAATTGTCAAACAACTCTAATGTTGATTTTGTTAAGCTTTTCATGCACGCAGTCTGTATCCATTTAGTCATAGTCACTTCTTATATGAATAGGAATGGGAAGGATGTTGTAGTGGCTGATGGACTAGATTAGCATTCAAGAAATATGAGTGCTGATGAGGATTGTAACTTGAGTTTTACTCACTTGTGTTATTAGCAACTGAAACAATGTGGCTCTTTGCTGTTCATTTTTCGTTTGTAGGCTAACTTTTTAAGATGATGTTAAATAAGTATCATGGTCCAGGGATTTAGACATGAATTCTTGTAGTTTAAAGAAAATGATTTGGATGGGGGAGTAAGCATTTTTCGGTTTGGAAAAGGTGGAGGAAGTGATTGATTGATAGGAAGGGCTGATCTCTCTCTCTTCCTAGCATATAGGAATTATTTTCTTATCTGATGTCTTCATGACCATTATAAGAAAATATATACCATCAAATGCTTCTGAATACACTTAGATTGACGGTAATTAAAATATGATTCTATTAAACCTTCTTATAGGACTTTATTTGCCGCTCATGGAACGTAGGGGATATGGTGAAGAATATATAAGCCGTTAAAAGATGATGACCAGGTTAGTGCGAAGAAATTATGTTTCATGTTTATTCAAGTTCATTGTCTTATATCTAGCTATCTAGGAATTTCAATGTTCTTGTTCTCCACCCTTGCGTGTTGGTTATTAGTTATTTAGTTGTAATTGATGACAAATAAAAGATCATG
The DNA here is from genome assembly GCA_947646795.1 of Beta lomatogona. Classification (NCBI taxonomy): domain Eukaryota; kingdom Viridiplantae; phylum Streptophyta; class Magnoliopsida; order Caryophyllales; family Amaranthaceae; genus Beta; species Beta lomatogona. The sequence continues at coordinate 1,588,161 of CANSNZ010000270.1, forward strand.
AAAGTGTTTTGGTGCAATTAATTTGAAATCTTTTTCCCTGCATATTTCTTGTAGGTTTCACCATCAGCAGGTGCCGTTGGTAATTTTTGTTTGTGGAACTGCTTGTACTGGAAAGTCCGCCATTGCTACACAACTTGCACAAAGACTAAATTTACCAAACATCTTGCAGGTAAACCCAGTTAATTGCTTCTATGAATTACCTTGAGAAAGAAACACTTTTCATGATCTTTCTGTGCTGATTCTGTTCTTATAGTCTTTTTTTAATGAACATTGCAGACAGATATGGTCTACGAACTCCATCGCACATCAACAGAGTAAGCAGCTTATCTTTTCCTGTCTTTAGATTGTTAATGTAGCATGGAATTAGCTCATCATCTGAAAATGTCTGTTGAACCAGCTATGGTTTTTTGACCTCTTATCTAGGCTTTATGGACCTTATGATCTCTTATCTGATCTGAGCACATCCATGTGTCTAGGAAAAACCCGCACACAATACATAGAGTGGAAAGAAAATGTGCAAGACAATGATCATTAATACAAATTACAAGATAGAAAAACGATAAATACACACACAATAAGTGGTTTCTGGTCTGTCAAACACAGATGAAAAATTACATACATTGCACATATTGCACTTTTATTCTCAATACAAATTGACTCGCATCAATGATTATGTTGTCATCTGCTTCATTGGTGTTAAATATTGCAGCTATACTTGAAATCTGAAGGAGGATTTGCATGGAGATATTATTGTTGTTTCTCATGTCTTAATACTGTTGAATGGCTTTTGAAGATCTATTTATGTCCAGGTTATTTTTGGGAGCCAGGAAGGCAATTTGTAGCTTTGGAATGCTAAAGAAAAATCTATAGGATTTTAAGGGATGGAATTCACCCATTTCTTGTTGTATATCGTCTTCATAATGTAACTTAGTTAATATTTGCTTTATATTTGTATGAATAATATAAATTGCAATGAAAAGTGATACTTGTATATGTGTAACTGTTTTTGGATCATTTGGACTAAAAAATGAAAAAAAAAAGTCACAAGGGTTGCGGTTTTAGAGAAAGGGTTGCGATTAATGGTCAAAACCGCAACCCTTTATCAATTATGGGCTGCGGTTTTGACCATTAACCGCATCCCTTATGGAAGTTCAATTCTTACGTTCTCATTGTGCAATACTTGTTAGCAAAACCAAGACTGTAATAGGGGTAAGAAGAGCCAAAAATGGGTTGTATTGCTTGGAAAGCAACATCAACACCTTGCCCCTATCTGCCTATCATCTACTCAGTCATGTGCAGTCAAACCCACTTATCTTGTTGTTAAATCAGTAACTCTGCAACATTGCAATTCCAACCCTCAAATAAGTACAATGAACCTCTAGAGTTGTGGCACAATAGGTTAGGATATGCCTCTATGTCCAAACACAAACATATTTCTCTCATTTCTATTCATGTCCACACAAAAACTAGAGTCTGTGCTACATGCCCAATGTCCAAATTCACAAAATTACCATTTGCCTTGAGTGACTCCAAAGTGGATTCACCATTTGGCTGAGTGCATATTGATGTTTGGGGCCTTTATAGGGTGCCCACCAAAGGAAATACAGATATTTCCTTACCTTCGTAGATGACAGTATATGAACTACTTGGGTATACTTGTTAGAATACAAGTCGGATTCCATAGCTACTTTGGAGACTTTCCTCAACTATGCTCAAACACACTACTCCAAGAAAATCAAAACCATAAAGTCTGATAATGCTTTGCAGTTTGATGATTGGTGGTTCCGGATTTGTCGTGTGCACCTAACCAAAGATAAAATTTCTCCTACTCTCTTTTACACTAAGCAAGTATAATGGAAGTAGGGGTCGTATCCACAGGGAAACAGGGACGAGTTTAATACTTAGCGTGAATTAGTACTTAGATTAAGTTAAGGGCCGAGAAACCTAATAACAAGGGGGGTTTCAAATAGATTATAAACAAACTAAAATTAACTAGCAAATAAATAAAATGAGAAATCAATATGGGAAGATCTTGAATCCGATAAACATCCACTTCAATTCATTATCGATCATTGAACCTCAACTCTAATTATTTCCATGATTATCTATTGTCGAGAATTAATCTCGTATTCTTCTTATTCTTAGTTGAATAGCACGATCAGCGTGACTATAAAACCCTAACTAAAGGATAACCTAGTCCGATCAGCGTCTAAGTTCAATCCAATAGCAGCAATAAACACAGAGAACCAATAGACCTGCTAATGTCGTACACGCGATAAACATTCAACAGTTGATTCAATTTCCCCAAGAAATAACCAAGATGATCTGCATCTAAGTTACTCCCTAGTTTACTACAAATAGATAAAAGAATAAAACAATCCGATTCTATTCTTAAATCTAGCATTAGATTAATTACACAATCAAACTAGTAACGTTCCTAGCATAATTATGCAATAATCATAAAGTATAATCATAGAAATTAAACCATAATCAAAGAAAATAGATAGAGAGGAAAGATCTCACAATAACAGTTGAAGCTTCATGTTAATTTTCTTCAAGAACTGTTCAAGCTACAATCCGATAGCATAAACCAAATCCATAGTTGAAATCCCTAAAAACTAAACTAAGAAATGAAAACTAAAACTAGGAAATGAAGAGCAAAGAAATGAAAAACAAAGAGGAATGAAGAAGGAAATATTGAAAGAGGAGCATGAAGAAGGAAAGATGAAGAGAGGAGTATCCTCTCTCTCTCCTCAAACTTGCTGCTCCAACCCTTACATTTCGACTCTCCTCTTCGTCCTCTTCATCGTCCCTCAAAAAATAGGTTTTTGGGATGCTTTTAAACTCCGCACAAAACGTGGTCGCTGAACCGACTAAAGAGTCGCGAGTCGCGATACTGATCGCAAGTAGCGACAAGCTGACTGACATCACGCACACATTCGCTGGGCAAAAGGTATCGCGAGTCGCGAGGTGCGACAAGCAGGGGTCGCGAGTCGCGACCTGCTGTGCTGCTAGCACCGAGCACTGGGCAGGCTTGCGATGCTTGGTGCTGCTGTGTGCTGCCGAGCTTGCGATGCTGCTGTGTGGGCGATGCTGCTGGCTTCGAGCTTGGCGATGCTGCTGTGATGGCTGTGTGCTGCTTGGCTTGGGGTTGCGGTGGAGTTTGGTTGTTGTTGGTGATATGGCAATGGTACAATGTTGTTGAGCCTCTCGAACACTTCCAAGTATATCGCTCAACCCATTTTACCATAAAAGCTCGGAACATAAGACGTTAACACCATTTTAACTCACAAAACTCCGAACTTTCGCTAAGGATAATATATATGCAAACATTAACAAGTATAAACGAACTCCTTAGCAAAGTGCACCCAAAATGACGTAAATACAACGTATAACTTGGGCGTATCAATGATACTTCTTGTCAATTGTTCTTTGCTAAACATGGCATCATTCACCAAACCTCATGTGTTAAAAGACCCCACCAAAATGCCAGAGTAGAGAGGAATCATAGGCACATACTTAAGATATCCAAGACACTAAGATTTCAAGTACGCCTTTCCCTATCTTACTGGAGTGATTGTGTTTTGACTGTAGTACATGTGATTAATAGACTTCCTACACCATTTCTTAATAACAAAACACCTTTTGAGACTATCAACCACTCACCCTTGATTATTAGCACCTCATAATATTCGGTTGTCTAGCATTTACCACAAATCGCACCTCCAAACCTGATAAGTTAGCCCCAAGGGGAGCGCCCTATGTCTTCCTAGGATACCCTGCTCACCAAATAGGCTACAAACTTCTAAATCTTCTCACTATGCAGCACTTTACATCAAGAGATCATGTCAAATTTCATGAGAAAATCTTCCCATTTCATATCACCTCTCTTAAATCTTACATGCAGGTTCTTCCTTCACCACATCCACCACCACCTCACACACCCAATGTCGCCTTGTTTGAGAACATTATGTACTCTAACACATCTAAAGCATAAGAACCAGGAACAAAATCACCAAATTACATAATTCCTCCTGCAACTACTCCATCTACACCTCAACACTCACCTGCCACATCACCCCAACCACCTTTAATTCCCCCCCCCCAAAAGCACCAGATTACATTTCTCACCCCAATGGTAAAGATTATGCAACCCCAGTATTGAAACCTCCTTGTTTGAAACATCCTATATCTCAAACCTAGAACACACTGATGTGCAACCTGAATTTCACTGCTTCCTAGCTCAAATTGCAGCCACTTCTGAACCATCTTCATTCAAGGAGGCAGTCACTCTACCTCACTGAGTTATGGTGATGAACACATAATTGCAAGCCTCAGAACTGAAAAACACATGAGATGTAACTTTTCTACCACCTGGAAAAACTGTTATAGGGTGCAAGTAGTTGTCCAAAATCAAGTACAACCCTGAGATACAAGTCAAGGCTAGTTGTACTTGGGTGAAGGCAGACATTTTTAGCAGGCACCAAAATTTTCACTTGCCCTCAAAAATCCAAAGTGAAAGGGGAAAAGTCGAAAGTTACTTTACTATATTCGTGTCATATCTTAGATGAAATAATAAATGATATACTCCCTCCGTCCCAGAATAGTCTGAACACTTTCCTTTTATGTTTGTCCCAAATTAGTTTGAACACTTCCATTTTTGGCATGGTCCCACTATTAAATTATTATTTCGTTTACACTCCTTTGGCCCACACTCTACCTTTTATCAATAAAAAGTACCCAACTTTCCCTCTCCTTTAATAAAAAATACCCCACCAACTCCTATCACATCTACTTCTTAAATAAAATAACATTTGATAACCACACTACAACTTATCACATTAAAATATGTGCCCCAACAAGTGTTCAGATTATTCTGGGACGGAGGGAGTAATTATTTTTCGTTATGATCTTTTCTCTTTTCACTTACTTGCTTTCTCTGTATCCCCCTTTTTAATAGACTTGTCTAAGGTAAGCTTAGGAGATAAAGATAGAACAGAGGTTGAAAGTTGATACTTGAACAAGTTGGTTGTTGGCTTGTTGCTGCCTTGCACTCTTGTTGATCTGTTGTTGTTGCCTTGCTGATGGGTTCCTTTTATCTTACTGATTGTTAAGAACTTAGGATTTTTAGAATGCTTTTTAATTATTATTTTGGATTGGGTCTTGTATTTTACAATTTGTAATTTATTATAGACTTTAAAGATATATGTGACTTACTTTATGAAATAGATGTAATGAGTTTAATTTTTTAAATTTCAATCATGAGAAAATATTGTGAACCTATATCGGCATAATAATCGAACAAGATCGGACTGGATTGGAACTCAATAAAAAAGTTTCGGACTGGACTGGACTAGACTCAGAATAGTTTGGATCAGATTTGGACTTAATTTCTCGAGTCCAAAAAACTTCGGACTAAATTTGGATTTGGAAAAGTCTAATCCAATCCAATCCACTTATATCAACGACTGATCATAAGCTAGTTTTGGATCCAAAACGAAGGAGTTATGCGTGTTTTAAGTTAAGTTGTCTAGCCAAGGCATAACCAGAGGTGTGCTCGTAGCTGTTTCTTAGGTGCTCTTGCACCTACGTCTAGTGTGCCCGCACCACTCTGTTAGGTGCACCCCCACCACTTCACGAGGAGAGCTTTTCATCAGGCAAAAGTTAAGGTGAAAATTTGTAAGGCACTTAATGTCGTTTTAAACAATACTTTGGACTTTCGATTTTGTGCTAGCACTTAGAGGATATTATTAGGGTTCATATCAGAGAGTAAAACTCAATAATTCTCTTTGATTTCGAGCTTTTGGATTGAAAGATTATAGTTCTACAACATTGAGGTATTGATTTTTAATATGATGTGATTTTTGATTTTCAAGTATTTATCTTTCTTTTCTGTTCTTTTATTCCTTTATACATAGTTAGATCTATAGATTACAGTTTCATAATTTTTAGTTTTTATTCCCTTAATCCTTCACTAATCTTGTTTAGCCCTAGTCTAGTTTGTAATTTCAGATTTTTGTGCTTAGATTCCATGACTAGCGAGTAGATTTCCATCTAGTGTTTGGATGAAAGTATAAATCAGGGCTTTTCATTGGTTGTCAATACAATTGTGGTTATTTAATGATGATTATGCATTGCTCTTGATGTTGTGAGGACTAAGGATAGATGTTCATCACATTTATGCTTCGGTATTTTGGTTACAAACGTTCTTAATCGAACTTTAAACCCAAATCTCATCCCTATGAATCAACTTAATTAATTTCTAGGCCAAGATATTGGTTAGAAATTAAGGGGATCCTTCTATGAGGGGTTTTAGTGCATATTTGATATCATAATTAATTAACTAAAAACCATTCGAGAGAGGATTTAGTTGATTGATTAATCTTTAGGACCATTGGGAGAGGACTTGAGCACATCTGAGGAGAGCTAAGCCTGCATAATTATTCGCTTTTGAATCCGCATTGCGTTGATCACCATTCTTCTTGTTTGATTCATGCTAGTATCCTTGACTCTAGTGTTTTATATACTGATTTTATATCCCTTTTCTATTTGATTGTTTGATTTCATCCTAGTTTAGTTCATAGTTTGTTACCAAATATTTTTAAAACCCCCCAAATACCCTTCAGCTATGTAACTAATCTTGTTTAGACCTTAATTAATTTCAATTTCCTTATGATCGACCCTTGACTTATTTACTATGCTCTTATGATTTGCTTGTTTGGGAGTTGAAAATATAGTTTGAAAAGTGATCTTTTGTGTCTTAACGACACACTAAAAACCTTTTATCAGGCCACACAAAACTCACACCTAACAATGGTGGTCCTCTTTCAAATCCCATCTTATACCAAAGATTGCTAGGCAAACTGATTTACTTGACCACAACAGGGCCAGATATTGCACTCACAGTGATAATGATTGGACTAGCTGCCCTATCACCAGGAGATCAACCTATGGATATTGTATCTTCTTAGGCCAATTTCCCATATCTTAGAAGGCCAAAAAACAACTAGTAATGCCCCGTTCCTCAACTGAAGCTGAGCATATATAGGGCAACGACCTTCACCGCCTGTGAAGTAAGATGGATGTCGGCACTCCTTAACTAATAATTTCTATTTTAGCAAATTCTATGTTATTTACTTACTCATTTTAGCATAATTTTGAGTAGTACTCTAGGCTCTTTGTCCTTTTTCTATTTCCTAATCTACACGTACTATGTAGCGACTTGAATAAAATGAATGAGATAATACAATCCCTTGAACCACTCTTTCCCTCTTTCTTTTTTTCTAAAAAATGCCTAACATACCTCTAGTTTGTAAGACCTGTTTCTGTCAAGAATTTAAGGGATTGTGATGTGCTGAGAGATATGATGTGAGCCCCAAGAAGACGTCTGAGCTCCATTATCCGTACGCCAGAACCCTGCAAAACAAGGTTAGACTACCCCGGAGGTTGTTCCGGGATCGCCCCTCCGACGCTAAAGTTAGATGTGATTGAGGTAGAGAGAGAAAGAGATCAAAGTAGAGAGAGATGCTCTAGTTTTTGGGTGAGAATTGAATACCTTTTGACTGATGAGACAAACACCATTTACAGAGGCTGGGACTTCCAATAAATGAGGGTATTTGAGTCAGCCCAGCTAGTGGAGGATTGTATTCCCTAGAATTAGGGGTATCTTACCATGGAATGGGCCCAAACAGTTAGCCCTACGCTAATTAATCAGAGCAAAAATCCAATTTTCAGGGGCGGATGGTTGGCAGAATTGAATGGGTCACATTTCCGTTGTGGCAAGGCGGAGTTCACAAGGTGCTGGGGGAGCGCTCAAGGTTGAATCACAATGAAGGGATCTTCCAAGGAAATGGGGATGCCTTTACGCGCTGACCGAGCCAAGAGGAGTGCCTCGTAATGTCCGAGGGGATTACGCGATCGGAAGGGGTAGAGCCACGTAGTGCGCTTGGGGCTGACACGTCACGCAGCACGTGTGGCAGGTGCATGACGTGAGAGCCACTGCGCTAGGCGCGCCCTACATGCGACCGACGCAGTCCAAGGTCGAGGTGTGTCCCCTCGAGTGACTTGTTACAGGCCGAGGCGATACACGAGTGAGCCGAAGCGGTACGCCAAATGACCCGAGGGAGTACGTCATGCGATTGAGGCAATATGGGTGTGCGCTGGCCAAGCTGAGGTCAGTGCCTCGTACTGACCGAGTGACTCACATGAGCTGAGGGGGTATCGTCCGAGCCGATACATAAACCAGGCCAAGGGGGTAAGGCGTGCCCTCGGCGTAAAGGCAACGCGCCGCACATAGATCCGGCTCGCAACACGAGTTTCACTGTGCTAGACGCGGATCCATTGCGTCAGGCGCGCGACGCAAGGTTGGTCGAGGTGCTTTTCTCAACAACGACTAAACGTGAGTCGAGGCGGTATGCCAAATGATCCGAGGGGGTACGTGCTGCAACTGACGCGATAAGGATGCGAGCGATGCACCGATCGGGAATACTGAAGTGGTTCTTATGCTGGCTGAGTGATGACTTGTAGGTACTTAGCCAATTTCTCTAAGTTTGAGAAGCGAGTCGGGAAGGGACTAAGGAGCCCTTACGTTGGCCGTGTGGGTAAGATGTCGTTCACCGAAGGGCTAATAAGCCCCAAGCTTCCCGAACGGGTGCCATGAGATACTTAGCCTAAATTTGGCTAAGTATAGAAGTGACTCGGCAAAGGGGGAAGGAGCCTCATGTAGGCCGAGTGGGTAGGATGTCGTTCGGCGAAGGGATAGTGAGCCCCACGTTGTTCGAACAGGTGCCTTGAGATACTTAGCTTAAATTTGGCTAAGTATGGAAATGGCTTGGCAAATGGGGAAGGAGCCTCATGTTGGCCGAGAGGGTACTCAAGTGGCCGAGGGAGGTCCTAAGCCTTATTTTGGCTAAGTAATTAGGGATGGCAATTGGGCGGGGCGGGTGCAGAGGATGGTACCTCCACACCGGCACCCGCGATCCCCATCCTCGCCCCATCACCCATTGCGGCGGAAAATTTCAGACTCATCCCCGCCCTACCAAGTACGTATTTAAACTCATCCCCGCCCCAACACCCGCGTGGGTACCCGCACCCGCTTCGTACCCACATTGTACCCACTTCATCCTCGTCCCACCACCCGCATGAGTACCCGCACCAGCGTCATACCCACATATTTATATTTTGCAAGATAAAATTATTAATAATATAAGTATATAAATAGAATTTTAATAATAAATATGTGGGGCGGGGCGGGGACGGGGCGGGTATAGCATAAAATCCACACCTGCACCACTACCCATTGCGGGTACGATTTTAATCTCCATCCCCGCCCCATCCTCGCCAAACCTAGACCCATTCCCGCCCCATTTGGGCGGGGATGGGGCGGGTCTCCTACTTGACCCGCCCCACTGCCATCCCTATAAGTAATTGACTAACACTCCTCAAAATGCTGAGGGAGGTCATGAAACGCTCCTTGGCACGTTAGTGGATAATGAGCCTCAAGTGGCTGAGGGATATCCTTAACGTTATTTTGGCTAAGTACTTGACCGACGCTCCTCAAAATGTTGAGGGAGGTCCTTAGCCTTATTTTGGCTAAGTATTTGACTAACGGTCCTCAAAATGTTAAGAGAGGTCGTCAGACGCTCCTCGAAATGTTGAGGGAGGTCATGAGACGCTCCTCGGCACGTTGGTGGCTAATGAGCCTCAAGAGGCCGAGGGAGGTCTTTAGTGTTATTTTGGCTAAGTATTTGACTGACGCTCCTCAAAATGCCGAGTGAGGTCCTTAGCCTTATATTAGCTAAGTATTTGACTGAGGCTCCTCAAACTGTCAAGGGAGGTCATAAGACACTCTAAGAGATGCCGAGGAAGGTCATGAGACGCTCCTCGGCACGTTGGGGGCTAATGAACCTCAAGTGGCTTAGGGAGGTCCTTTGCCATATTTTGGCTAATCATTTCAGTGACGCTCTTTGTAAATGCTGAGGGAGGTCACGAGACGCTCATTGGCACGTTGGGGGCTAGCGTACCCCAAGTGGCTGAGCGAGGTCCTTAGCTTTAATTTGGCTAAGTATTTGAGTGACGCTCCTCAAAATGCTGAGGGAGGTTTTGAGACGTCCACGGTACGTTGGTGGCTAATGAGCCTCAAGTGGCCAAGGGAAGTCCTTAGCGTTATTTTGGCTAAGTATTTGACTAACGCTCCCCAAAATGCTGAGGGAGGTCATGAGACCCTCCTCGAGATGCCGAGGGAGGTCATGAGACGGTCCTCGGTAAGTTGGGGGCTAATGTACCCCAAGTGGCCGAGGGAGGTGATAGCGATTTTAAAAAAGTTATAAAACCCTAATCTTGCAAGTGTACAAGACTCGGTAGTAAGTGATAAATAATAGGGTATCGTATCCACAAGAAATAGTTGATTAAAATTAAATCTAATGTCTACTAATTTAATCCTAAATAGAAATATAATGAATTGTTTGTGAACTAATTAAACTAGTCTGAAATATAAAACAACTAAATAAACTTAACAATAACAAAAGTGAATCGGAGAACAGACAATAATACGGAATCTAGGACAGTCGAATCCACCACTAATAATATGACCAATAGATTAATTAGAATGAGAATTAATAGGTTTATCAAGTATCCTAAACTACAAGCCGGAATACTCCAAGAAATAGTACATTGTGATCAATTAGGTGACATAACTTATCTAACCAAAGCATAAATTATTCAACTTTTAACCACAAATCATCAAACACCATTGCATAAGATCACACTTTGAACTACAAGAACAAAGTATGTAAATTTAATAACAATAAAAACCAATAATTAATTCTACAAGAATAATCATCAATTATATGCAAACAATAATAACCCCAATAATAATCTGAAAAGTTATGCAATCATAAACCATAAATTAATTCTCAAACACAATTAAACTACCAATTCATAATAGTAGGGTTTCATCTAAGTCCTAGAAAAAGAAATTAGCTACTCATAAATTGGAGAAACATCACCAAAATAGGAGAAATCATGGCTGGAAACGCGGATGAAAAGCTTCGAAGTTCGACTCCCGCCGTCCTGCGTTGCTCTACTTCGTCGAACTGCTCGTCCTCTCCTCTCTGCTTCGTCGCTGCTATTTTTTTTTGTTTTGTTCTGTCTGCCGCCTCCAAACCCTCCTTTCTCCTCTTTCTTTTATTCTCCCCATTATACTGCTGCGTGCTGCTTGCCCTCCTATTGATTCCCTTGCTGCTGCGTCATTCCAAGCCCAAGAAAACATAAAGTTTTCTTTCTTTCCTTCTTCTAATACCCACGTGGGGTTTTGTAGCCCAAACAACAAACCCCTTCCTTCCTATTGCTGAGTGTAATTCCTTTTGCTTACATTGGGCTTGGCCCACTAATGCAATGGTCACTTCTATTGTTATCCAAGGAAATCTAAATTTCCTACTACGTGTTCTTGCAACGTGACTTGGGTGAAATGGTTCTACACCATAAATTCTCTAAGACCAATTTCCATTTCTGAAGCTCCAAAATTATTATGCACCTGCTAACATTAGATATATTATTAATAGTATAAAATCTAACACAGGTGAAACTAATAAATAAACATATAAACGTAATTACTAAATAACCTATGAAAACTATTAAAACCCACAACTTGTAGTTTATAATACTAATAAGGAGCTAGTAAAAGGGAATAAAAAGGTTATAATATATAATAATTCATACTTATCAACTCTCCCACACTATAACTTTGCTAGTCCTCGAGCAAAGAAAATAACAAAGCAACATCCAATATCTCTTAAGACCAACTTGGGTCGTATCACTCCACCATCTCTCAAAGAAGAAACCCAACTATGAGAGTTTAACAATAGGCTAAAACAGTTTTGTTTTAAAAGAACTTAAAAGTTAGACATAAAAAACATTCTTGTTAGGTTAGCAAGCTATGAACGCTATTGAACTTTTATTCTCAAGCAACCTTTGTAATAAATTTGTTTGATCTCATAAGTAATCTAGGTGCTCATGTGCAAGTGTATTGACGTTCGAATACGAGGTACTTTAGTTAGACTTGATTACTGTTTCAGTTGATTTCCACATACTTTTCCGTACAAGAGGCACTTAGTACCTGTACATGGATCGTCTCTTTCATATGACATTGCACTTGCCACCCAATGATCTCAAAGGAGTACTCGATACTTTGTTGTTTGCATTGCTTTTGAGGCTTTTTCTATGCTTTTTTTTCTCTCTTTTTTTTTCAATGGTTCACATTCTCACAATTTTGATATAATTTGGATTACTAATCCAATAATTTTTTTCTGAACCATGATTCTCTCTGTTTTTTAACAAAGTCAAGTAATTCTCTAGTAACCAAGAGTAGTGAAAGATCACCAAGAAAAGCATAGGTACTAATTAGGTTGATTAAAGTATTATAGTCCTTCCTCCATACCCCGCATCTAAGCCAATGAAGAAAGTGTGCTAGATTACAAATAAGCATAAGCATTGTTAAGGTATATTTAATAAGTTGCAAGAGTAAAGTCTTCACATTCATAGCTTCAATTTTTTTTTTCTTTTTATGTAATAAAATGGAATTTGAGTAAAACTTTGTTAGATTAGAGCCTATTATCAATTATTCTCATTAACTAGTTGCTCCTCTAAGAGATGACAATGAATGCTGCACATCTACCCTTAATTAGACACATAATAGCATATAAAACTCAACATTTTTGTAAAAATTTGGACAGCATGTCCCCATAAACAGGACAAAAGGCAATATGTGCCACTTATTTAAACCTGTAATTCACTCAAATAACACTTTCTAGCATCGAAAATAACCACAAAGCACACTACACATCACCAAACCATCTGAATATATTAGCTGCATCCATTCTCCCCCCCACACTTAATTTTTGCAATGTCCTCAATGCAAGAATAATAAAAGAAAAAGAAGAGAAAGGAACAACACAACCTGGTGGATGGTAGATGTATTGTTGAATTGTGCAAAGTTATCCACGTGTGGTGTGCTATATTCCAAGTCCATGATGATGTGCGCACACTTGTAGTAGGCAGTAGCAAAATCCTGCAAAACAGAACAAGTTCTATACTAGCCAAGTGTTAGGAATTCATAAACAGAAATCTAATTACTTAAAAAAAAAACTACATAAAAGGTAATAAAAGTAAAAGAGAATGCTGGGTTGCCTCCCAGTTAGCGCTAAGTTTAAGTCTTCAGCCGGACGTAACCATATGCATCAATCAATGTAAATAGGGTCTACCAGGTTAATGGATTCAATCAGACCTTCCTCAACTTCATGAGACACGGCATGTTTCAATCGTTGTCCATTTACCATAAGAAGACGTCCATCTCGTGGGTCTGAAATCTGTATAGCACCTGAAGGAAAAACCTGCTCAACAACAAAAGGACCATCCCACCTAGAACGTAATTTGCCAGGATAAAATTTGAGCTTAGAATTATAAAGCCAAACTTGCTGATTAGGTTCAAAAGTTTTTCTTACAATATGTTTATCATGAAAAGCCTTAGTTTTAGCCTTGTATATCTTCGCATTCTCATAAGCATCATTACGTAATTTATCTACTTCACACAATTGAAGACGACGGTTAGAACCATCTTGTTTCATATCAAAATTAAAAGCTTTAGTAGCCCAAAAAGCCCTATGTTCTAACTCAACGGGAAGATGACATGCTTTTCCAAAAACTAGTCTATATGGTGACATGCCTATTGGGGTCTTAAATGCAGTACGATAAGCCCAAAGTGCATCATTTAACCTTAAAGACCAATCTTTTCTATCAGGTTTAACTGTTTTCTCCAAAATAGATTTTATTTCACGATTAGACACCTCTACATGACCACTAGTTTGAGGGTGATGAGTAGCTACTTTATGGGTGACATGATACTTTCTTAGCAAAGACTCAAAAGAACGATGAAGAAAATGGCTGCCCCCATCACTAATGAGTGTTCTAGGTACCCCAAATCGACAGAATATATGATCTTTAACAAATTCCATAACTACTTTATGATCATTAGTCCTAGTGGCTTTGGCTTCAACCCATTTGGATACGTAATCAACAGCAACTAATATGTATAAAAAGCCAAAAGATGGTGGAAAAGGGCCCATAAAATTTATACCCCATACATCAAAAATCTCAACAATCAAAATAGGGGTGAGAGGCATCATGTTACGACGAGATATAGCACCTGTTTTCTGACATCTATCACAAGCTAGAAAAAATTGATGTGCATCTTTAAATAACGTGGGCCAATAAAATCCACTTTGGAGTACTTTTTAGAATTGTTCTCTTACCTCCAAAGTGTCCACCACAAGAATAAGAATGACAAAATGATAGAATATCATGATATTCAGATTCAGGTACACATCTTCTAATTACTTGGTCCGAACAATGCTTAAACAAATAAGGATCTTCCCAATAATAATGTTTAACATGGGATAAGAACCTGTCTTTCTCTTGTTTTGACCACTGTGACGGTATCTGTCCAGAAGCAAGATAGTTAACAAAATGCACAAACCAAAGAAGACGTGTATGTGAAGCTGCAAACAATTGTTCATCAGGAAACTTGTCATGCACAGCTACATCATTAGTATGTTCAAGGATAAGCCTAGATAGATGATCAGCGACTGAATTTTCGGATCCCCTTTTATCTTTAATTTCAATATCAAATTCTTGTAACAGGAGAATCCACCTAATTAGTCTAGGCTTTGACTCTTTCTTAGACAATAAGTATCTTAAAGCTGCATGATCAGAATATATTATGACTTTCGAGCATAGAAGATATGAGCGAAACTTATCAAGTGCAAACACAATGGCTAGTAACTCTTTTTCAGTGGTAGAGTAATTTTTCTGAGCATCCGTAAGAGTTCGGCTAGCATAATAGATTACATGAGTTGCTTTATTTACCTTTTGACCAAGTACTGCACCAACAGCATAGTCAGATGCATCACACATAATTTCAAAAGGCAAGGAAAAATTAGGGGGCTGCACTATAGGTGCTGACACGAGCAACGATTTTATCTTTTCAAAAGACTCAACACATGGTTGATCGAAAGCAAAGGTGGTATCTTTAGCAAGAAGATTGGTGAGGGGTATAACAAGCTTACTGAAGTCTTTAATGAATCTTCTATAAAAACCTGCATGGCCTAGAAAGGATCTAACATGCTTAACAGAAGTAGGAATAGGAAGATTGGAGATGATATCAACTTTAGCTTTATCGACTTCAATACCTTTCTCTGAAATCCTATGACCCAAAACAATACCTTCCTTAACCATAAAATGGCTCTTTTCCCAACTCAGAATAAGATTTACCTCTTCACATCTCTTTAAAACAGCAGTCAAGTTACCTAAACACTCATCAAATGAAGAGCTGAAAATAGAGAAATCATCCATAAACACCTCTAAAAATTTGTCAACCATATCACAAAAGATCGACATCATATATCTTTGGAAAGTAGAAGGTGCATTACATAACCCAAAAGGCATCCTTCTAAATGCAAAAGTACCTGCAGGACATGTAAAAGTAGTTTTCTCTTAATCTTCAGGATAAATAGCCAATTGATTGTAACCGGAATAGCCATCAAGAAAGCAATAATAACTTTGACCAGCTAACTTTTCTAAGATCTGATCAATAAAAGGTAATGGAAAGTGATCTTTCCTAGTCACAGAATTAAGCTTCCTATAATCAATACAAACTCGCCAACCTGTGGTCTCCCTAGTAGGAACAAGCTCTCCTTCACTATTTTTCACAACTGTAATACCAGACTTTTTAGGAACAACTTACACGGGACTAACCCACTGACTGTCAGAAATAGGGTATATGATACCAGCATCTAAAAGTTTCACAACCTCTTTCATGACTACTTCTTTCATGTGTGGGTTTAACCTTCGTTGCATCTCTCTCGTAGGTTTAGCATTTTCTTCTAAAAAGATCCTATGCATACAAATAGAAGGACTAATTCCTCTTAAATCTGCTACAGACCATCCTATAGCTCTCTTATGATCTGCCAAAACCTTAATCAGCGCTGATTCCTGCTCATTAGATAATTCAGATGAAATTATTACTAGAAAAGTCTCATTAGATCCTAGATATGCATACTTGAGGGTAGATGGAAGAGGTTTTAACTCAAGTTTAGGTGGAGAAACTATAGATGATGGGGCTAGAGACTCGGAGAGCGGTGGTAAAGGCTCATTTCTAGACACCCAAGAAGAAGTTTCTAAAATAGAAGTTTGATCAAGAATGGAGCTCAAGACTTGAGAAACATTTCCTAAGTTATATGTCTCAATGTTTTCATGTGCAATACTAGTTTCTAGAGCATCTTTAGATATGAGTGCAGGTAAAGCCTCCTCAACTAACTCATCAATCAAATCAACAAAGAAACATTCAGATTCATTTTCAAATGTAGGTTGAGAAGAAGCTCTAAAAATATTAAGTTTAATTCTCATATTCAAAACAGAAACCACCATCTCTCCAGAGCGACAGTTTATAGTAGCATCAGCAGTGGCTAAGAACGGACGCCCAAGAATTAAAGGAATATTCTTAGAAGGGTTACCAGACTCCATATCTAATACTACAAAGTCTACAGGAAAGAAACCTTTGTCAATTTTAACTAAAACGTCATCAATCCTACCTCTAGGAACTCTAATAGACCTATCAGCTAATTGCAAGGTACAATTAGAAGGTTGTAGCTCACCTAAGCCTAGTTGCTCATACACTGAATAAGGGATCAGATTAACACTTGAACCTAAATCTAAAAGTGCCTTTTCAATTTTATGATCACTAATATAACAAGAAATAGTAGGGACACCAAGATCTTTAAACTTAGGTGTGTTGTTAAACTGCAAAATAGAGCTTACTTGTTCACTTAGGACAACTTTTTTAGAACAATGTGCCTTCGATTATCTTTTAAAAGTGCACATATCTTTAAGGAATTTAGCATAGGCAGGAATTTGTTTTATTGCATCCAAGAGAGGAAGATTAATTTTAACTTGTTTGAAAGTCTCTAAAATATCTTCTTTTTGCTTGTTCTTACCATAAGGTGAAGGTGCATCCAAAGCTTGAGGATAAGGAACTCTAGGTTCGTAAGGAATAGAATGTGAAGATTTAGAAACAGTAGGGGAAAGGGAGTTATCATTTCCTTTTTCAGTTTCATTTTCCTTAGTTTACAACTCATCAGATTTATCATGCTTTTTCTTTTCCTCTACTAAGTTATCTACATCTCTGCCATTTCTAAGGGTCATAACAGCCATAACTTGTTCATAATTATGGTTCTTAGGATTTTCAACTGAATTACTAGGTAACTTGCCGTCGTCTCTTTTACTCATTGTATTAGCTAGTTGACCTATTTGCGTTTCAAGCTTCGCTATAGACTGGGTATGAGAATCAACTATATGCATCTTATTTTCCAAAGCTTTAATCGAAGAAGTAATAGTACTAATGTAGAAGTTACAGTCCCCAATGAAGACATGATTTTTTCATATTCAGAATTAGGAGCAGGTTGTGCAGCAGGTGCAGTAGGTGTGACATACCTTTGAGCTTGAAAACCAGGAGGAATGTTACTCATACCAGGTTGATTAACTTGAGTAGCTCGCGGCCCTTGCTGTACCTCACCAGAATTTTGCTTCCAGGAGAAGTTCGGATGATCTCTCCAACCCTGATTGTAAGTATTTGAATATGGATTATTGTGCGGAGAATATCCTTGTGCTGCATTCACCTGTTCATGTGATACTTCAGAGTATATAGTAGGACAATTGTGAGACAAATGACTAGGATTCGCACATATTGAACATACATCATGAGAAGTAGTGGGGTTCATATTCATGTTGTTAATAGCCATTAATTGATCCAACTTTTTAGTGAGAACCTCTACTTTGCTTGACAGATCAGGAGAATGAGATATTTCATAAATACCACCTTTACTTCCTAGTGATCTAGAAATTCCCATACGTGAAGAATTAGCATGTTGCAGAGAATTATCACTTAAATGCTCAAATAGTTCCCATGCTTCATTAGGAGTTTTTATGTAAAAGGTACCACCACAAGAAGCATCAATCATTTGATGATTACGCTCATCTAAACCAGAATAAAAACTTTGCACTTGTTGCCATTTAGGGACTTCATGGTGTGGACAACTACGTAAAAGATCCCTAAATCTCTCCCAACTCTCATGGAATTGTTCACTAGGTAATTGAAAAAATGTTGTAATTTCGCGTCTAATCTTAGTTAATTTACCAATTGGAAAATATTTCTTCAAAAATTGAGTAACTAGATTTTGCCAATTAGTAATGTTTTCTTTTGTAGTCCACCAATGTTTCGCTTTATCTTTTAGTGAGAATGGAAAAGGTAAGAAATAAATTTCTTCATTTGGCACATCAGGTTGATTAAAAGTTGAACATACCTCTAGAAACTCGTCAATATGCTTATATGGATTTTCAGATTCAAGACCATAAAAAGAAGGAAGCAATTGAATAGTCTAAGGTTTAATTTCAAATCTCCTAGTTAAAGTGGGCATTCGACTACCTACAGGAGAAGTGTAAGTACCAGGAGTGAAATACTCACTAAGTTGTCTAGGTTCTGGATCACCCATTGAATTAGATTCAGTCTCAGAATCAGAATCAGAGTTATTAACTTGACGTAAAGCCCTTAGTTCTCTAAGTGTGCGTTCAATTTCAGGATTATAGGGATTTAAATCAAACGATAATGATCTACGACCTAACATTAACTAAACATACAAAAACAAGCACAAAATAGAAGTATAAAGTGGAAAGAAAGCACCTGATCTTTGAGAAATTTATTCGACAACTTCTATCCAACCTTCAATACTTGTAAAATGCGAAATTATCTAAGAAATTAATAAAGAAAAGCAAATAAGAAAAATAGAAAATTAATATTATAATAAGAAATAAACTAGCAGACAATAAATTACATTAACCAAACACCGTCCCCCGGCAACGGCGCCAAAAACTTGATGGATTTTAAACAAGTTATAAAACCCTATTCTTGCAAGTGTACAAGACTCGGTAGTAAGTGATAAATAACAGGGTATCGTATCCACAGGGAACAGTTGATTAAAATTAAATCTAATGTCTACTAATTTAATCCTAAATAGAAATATAATGAATTGTTTGTGAACTAATTAAATTAGTCTGAAATATAAAACAACTAAATAAACTTAACAATAACAAAAGTGAATCGATGAACAGACAATAATACGGAATCTAGGACAGTCGAATCCACCACTAATAATATGACCAATAGATTAATTAGAATGAGAATTAATAGGTTTATCAAGTATCCTAAACTACAAGCCGGAATACTCCAAGAAATAGTATTGTGATCAATTAGGTGACATAACTTATCTAACCAAAGCATAAATTATTCAACTTTTAACCACAAACCATCAAACACCATTGCATAACATCACACTTTGAACTACAAGAACAAAGTATGTAAATTTAATAACAATAAAAACCAATAATTAATTCTACAAGAATAATAATCAATTATATGCAAACAATAATAACCCCAATAATAATCTGAAAAGTTATGCAATCATAAACCATAAATTAATTCTCAAACACAATTAAACTACCAATTCATAATAGTAGGGTTTCATCTAAGTCCTAGAAAAAGAAATTAGCCACTCATAAATTGGAGAAACATCACCAAAATAGGAGAAATCATGGCTGGAAACGCGGATGAAAAGCTTCGAAGTTCTACTCCCGCCGTCCTGCGTTGCTCTACTTCGTCGAACTGCTCGTGCTCTCCTCTCTGCTTCGTCGCTGCTATTTTTTTTTGTTTTGTTCTGTCTGCCGCCTCCAAACCCTCCTTTCTCCTCTTTCTTTTATTCTCCCCATTATACTGCTGCGTGCTGCTTGCCCTCCTATTGATTCCCTTGCTGCTGCGTCATTCCAAGCCCAAGAAAACATAAAGTAATTCTTTCTTTCCTTCTTCTAATACCCACGTGGGGTTTTGTAGCCCAAACAACAAACCCCTTCCTTCCTATTGCTGAGTGTAATTCCTTTTGCTTACATTGGGCTTGGCTCACTAATGCAATGGTCACTTCTATTGTCATCCAAGGAAATCTAAATTTCCTACTACGTGTTCTTGCAACGTGACTTGGGTGAAATGGTTTTACACCATAAATTCTCTAAGACCAATTTCCATTTCTGAAACTCCAAAATTATTATGCACCTGCTAACATTAGATATATTATTAATAGTATAAAATCTAACACAGGTGAAACTAATAAATAAACATATAAACGTAATTACTAAATAACCTATGAAAACTATTAAAACCCACAACTTGTAGTGTATAATACTAATAAGGAGCTAGTAAAAGGGAATAAAAAGGTTATAATATATAATAATTCATACTTATCAGGAGGTCTGATAAGAGGTTTTTAGTGTGTCGTAAAGGCACCAAAAATCGCTTTTCAAACAATATTTGTAAAACCTAACAAGCAATTACTAAGAACGTAGTAAAGGCAAGTCAAGGGTCGATCCGCAAGGAAATTGGGATTAATCAAAGCCTAGAAAATCTAAATTACCTAATTGACGGATTTTTGGGGGTTTTGAATGATTTTTGGTAACGACTAATGACTAACTATTATCAAAGAACTAGCAAATAATATGAGATTGAATATCAATAAGTAAGACACTAGAGTTAAGATTACTAGTCTGAATCAAAGTGGAACGACGATCATTAATGCAATTGTGATTCAAAGGGGACAATTATACAAGGTTTAGTTTTCCTCTAAAATACTCGAGTCCTCTCTCGAATGGTCCTCAAGAATGATCGCTTAATCAATCAACTAAATTCTCTCTCGAATGGTGTTTAGTCAATAGATTAAGAGATCCAATGAATTTGGAAAACACCTAATAAAGGATCCCCTTAATTTCTACCCAATATCTTGGCCTAGAAATTAAGTTGATTCATGGGGATGATAAAAGAGTTCAAAATTCGATCAAGAACATTTGAAATCAAAATACCAAAGCATAAATATGATCAATATCTATCCTAAGACCTCAAAACACCAAGATCAATGCATAACCATCTTTATATCATCACAATCACATTAACAATACATGAAAACCTTAATCCATACTTTCACCCTAACCCTAGATAAGAGACTACTCACTAATCATGGATTCTAAGCATAAAAACACGAAATTTTAAATAATCTAGGGCTAGACATGATTAAGGGATGATTAGACTAATAACAATAAGTAATTATGAAACTACAATATAAGAGATCTAATAATATAAAAGAACAAAGAATGACAATGAAAAAGAAAAGTAAAAACTGAAACTTTGCAATTAATTGAATAAAAGTACCTTGGATGTGTAGAAATCACAAACTTTAATCTTAAAACTCCAATCTTAGACAAAAGTAAAGTCTTTTTCTCTCTAATACAAACCCTAATATTACTCTCTAGTCTATAGAATAAAACATCAGTCTTCAAATTAACACACTCTATCGTTATTAAACTCGCATAACACAGAATTTCTTAGCGGACATAAACGGTGCGGGTGCACCATTTCTTCTACTCTCAAAATAGCATCAGGCGCTGATAGTTGCGGGCGCACCGTTGTGGGAGGTGCGGGCGCACTGCATTCCTGGTGCGGACGCACCAAAGTTCCTGATCTTGGGACTTCACAATTTCCAGGATGGTGCGGGCGCACCACATTGGCAAGTGCGGGTGCACCAATATGTGCGGGCACCTATAGAATGGTTCGAGCACACGTAGCTCCCTGCTCGGCTTCTAAAACTCTTTCCTTATGCCGTATCTCCCAACTTTCGACCTCGAAAAAGGTCATACCTGCAACCAAAGCACGGGAAAACACGGTGAAAGCAAATGTACTAGAAATCCAGGCAAAATTGACCGAAAAACTAGCAAAATGTCACTATGATCAAGTGAATAAAATAGGGAAGGAAATAAAGAAGAAAGAGGGAAGAAAGGGAAGAAAGGGGATCAAACCAAGCTTAAAGGAGCTTATAAAGTGTTTTAGAAACGCACTTTTCAAGGTCCTTAGCCTTATTTTGGCTAAGCATATTAGTGACGCTCCTCGTAAATGCTGAGGGAAGGTCATGAGACGCTCCTCGGCACGTTGGTGGCTAATGAGCCTCAAGTGGCCGAGGTAGGTCCTTACCGTTATTTTGGCTAAGTATTTGACTGATGCTCCTAGAAATGTTGAGGGAGGTCCCTAGCTTTATTTTGGCCGAGTATTTGACTGACACTCCTCAAAATGATAAGGGAGGTCATGAGACGCTCCTCGAAAGGTTGAGGGAGGTCATGAGACGCTCCTTGGCACGTTGGTGGCTAATAAGCCTCAAGTGGCCGAGAAAAATCCTTAGCGTTATTTTGGCTAAGTATTTGACTGACACTCCTCAAAATGCTAAGGGAGGTCATGAGACGCTCCTCGGCACGTAGGTGGCTAATGAGCCTCAAGTGGCCGAGGGAAGTCCTTAGCGTTATTTTCGCTAAGTATTTGACCGACGCTCCTCAAAATGTTGAGGGAGGTCATGAGACGCTCCTCGAGACGTCGAGGGAGGTCATGAGACACTCCTCGACATGTTGGGGGCTAATGTACCCCCAAGTGGCCGAGGGAGGTCATTAGCCTTATTTTTGCTAAGTATTTGAGTGACACTCCTCAAAATGCTGAGGGAGGTCATGAGACACTCCTCGAGACGCCGAGGGGGGTCATGAGACACTCCTCAACACGTTGGGGGCTAATGTACCCGAAGTGGCCAAGGAAGATCCTTAGCCTTATTTTGGCTAAGTATTTGAGTGACGCTCCTCGAAATGCTGAGGGAGTGCCAATGAAGAAGTTCCTTGACTCCGGGGGATAATGAGCCCCATATTTCCCGAGGAGGTCTCAGGACACTACTAACGATACTTATTCGATTTTTTAGCTAAGTTAGTATGACGCTCCTCTTATGACCGAGGAGGTGCCAATGAAAAAGTTTCTCGACCCGAGAGGGGGAGGGGATAATGAGCCCCATGTTTCCCGAGTAGGTCTCAAGACGCTACTCGGATGCCGAGTAGGTACCAGTTAACGATACTTAGCCGTTTTTTGGCTAAGTTAGTAAGACGATCCTCTTATGACTGAAGAGGTGCCAACGAAGAAGTTATCGACTCAGGGGGCTAGTGAGGCTCATGTTTCCTGAGGTGATCCGCTTGTTTGCACACGGGGGGCTAGTGGGCCCATATTTCCTGCGGAAGATGTGCTCGACTCGGAGGGCTAATGAGCCCCATGCTTCCCGAGGAGGTTTTATTCGTCGGAACAACGCCACGCAGATGCCGAGTAGGTATTAATAAATGATACTTAGCCAAAATGGCTAAGTGAGTGGGACGCTCCTCTTATGACCAAGTAGGTGCCGATGGAGTAATTCTCAACTAGATGGGCTAACGAGCACCATTATTACTCCTTTGAGTGTATTTATTGGACCAGCTGATAGGTTCAAGCAATTAGCCCCACGCTGGATGAACTAGCCTCGTTCCTTCTCGAAGTGGTCGTCCAGTGGAACCCGAGAGAGTTTCCTAGTCTAGGGTACCCTGTCGGTGGTCCTCAGAGGGGGGAGGGTTCGGGATTGCGCCTTGCTTCTAGGTGCCTTGATGTGCGGGACCCTGAAAGCTATATTTTCCGAGGCTGTTCACGTAAGATGCTTAATAGACTAGGCCTAGTTGAGGAATACCCCATGGAGAACGAGGCCTTAATCCCTATATGATCACCTCACACCCTCAAGCCGGGAAGAGAAAGCCCCGTATTTCCGGATAAAGTTGAGTGGAAGGTCTTAGGTTAATTTTTTTGCATTTAGGAGAGCTCCACGCTTACTAAAAAGTTCTTGGCTCGGGGGGGTTAATGAGCCCCATGCTATGACTGAGGAAGTTTCTTTGTTTGTACTTAGCCATTTTTGGCTAAGTGAGATAGTACCCCTAGTATGACCGAGAAGGTATCATAGAAGATGTTCTCGACTCGGGAGGCTAATGAGCCCCATCCTACCGGAGGAGGTGGCAATGAAGGAGTTCTCCACCCAGGGGGCTACTTAGCGTCATTCTTCCCGAGGGGGTCTCTCTTGTCGGGACGACGTTACTCTAATGCTTAGTAGGTCCGAACAATATATACTTAGCCATGTTTTGGCTAAGTTGGTCGGGGCACTCCTCCCATGACCGAGGGGATACCATTGGAGAAATTCTTGACTCGGGGGGTATTGAGCCCCATGCTTCCCGAGGTCTCTCTTATTGGAACGAAGCTACTCGGATACTGAGTAAGTCCCAATAAACGATACTTAGCCATTTTTGGCTAAGTTGGGTGGGGCACTCCTCTCATGATCGAGGGGGTGCCATTGGAGGAGTTCTCGACTCGGGAGGCTAATGAGCCTCATGCTCCCAATGAGGTCTTTCTTGTCGGAATGACGCTACTCATATGCCGAGTAGGTCTCCATAAACGATACTTAACTATTTTTTGCTAAGTTGGCTAGGGTACTCCTCTCATGACCGAGGGGTGCCATTGGAGGAGTTCTTGACTCGGGAGGCTAATGAGCCTCATGCTGGACCGAGGAGTTTATCGTTCTCCCAAGTTTCTTTTTACTCGCATTTATTGACCCCGAGTTTCCTTTTGCTCGCCTTTGTTGATCCGAGAGTCATCGAGGTATCTACTTAGCTTTTCCTTAACCAATCTAGTTGATGTAAGGCTTTTGATAGTGTGCCTTTGAAGGTTTCTCTTGGCCGAGTGCACACCCAAGGATGACTGGGTACCTTGCATGAGTAGGTACCATTAATGAGTGGGTGCCTTTTTGGCACCTTAGATGAGTAGGTACCTTGGATGAGTAGGTAATGCTGAGGAGTGGGTGCCTTTGATGAGTAGACAACTTAGATAAGTAGGCACCTATGGCCGACTAGATGCCCTTGGCGAGTGGGCTCCTAAGGATGAGTGGATACCTTGCATAAGTACGTCTGGCTAAACCGGACCATAAACTTAAGGGTGTCATTGTTGATTCTGGAGGGGTTTTGCAGTTTTGAGTCACCATACCCCTTTCTCCGACCGGGTATCCGGGAGTTGTGTTCTTCGAGACGCATTCTTCCGGTCGATGATACGTCTGGCATCACTACCCTCTGCCAGGCGCTATTTATTATCTGACGGGCATCCCGGGGGTGCTAAGAGCCATTGCCTCTGGGAAACCTTGAGGATGAGTAGCTTGCTTCTCCCTAGCTGAGTTTCCCCTTGAAGGCAGACGAGTTTTCTCCCTAAGTCTGGGTCCCAGCCGGTTAGGCTGAGCATCTTGGGAGGGACGAATGATCTCTTCGTGATGAGAGTGGCAACTATTTCCATCAGACTTTGCTAGAAGGTTTGTTGAATCTGAGCCGCAATCAGGTTGATGTCTGTTGTAGTTATGGGTGGAGGGTCAGTTGCTTGTATTTGACCCGAGGCCGCGGGCTGGATGGTTTCGGGGTGCTGATGGGCTTCCCCATTAGGAGTGGAATCCTCATTGGGATTGAGGGACTGCACCGCAGGCGTACGATGATGGGATGTGTGAGCTCTCCCGAAACGGTTGGCTTGAGAGCATGTCCTCTTGGATGGGGCCATATTGTTGAGTGGTGGTAAAGTAACTTTGTTTGTAACTTTCCCACATACGGCGCCAAACTGTTTCTGTCAAGAAATTGAGGGATTGTGATGTGCTGAGAGATTTGATGTGAGCCCCAAGAAGACGTCTAAGCTCTGTGATCCGTACGATGGAACCCCTGCAAAACAAGTTTAGACTACCCGGGGGTTGTTCCGGGATCGCCCCTCCGACGCTCAAGTCAGAGAGAGAAAGAGATCAATGTAGAGACAGATGCTCTGGTTTTTGGGTGAGAATTGAATACCGTTTGACTGATGAGACAACCCCTATTTATAGAGGCTAGGACTTCCAATAAATGAGGGTATTTGAGTCAGCTTCAGCTGGTGGAGGATTCTATTCCCTAGAGGTAGTGATATTTTTGCAATTTCACCATAGATGGGCCGGTCCATGGAATGGGACCAAACAAGACCAATATCTGGAAAATTCAATCATCAATAATCTAAACCTAAAGAATTACCGTAGAAAGTAAAATACTAGCAGTTTTTGCTATCTTGTTATATGCTGATACTCAGGCTCCCGTCTTTGTAGAGCTTGTTGTGGCAGTTGCTCCATGCATCCACTTCGTTTTTATTACCTTTTCAAGTTTTAAAAGAGATTCATCGAATGTTGTATAATGACTTATAATAAACGCCTTAAAAATGCTCTATTGCCAAAAGACGTGAAGCTCTAGAGGAAATCAATTTTTACTGAAATCCACCTTATAAATGATCCAGAACCAACTAAAAAACTAAGATCCTTTGGTGCAAATTAATAAATCCTCTATTGCCAACTTAATTTTGCTAATTCCATATAATTGATCCTGTTCATTTGTAGATTAGGTTCATAACATATTGATTTCCAACTTATAGCATGATTTTCAAAGTTTGTTTTAGAAAACTACACTTCATTCTTCCTCAAATCACTACATTTCTCATCACATTCCTCTCTATAGAAGTAAACTGTTAATCATTACATACCTAATTAGTAACTTTTTCTCTTACGTATCTATCTATCTGTTATGGCTGAATTTTCCATGTTGACATTGACGTAAGCAATAGCGACGTGACGTTAGGACTGGGTCAAGCAACTAACGGACAAACCGAAGTTCAAGGAGGACTTAGTCATCATTCAGTCATCAACTCCACGCTTAAGCCTTTGGTCAAGCGTAGTGGCACGAGAATAGGGAGATCATCGAGATTGCGGCTAACCACCTCCGAGATTCTTGGGATTGCGTTAAGTATTGAGGAGTATATAAAGTTCGTTGGATTAATTGGAAAGATATCACAAGCTATCACCACTGCCATTGTATACTAAACATTCAAGAGCACAAGACCATTTACTTAAACGTTATTTACAATTTCATAGCATTATCACTCTTTACAATCCATACTTTATATTTAGATCTCATATTCTAGGGGGTATTGACTATCATTCAATCCATATGTCAGTTGCATATAGTGGATTGGTGGACTCATATCCACCCACAGTTTTTTACCCATCTTCATTGGGGTTTTCCGCGTCACCATTTCCTTGTGTCCCTTGATTTCCCTTGCATTTACATTCTTTAAATCGCTACAATCTGGTTGTTGAACGTCCCATTATCGATTTGTGTCGTTAAGGCATAAATCAACATAAATAATTTGGCGCCCACCGTGGGGCCATCAGCCAGATCTCACATTCTTTTCCGCTAACGACCGAGCGTCCTCACTTTCTCCACCTTAATGGATCCTAGTGAAATGCAAGCAGCCTATGAGAAACTAAAAGCTGAGATGGAGTAAATGAAAAAGGACAATGATCGCCTGTGCTCTCAAATCACTACGTCGAAAGAACAAGTCAAAAAGCTACAAGAAGAATTGGCCTCGACCAAAGCGTCCAAGCAGCGACATTCCAATAACATCGGTGACATCTCCTCTATGCCATCTAACGAGGAAAGTTTCGATTTTGAAGACCTCGATGATGACGGTGAGTAAAAAAAGATGGAACTCCAGAAAATGGTCAACCGAAAGAAGGCGTCGTGATGGATAAGAGAATGGCTATGATCGAGAAGCAAAATCGTCAGGTGATGCGGCTACTCTTTCAACTTCCCAGAGCCCCAACTCTAAGCATCGTCGAGCATCGCGACGGCTATGTAGCGTCCCCGTTCGTGGATGAGATCGCCAAAGCAGCATTACCAAAGAAGCTCAATCTTTCTATCCTGACCGCCACTTATGACAGATCTACCGACCCGACGGAGCACGTCGCCCAATATAAGCAGCGGATGTAGCAAGCGTCCATTCCATAGCATCTAGTCGAAGCATGCATGTGCAAATCTTTTGGAGCGACGCTGACCGGACCTGCTCTCAAATGGCTCGGATCTCTCAAGTCAGGAAGCATTACCAACTTTTCAACCCTGGTCAACAAGTTTTATAGCAAGTTTGAAGGCAGCTGCAGCCTCGAAAAGCAGACCAATGACTTATATGGCATCGTCCATAAGCCAGGAGAACCTATCCGCGATTTTTATAACTGTTTTAATAAAGAAATGATTAGAATTAAATATTTAGACACTAAGACTGCTATTGAATGTTTCAAGAAAGGACTCATTCTCATGTCAAAGTTGTACAACTGCCTCACCAAATATCCATGCGCGACATTCGAAGAAGTCAAGTCCAGAGCACTAGCCCAAATGCGGCTTGAAGAAGACGACGAGATCCTCAACACTATATCGATGCGTCATGTATCCAAAGGCCCCAGCGATCGCAAATCGTTCACGCCAAAGAAGCATAACTGGAGGCCTCACCCATACAGCAGGCCAAACCAGGTTCAAAACGTTAACGATGTGTCGGAATGTGCAGGTACTGATGCAAAGGCAGATCCCAACACCTACCAAGACGTCGATTCATATGGCTTCTCGGTTGACGTTAGAGGCATCGTCAACGCTATAACCAAGATCAATGCACCCGTTCGTTGGCCTAGGAAGAGCGACCGACCAGACGCTCAAAAGGATCAGACCAAGTGGTGCCAATTCCATCACGACCATGGCCACCGAACCGAGGATTGTATAGCACTTTGGAGGGAAGTTGCTTTCATGTTGAACAAAGGACATTTACAATATCCTCTTAGCGACAAAGAGAAAGCTTCCTTCGACAAGAATCCACCAAAGCAAAACCCACCTGCATCTTCTTCGCATGTTAAGGTAATTAATGTAAATTCTGGTGGATCTGACGTTTTCGGACTAACATATTCAGCAGCCAAAAGGCTAGCAAGAGAAGGTTCTCCCTAGTCCAAAGTTCTTAAAGATTGCAGGTCAGATGACGAAAGGAAGTTGGAAGCAATGTCTATCACCTTTGATGATGACAATGTATGCGACGAGGAGCATCATGACAGACTGGTCATTTCCTTGACAGTCAGCAACTACCTGCTGCGACGCGTGTTGGTTGATGGTGGAAGCTCAGCCAACATCTTGTTCAAAAGCAACTTGGAAGGTATGGGTCTTGATGACAGGGATATAATAAAGAAATCAACAAACCTAGGCGGATTCACTGGAGAAACACAACACACCGCTGGTGAGATCACCTTGCCCACCTATGCAAAAGGAGTCAATTTGCAAACCAGATTGAACGTCCTCGACTGCCCATCAGCATACAACGTCATCCTCGGCACGCCTTGGATCCATAAGATGAAAGCGGTCCCATCAACCTACCATCAGACGCTCAAATTCCCCACTAAATGGGGCATTTAAGCAATCAAAGGAGAACAAAACGCTGCTAGAGAGTGTTATAGCTCGTCGCTCAAACCCCCCAAAGCGTCAATCTAGCAATTAACAGGTGGATCAGCACCGGATGAACCTGACGAACAACAAATAGACGAAGTGGTGCTTGATCCAAATTTCCCAGAACATGTCGTTCTCGTCGGAGTGACCATATCACTGGAGTTACGAAATCATGTAATTGATTTTTTAAGGACTAATCAGGATTGCTTTGCATGGTCCACGAAGATATGATAGGTTTAAGTCCAGACGTTATCACTCACAAATTGAACGTCGATCCGGAGCATAAACCATTCAAGCAAAAATGTCGCAAATTAGCCCCTAAGCGCAAACAAATCATAAACGACAAGGTCCAAAAATTGATCGACACATGTAAAGTACGAGAAGTTAAATACCCTGATTGGTTAGCTAACATCGTTGTTGTCAGCAAGAAAAATGGCAAGTGGAGAGTCTGCATCGACTTTACAGATTTGAACAAAGCCTGCCAAAAAGATCTGTTCCCGCTCCTTCACATAGACGCCATGGTTGACGCGACAACAGGACATGAACTCCTGACGTTCATAGACGCATACTTTGGTTACAATCAAATCCTCATGCATCCCGACGATCCAGAAAAAACGGCATTTGTCACCGATAAAGGTATTTATTGCTATAAGGTCATGCCCTTTGGACTAAAAAACGCAGGTGCGACGTATCAACGGTTAGTCAACCAAATGTTCACGGACAAACTCGGAGACACAATGGAAGTCTATATCGACGATATGTTGGTAAAGTCCAAGAAGGCAAATGTTCATATCCAGCACCTATCAGAAGCATTCGACGTCCTCCGAAAATATGGTATGAAACTCAACTTAAGTAAATGCACATTTGGAGTTAGTGTACGAAAATTTTTAGGTTATGCCGTGACGCAAAGAGGAATCGAAGCAAGTCCTGATTAGATCAAAGCGTTGATAAACATCTAATCACCAAGGAACGTTAAAGAAGTACAAAAGATAATAGGACGCGTCGCTACACTCAACCGTTTTATATCAAGACCGTCCGATAAATGCCACCTATCTTCTGACGTCCTAAGGAAAAACAAAGGTTTCGACTGGTCACAAGAGCATGAAGACGCCTTGAAAGCACTCAAACAATACCTAGCTACTCCACCTTTGTGCCAAGTGATGGAGAGACGCTTCAGCTTTATCTTGTCGTCAGCAACGCGTCAGTAAGTGTCGTCTTGACCAGAGAAGCTGAAAGTCAACAATTTCCAATTTATTATGTCAGTTGGTCTCTGTTAGACGCAGAGACCAGGTATTCTTCCCTCGAGAAACTCGTATTAGTTTTGGTTACTGCTATTAAAAAACTAAGACATTACTTTAAAACTCATATTGTCGTTGTCATGACTATCTCTCTCATTAAAAGTGTCTTACGTAGACCCGAGTTGACAGGTCGCAAGGGGAAATGAGCCATTGCACTAAGCGGCTATGACATTAAATACATACCCCGGACAGCAATCAAGTCGCAAGCCCTAGCTGATTTTGTGGCAGACTTCAGTCCAGAGCTCGAAAAATTGGCAAACTAAGAAATCGTTCGCATCAATCGCGTCAGTAATGACGCTTGGACATTATTTGTTGACGGATCATCTAATTTTTGTGGTGCATGTCTAGGTGTTGTACTGAAGTCACCACAAAGGGACAAGATAGTACAAGCCATATGTTGCGACTTCAAAGCAACTAGCAATGAAACTGAATACCAAGCGTTAATTGCAGGAATGACCCTGGCCAATGACCTGAGGTTAAAAATGTTGAAAGTTTACAGCGACTCACTCCTGATAGTCAGTCAGCTCAAAGGAGAATTTACCGCTAAAGATTCAAAGATGGCGTCATACCTAGAGGTCGCGAATGATAAAACTAAGACGTTTAACCCTTTTGATATAATTCAGGTACCACGAGACCAAAATACTCAATCAGACGCACTAGCAAATTTGGGATCGTCTTTGCAAAATGCGATGTTTACATTTGTTCCCATCGTCCGTCTTATGACGCCAGCGATAAGTAAATGTACAGAGATAGCAGACGTCGTCGTCATTACAGCAAACGACGACGACAACCAGATGGACACAACTCGTGTTGACACTGAGGTAAGTATTAGTTGGACGAAACCTATCTTAGATTATTTAACTAACGACGTACTACCAAATGACAGAGCAGAAGCAAGAAAAGTGCGTTACAAAGCATCCAGATAAGTAGTCATCCAAGGAGTGTTGTACAAAAAGTATGTCGCAGGACCATACTTGCGATGTTTAGAAAAGCACCAATGGGGCCAAGTCCTACGAGACCTCCATGAAGGAACGTGCGGAGCTTGTCGAACCGTGCACTAAGGATGGGCTAATATTAGCCAACGATGAAGCAAGATGCAATCATGTACGTCACAAAGTGTGACAGTTGTCAACTACACGCGGATATGACGCACAAACCTTGAAATATTACATCCAACCTTAACTCCTTGGCCATTCATGAAATGGGGAATGGACATAGTTGGTAAGCTACCTCCAGCCCCAGGACAAAAGGTCTTTATGTTGGCGCTAATAGATTATTTTTCTAAGTGGGTAGAGGCATAGTCGTTCCAGCAGGTACGTGATAAGGAGGTAATCTCTATTATCCATACTAACATTATTTGCAGGTTTGGAGTACCGTCGGAAATTATATGCGACAATGGGTCGCAATTCATAAGTGACAAAACCAAACTTTTCCGCAATGAATGGAACATCACGCTGCTGACATCAACGCCCTGATATCATCAAGCCAACGGTAAAGCTAAGTCTAGCAACAAAATTGTCATAGACACATTGAAGAAGCGTCTCAAAGCTAGCTAGGAAAGGTAAATGGGCAGAAGAGCTATCCTCCATCCTATGGGCCAATCGCACGACGTCGCGCACTGCGACCGGGCAAACACCTTTCTCATTGGTATATGGTTGCGAAGCAGTCTTACCATCCGAAGTTAGCATCCCAACTGCCAGGTATGGCCTAATAACTCGCAGAATCACGAAGAAATAGCTAACGACCTAGATACCTTAAAAGAGCAAAGAGATGTAGCGTTAGTAAGAATGGTAGCGCAACAACAGATCGTCGCAAGGAGCTTTAACAAAAACGTGCAAGCTAAGGTCTTCAGTGAGGGCGATTGGTTGTTAAGGAAAGTCTTCCAAAACACACAAGAGCTAAATGCAGGTAAGTTAGGCGACAAATGGGAAGGTCCCTACCAGATTAGCAAAGTTGTTGGCAATGGGGAATATCAGTTGCGACAGTGCGTTGGAACTATGATCCCAAGCCGTTGGAACGCTATTCATCTCAAGAAATACCATTTCTAGCTAAGTATCATAACGTCGTTTAAATTACTTCATTTATTATATTTCCAATAAGTGATGAGTATGTCATCGCAATGTAGTTGAAGTTACAACAACGAAGAATTATTGTGCGTTCCTTTCCAGGTTTGTCATATCAATAATTATTGTCGCATACAAGCCAGCGACAGCGTTTTCCAAATAAGTCACAGAGTGACCAAGTAGTAAAGTCTGCATGTCAACGCAACGTCAGCTCTGACGTATACCTAAATAACACTTGTAGCAATGAATGCGACTAACTTGTGACAGTAGAAATAATCAGACAATGTCGTCGTAAACACACGACTTACAGCATTCAAGTAAGTAAAATTATGTTGTTTTATATATATCTTTTCCTACCGACATTTGTTCAAAACGACTAAAGAAGTTGCAAAGCACCTGTAACATTTGCGTAATGCTAGAAAAACGGCATGAATAAAATAAGCGAAGTAACATATGCATAAGATTAATTAAAAGTTACACCATTCCCACGAATGGCCAAAAGCATAAGTTGTGGTCGTTCCTATGAGTGGCCCAAAAGCACATAAGTTTCGACCGCTCCCATGAGCGATCCAAAAGATAATTGTTTTCAAAAGATTCGCAAGACAAACGTTCTAAGATTAAAGAGATTAAACATTGGAAGCATCAGCATGTTTTTCGGTGGTCGAAGTTTCAGGTACGATTTATTTCTCTAAAGGGTCATCATCCTAGACATCATACATAATGAAGGCTGCACTAGAGGCTGCAGCATCTCCCTCTTTTGGACCAACGACCAAAGATGACTCGGCCATTGTTTTGGTGCCTTCATTAGCGTTGATCAAATCTTTCATGGAGCCAACCCACTCCAGGTAGAGATCAATCTCCTTCCTAGGTTCCCAAGAGGAAGTATGCCCCATCATAAACTAGTATATCAATTTGGCCTTCACTCTAGTAGTCACCTCAATTTCGAGACCATCGATCTCAGTTTTCATACCAGTGACTTGTGCTTGCAACGTCTCTATTTCTCCATCGCGAGCAGTCAAAGCATCCTATGCTTCCTTGGCTTTTCCCTTCACCGCTTGCAATTCGTCCTCTTTCTTCCTTAACCTCTCCTCAACATAGCGACTTTCAGATTAGCTTTTTAAAGTTCCATCTCTTTCTCTTTCAAAGACGCTTCGCTTTTTTCAGCTCTAACCTTCATCGCTTGATGACTCCTTATAAGCGACAACATTTCC
This sequence comes from Beta lomatogona, assembly GCA_947646795.1. NCBI lineage: Eukaryota > Viridiplantae > Streptophyta > Magnoliopsida > Caryophyllales > Amaranthaceae > Beta > Beta lomatogona. The sequence goes on from CANSNZ010000270.1 coordinate 1,622,100, forward strand.
TTCTTCGCCATCAGGAAGTTCTGGGAAGCCTCGTGCATAACGACAAGAATTAGAAACTGTTATAGGATAAAGTCAGAGGTAAAAAATGTAAGTGATTACCATACCTGGAATATTAACTCAAGACTGTCCGACATCTTCCCTGGCATAGGATGCTCCCGCAGACGTTCCACAGCACAAGGGAAAAGAAACTTCTCCGCCTCAGACCAAATCGACGTGCTTAACGACATAAAATCGCTAGGAACAATGACGTTGTAAGATGGACCTTCTTTGATAGAAGGGGCTGGAAATTTAGGTTTTTGCTTCTTTGAGTGAGGAGCGTCAGCCTCTTCATCGTCGATGATGACGATGAATTGCTCTTTCTCTTATATTTTAGATGGCCGGTAAAAATCTGATTGGAATGAAACACTACTTTTAAAAAATAAGAGTGTTTAAAGTTTAACAAAGTAATAATAGCTACATATTCTTTCATTGTATACACAGCCGAGTTAAGCCCCTTTACCTTGATTGAGTAGAATATGTTGCAACAACAGCAAGAATATCAGAGACGAAAACAATAACAGTAAGTAAAGAAATATGAACGACACGACTACCTGATGCCATTGTAGAGCAGCTTCCTTGATCTGTAGTGACAACTTTCTTGAATGGTCGTTCCTCTGCGCTTATCTCGAAAAACTCTTCACACTTCTGCTCAAAAAATTTGTGATATCCCAGCAGCTTTGGATCCAGATATGCGAAAAAAATAACGTAAGGATGGTGTTAACGACAGGACGCTAAGAAATCTTAAAAGAAACTCATGAATCTTCTACATTCCAGCTTCCATTCAAAAACCCTCCTAAGTTCCTCAAAGATGGTTTTTTGACGAAGATGTATCAATTTTTCCAGCCTCTGTCGTTTGACTGCATACCCTCAACCAACGTGTTCATCTTTGCCTTGACATGAAGTGCCAGACAATTCCTGGCCTTGACTCTAACCTCATAGCAGTAAAGTAAATCTTGAAGGGTCAACTGATCATCCCACGACGCGGTGACTCTATCAATGACTCTCAAGACTCTCCACACTTGAGGCATCAATTGCCCTGGACATATTCCATAAACTTGCAGCAAGTCTCTAACTATGGGGGAAAGGGTAGTCTGAACCCAATTTTGAAAGGGTACTAATAGAAAACGACCCAGTCATCTGGACAGTCCTCAGGACGCTCATGCGGTTCAGCGTTCCTCAAAATGGTATCGGTTGGTAAATTTCCTAAATCTTGAAATTTCATTAAGTCATCTTCATATATGGTAGATTGTTCCTCATCGACTTCGTTTTTCTCTTCTACTATTTTTTTCTTTTTTACCTTTAGCTTTCTCGTGTGCTTTAATGACGTTTCTAATGCTACGCCTAATTGGAGCCATTGATTTAAAATCAAAGGAAATTCGCGAAAATTGAAACAAGGAGTTTTGAAATTTACCTAGCGAAGTGAGTACTTTCGGTTGAAACCCCCCGAGGATTCTAGAGAAGATGAAGCTTGAAGAATTTTCGGAAAGAGAAAGTGAATTGCTTAGCGTGTGGCAATGATCAAAGTTGGCACAGCTTTTTATACCGTTGTCATTATTAGTAAACTAACGGATAGAAATTAATTGCTACCCTGTGAATTATCTTGTGAAGATTTTTATCTTTTTTCCACTGACCTTTGAGTTATCTTTAGTTAAATTATCCCGTTTATTATTTTGTTCTGTCTTATGACAAATGTTTTAACGTATGTCAACTAGCTGTAACATGTGTTTCAATTGCGCATGGCATCTCTTTGGTAGTATTGCAATTGTTTCATGACTCTTGTTGCTATCCCCATTTCAACAATTGGGGGTAAACTGTTATGGCTGATTTTTCCAGATTGACATTGACGTAAGCAATAGCAACGTGACGTTAGAACTGGATCAAGCAACTAGCAGACCACCGAAGTTCAAGGAGGACTTAGTCATCATTCAGTCATCAACTCCACGCTTAAGCCTTTGGTCAAGTTGCACGAGAATAGGGAGATCATGCGAGATTGCGGCTAACTACCTCCGAGATTCTTGGGATTGCGTTAAGTATTGAGGAGTAAAGCTCGTTGGATTAATTGGAAAGATATCACAAGCTATCACCACTGCCATTGCATACTAAACATTGAAGAGCATAAGAGCATTTACTTAAAAGTTATTTACAATTTCATAGCATTATCACTCTTTACAATCCATACTTTGTATTTAGATCTCTTAGCCTAGGGTGTATTGATTGTCGTTCACTCCGAACGTCAGTTGCATATAGTGGATTGGTGGACTCATATCCACCCGCGGTTTTTCACCCATCTTCATTGGAGTTTTTCCGCGTCACCATTTCCTTGTGTCATCCCCCCTTGATTTCCCTTGCATTTACATTCTTTAAATCGCTACAATCTGGTTGTTCCAATATCGATCTGTGTCGTTAAGGAAAAAATCAGCATAAACACTATCCTTACGCATAGTATTGAGGCCTACTTATCTCCCACATTTCTACTTTTAATGCAAAGAAGTAGAAGAGATGAAATGATTGGGTAATAAGACAAAATGATATACTAGGTTTCCAACAAAATTAGAATTATATAAATATATTATCAAAAAAAGGTTATATAAATATGTTTCAAACTAAATTTAATGTGCATTCAATAATAGCATAAATGATTTCTGCAACAAAAATATATCACTATGTTAAAAATAACAATAGATATAAAAGATAATCAATATATGTTATAAGAATTGACTATATAATGAAAATATTACCATATTAATTCTTTATTTTTTCATTAAAAAAAGATAATTGACTCAAAGACCAACCATTGCTAGACTACTAGCTTGCAGAACACACTAGCTCAAAGGGTGGATACAAGGCTAAACAGCCCATAAG